>CM059817.1:36725292-37925292 GCA_030435695.1 Brachymystax lenok tsinlingensis | reverse complement strand
TCAGACAGGCGAAAATTCGGAAAATGGGACCCTAGCTGGAAGAGGTTTTAATAATGTAAATATTGGATTTTGAATTTGGCGCCTTGCATTTCACCAGGTAGTGTCGGGAGTGGGGCGCTAAACAGATGAACGTGGTACCTTCAGGCATTTGGGAATTGCTCCCAAATGCTAGCGGCCCACCACTCCGTAAGTAGTTAACTTCTTAGGGAGCGGCAGCTGAGGTGTCGGTTTTGGAGAGTCTGGCTTGCCCAAAGTAAAAGGCCTGCCACTCAGGCCCAGAAACTAGGATATGCACATAATTAGTACTATTGGATAGGAAACACTCTGAAGTTTCTAAGAGTGTTACAATATTGTCTGTGAGTATAACAGAACTGATATAGCAGGCGAAAACCCGAGGAATTTCTGTCTTGGAAAAAGAGTTTTTGACACATTGCCTAATTTTGAACCCCTCCCCTGTTGAAAACAGCCATATATGGGTGTAAGATTGCAGTACCTATTGCTTCCACTGGATGTCAACAGTCTCTAGACAGTGTTTGATGATGTTAGGTTGCTCTGGATGGTAATAGAAGAAGAATTTCGAACTAGTCACCGGATGTAAACAGAAGAGGAGGCGCGTTCACGGGCTCGCGCGCTGTGGTTTTTTCCTTTCCTATCGTCCAGTTTATAATCCGGTTGAAATATTATAGTAATTATACATAAAAGTGTCCCCAAGGATACATTATCAATGATGTTTGATTGTTCTTGGACAAGTGTATAGGTGTAGGTTGAACCCGTTCTCTTCACGGTTCAATGGGCGAGTGGACGCTGTATTTTAAAGCCTCAAACATAAATTGTCCGCAATAATGAAATGGACTACTTCTATGTCAATTAATGAGGAGGGGGGAACAGACCTCATTTCAAACTGTTGTTAGAAAATAAAACTTGTTAGATAATAATTATCAACAATTTATAAGTTGAAATTTAGCCGATTGATAATTAGCAGGCAGCGTGTGTCTTGGTTTGAGGGTAGCGTGGGTTTACTGTCCGTAACAATCACATTTTGGAACATGTGGAAAAACTCATGCAGGGGCGACCTTTAGAGATTTTTGGAACTCACGTGTGAAAAGGTTAAAGTCCACAGCCACTAAGAGTGCCGCTTCTATGTGAGTATTCTCTTGTTTGCTTATGGCCTTATACAGCTCGTTGAATACAGTCTTAGTGCGTTCATCGGTGTGTGGTGGTAAATAGACAGCTTTGTTCTGTCCAGAAGCTCTTTTCGGTCATAAGAGACGGTGGCAGAAACAATATGTACAAAAAAAAAGTTGGTTAGGACATCTACTTTGTGCGTGACACAAGTAATTTTTCCAACAATTGTTTACAGACAGATTATTTCACTTATAATTCACTATATCACAATTCCAGTGGGTCAGAAGTTTACATACACTAAGTTGACTGTGCCTTTAAACCGATTGGAAAATTCCAGAAAATGATGTCATGGCTTTAGAAGCTTCTGATACCAGTGGATGTATTTCAAGGCCTACCTTCAAACTCAGTGCCTCTTTGCATGACATCATGGGAAAATCTAAAGAAATCAGCCAAGACCTCAGAAAACAATTGTAGACCTCCACAAGTCTGGTTCATCCTTGGGAGCAATTCCCAAATGCCTGAAGGTACCACGTTCATCTGTACAAACAATAGTACACAAGTATAAACACCATGGGACCACGCAGCTGTCATACCGCTCAGGAAAGAGACGCATTCTGTCTCTTAGAGATAATGGTACTTTGGTGTGAAAAATGCAAATCAATCCCAAATCAAGCCATTGCTCCAAAATAGCAATTAAATAGCCAGACTACGGTTTGCAACTGAACATGGGGACGAAGATTGTACTTTTTGGGGAAATGTCCTCTGGTCTGATGAAACGAAAATAGAACTGTTTGGCCATAAGGACCATCACATCATTATGTTAGAAGTAAAAAGGGGGAGGCTTGAAAGCCAAAGAACACCATCCCAACCGTGAAGGACGGGGGTGGCAGCATCATCTTGTGGGGGTGCTTTTCTGCATGAGGGACTGGTGCACTTCACAAAATAGATGGCATCATGAGGAGGAAAATGTATGTGGATATATTGAAGCAACATCTCAAGACATCAGTCAGTAAGTTAAAGCTTGGTCGCAAATGGGTCTTCCAAATGGACAATGACCCCAAGCATTCTTCCAAAGTTGTGGCAAAATGGCTTAAGGACAACAAAGTCAAGGTATTGGAGTGGAGGGGATAGCATGCATTCTTTCAGCCCCTATTGTGTGCCACGCCGCAAACATTTAAGGATTTTTAATAGGCCTGTTCGCACAATTCCTTTTGTCAGCGACCCTCAGTGCAGAAAAGCAGGGGAGGGAGTCGAGGGCTGGAGAGGAGGGGGAGGCAATGGTTCTCAATGTTAAAAAATACAAAAAAGAGATTGGGATGGGAATCAAAAGGAGGAAGAAAATGGTAAAAAGGGGTAAAAATTTTTATTTTTTAATTACATGGGTTGGCCGTATTGTAAATCATATCCCTAGGCATCCCTGCATACAGCAATACATCCATTCTAGGACTCTGTCATAGAATGTGTATAAAAAGCCTTTTTTTTGTCTTTGAGGGGGAATTCATAGCCAGACAATCACATGTTCGAATAGATATCGAGAAAAATAAATGGTAGGCATAACAAGATATCCAACTCCCTTGTCTGAAATAATAACACTGTGTTATCAAAGAGGACTATTTTCCTTGTTTCTGTACATTTCTGTGAACTGGGCATGGCCTTGGTCGGAGAATGTGTGTGTTTTGACTATGATAACTCGTTGTGTGTCATTTGTGTGTGCGTGTGTGTTTGTGCATGCCTGTGTCTGTGTAAGTGTGATCTGGCATTGTTACATAAGATTTCAAACCTGAACATTATGCGTACTAATGATGAACCCTAGGAGAGCAGATACGTTTCAAGAGAATCGGTGTAAGGTAATTACTTTAATTGATATTGAAATGCAGTAGACCAAAACACACACAGGGTTAATCAAGTGTTTTGTTCTGACAGTTTAAAGGGATCTTTTGAGATTTTGGCAATGAGGCCCTTTATCTACTTCCCCAGA
Source organism: Brachymystax lenok tsinlingensis (assembly GCA_030435695.1). Classification (NCBI taxonomy): domain Eukaryota; kingdom Metazoa; phylum Chordata; class Actinopteri; order Salmoniformes; family Salmonidae; genus Brachymystax; species Brachymystax lenok. Next base: position 37,922,189 of record CM059817.1, on the reverse strand, counting down.
GTTAGTATTGGTTCACGAAACTAGACACAAGAGACTTATAATATGGTATCGACAAGTTCATCTGACTAAGGGGAAGTAGATAAAGGGTCTCATTGCCAAAATTCTGAATTATCCCTGCCTCCCTATGTGTGTGTGTTTACTACTGGGGATCCCCTTGTCCTTATTGACATCTCCAGCAGTGTCAAACACTTTCCCACGGGCGCACAAACACACAGTGAAAATGTCTCCGCTTTTTCCCAAGCACCAGACAACAGACTACATTTCTTGACATGTGGAATCGGTTGATTGATTTATCAGCTGATAGCATGGCTGAGCAATTGAGGAATGCCTTAAGGCAGGCCGAGTGTCTGCAGGTTTTTGTTTTTTCCATTAAATTAAGACCTAGACCACCAGGTGAGGGGAGTTCCTTACTAATTAGTGACCTTAATTAATCAATCAAGTACAAGGGTGGAGCAAAAACCTGCAAACACTTGGCCCTCTGTGGAATGAGTTTGACATATGTGCCTTAGGCAGGGTTTCCCAGACTCTGTCCTGGGGCCTCCCCGGGTGCACGTTTAGTTTTTTGCACTAGCATTACATGGCTGATACAAATAACCAACTCATCATCAAGCTATGATTATTTTAATCAGCTGTGTCGTGCTAGGGCAAAAAAACTAAAGTGCATCCTGGGGGGCCCCAGGACCGAGTTTGGGAAACCCTGCCTTAGGGGGTCAGTGAGTCTGAGGGGTTGTGTGTGTTTTGATCCAATATTAATTCCATAAAGGACCTAAATTAAGTCCTCTCCAAGTCCTCTCCATTAAGTCCTCTCTGTGTGTGTGTGTGTGTGTGTGTGTGTGTGTGTGTGTGTGTGTGTGTGTGTGTGTGTGTGTGTGTGTGTGTGTGTGTGTGTGTGTGTGTGTGCACCTCATTGCATATGACTGAGTTACCATTCCTCCCCAGGAGATGGCCAACCTGATAGCATGTGGAAGATTCTTAAGGGCTTTTTTAGTCCTTTAAAACACATTGTTATCTTCCTGAGGAGATTTACGACCTGTGGAGACACCAATGCATTCTTGTGTTTCCTCTAAGGAGATAATCTGGGTAGAAACAAAAGACACTGACCGTCACTGACCATCAATGACCATCGCAATCTGGGGCTATTGTTGCTCATGCAATGACCACAGAGATGCAAGAGTCAGTTAGAACTAAGTTAGAAGGTCCCTTTTCACTGTAACACGAGTTTAATTGGTCTTGTGAATGTTGAAATAACGTATTTTGATGTAATTTCAACGTTCTTTTAACATTCGTTCAACACCGTGTCTCTCTCTTTCAGGTTGTGGGATCGTAACTCTGAGACAAGGAATCTGAATGATAAATGAGTCATGCAAGGTAGCAAATCACATTTATTAAAAGCTCAGGGTTGCTATGGGTTGCTCAGGCAGATTGCTCAAGTGTGACGTTGAAATTGCACGTCTATCAATGTACTAAGGATGCTGGGAAATTCCTTCAAAACTGGCCACTAGGGGTAACAGTGAGCGCTATTACCATAAAGTAGGCTAGTTTGTTGCAGACTGGCATAATCCCATAACTTGATCAGAAGGTTGCTTGTTCGATTGCAGTGGTGGACCCTTTTATTTATTTTATTATTATTGACACCCTATCCCAAACCTTAACCCTTACCTTAACCATTCATAATGTGCCTAAACTTTGTTTTTACCCTATCCAAAACCTTAACCCTTAACCTTCTAAATTTGACATTTGTAGCAACTTCAAAATTTGACAGTTGTAGAAACAGAACGATACTGAGCAGGAGGAGTCAACCCAGGGTGTCAAAAATACTTCTAAATTTGACGTTTGGAGAAACGTAGATCAAAGGTCTAATTCTTCAGTGAGACTGTGAGAGCTTGATGGGGTTGCTATGAGTAGAGCCAATGAGATTCAAATGAAAAGAATCAGCATTCTTTGAAAACAAGAGTCATCCCTATAATAGTGCACTTCAAAATGACCATCATAAGACAGAATAGGAACTTGTAGCAAAATGTTTGTGCACAATGTTCAAACAAAAAAATATTTATTTGTCTCTTGAGGTGATTTCTTTCAGATGATATTGACAGAAGCAGACATACTTTGATCTGCACTATCCTTTTAACTTCATGGATTGTTAACTACCTTGTAGAATTCAACAAGTATGTGTAACCTGCACAGGCATGTTCTAATGAAAGTCTATTGGATCAGGTATGGGAAGCGAGAAAAGCTCAGTCTTTTACACTGGCAGGATGAAGACATTTTCACAAAGACAGGGGTCAAGTGTGTCTGACATGCACACACACAAATGCACACACTCACTTGAAACTCCCTTTTAATAATTTCCCGCTTCTTTTACTACCTGACCCCAACACCACCTCAACTCCCTCCATCCCCTTTTCTCTCCTCTCCTCTTCTCAGCTGTTCCTTTGCTTATGCTTCTGTTTTGTAATGAGAAAGGGAGAGAGCTGCCCCCTTTTCACCGGCTACCCACAGGAAGTCACTCACTTCCTCATTATCGGCACATCAAACGGGGGTCGCTGCGGAGACGCAGACTGTAAATCCAGCCCGCTACAGGCATACTGCAATACCACAGCAACAGCTGCTTCTAATTGATGTTGTATGTTCAAACTGCTAACACGTGACTAAGTCCCCCCCTCCCCAATCCAACTCAACCAACAACACACTATATATCATACTTCAGGGGAATACATTCAGCCGCTTTTTCCTTGAGCGGATGGTCAGGGAGCCAGAACATAGGTATAAATATTTGTGCCCTGCAAATTGACCGCAAGATTCCCAAACAGATATGGAATAATTTCAAACCTTGATTACATTGGGATACGATCACATACTGTATGTCTCTTCATTTATTAGTGGGAATACTTGGGAACCGATTTCCTCAATTAAAATCACTTTGAGATGATTTTCTGGGCCGCCTATTGGGGAACCCTGCCCTACTTACTAAGAAGGTCCCAACAAGCACAGGGACATGGGTTAAAGTGAAGCAGAGGTTGTTAATGTAGCATTTATGACCACGGGACCATGGCAGTGTATGAATCTGTGCAAACCTGCTACAGTAAATGTATATTTTTTTTTGAAAGATTATTTCTTGCTGACATTAAAGATAATGGGCATATCAGCATATGTTTTCGAAAACCGCTTAGAAATCGATGATTATTGACGTTTCTAAACATTAAAGCACAGTGTCGGAATTGTAGTTTAGAGCCAAATGTGGGTGAATGTAATGAAAACCATACATACGGAGAAGACTTTTTGGAGCTCCCTTTTTCTCCTGTGTAAACCAGGTATGTCTACTGTCTATCATGTTACATTTACATGGAAAAAGAAGGGATGAGGTTGAAAAGAGTGTGAAAAAAGAGAAAAAAAAGGTTTATGATGGTTTCAAAGTGTTCTAGCCTGGCTCACAGTAGCACGTTCAGTTGACCTAGTTGGAGAAGGGATACGGTCAGAGGGAGGGGGGAGAGAGAGAGAGAGAGACCCATTTTAGACCGACGTTATGGTATGTTACCTGTAAAAAAACATCAGCCAATATTTATATAACCCTCTTCCAGACAGCCCCTTTTTTACCCCTTATTTGCAGGTATACCCCTTTTATACATATCAGTTGGTAACTGGCAAATTAGGAAGGTAGGTTGGTGTTGTTAAACCATGGAGGCTGTTTGCATTTCAAATTAGGGAGGTGTTAAACAATGGGAGTGTTAATGAATTTACCTGCAAAAAAGCAGAGAACTATTCCAAACAGAGAACCCGATATCTGTGTGAGAGAGAGAGACAAACAAACAGCCAGACAGATGGAGTGAAAGATAAAGAGCGTGAAAGAAAAAGAGAGAGTGAAAGAAAGAGAGAGACCCATACATACCAAGACGTTTAGACGGCAACTTTACCATGCTGGTAACAAAGCCTGTACTTTTTTTCCCGCCAACCGAGTTAGTCATGAGTGCGGTAAAGTTCTGCATACAGCTTAGTAAAAAACATAGCCATAACGATGTACTCACCTACAGAGAGAGAGAGGTCATGAACAGATTAGCTCTCACATTTAGCAGGATGTTTAAAAAAAAAGGTAGATTTGGAGTTTAGATAAACTTGGATTTTTTTGGCAGGTACACATACAGGATGCTACCCTCTACAGCACAACCTTCACTCCAAATCTACAACCTGATTTTTGACTATTATTCCCAAGCTATGCAGCAAATGCTCTGGCAAACAGAAACCTGAAAACACCATCCAACCTGGAATTGAGTGAGTAATGTCTAGTCTGAAGCTATCTTTTATTTTCAAAAGGCAAGAAGAAAATACATCCCAATGATATATTTTACTTTATAAGGACTGAATGCTAAGTTAAGGCACACAGCTGCATGTGAGCTCTCGCAGCTGCATGTTACCTCTCACATTTTTCAACATACTTTTAACAATAAGATAGTTTTGGAGTTAGATAAACTTGGATTTTTCGGCAGGGATATGCATTATACAGGATGCTACCCTCCATAGCATAACCTTATCTCCAGATCAAAACTCCAAACCTACAACCTAATTTTGGACAGACAGGATAGAACTTCAATTAGCACTGAGGCGTGAAATGAAAGGTGTCGAAGTCTTTGAGCCCAATACATGGCAGGAGTCTCACAGGCTACCCCTCCCAAATCCAGATTCCTTGAAGCACCCTCCTGCTGTTCAGGGCCATCCACTGGCATTTTCTACCAGAAATCTTCTTCCAGAAATAAAGCTTCTCCCAAGTGGGTGTGACACCTACTCCCGCTGCACTGCTGCTTGGATTCCACCTGGCGATCTGTTCACCCTGTCTGGAATAGGTACCCCCACCACACTCCCCCCTCTCTATCAAGCTTTTGCTCTCCTCCAGCACACAGGCAATGTTTGGGCGAGTGTCACTAAACAATGGCTAGCCCCAAGTCATTATTTTTTTTTCCTGTGCATTTTGCTATTTTGCTATTTGCCTCATGACTCCTGGATGCTTTGTTAACTGAACTTTCTTGTTTACCCAACCGTGGGACAGACGGATGTTTGTTCCCACACTCTGGACTCTGACTCTCTATTGGTTACACAGACTTTTGGCCCCCCATCCTGTTCTAACCACCTCTGATGAAATGGATGTATAATATGATCCTGTTGTCATCTAATGCACATTCAAATGTCATAAATCAACACTGCAGAGCTCTCCCTGTCCTCTGCCGTGCCTTGATTGTATTACTGTTGATGATATCTGGAAATGTGCATGTACACCCTGGGCCAACTACTGTTGCTAGCCTCAATTCTGACTTGTGCTCTGATATCTGTTTCACTGATTTCGTAAAAGCCCGGGTTTTCTGCACGTTAACACTAGCAGCTTATTACCTAAAATGTGTTGGTAATTACTGAGACGTGGTTAACTTCTTAGGGATCGGTGGGATGCTAACGACAACATCCGGTGAAATGCAGAGCGCCAAAATCAAATTACAAAATTAGTAATATTAAACATACATGAAAATACAAGTGTTGTACACCATTCAAAAGCTTAGAATCTTGGTAATCGAACCGCGCTGTCGGATTTACAATAGGCTTCACGGCAAAAGCAGAACATTCGATTGTCTGAGGACAGCACCCCACAACAACGTAATTAACCAGCACAGGCGTTACAAAATATAAAATAGAGATAAAATAAATCACTTACCTTTGAAGATCTTCCTCTGTTTGCAATCCCTCGGGTCCCAGGAACACAAAGATAAAGTCCTTCTTTATATCCCAAAAGGTCACCTTAGTTGGCGCCATGAAGTTATGTAATCCAGTCGTTCAACATGCAGACAAAAAATCCCAAAGGTACCGGTAAAGTTTGTCGAAACAAGTCAAACAATTAATCATCAGGTTGTCAAATATCTAAATAAACAATAGTATTTCAGACGGAAAATAGTCTGTTCAATAGGAAAGAAAAATAACAAGGAGCGTGCACCCATTCAGGAGTGCAAAACATTAGTGTCCGTTTCATGAGCCACCTGGAAGAACTTCAATTTGGCATACCTAAGGAAACATACAAAATTATGTTTGATTTGTTTGTAGAAATATGATAGGTATAATTTCAACGCGTTCTCTTCACGGTTCTATGGGTGACTCGACAGTGGATTTTATGAACATAACACGCCAACCAAACGGAGATTATGGGATATAATAAATGACTTTTTCTAACCAAAGAAGCATGGATTGTCTTTGTTGGACACTTGGGAAGCCCTCAGCAGAAGTTCTTCAAAAGGTAAGGGATTTGTTTTTGTTTCTAAGAGTGTTAACATATTGTCTGTGAGTATAACAGAACGGATATAGCAGGCAAAAACATGAGGAATTTCTGTATTGGAAAAAGCAATTTTGACACATTGCCTCATTTTGAACCCCTCCCTGTTGAAAATGACCATATAAGGGAGTAAGATTTCAGTACCTATTGCTTCCACTGGATGTCAACAGTCTCTAAACAGTGTTTTGATTCTGTTTAGTTGTTCTGGATGGTAATAGAAGAAGAATTGGGAAGTGGTCACAAGAAGTAAACAGAAGAGGATGCGCATTCACAGGCTTAAGCGCTGTGGTATTTTCCATTCCTATTGCCCAGTTTGTTTTCCGGTTGAAATATTATACTAAATATACATAAAAGTGTTCCTAAGGATACATTATCAATGATGTTTGATTGTTCTTGGACAAGTGTATAGATATAGGTTGAACGAGTTCTCTTCACGGTTCAATGGGCGAGTGGACGCTGTATTTTCTCAACAAACTGAGATTTATGGATATAATAAATTACTTTTTCTAACAAAAGAACCATGGATTGTCTTCGTTGGACACTTGGGAAGCCCTCAGCAGAAGTTCTTCAAAAGGTAAGGGATTTGTTTTTGCTGTGAAATGTGTTTTGTGTGAACCGCGATGGTTTATGAATTTATGCTAATAGTAAAATATTGGAGGTGCTACCCTCAAACAATCAAATGTAGTGCTTTCGCCGTAAAGCCTTTTTGAAATCTGACAACGCTGTGATATTGCCAAGAAGCAGAGCTTTTGATGACTATGCAACATTTGTATATTGATGAATGTTTAATAATTCAACTTTTGGATTTTGAATTTGGCGCCTTGCATTTCACCGGAAGTGTCGGGAGTGGGGCGCTATGTTAACACTCTTAGAACCTTCAGAGTGTTTCCTATTCAATAGTACTAATTATGTGCATATCCTATTTTCTGGGCCTGAGTGGCAGGCATTTTACTTGGGCACGTCAGACTCTCCAAAACCGTCACCTATGCTGCCGCTCCCTAAGAAGTTAAAAGCCACTCATAAATAGGCATGATATAAAATAATAAGACCTGCTGATAAGTAATATACAAATAATGGCAGTCTCTAGTTTAGTAAGAGTCAGTGTTTTTTTATAAAAAAAATGTATTTCAGCTTTATTTAACCAGGTAGGCCAGTTGAGAACAAGTTCTCATTTACAACTGCGACCTGGCCAAGATAAAGCAAAGCAGTGCGACACAAACAACAGCACAGAGTTACACATGGAATAAACAAATGTACAGTCAATAACATAATAGAAAAAGTCTATATACAGTGTGTGCAAATGGCGTAAGGAGGTAAGGCAATAAATAGGTTATAGTAGCGAAGTAATTACAAGTTATTAAATTAACACTGGAGTGGTAGATGTGCAGATGATGATGTGCAAGTAGAAATTCTGGTGTGCAAAAGAGCAAAAAGTAAATAGAAACAATATGGGGATGAGGTAGGTAGTTGGATGGGCTATTTACAGATGGGCTGTGTACAGCTGCAGCGATCGTAAGCTGCTCAGATAGCTGATGCTTAAAGTTAGTGAGGGAGATATAAGGCTCTTGCAATTCGTCCCAGTCATTTTCAGCAGAGAACTGGAAGGAAAGGCGGCCAAAGGAAGTCTTGGCTTTGGGGATGACCAGTGAGATATACCTGCTGGAGCGATACTAAACAATTATGCCATTTTGGTAATAGGGGTTCCAATAATGGCGGCGGATAATTTTAGAAAGGGGAGGGTCCAGATTGTCTATCCCAGCCGATTTGTATGGGTCCAGGTTTAGCAGCTCTTTCAGAACCTCTGCTATCTGGATTTGGGTGAAGGAGAAGCTGGGGAGGCTTGGGCAAGAAATTGAAGGTCAAGTAGTTGCAGGGGGTGCGAAGCTTTTGGCCGGGGTTGGGGTAGCCAGGAGGAAATAATGGCCAGCCGTAGAGAAATGCTTATTGAAATTCTCGATTATCGTGGATTTATCGGTCGCGACAGTGTTTCCTAGCCTCAGTGCAGTGGGAAGCTGGGAGGAGGTGCTCTTATTCTCCATGGACTTTACAGTGTCCCAAAACTTTTGGGAGTTAGAGCTACAGAATGCAAATTTCTGTTTGAAAAAGCTAGCCTTTGCTTTCCTAACTGACTGCGTGTATTGGTTATTGGTTCATGGTTCCCCTGAAAAGTTGCATATCGCGGGGACTATTCGATCCTAGTGCTGTCCGCCATAGGATGTTTTGTGCTGGTTGAGGGCAATCAGGTCTGGAGTGAACCAAGTGCTATATCTGTTCTTAGTTCTAAAATTCTTTGAAAGGGGCATGCTTATTTAAGATGGTGAGGAAATTACTTTTAAAGAATAACCAGGCATCCTCTACTGACGGGATGAGGTCAATATCCTTCCAGGATACCCGGGCCAGGTCGATTAGAAAGGCCTGCTCGCAGAAGTGTTTTAGGGAGCGTTTGACAGTGATGAGGGGTGGTCGTTTGACCGCGGACCCGTTGTGGATGCTGGCAATGAGGCAGTGATCGCTGAGATCCTGAATGAAACAGGTGTATTTGCAGGGCAAGTTGGTCAGGATAATATCTATGAGGGAGCCCATGTTTACGGATTTAGGCTTGTACCTGGTGTGTTCCTTGATCATTTGTGTGAGATTGAGGGCATCTAGCTTAGATTGTAGGACTGCCGGGGTGTTTACATATCCCAGTTTAGGTTACCTAACAGAACGAACTCTGAAGATAGATGGGGGGCAATCAATTCACATATGGTGTCCAGGTTCTATCTTGATAGTGTCACCTGTGACATTCATTTGAATTATAAACCTAAATAGAGATAGATAGATGAACCCAACTTCAACAGTCACTGAGACACATTCAGCTGACTCCTAACCCCTCATCACAGTAGAGTACATACTCCACGGGAGAGGAGTGGTTTTATTACCTGGCACAGCCATGCAAATTGTGGCCCTTAGAAAGTAAATAAGGCTATGAATTCTAATGGCCCTCTTGTTTCAGAAGCCGAGGATGGGAGGTGTGTGTGCCTGGGTGTGTCGCTGAAGTTTACTATGATCAGCAAGAACACAATTAGCCCAATCAAAGAGAAAGTAAGAGGTGTGGGGGGGGTATTTTATGATCAGGTTTGTCGTAACGTTGTATTGTAACCGGTGACGGTGGAAGGATGTTGGCGTGTAGTCGCCGCAACTTTCTCTTTGATGTGGAGGGGCTTTATATTGCGGGCCAACTCTCGTGTCTGTGTGTGTCGTTAAATGGCCTGACGTACAATTAAAGATATATGGTCATAGACAGGCGTGTGGCTTGGCTACATTAGCAAATTGGGTTTAAGGGGGCGGCTGTGTAAAAGCTGCCTAGTAAATACTATTCATACCAGCCGGATGTGTGCAATGAATTAGCTATCGTTGAAAAGGAAATTATAAAGCTGGACTCCACAGTCTACACAGTACAATCTATGCTCCCATGTGGTTTACGGGTGATCATTTGAAAGGGACATTTTTGGGACATTTCAAAAGCATGTAAAGAGAAAGTCCTTTATAGGCTATAAAGGCATGTTAGGGAGATGAATTAAGGATTGTAAATAGCTGTATACACAGATCCTTACTAGGGAAAGAAGGTAATCCCATATTCAATCCCCCTCTTTATCTCTCATTCCATCTATCTTTCTCTCCGTCTACATCTTTCTGTCTATATATATTCCCCTCTCCCTCTTCTCTCTCTCCCTCACTTTCCACACACACAAGTGACCAATCTGTTCTTATCACTGATCTCAGATGAACTAAACCCGAATTATCAAATGTTACAATTTGTTACAATCCTCTGGGCACTAATACTATAGGGTGATTGGGTGAGAGTGTAGGGCTGGCCAGGGGGAGGTAAGGGGTGTGTAGGGGGGCTGATATTTAGAAAGTTATTGAAACAGGAAATTCCTGAAACACTTTGGGAAGGGAAGGCATGGGGCTTGACCAACCCCCTATACGCCCACCCCCAGCACCTCCCTCCACCTCTTTCCTCGCCCCCTGGCCAGACTCAAAATTGGGCTCAGTCAGCGTATGCAGGGGTATGGGGACGAGGACAATAGACTCGATTTTGCCAACAATGAGGGGCATTTAGTCCGCCACAATCCCCAGTCTAGTGACTGTTGGGAGGTGGAGGAGAGACATGGAGGGGGGTAGAGCTCTGGGCTTGGTGGTGGGACAGGGACATCAATGGAATGTGCTGGGCTATACAGAGAAGGGTCAGTGGCTTGGCAAAAAGCTAAGCTTACCTATGGACAGGGTCAAGGGTCAGGGAGAGGAGCCATTGACACAGAGATCACTGTTTTAAAACAGAGGAGTATTGGGGGTTGGGGAAGAGTGACAGGACATAGGGACAGCACACAATGGGTTGGTATCAGAGGGCTAATTTAGAGACAGAATAGGATGGTCTGAGGACCATCCTGTTTCAAGGAAATGAGGGTTGCAAAACGTCCTATTGGCCGGTGATTTTAATGCAGGAAAACTGAAATCAGTCTTTTTTTCATTTCTACCAGCATGTCAACTGTGCAACCAGAGGCAAAAAAAACGATAGATCACCTTTACTCCACACACAGAGACGGATACAAAGCTCTCCCTCGCCCTCCATTTGGCAAATCTGACTATAACTCTATCTTCCTGATTCCTGCCTACAAGCAAAAACTCAAACAGGAAGTCAGAGTGATCCGATGAAGTGGATGCTAAACTACAGGACTGGAATATGTTTCGGGATTCATCCGATGGAATTAAGGAGTTTACCACATAAAGTAAAATAACATTTTATTTGTCACATGCGCCGAATACAACAGGTGTAGACCTTACAGTGAAATGCTTACTTACAAGCCCTTTAACCAACAATGCAGTTTTAAGAAAATATTATTTTTAAAGTAAGAGATAAGAATAACAAATAATAACAGTAGCAGGGCTATTTACAGGGGGAACCGGTACAGAGTCAATGTGCAGGGTCACCGGTGTCGAGGTAATTGAGGAAATATGTACATGTAGATAGAGTTATTAAAGTGACTATGCATAGATGATAACAAAGAGTAGCAGCAGCGTAGAAGAAGGGGATTCTACGGCTTGGGGGTAGAAGCTGTTTAGAAGCCTCTTGGACCTAGACTTGGTGCTCCAGTACCGCCTTCCGTGTGGTAGCAGAGAGAAAAATCTATGACTAGGGTGGCTGGAGTCTTTGACAATTTTTGGGGCCTTCCTCTGACACCGCCTTGTATAGAGGTCCTGGATGGCAGGAAGCTTGGCCCCGGTGATATACTGGGCCGTAAGCACTACCCTCTATAGTGCCTTGCGGTCAGAGGCCAAGCCGTTGCCATACCAGGCAGCGATGCACCACGTCAGAATGCTCTCGATGGTGCAACTGTAAAACCTTTTGAGGATCTGAGGACCCATGCCAAATCTTTTCAGTCTCCTGAGGGGGAATAGGTTTTGTCGTGCCCCCTTCTCAACTGTCTTCGTGTGCTTGGACCATGTTATCAGTCAGCGGCTTCAATAATAAGTGCATCGGCGATGTCGTCCCCACAGTGACCGTACGTACATATACCAACAAGAAGCCATGGATTACAGGTAACATCCGTACTGAGCTAAAGGCTAGAGCTGCTGCTTTCAAGGAGCTGGACGCTAACCCAGCTGCATCCTCTGACGAACCATCAAACAGGCAAAGTGTCAATACAGGTCTAAGCTAGTTTCGTACAACACTGACACTCCTCGGATGTGGCAGGGTTTGTAAACTATCAGAGATTACAAAGGGAATTCCAGCTGCGAGCTTCCCAGCAATGCGAGCCTACCAGACTGGATAAATGCTTCCTATGCTCGCTTAGAGGGCACCAGCTGTTCCGGACGACTGTGTGATCATGTTCTCCATAGGCCGCAGGGCCAGATGGATTACCAGGATGCATACTCAGAGCATGCACTGACCAGCTGGCAAGTGTCTTCACTGACATTTTCAACCTGTCCCTGACCCAGTCTGTAATACCTACATGTTTCAAGCAGACCACCATAGTCCCTAAGCACAAGAATGCCAAGGTAACCTGTGTAAATGATTATTGTCCCATAACACTCAGATCTTTGACAGGTAGCCCAGAGGTTAAGAGCATTGGGTCAGTAACTGAAAGTTTGCTGGTTTGAATCCTCAAGCCGACAATGTAAAGAAATATGCCACAGGCGTTAGAGTGGGCCACGGCCGTCTGGGAGAGAGGAGAGGAGAAGCTTGATTCACATGAGGGGTTCATGGCTCTGCTTAAATGTATCTTCGATCATCCCCCGGGAGGCAGAGAGGGGGGTGAGCGTCTACTCCAATTACGGCAGGGGGACCAGACGGCTGTCGAGTACACGCTCACCTTCCGGACAGTAGCAGCATCCAGTGGGTGGAACAAGCCGGCGCTTCGTATGCTATTCAGAAGAGGTCTGTGCGAGGAGGTTCAGATGGAACTGGCCTGTCGAGACTGCCAGCTCTCCTTGGAGGCACTCATTGCAATGGCCATCTGTCTGAATAACCGACTTCGGGAGCGTCGGTACTCTTATCGCTTTTCTCCCTCCCTCAGTGAACACTCTGAATCAGAGCCTGAACCCATGGAGGTAGAGGTGACAGGCCTCCCTGCGGCGGAGCGACGCAAATGAAGACAGCTGGGCCTCTGTCTGTTTTGTGGCAATGGAGGGCACCAGCTCCAGCAGTGTTCGGAACATCCTAATCCGGGATCCACAAGAGCAGAGGGACGGTCTCATGATCTTCCACCTCCTGGAGCAGGAGTGAGAATTCTCTCTTCATCACTTTCTGCTAAACTCTTTTTGGTGTTTATCACACTAGTTGACTGTCCCTCATGTACTGTGTCTACAGCTTTAGTAGATTCCAGTGCAGCGGGGAACTTTATTTACCAGACCCTTGCCTCCTCTCTTAACATCATCTCATACCCGCTCTCCTCTCCTATCCTTGTTCAAGCCCTCGCTAGTCGGCCAGTAGGATCCAGGACCATTACACACATCACCCAACCACTCACCCTCAAAGTGGAGTCCATTCATCAGGAGAATATCCCCTTCTTCATTACCAGTGCACCAGTTCACAAGATCATCCTCGGCCTCCCTTGGCTTCAATGCCATAACGCCACCATCTCATTCGAAGGTGGCAGTTGCCCTTCAGCCCAACATCCTGGAGGTATACCAGGACCTGAGGGAGGTATTCTCCAAAACCCGCGCCACCTGTCTTCCTCAGTTCAACGGGGCCCGGTTCTTTACCAAACCGGACATGTGGAGTGCTTACAATCTCATCCGGGAGGGGGATGAGTGGAAGACTGTATTTAATATGATGTCTGGTCACAATGAGTACTTGGTGACGCCATTTGGCTTAGCCAATGCTCCGTCAGTGTTCCAGGCATTCGTTAACGAAGGGACTATTCACCTCCGCCCCATTGCTCAAACATCCAGATTCCACAATCTCCTCTGTGGTGGAGGTGGAAGCTTCTGAGGTGGGCGTGGGGGCAGTTACATCTCAATGACAGGGTAACCCAGAGAAATTGTATCCCTGTGCTTTTTATTCTAAGAAACTGTCCCTTGCAGAGAGTAACTATGATGTCGGTGATCGTGAGCTCCTGGCGGTGACGTTGGAGGAGTGGAGACACTGGCTGGAGGGCGCCAAGGAACCATTTGTCATCTTCACCAACCATCAGAACCTGGAGTACACACGGAAAGCGAGGAGGCTGAATCCAAGCAAGGGTGGCCCTTTTCTTCACAAGGTTTGACTTCACGCTGACCTTTCGCACAGGTTCAAAGAATACCAAGGCCCATGCCCTGTCTTGACTCTACGATTAGGGAGAGGGTCCTGTCCAGAACGCACCTATAATCCCATCCGTGGAGCGATGCTCACATGAGACTCCAGCGTGCCGTCCACCGTCAAAAGAGGCAGGCAGACCGCCGCTGCACTGTCGACACCTGTGTTCCACCCTGTGGATCATGTCTGGCTTTCTATCAGGAACCTCCCACTCTGCCTGCCCTGCAAGATGCTGAGCCCCCGGTTTGTGGGGCCGTTCAAGGTTCTCCGGAGGGTCATATATGTTACAGCTTCCCATACTATACAGACTATACAGACTATAGTATCTCACCTTCTTTTCATGCCTCCCTTCTTAGGCCGGTGGTTCCTGGTCCCCTAGCTGATGCTGTCCTCCACAACACCCCTCCACCCCCACCGGACATCGAGGAGAGTCCGGCCTATGCCGTCACATCCCAACTGGACTCCCGACGTTATGGGGGTCGGCTCCAGTACCTGGTGGACTGGGAGGGGTATGGCCCAGAAGAGCGGAGTTGGGTTCCACCTTCGCCGTCCGGACCGGCCCACTTCTCGTTCTCGGGGTCATCCCTCTGGTCGGCGTCATCCTGAGGCTGGAGCCACACGTCAGAGGGGGGGTGCTGTCACGTCTACTTCCGCTTCTCCCCTCCGGTGTTTGATGTTGCCGGTATACTAACCACCAGTCCTGGGATCCATCATTACGCACACCTGGCATCAATCTTTACACGCACCTGCACGTCATCATGAGGCACACCTGGACTCCATTACCTCACTTATTACCTCCCCTATATCTGGCACTCTCTTAGGTTATTTCCCAGTCAGTATTGATCCTGGGTTTATGCAAAGAAGCTACTGTTATGTTGTCTCGTTCCATGTTTGTTGTTTTATTACACGTTTCACCTGCACCTGCTATTCGACTCACAGCGTCTTTGTTACAGCGATAGAGTGTGTGGGTCAGGCGCTGAATTGTGTGTGTGTGTGTCTGTGTGGGTGGATGGATGGTTAAATTGGTATATTTAACCATCCTGCACGTCATCATGAGGCACACCTGGACTCCATTACCTCACTTATTACCTCCCCTATATCTGGCACTCTCTTAGGTTATTTCCCAGTCAGTATTTATCCTGGGTTTATGCAAAGAAGCTACTGTTATGTTGTCTCGTTCCATGTTTGTTGTTTTATTACACGTTTCACCTGCACCTGCTATTCGACTCACAGCGTCTTTGTTACAGCGATAGAGTGTGTGGGTCTGTGTGGGTGGATGGATGGTTAAATTGGTATATGCGGAGAGCGCAAGAGATCTCTCAGATTCATTGCAGTGGGACATAAAGCAAGATCTTGAGCCACAGGCACAGGTGTGCCTCTGTCCACACAGACACACACACACACAATTCAGCGCCTGAAGAATCATTAAGCTATCGCGTTACCCATCAACAGGTGATGTCCGTCTCCCGTTGCTTCACTCCCTTTTATACTCATTCGTCTTTTATGATTTACAAGCTCTTCTTCTCTCCAAACCTGTGCTGTTCTTCTGAAGGCAATCTGTCCCGAACCTATTGTACCTGCACACACATACACGCACACACAAGCCCATGAATGCACAGATGGATACACACACATGGGCACACAAACGCGCACACACACACACACACTCCCCATTCACAAACAAGTGCACACACACTACGAGCCTATTGTACCGTTTCATCTTTCAAGTCTTAAATCTTAGATGAGATGACACAGAGAGTGCTTGGTTAGGGAAGCTTTTCATTAACAGGGCCGGCAATGGAAGATCGTGTTTCTGACATGTCTTTTATAGAATGGATTCTGGCTGGACTGGTGTTTTGGGGGGGATAGAGTTTCTTGAAATCTTGCACAGCCACATCACCTGCTGATTGAATAACATTGGGTTGGGGGATGATGATTATCAGAGCCGAATGGATTTATTTTCTTTATTTTTGTTCATGTGTACTTTGAATAAGATTTTTTGTGAATAACTGAAAAAGGCAGTAACCTTAAAATGAAGAATTATTAAAACAAATAACTGTGAATTATACAGAAAGCATTCAGCAGACCTGAATCAGGGCCTACAGTATAATTGACGTACACCTAAGAATGAACTGACTGAGTGACTGAGATCTATGCACCCCTCACCCAGAGCCGGATTACCGAATAGGCAAGCAGGGCCCCCAGACGGCATTTGACAGCAAAATGTGTAGATTTGCAGGAAATTTGCTTTAAACTGCAACATTTTCTCTCTGCCCCATGGCAAAATGTGTTGAAATGTTAGCTGATTTTAATATTTTTTTATCCTAAAATTGGGCCCCCGAAGGTCTGCCACAAATTTCGAAATGCAGTAGTCAGGCCCTGCCCTCACCAGAAACACATACTCACAAACACACACTCATCCATGCCTGACTTATTCTATTTTAGTCCCTGGTAGCATCATGTAAAAACATATCAAATCAGCTGTGATCTCCTTATTACCTCCAGTGTAAACATCCAAGGTGGTTGACATTGGGCCGTGAGGAATCCTAGGTAGAAAGTTCCTGTACATTTGTAAACATTTTAATGTTTAAAATGTTTTTAATTGCATTTTTTTGTATCAATTTTTGTATTTTTGAATAGTTAAGTGTTACAGAGTTAGAAACATCTTAGCCTACAGCCCTCGAAGCATCAACTAGGTGTGTGCTACATTTTTGGTAGTTTATGACCCAGCCTACCTACAGAGGAGTATATGGCGAGGTGCCAGTGAAGAGCCCCTGGTCTGTCTATCAAACGGACACTTTTCACTCCCTGTACCATCACTGCTCCTTCCGCTACTGCCTTTCTGAACTGCCTCAACACCCTACCAGCTGAAGAAGACCATCACAGTCAAGCCATAACCATAAAGTTTGTTTAGTTTTTGTGTTTAGAATCTTTCAGATTATCTTTGTAATGAAAATTGCTATACTATTATTTTTATTTTTATTATTATTATGTTTCTCTGTGTCTGTTTGTTCTTCCTATACTAATTTTGAGTTTTGCTTAGCTTCACCTGAGACTAGTCTATTACAGGCCTGTCGTGTCTCTGATGGATCAGTGACTTTCAGACTGACCCTTCCTTGCCTCCTCCTCTTCCTCATCTTCATTTTCTCATCTCCATTTAGCCACCACTGCTTATGTGAATCTCTCTTCTTCAACAGCTGTTGAGTCAGACTAAACTTTTGTGTGGAATGTACGCTGCTAATTATAATAATGATACAAACCTTGCTGGGCGGATTTCTTTAAAGTTTTTTGGACAGCAATCAGCAAGCTTGCTGGATTACACCCTAGGTTAATTGGCATGGAATTATATTGTGGTGATAATTGCTTTGTCTTTTTGCAGGGGTAATGGTATTGAGACATGGCTGCCTTGATTTTAATAAATGGTTGAGTGACTGCATCTCGGGAAGCCTAAGGACGGTAGCTAGTGCGGACTGCACTAACTCAGCCAAAGCATTGATTTCTGTAATTGGTGGAGGAGTTGTGTTGATTTGATTTGATCCCCTTCCCCTCCTTGTAAAGGAATCCTTGTAAAAATTCCCTGTTTTAGGTCACAAAGGATCACCACTTCATTTTAAGAATGTGAAATGTCAGAATAATACTAGAGAGAATTACATATTTCAGCTTTTATTTCTTTCATCACATGCCCAGGGGTCAGAAGTTTACATACACTCAAATAGTATTTGGTAGCATTTCCTTTAAATTGTTTAACGTGGGTCAAATGTTTCGGGTAGCCTTCCACAAGCTTCCCACAATAAGTTGGGTGAATTTTGGCCCATTCCTCCTGACAGAGCTGGTGTAACTGAGTCAGGTTTGTAGGACTCCTTGCTCGCACACGCTTTTTCAGTTCTGCCAACAAATGTTCTATAGGATTGAGGTCAGGGCTTTGTGATGGCCACTCCAATACGTTGACTTTGCTGTCTTTAAGCCATTTTGCCATAACTTTGGAAGTATGCTTGGGGTCATTTGGAAGACCCATTTGCGACCAAGATTTAACTTCCTGACTGATGTCTTGAGATGTTGCTTCAATATATTCACATAAATCTCAGTTTTGTTGGCACGTTATGTTCATAAAATACAGCGCCCACTCGCCCATTGAACCGTGAAAGAGAACTCGTTCAACCTATACCTATACACTTGTCCAAGAGCAGTCAAACATCATTGATAATGTATCCTTAGGAACACTTTTATGTATATTTACTATAATATTTCAACCAGATTATAAACTGGACGATAGGAAAGGAAAAAACACAGCGACGCGAGCCCGTGAACGCGCGGCATCCTCTTCTGTTTACATTCTGTGACTAGTTCAAATTCTTCTTCTATTACCATCCAGAGCAACCTAACATCACCAAACACTGTCTAGAGACTGTTGACATCCAGTGGAAGCAATAGGTACTGCAATCTTACTCCCATATATGGAAGTTTTCAATAGGGAGGGGTTCAAAATGAGGCAATGTGTCAAAAAAACACTTTTTCCAAGACAGAAATTCCTCGGGTTTTCGCCTGCTATATCAGTTCTGTTATACTCACAGACAATATTTTAACACTTTTAGAAACTTCAGAGTGTTTCCTATCCAATAGTGTAATTATGTGCATATCCTTTTTTCTGGGCCTGAGTGGCAGGCCTTTTACTTTGGGCATGCCAGACTCTCCAAAACCGACACCTCAGCTGCCGCTCCCTAAGAAGTTAACTTGATTTTGTACAACACACATGCAATTATCTGTAACGTCCCGCAATCAAAGAGTTAATTCAAACACATATTATAGAGTTCATTGTCTGTGATAGAAGAAAACTGAAGATGGATCAACAATATTGTAGTTGTTCCACAATACTAACCTGCTTGACAGAGTGAAAAGTAGGAAGGCTGTACAGAAGAAACATATTCCAAAACATGCATCCTGCTGGTTAAAAGGCAAAATAATTGAGGCAAAGAAATGTACTTGATGTCCTGAACACAAAGTGTTATGTTTGTGGCAAATCCAACACAACACATCACAGAGTACCACCAAACTTCGACTTCCGGCGCCGACAGAGATGGCAGCTTCGCTTCACATTCTCAGGAAGCTTTGCAGTATTTTGTTTTTTTCATGGATTACTTCTTACATTGTTACCCCGGGAAATCTTAAGTTTTATTACATACAGCCGGGAGGAACTATTGGAAATAAGAGCAATGTCAACTTACCAACATTACGACCAGGAATACAACTTTCCGGAAGCGGATCCTCTGTTTGGTCCACCAACCAGGACAATAGACTGGATCCCAGCCGGCGACCCAAAACAACGGTGGCGACAGAAACAAACTATCTGGTAAGAAGAAGGGCGGGGGTGTGTGCCTTATGATTAATGAGTCGTGGTGTGATCATAACAACATACAGGAACTCAAGTCCTTTTGTTCACCTGACATAGAATTCCTTTACAATCAAATGCCGACCGCATTATCTACCAAAAGAATTCTCCTCGATTATAATCACAGTCGCATATATCCCTCCTCAAGCTGACACATTGACGGCACTGTAAGATATTCATAGGCCTCTATGTAAACTGGAAACCACATATCCTGAGGCTGCATTTATTGTGGCTGGGGATTTTAACAAGGCTAATCTGAAAACAAGGCTCCCTAAATTTTATCAGCATATCGAATGTGCGACCCGGGCTGGCAAAATCCTGGATCATTGTTATTCTAACTTCCGTGACGCATACCAGGCCATTCTCCGCCCTCCTTTCGGCAAGTCTGACCATGACTCCATTTTGTTGCTCCCAGCCTACAGACAGAAATTAAAACAGGAAACGCCGGTGCTCAGGTCTGTTCATCAGTGGTCCGACCAATCTGATTCCACGCCTCAACATTGCTTCGATCACGTGGACTGGGATATGTTCCGGACAGCATCAGACAACAACATTGATGTATACGCTGATTCGGTGAGCGAGTTTATTAGCAAGTGCATCGGTGATGTTGTACCCATAGCAACTATTAAAACCTTCTCCAACCAGAAACCGTGGATTGATGGCAGCATTCGCGCAAAACTGAAAGCTCGAACCACTGCTTTTAACCAGGGTAAGGCGACTGGAAACATGACTGAATACAAACAGTATAGCTATTCCCTCTGCAAGGCAATCAAACAAGCTAAGTGTCAGTATAGAGACAAAGTAGAGTCACAATTCAATGGCCCAGACACAAGAGGAATGTGGCAGGGTCTACAGTCAATCACGGACTACAAAAAGAAAACCAGCCCCGTCACGGACCACGATGTCCTGCTCCCCGACAAACTAAACAACTTCTTTGCTCACTTTGAGGACAATACAGTGCCACCGACATGGCCCGCTACCAAAACCTGCGGGCTCACCTTCACCGCAGCCAACGTGAGTAAAACATTTAAGCGTGTTAACCCTCGCAAGGCTGCCGGTCCAGATGGCATCCCTGGCCGTGTCCTCAGAGCATGCGCTGACCAGCTGGCTGGTGTGTTTACGGACACATTTAATCAATCCTTATCCCAGTCTGCTGTTCCCACATGCTTCAAGAGGGCCACCATTGTTCCTGTTCCCATTAAAGATAAGGTAATTGACCTAAATGACTATTGCCTCGTAGCACTCACTTCCGTCATCATGAAGTGCTTTAAGAGACTAGTCAAGGATCACATCACCTCCATCCTACCAGACACCCTAGACCCACTCCAATTTGCTTACCGTCCCAATAGGTCCAGAGACGACGCAATCACAATCATACTGCACACTGCCCTAACCCATCTGGGCAAGAGGAATGCCTATGTAAGAACACCATAGTACCCTCCAAACTCATTATTAAGCTCCATACCCTAGGTCTCAACCCAGCCCTGTGCAACTAAGTCCTGGACTTCCTGACGGGCCGGCCCCAGGTGGTGAGGGTAGGAAACAACATCTCCAACCCGCTGATCCTCAACACTGGGGCCCCACAAGGGTGCGTTCTCAGCCCTCTCCTGTACTCCCTGTTCACCCATGACTGCGTGGCCAAGCACGCCTCCAACTCAATCATAATCATTAAGTTTGCTGATGACACTACAGTGGTAGGCTTGATTACCAACAACGACAAGACATTCTACAGGGAGGAGGTGAGGGCCCTCGGAGTGTGGTGTCAGGAAAATAACCTCTCACTCAACGTCAACAAAACTAAGGAGATCGTGGACTTCAGGAAACAGCAGAGGGAGCACCCTATCCACATTGATGGGACAGCAGTGGAGAAGGTGGAAAGTTTTAAGTTCCTCGGCATACACATCATGGACAAAACAGCTTCTATCTCAAGGCCATCAGACGGTTAAACAGCCATCACTAACATTGAGTGGCTGCTGCCACCATACCGACTCAAATCTCGAGCCACTTTAATAATTAAAAGGTGGTTGTAATAAATGTATCACTAGCCCCATTAAACGATGCCATTTATATAATGTTTACATATCCTACATTACTCATCTCATATGTATATACTGTACTCTATACCATCTACTGCATCTTGCCTATGCCGGTCAGCCATCGCTCATCCATATATTTATATGTACATACTCATATTCATTCCTTTACACTTGTGTGTATAAGGTAGTTGTTGTGAAGTTGTTAGATAACTTGTTAGATACTACTGCATGGTCGGAATTATTTTGCTACAATCGCATTAACTACTAGGTCTATCAAAGGTTATTTAGGTTACTGTCCTACTTAAAGGTGAATTTGTCTCCCAGTGTCTGTTGGAAAGCAGAATTAAACAGGTTTTCCTCTAGGATTTTGCCTGTGCTTTGTTCTATTCCATTTATTTTTATCCTAACAAACTCCATAGTCCTTGCAAATGAAAAGCAAACCCATAACATGGTGCAGCCACCACCATGCTTGAAAATATGAAGAGTGGTACTCAGTGATGTGTTGTGTTGGATTTGCCACAAACTAATACTTTGTATTCAGGACATAGTTAATTTTTTTGCCACATTTTTTGTAATTTTACTTTAGTGCCATATTGTAAACAGGATACATGTTTGGGAATATTTTTATTCTGTATAGGCGTCCTTGTTTTCACTCTGTCATTTATTTTAGCATATGGAGTAACTACAATGTTGTTAATCCATCCTCCGTTTTCTATTATCACAGCCATTAAACTCAATAACTGTTTTAAAAGTCACCATTGACCTCATAGTGAAATCCCAGAGCGGTTTACTTCCTCTCCGGCAAATGAGTTAGGAAGGATGCCTGTATCTTTGTAGTGGCTGGGTGTATTGATACACCATACAAAGTGTAATTAATAACTTTACCATGATCAAAGGAATATTCAATATCTTACTATATTATTTTACCCATTTACCAATAGGTTCCCTTTTTTGCAAGGCATTGCAAAATGCCTCTCTGGTTTTTGTGGTTGAATCTGTGTTTGATTTTCACTGCTCGACTGAGCGACCTTACAGATAATAGTGTGGATTACAGAGAGCGGCAGGTAGCTTAGTGGTTAGAGCATTGG
Organism: Brachymystax lenok tsinlingensis; assembly: GCA_030435695.1. Classification (NCBI taxonomy): domain Eukaryota; kingdom Metazoa; phylum Chordata; class Actinopteri; order Salmoniformes; family Salmonidae; genus Brachymystax; species Brachymystax lenok. The sequence continues at coordinate 37,899,598 of CM059817.1, read as the reverse complement.
GCCAGCAACTGAAAGGTTGGTGGATGGATTCCCTGCGCTGACAAGGTAAAAATCTGTCGTTCTGCCCCTGAACAAGGCAGTTAACCGACTAGGCCGTCATTGAAAATAATAATTTGTTCTTAACTGACTTGCCTAGTTAAATAATAAATTTGAAAATGAGGTAGTGATTCAAAAGTCATGTAAAACACTATTATAGTCTTTTCCACTTATTACGGGACTTATTTAGGCTTGCCTTAAACAAAATTAATTAGTACTTATTGACTGAAGACATTTCATTTATTAGTTTGTTATAAATTCTACAAACATAATTCCAATTTGACAGTAAATCTCAATTTAATAAATGTTTTATTCAGGCTATAGCACATCAAATGTGGAAAAAGTCAAGAGGTGTGAATACTTTCTGATGGCACTGTTATAGTTGATAAGAATTTAAAGAATTTGAAGTTAGGATTGCCTGAACATGTGAAAGTTGGAGGTAGTGTCTGCTGTATTAATGGTGGTGAATGGTTATAGTGAGTGATAGGTATGATAGGACAGCCTGAACATCTGAATGTTGGTTTGGTGTCTATCGCTTGAACGGTTCAATAATTACAATGATTGTTTTTGGTGTATTACAGTAAATTCTAATTTATGCTCATTTAAGTAGTTATCATATATAGTGGTTCACACTAGACCATAGCTAGTGTGAACCAATGCTAGCTAGCTACGTCCAGGACCAGAGCTTGACCAGAGCTAGTGCAGACCAGAACAGCAGTTGTGGTCAGCAGTTGTGTTGTTGTGTTGTGGGTTCTTTGGGCCCCACAGTATGGATGTGGTCAGTACTTGTGGTCAGCAGTTGTGACAGTAGTTGTATAGTTGTGGTCAGTAGTTGGAGTCAGCAGTTGTGTTATAGTCATTCGTTTTGTGGTTCAGTAGTTTTGTGATCAGCTGTTGTGTGGTTGTAGTCAGTAGGTTAAGTCAGTAGCGGTGGTCAGTAGTGGTCAGTAGTTTTGGTAAGTATTTGTGTGGTTCATTAGTTGTGGTTTGTAGTTGTGAGGTTGTGGTCTGTAGTTATGGTCAGTAGTTTAGGTCAATGGTTTTGGTAAGTACACTGAATAAAAATATAAATGCAACATGGATTTCACATGACTGGGAATACAGATATGCATCTGTTGGTCACAGATACCTTTTTAAAAAAGTAAGGGCGTGGATCAGAAAACCAGTCAGTATCTGTTGTGACCATCATTTGCCTCATGCAGTGCGACCCATCTCATTCTAATAGAGTTGATCAGGCTGTTGATTGTGGCCTGTGGAATGTTGCCCCGCTGCTCTTCAATGGCTGTGTGAAGTTGCTGGATATTGGAGGGAACTGGAACACGCTGTCGTACACGTCGATCCAGAGGCTCCCTAACATCAATGGGTGACATGTCTGGTGAATATGCAGGCCATGGAAGAACTGGGCCGTTTTCATCTTCCAGGAATTATGTGCAGATCCTTGCGACATGGGGCTGTGCATTATCACGCTGAAACATGAGGTGATGGCGGCGGACGAATGGCATGACAATGGGCCTCAGGATCTTATTGCGGTATCTCTGTGCATTCAAATTGCCATCGATAAAATGCAATTGTGTTCATTGTCCGTAGCTTATGCCTGCCCATAACATAACCCCACCGCCACCATGGGGCACTCGCCCACACATCGCAATACACGCTGTCTGTCATCTGCCCGGTACAGTGGAAATTGGGATTCATTTGTGAAGAGCACACTTCTACAGCATGCCAGTGGCCATCAAAGTTGAGCATTTGCCCACTGAAGTTAATTACGACGCTGAACTGCATTCAGGTCAAGACCCTGGTGAGGACGAAGAGTAAGCAGATGAGCTTCCCTGAGACGGTTTCTGACAGTTTGTGCAGAAATTCTTCGGTTGTGCAAATCCACAGTTTCGTCAGTTGTCCGGGTCGTGGGCTGGCGTGGTTACACGTGGTCTGGGGTTGTGAGGCCAGTTGGACAGACTGCCAAATTCTCTAGAACGATGTTGGATATGGCTTATGGTAGAGAAATGAACATTCAATTCCTCAAAACTTGAGACATCTGTGATGTCTGCAGATTTTAGAGTGGCCTTTTATTGTCCACAGCACAAGGTGCACCTGTTTAATGATCATGCTGTTTAATCAGCTTCTTGAAAATCTACACCTGTCAGGTGGATGGATTATCTTGTCAAACAAGAAATGCTCACTAAAAGGGATGTAAACAAATTTATGAACACAATTTAAGAGAAATAAGGTTTTTGTGAGTATGGAAAACACTTTACATGTGGAGATTATATTTTTGTTCAGTGTAGTTGTGTGTTCAGTGATTATGGTTAGTAGTTGTGTGGTTGTGGTCAGTAGTTGTAGTCAGTAGTGGTCTGTAGTTGTGGTCAGTATTTGCATGGTTGTGGTCAGTAGCTGTGGTCAGTAGTGGTCTGTAGTTGTGGTCAGTATTTGCATGGTTGTGGTCAGTAGCTGTGGTCAGTAGTGGTCTTTAGTTGTGGTCAGTAGTTGTGTGGTTGTGGTCAGTAGTTGTGGTCAGTAGTGGTCTTAGCTGATTATGATCAAGGAATGGTCATGAGATTGGAATTCTAAATACAAATTGAATTACTTTGTAAAATAAATGGATTCACATACATTGCATGAAGCTTAAATTAAAAGGCAATACTGACATTAACAAAGCATTATTCTAAGCATGATATGAGAGAGAAAGAGAGAGAGAGAGAATGCATAGATTGTGCCGTGGCCCATTGCTCATGGGAGAGGGAAAGAGAAAGAAAGAGAGAGAGAAAGAGAGTGAGTATCTCACCACAGCCGGCCAGGAGCATAAAGAGAAAAAGACAATGAATCTAATACCCTTTATAACATCTGAGTTGTATGGATTCAAAATCTGAGTTGCTGACCAATAGTATTACTGTAAAGTTTACCTCCAATCAGATATCCAATCAACACCGGCGGTCACGAGTCATGACATCAGTCAAATTCCATGTGACCGTTTAGTCACGGTAATTAGACATTTCCAAGCTATGATGCTGCTGATGGTCATTAGTAGCCTACCAAACTTGCTAACTGTCTGATACTCAGCACTCTATTGTCCCTCTAATCACTCTGACATCAATGCAAATGTAATCAAAAACCTAATTAAACACATCATGAGAGCCCATAAGCTCATGTTGCGCAACATTTCTATAGGCTATGCGATTGCATGAGAAAAAAGAGTGATGGCCTATATTAAAAAGAGGAGGATGCCATCAGCTTTCTATAGGCTAGGCCTACTATATTTATTCTCAACTTCCCTAATATTAATCACATTGCTTCTCCTTACAATAGGAGTTCAACCTTTCTGGCTGGCATGAAAATGAACAAAGGGAAAAGCGACCTCCATTCGCTATTTAAGTGCATAGATTATATGTCTTTTTTTCCCCTGCCCCTGTCTCGAGGCAAGTGCATGATAATGGTACATTCTAAATCAATACAAATTTCACAAATACAGTGCATTCGGAAAACATTCAGACCCCTTCCCTTTTTCCACATTTTGTTACGTTACAGCCTTATTCTAAAATGGATTAAATTAAAAAAAGACTCTTCAATCTACACACAATACCCCATAATGACAAAGAGAAAATTGGTTTCTATAAATATTTGCTAATTTATTAACAATAAAGAACAGCAATACTTTATTTACATAAGTATTTATACCCTTTGCTATGAGACTCGAAATGTAGCTTAGGTGCCTCCGATTTCCATTGATCATCCTTGAGATGATTCTAGAACTTGATTGGAGTCCACCTGTGGTAAATTAAATTGATTGGACATGATTTGGAAAGGCACACACATGTCTATATAAGGTCCCACAGTTGACAGCGCATGTCAGAGTAAAAAACAAGCCAATAGGTCGAAGGAGTTGTCATTAGAGCTCTAAGACATGATTGTGTCGAGGCACAGATCTGGGGAATGGTACCCAAAAATGTCTGAAGCATTGAAGCGCCCCAAGAACATAGTGGCCTCCATCATTCTTAAATTGTATGAGTTTGGAACCAGCAAGACTCTTTCTGGAGCTGGCCACCCAGTCAAACTGAGCAATCGGGGGAGAACGTCTTTGGTCGGGGAGGTGAACAATAGCCAGATGGTCACTCTGACAGAGCTCCAGAGTTTCTCTTTGGAGATGGGAAAACCAACTAGAAGGACAACCATCTCAGCAGCACTCCACCAATCAGGCCTTTATTGTAGAGTGGCCTGACGGAAGCCACTCCTCAATAAAAGGCACATGACACCCCACTTGGAGTTTTCCAAAAGGCACCTAAAGGTATCTCAGACCATGAGAAACAAGATTCTCTGGTCTGATGAAACCAAGATTGAACTCTTCTGCCTGAATGCCATGCGTCACCTGGCCAATACCATCCCTACGGTGAAGCATGATGGAGGCAGCATCATGCTGTGGAGATGTTTTTCAGCGGCAGGGACTGGGAGACTAGTCAGGATCGAGGCAAAGATGAACGGAGCAAAGTACAGAGAGATCCTTGATGAAAACCTACTCCAGAGCACTCAGGACCTCCACTGGGGCGTAGGTTCACCTTCCAACAGGACACCGACCCTAAGCACACAGCTAAGGCAATGCAGGAGTGGCTTCAGGACAAGTCTCTGAATGTCCTTGAGGAGCCCAGCCGAGCTCCAACTTGAACCAGATCGAACATCTCTGGAGAGACTTGAAAATAGCTGAGCATTGACGCTCCCCATTGAACCTGACAGAGCCTGAGAGGATCTGCAGAGAAGAAACTCCCCAAATACAAGTGCTGATTAAAGGGTCGGAATACTTATGTAAATGTGATATTTCGTTTTTTAAATATTTATAAACTTGCAAACATTTCTAAAAACATAATTTTGCTTCGTCATTATGGAGTATTGTGTGTAGATTGATGAGGGGGAAAAAACTATTTAATCCATTTTAGAATAAGGCTGTAAAGTAACAAAATGTGAAAAAAGTGAAGGGTTCTGAATACTTTTTGAAAGCAAATTTTTTCAAATATTTGAATGTTTCTTCCACTCTGACATTACAGAATATTTTATGTAGATCCTTGTCAAAAAATGACAATTAAATCAATTTTAATCCCACTTCGTAACGCAACAAAAGTCAAGGGGTGTGAATACTTTCTTAAGGCACTGTAATAGTCGACGGAGGTAATCTGAGGATAAACACTTTTTAACAAACCCGCTTTGGTCTGTGTGGACAAATTTGTGTAAGTCTCGAGACAGGACGACAACATTTTAGAACTTTTGAATATCCGTGTTTTTCAGCGATACAGTTGAAGTCGGAAGTTTACATACACTTAGGTTGGAGTCATTAAAACTTGTTTTTAAACCACTCCACACATTTCTTGTTAACAAACTATAGATTTGGCAAGTCGGTTAGGACATCTACTTTGTGCATGACACAAGTAATTTTTCCAACAATTGTTTACAGACAGATTATTTTACTTATAATTCACTGTATCACAATTCCAGTTGGTCAGAAGTTTACATACATTAAGTTGACTGTGCCTTTAAACAGCTTGGAAAATTCCAGAAAATTATGTCATGGCTTTAGATGCTTCTGATAGACTAATTGACATCATTTGAGTCAATTGGAGGTGTACCTGTGAATGTATTTCAAGGTCTACCTTCAAACTCAGTGCCTCTTTCCTTGACATCATGGGAAAATCAAAAGAAATCATCCAAGACCTCAGAAAGATTTGTTGACCTCCACAAGTCTGGTTCATCCATGGGAGCAATTTCCAAACGCCTGAAGGTACCACGTTCATCTGTACAAACAATAGTACGCAAGTATAAACACCATGGGACCACGCAGCCGTCATACCGCTCAGGAAGGAGACGCGTTCTGTCTCCTAGAGATGAACGTACTTTGGTGCGAAAAGTGCAAATCAATCCCAGAACAACAGCAAAGGATCTTGTGAAGATGCTGGAGGAAACAGGTACAAAAGTATCTATATCCACAGTAAAATGAGTCCTATATCGACATAACCTGAAAGGACGCTCAGCAAGGAAGAAGTCACTGATCCAAAACTGCCATAAAAAAAGCCAGACTACGGTTTGCAACTGCACATTGGGACAAAGATCGTACTTTTTGGAGAAATGTCCTCTGGTCTGATGAAACAAAAATAGAACTGTTTGGCCATAATGACCATTATTACATTTGGAGTAAAAATGGGGAGGCTTGCAAGCCGAAGGACACCATTCCAACCGTGAAGCACGGGGGTGGCAGCATCATGTTGTGGGGGTGCTTTGCTGCAAGAGGGACTGGTGCACTTCACAAAATAGATGGCATCATGAGAAAGGAAAGTTATGTGGATATATTGAAGCAACATCTCAAGACATCAGTCAGGAAGTTAAATCTTGGTCGCAAATGGGTCTTCCAAATGGACAATGACCCCAAGCATACTTCCAAAGTTGTAGCAAAATGGCTTAAGGACAGTAAAGTCAAGGTATTGGAGTGGCCATCACAAAGCCGTTACCTCAATCCTATAGAACATTTGTTGGCAGAACTGAAAAAGAGTGTGCAAGCAAGGAGGCCTACAAACCTGACTTAGTTACACCAACTCTGTCAGGAGGAATGGGCCAAAATTCACATAACTTATTGTGGGAAGCTTGTAGAAGGCTACCCGAAACGTTTGACCCAAGTTAAACATTTTAAAGGCAATGCTACCAAATACTAATTGAGTGTATGTAAACTTCTGACCCACTGGGAATGTGATGAAAGAAATAAAAGCTGAAATAAATCATTCTCTCTACTATTATTTTGACATTTCAGTGGTGATCCTAACTGACCTAAGACAGGGAATTTTTACTCTAATTAAATGTCAGGAATTGTGAAAATCTGAGATAAAATGTATTTGGCTAAGGTGTATGTAAATGTCCGACTTCAACTGTAGCTTGTTCTGGTCACAGGTTCAGGAATAGCAAAAAAAATCACAACATGCAATAAAAATGTACCTTAAATATAGCAGCGTTGGGTGATTTGGAAAGCCATAGACAATCAATAAATAATATAATACTCATAGGAAAGGTTTTCATCTTTAAATACGATTAGAAAGTTTCAAAGATTTTGTAAAACATCACAGCACAATTTAAAAATATATGGCACATGGAAACCAAACGAGGGTGGTCTATGGTGATAGGTGGGATGGGCTGAGAGTGGCTGAAGGATTAAAGAGCTTATGTTTGGTAATGTATTATTGTTATGCTTTATATAAAAGTATCATGTATGTTAGATGTATATGTAAAATGTATGTACAGTGGTGCAAAAAAGTATTTAGTCAGCCACCAATTGTGCAAGTTCTCTCACTTAAAAAGATGAGAGAGGCCTGTAATTTTCATCATAGGTACACTTCAACTATGACAGACAAAATGAGGAAACAAAATCCAGAAAATCACATTGTAGGATTTTTAATGAATTTATTTGCAAATTATGGTGGAAAATAAGTATTTGGTCACATACAAACAAGCAAGATTTCTGGCTCTCACAGACCTGTAACTTCTTCTTTAAGAGGCTCCTCTGTCCTCCACTCGTTACCTGTATTAATGGCACCTGTTTGAACTTGTTATCAGTATAAAAGACACCTGTCCACAACCTCAAACAGTCACACTCCAAACTCCACTATGGCCAAGACCAAAGAGCTGTCAAAGGACACCAGAAACAAAATTGTAGACCTGCACCAGGTTGGGAAGACTGAATCTGCAATAGGTAAGCAGCTTGGTTTGAAGAAATCAACTGTGGGAGCAATTATTAGGAAATGGAAGACATACAAGACCACTGATAATCTTCCTCGATCTGGGGCTCCACGCAAGATCTCACCCGTGGGGTCAAAATTATCACAAGAACGGTGAGAAAAATCCCAGAACCACACGGGGACCTAGTGAATGACCTGCAGAGAGCTGGGACCAAAGTAACAAAGCCTACCATCAGTAACACACTAAGCCGCCAGGGACTCAAATCCTGCAGTGCCAGACGTGTCCCCTGCTTAAGCCAGTACATGTTCAGGCCCGTCTGAAGTTTGCTAGAGAGCATTTGGATGATCCAGATGAGGATTGGGAGAATGTCATATGGTCAGATGAAACCAAAATATAACTTTTTGGTAAAAGCTCAACTCGTCGTGTTTGGAGAACAAAGAATGCTGAGTTGCATCCAAAGAACACCATACCTACTGTGAAGCATGGGGTGGAAACATCATGCTTTGGGGCTGTTTTTCTGCAAAGGGACCAGGACGACTGATCCGTGTAAAGGAAAGAATGAATGGGGCCATGTATCGTGAGATTTTGAGTGAAAACCTCCTTCCATCAGCAAGGGCATTGAAGATGAAACGTGGCTGGGTCTTTCAGCATGACAATGATCCCAAACACACCGGCCGGGCAACGAAGGAGTGGCTTCGTAAGAAGCATTTCAAGGTCCTGGAGTGGCCTAGCCAGTCTCCAGATCTCAACCCCATAGAAAATCTTTGGAGGGAGTTGAAAGTCCGTGTTGCCCAGCGACAGCCCCAAAACATCACTGCTCTAGAGGAGATCTGCATGGAGGAATGGGCCAAAATACCAGCAACAGTGTGTGAAAACCTTGTGAAGACTTACAGAAAACGTTTGACCTCCTGTCATTGCCAACAAAGGGTATATAACAAAGTATTGAGATAAACTTTTGTTATTGACCAAATACTTATTTTCCACCATAATTTGCAAATAAATAAATAAAAAATCCTACAATGTGATTTTCTGGATTTCTTTTTCTCATTTCGTCTGTCATAGTTGAAGTGTAGCTATGATGAAAATTACAGGCCTCTCTCATCTTTTTAAGTTGGAGAACTTGCACAATTGGTGGCTGACTAAATACTTTTTTGCCCCACTGTATATGTAGCAAAAAAGCTGTAAAAAAAACTAAAATATTTGTCCTCCGAACAGGGGGGGTGGTGGAGGGGTTAATAATAAAAAATTATAAAAAATAAATCTGATAAACACATTTATGTGACCAATAACATTTGATTGGATTTGATGTCATCCAATTCACACTCTGAAAATCCTCCAGAGCCAACCAGGGATAGTATATCATCCTCAGAATCTGGACTCTGAACATTGCCAGAGATATCGGAATGAGCCTCACTCGGCTTGGATGACACCCCTATCAACTCCAACCACCACTGCTGCTCTCTCCCAGCCTCAGACAACCCCATTCCCGAGGTCGCTTCACCCGAAGACCCTTCGCCAGCAGCCCCAATCTTTCTCACAAAGTTAGACTCCCAATGGAATTTGAACCCAACCAGAAACAATGGTCACATGAACTGGTCTGAGCCAAAGCCTACTGAGCGTGTTTCCACCCCAGGCAACAGGACAGCCCTTGTGAGTATCTTTCATTTTCATTGTGAAACCATATGCCCTAGAGCACGGTACAAACTCGACTGGTTAGCCTTTTTGAACTTCCTCTTACCACTGGCCATCTTTCTCAAGCAAGGAAGCACTGACTACACAATCAGATCAGAAAGTAATGGGTTTTTAGCGAACACACATCTTACCCATGCAAGGAAGCATTAGCTACACAAGCAGAGCAGGAAGTAGTTAGCTTTTATCAAACACAAAAACCGATACCAAGACCAAAAACCCTCAAAATCTAGGGGGACAAGTATTCTTTCGTAGTCGTCGTGTGCTTGAAAAGTTTGTAAATTGCGTGACACGTTCTTTCTTCAGGCGACGGGGATTCCGAGGGCAGGCTCGGCATCCATTGGCACATTGGGCATGATTTCAGTTTTATTCAGGTGAATATAATTGGTCATTGACTCCCCATAGTATGTTATACCGGGTGATCCACTGAAAGGGAACCACTTTAGACTGCTGAGATCAACTCTGGGGTTCCCCTCCTGCCAACACCAGATCAAGCAACTGTGTGTGCCAACAGACTTCTCCTTCCATTCACTCTCTTTCAAGTTATCTTTCTCTCTTTCAGAATGTAAGCACTTCAAAGGCTAACAGTGTAGAGGTGTGCCTCTGCGCTTCAGCAAAGGTAAAGGAGGAGTGCTCAACAACAATGACAGAAATCTTGAGAAGGGCTTACCAAGAAAAAGTTCCAAAAGGAGTTAGAGCACTCTACAAACAAAGTAGAGATTGATATATTTGAGCTCACTTTAATCCACTGTACAGGATGCGAACAGGTGACTGACATTTCGACGTCAAGTCACCTGTTCGCATTTTGGGTCTCTGCCTCCGGATTCAGACACTCAAATATCACCTATGTATATTTTATTCTATATTTTTTTTACATTGTTTTGTCTCTTTGGGCCACTAGGGTAGAAATAAGAGCTAAGTGCAATGGTCAGTTCACTCTGAGGAAGATGTCAGCTTGACGTCAAAACGTCAGTCAACAGTTCGTATCCTGTACAATAAATCAATCTCTACAATCTCTAGTTTTTTTTTCTCTCCTTTCTACCTCAAATTACTCCTTTTGGAAGTTTTTCTTGGTAAGCCCTTCTCACTCTTTAAAGGCTATCCTTTTCCTTCATGTTTTACAGTTGCTCAACATTTATTCAAGCCGTGCTTCTACTGGCACAAGTTATAATTTTAAACGTTTGCTTGGTTTCACACACACTAAGCCCTGGGACTGAACGCCCGGCATGCCATTGACGGTCTAGGTGGTTGATACATGGGCTGCACAAGGAAATAATTCATAACACAGCGGCACAATAACACTTGTCTTATTCCCTTACATACAACTTTAAGCTTATGTTTGAAACCCCTTTTTAGAAACTACGATATGTCAGGCCACCCGCTACACCCCCATAACCTCCATTCCCCCCTTCCCCCCTTCTCTCCATTGGAGTGCTCTCTCCTCTGTGGATGAGCACAGGCCGGTCCAACTGATAATGACGGGGGGGGGATTGAAAAAGGAGTATCTTGCCGTGTCCCCCCTCTCTGATTCATTAACCCGATATCCACTGAGCTCTGTCCCACCTTCTACACCTTCCACACATTGATTCCCCTAAACTCAATTGATTGAATGGATATGCTCGTTAGGATGTGGAGAAATTGGAAGAAATTAACACTGCTGAAGAGGCACGACATGAAGAGAGTTTTTCTGGTAAAAAAAATAGTCCTCCCACCCTCCTCTTCCAACCTCCTCCCCAAATGCCCTCTACCCTGTCCACCCAACAATTCCCAAAATGTGCAACCCTCCACCCCCTCCCACCCGCAGGCCCTGTCCATAGGGATGTGTATTGTACACAGCTGCACTGATGCCTGGGCAAACAAATGAATGGACAGATTTCGGGGCTGAGGGGTAAGGGGAGGTGTGGATGGAGAGATGGAGGGGTGGAGAGAGGGATGGATAGAGGGGGGCAGGGGTAGAGGTATTAGAATGGGTGGAAGTAGATTGTATGCAGTGGAGTTTGATATAATTAGTTTGACCCTTCTCCTTGTCCGTTCATATCCACCTAGAAGGACTTGTCCCCACCTCCCAAACTCATATCCCCTTCAGTCCCACCCATTTCTAACATATACCCAGAAAGACTAGCCCCCAACTCTGCCCCCTTCTGACACCCCTACACCCCCTACCCATCCCTGTCACATCTTCTCAGTCTGAAGGGGTAGAGGTCACAGTTCTTCCAAGCCTCTGGAGGAGAGATCAAATGCAGTGTTGATTTGGCCCACGCTGGACACCGCTGTTATATCGCTTTTACATCGTGACGAGTAGGAGCATGGAGCGGGACATTGTCATTGCAGAGAACCCACACACACAAACACGAACACACACAAACACACAAACACACACTGACACTCCTCCTGCGCTGTGGCCCATTTATGGTGAATTGGAGAGTTTAGGAGCCCCTTCCCCCCCTGTTCCTAAACTTAAAGCAAGACTCTGGGAGGGAGGAAAACTTCAGCAGGGTCAGTTGCAGTGGTTATAAAAATGTGGTGGCAGAACTTTGTCTGCTTCAACTGCAAACTACACTTGCGGTCATTGATTGTTAATGTAAACCACAAGGAGTGTAGATTGCAGCTTGAGCCTGAGGTTAACCCTCAATCAGTTGGTCTCTCGCTGGGTTAACTGTCTAAGTTTTTATAGCTGGCCTTTTATTTTCTCAGGCTGGGTCGAGTCAGAGACTTACCTAAATGATGGGAGTTGAGTCCAATTAGTTATTTACTTTGTGTTTAATAGGTCAGAGGACTATTGGTTATAGGTTTCCTCCAGTGACGCAGCCATAAATCAATCAAAGTGTTTATGTAAAAACACAGAAACAGCAATGTGATTACGGAAAACAAGCACACACACAATGGGATAAGTACACACACACATACTGTATGTACTGTAAGTGCACACATGAGCATATATACAGGGCCGGACTAATTTACCAGGGCTGAAACCCCTGGGCCTAGGCCCGTGGGGGGCCCAAGAGGTAGCAAAAAAAGGGTTAAAAAAAGATTTTACAGAATTCTATACTATAATATACTGTACATTGCTGTGAAAAAGTATTTGCGACCTTTCAGATTTTCTCTATTTTTGCATATTATTAATACTGAAGGGCGCCAGAGGAGATGGCTGCCATTTTACGGGCTCCTAACCAATTGTGCTATTTTGTGTGTTTTTTCACACTGTAACAAACAGCAACGGTGAGAGACTTGTTTCTGGAAAGGTGTATTTTTAAAGTAGAAGCTTGAATTGTTTGGGCACAGACCTGGATAGTATGACAGAACTCTGTAGGCTATCTCTGCAATAGATTGCAACTCTGCCCCCTTGGGCAGTTCTATCTCGTCGGAAAATGTTATAGTTAGGGATGGAAATTTCAGGATTTTTGGTGGCCTTCCTGACCATAATCGGACCATAAATCTGACCATAATTATATCCCCTGATTCCTGCTTACAAGCAAAAACTAAAGCAGGAAGTACCAGTGACTCGCTTAATACAGAAGTGGTCAGATGACGCAAATGCTAAACTACAGGACTGTTTTACTAGCACAGACTGGAATATAATCCGGGACTCATCCGATGGCATTGAGGAGTATACCACATCAGTCAGTGCATCGATGCCGCTTTCCCTACAGTGACCGTACGTACATATCCCAACCAGAAGCCATGAATTACAGGCAACATCTGCACTGAGCTAAAGGGTAGAGCTGCCACTTTCAAGGAGCGGGACTCTAACCCAGACACTTATAAGAAATCCCGCTAGGCCCTCAGATGAACCATCAAACAGGGAAAGCGTAAAGAAAGCGTAAATACAGAATGAGTTTTAATGACTCCAACCTAAGTGATTGTAAACTTCCGACTTAAACTCTACTTTCATAGGAACGCAGGTAGCCTAGTGGTTAGAGCGTTGGACTTGTAACCGGAGGGTTGCAAGTTCAAATCCCTGAGCTGACAAGGTATAAATCTGTCGTTCTGCCCCTGAACAAGGCAGTTAACCCACTGTTCCCCGGGCGCTGTGGATGTTGATTAAAGGCAGCTCCCCACACCTCTCTGATTCAGAGGGGTTGGGTTAAATGCAGAAGACACATTTCAGTTGAAGGCATTTGGTTGTACAACTGACTAATAATGGTGACTTTTGACTTTTTTTTTTTGTAAGGATAACAACAATAAAGGCAATGCGAGCAGCAGCCAGAAAACTTGCTAGGGGAAAAGGTTTGTGCAACTGTGAAAATGATGACATACTTTTCACAGGCCCCAAATCCAGAACAAATTCAAGAAAGTGTACAGTATTATATAGAGACATTGTTGCACAGAACTCCCTTCCATCTCATATTGCGCAGATGAATAGCAAACCTGGTTTTTTTAAAAACTGATGAAGCAACACCTCACGGCACAACGCCTCTCCCCTATTTGACCTAGATATTTTGTATGTACACTACCGTTCAAATATTTGTGGTCACTTAGAAATGTTCTTGTTTTCCATGAAAGCATACATGAAATGAGTTGCAAAATGAATAGGAAATATAGTCAAGACGTAGACAAGGTTATAAATAATGATTTTTAGTTTAAATAATAATTGTGTCCTTCAAACTTTGCTTTCATCAAAGAATCCTCCATTTGCAGCAATTACAGACTTGCAGACCTTTGGGATTCTAGTTGTCAATTTGTTGAGGTAATCTGAAGAGATTTCACCCCATGCTTCCTGAAGCACCTCCCTCAAGTTGGATTGCCTTGATGGGCATTTCTTACGCACCATACGGTCAAACTGCTCCCACAACAGCTCAATAGGGTTGAGATCCGGTGACTGTGCTGGCCACTCCATTATAGTCAGAATACCAGCTGACTGCTTCTTCCTAAATAGTTATTGCATAGTTTGGAGCTGTGATTTGGGTCATTGTCCTGTTGTAGGAGGAAATTGGCTCCAATTCAGCACGGTCCACAGGGTATGGCATGGCGTTGCAAAACGGAGTGATAGCATTCCTTCATCAAGATCCCCTTTACCCTGTACAAATCTCCTACTTTACCACCACCAAAGCATCCCCAGACCATCACATTGCCTCCACCATGCTTGAAAGATGGTGTCAAGCACTCCTATAGCATATTTTCTTTTTTTCTCCGTTTCGCGAATGTTCTTCTTTGTGATCCGAATGCCACAAACTTAGATTTGTCTGTCCATAACACTTTTTTCCAATCTTCCTCTGTTTAGTGTCTGTGTTCTTTTTCCCATCTTAATTTTTAATTTTTATTGGCCAGTCTGACATATGGCTTTTTCTTTGCAACTCTGCCTAGAAGGCCAGCATACTGGAGTCGCCTCTTCACTGTTAACGTTGAGACTGGTGTTTTGCGGGTACTATTTAATGAAGCTGCCAGTTGAGGACTTGTGAGGCATCTGTTTCTCAAACTAGACACTCTAATGTACTTGTCGTCTTGCTCAGTTGTGCACCGGGGCCTCCCACTCCTCTTTCTATTCTGGTTAGAGCCAGTTTGCACTGTTCTGTGAAGGGGGTAGTACACAGCGTTGTACTAGATCTTCAGTTTTTTGGCAATTTCTCACATGGAATAGCCTTAATTTCTCAGAACAGGAATAGACTGATGAGTTTCAGAAGAAAGATATTTGTTTCTGGCCATTTTGAGCCTGTAATTGAACCCAAAAATGCTGATGCTCCAGATACTCAACTGGTCTAAAGAAGGCCAGTTGTATTGCTTCTTTCAGCTGTGCTAACATAATTGCAAAAGGGTTTTCTAATGATCAATTAGCCTTTTAAAATTATACACTTGTATTAGCTAACACAACGTGCCATTGGAACACGAGTGATGGTTGCTGATAATGGGCCTCTGTACGCCTATGTTGATATTCTATAAAAAATCTGCCATTTCCAGCTACTATAGTCCTTTACAACATTAACAATGTCTACACTGTATTTCGGATCAATTTTGATGTCATTTTAATGGACCAAAAATGTGCTTTTCTTTCAAAAACAAGGACATTTCTAAGTGACCCCAAACTTTTGAAAGGTAGTGTATGTATTGGCACTGTATGTAGGCTACGTGTGCCTTTTCGATTCATGTAGTTCTCTCCTTGAGCTGTTCTTGTCTATTAATGTTCTGTAATATGTCATGTTTCATGTTTTGCAAGGACCCCAAGAATAGTAGCTTCTGCTTTCGCAACAGATAATGGGGCTCCTTACAAAATACAAAAAAATACTGAAACATGGAGCCGCAGATATATCCTTGTTTAGTTGCTTACCAATGTCTTTTCATATTTCCTCAATCCTTCTTATAATGAAGATAGTTGTAGTCCTTTTGTTTGCTTTAGAGTTGCATCTTGTTTCTGAAGTCATTATTTCTGCTGATGACAAAAAAATTTTTTCACTATGCCTATGTCGGTAAAGGCCTTCTTATGCCTAGCTAAGATCCATGCAATCTCATATGTCAATTTCTCTGCAGCAGAGGTTGTTCTGATCATCAGTTGTTGCAGTCCTTTCAGCAAAGCAGGCTTTCAGTTGCTGAATTAAAACGTTTCATAGGTCACTGCCAGGTGGGTATTTCTCATTGTATGTTTGGTATTGAAATGGCGTTCTAAATTACCCCTTTAAATAGCAGCGCACGTCTTCTTGCCAATTACACCAAGTGGTTTTGTGCCATGAAGTACAAAGAAAAAGTCTGTTATACATTTTTCTTGAAAAGTTTGATTTTCGTCTTCCAACAGCCATACATTTCTCTTTTTGCTAGCTTCTCCCTCATTTGTGTGCACGGGTCCTCAACAAGCTTCTTTATCCTCACCCTCCTCATTTTCATGTTCAGTTGTAGTGGAGCAGCTCAACATCTAAACTCAGCATAAAAAGAAATGTCCTCTCACTGTCAACTGTGTAAATATTTGTATGAACATAACAAGATTCAACAACTGAGAGATAAACTGAACAAGTTCCACAGACATGTGACTAACAGAAATGGAATAATGTGTCCCTGAACAAAGGGGAGGTCAAAATCAAAAGTAACAGTCAGTATCTGGTGTGGCCACCAGCTGCATTAAGTACTGCCGTGCATCTCCTCCTCATGGACTGCACCAGATTTGACAGTTCTTGCTGTGAGATGTTACCCCACTCTTCCACCAAGGCACCTGCAAGTTCACAGACATTTCTGGGGGGAATGGCCCTAGCCCTCACCCTCCGATCCAACAAGTCCCAGATGTGCTCAATGTGATTGAGATCCGGGCTCTTCGCTGGCCATGGCAGAACACTGACATTCCTGTCTTGCAGGAAATCACGCACAAAACGAGCAGTATTGCTGGTCGCATTGTCATGCTGGAGGGTCATGTAAGGATGAGCCTGCAGGAAGGGTACCACATGAGGGAGGAGTATGTCTTCCCTGTAACGCACAGCATTGAGATTGCCTGCAATGACAACAAGTTCAGTCTGATGACGCTGTGACACACCACCCCAGACCATGATGGACCCTCCACTTCCAAATCAATCCCGCTCAGAGTACAGGCCTCGGTGTAATGCTCATTCCTTCAACGATAAACGCAAATCCGACCATCACCCCTGGTGAGAAAAAACCGCGACTCGTCAGTGAAGAGCACTTTTTGCCAGACCTGTCTGGTCCTGCGACGGTGGGTTTGTGCCCATAGGCGATGTTGTTGCCGGTGATGTCTGGTGAGGACCTACCTTTACAACAGGCCTAAAAGCCCTCAATCCAGCCTCTCTCAGCCTATTGCAGGATGTCTGAGCACCGATGGAAGAAAAGGCCTCTTTAGAGTCCTAAGTTTTCATAACTGTGACCTTAATTGCCTACCGTCTGTAAGCTGTTATTGTCTTAACGACCGTTCCACAGGTGCATGTTCATTCATTGTTTATGGTTCATTGAACAAGCATAGGAAACAGTGTTTAAACCCTTTACAATGAAGATCTGTGAAGTTATTTGGATTTTTATGAATTATCTTTGAAAGACAGGGTCCTGAAAAAGTGGCATTTCTTTTTTTGCTGAGTTTATACTGCTACCTAATAGGCAAGCGAAATAGTGCAGCTAACTGCCCCAGCTACCTAGCTAGAGACTGTACCTGAGTTCAAAGTTTAGATAACTAGCTAGCATGCTATTCCAAAAAAGCTAGCTAAACAAATTGCATAGAAACTCTGTCTTGTTGATGTTAGCTAGCTGGCATCTAACGTTTGCTAGCTAGCGAATGTGATCTACTTAGCAAGTTAGCTACGTCATGCCAAAGATCATCTCATGTTAAATTGTCTAGCAGAATGTCTATATTCAAAAATATGTTTTACGTTTTACCTAATGCTTGCTAGCTGGCAAGCTAACATTTCCTAGCTAGCTAGGTAGGACAGAGGTGCTCACAAATGTTAGCTAGCTAGCTCTTAGCTAGTTGAGCAGCATGCTAAATCAATTAACAGAACGTCTGTATTCAAAGTTAAACAAATTGTGCAGAGAATTTACCCTCTCTCCTCTGTCAACACTTTTATACTTTAAACAATGTTTCTTTCTAGCAATCTCTTCTGTCTGGCCAAACTTCTCATAGCCACTTCCATCATGGTCCTTCACGACGCACTCTCACATAATGTTCGTGTCAACACAACATTCTGGGCATCTTTATTTCAAGCACGTTTCACAGATGTGTAGATCTCACGTCGGAGGCGTTTTTCAGAAACCAGCGAACATCACCAGTAATACGGCTTAAGATCTTGAGATAAAGCCTTCACTCCTGGAATAAACAAGTGTAACAATGCATCATCACGGTTTCAAACGTGGGACAAGACACATCTTGGGAGTTGACCACTGGTCTGAAAAACAATAATTTCTGTTGGACAGAGAAACAATGCATCATACCCAAAGGTGAGATAATAACTATTGATTAACTGTGCAACCATTGAACATATGGATGAATGATGATACATAAGGGTTCAATATTATACACATTTGTAAGTGCATTTATGTATGGTTAATAGCTGGAGGTAAATAGTGTCTCACTATTTGGAAAGCACTGACAGGCTATTTCACTATTTTTACCAGTTTGTTATAACACATTTATTAACGGTTTATAATGCATTTATACATGATTAATAACGTAATTACAAACCCTTTATAAACCCTTTACAAATGGAACCTTATTGTAAAGTGTTACCAGAAAGGCAGCAGTACATCGGTTCTCAAGGGAGGTTGTTGAAAAGTGACCAATGAGATGATAGATAAATCATAGTGTCATAGTAGTACTGTACTGCTGTCTGGCAGCAACAGCCGCTATTCCCTACATAGTGTACTACTTTTTTACCAGAGACCTATAGGCCCTGGCTAAAAGTAGTGCACTACAGTATATGGAATATACCATTTGGGATGCAGACATAATGACTAACAATGACAATGACACATTTATAGAACTGTCTCAATGGTGAAACATAAGAGGTGAAACACAATCATTGGCTGTCATGTCCCATAGGAGCTTGGGGAGTGACACACAGTTTGAGGGACACTTAGCCCAGCAGGCTAACAGCTGTTAGCTTCAACATTCAACAATGGCTTCAAAGCATAGCCTGGCTAATATAAGAGGCCTCCGATCGCATGAGCAACAATGGCATTCAAAACTCATAGGGACAAGAGAAAGAATGACTTGATGGATGGATGGATGGATTATTCCATATAAACATGCAATATTTATTGTGCTTTTCATTCTGAGATACTAGGTGATACATGCCCTTTAAACCCATCTGTAAAGGCCCTATTCAGATGGGTTTGAGAAGCTTTTCATGACATGAAATGAGGTTTATCATTGTGATTCACTTGATTGAAGTTGGAACCATAGTGAAACTCAATACTAGTGGAGTGAAGGAAGAGTCCCACAGAATAGGCTTTGTCCCATCTAGTAATTATATTTCTATGGGCCTTACATTCGCCACCTTCACCTTTTCTTTGAACCTCTATTTGATCAGGATTCTCTGGACGCTCTCCCAGTTCTTGGAACTTCAGCATTAAGTCCTCTGTTTCTGTCTCTCTCTCTGTCTCTCTCTGTTTGTTTGTGAATCTACCCTCTCTCTCTTTATCTCTATCCATCTCTCTCTTTCTCTTCCTCCCTCATGCTCTCTCTCTCTCTCTTTTTCTCTCTCTCTCTTCCCCACTCTCTATCTCTCTCAATCCCTCTCTCTCACTCTGTCTCTCTCTCCATCGCTGTGTGCTGTGGCCAAGGCTTTTTTCCCTTCAAAACATCCACTTGAAAGGCTATTCAAGGATTTTTCAATGAGTCCCTTCTGCCACTGTGCGCACACATGAATGTGTGTGTGTATGACAGAGAGCGAGACAGAGAAGGGGAGGAGAGGAAAAAGGGAGGATGATGTTTTCAGGGCCGTGCTTCAGTACCATCTGTATGCTAATCTCCTCAAACTTTGGTAAACTTTAATCAAACGCTCAGAGGCCACCCTCTCTCTTTCCATCTCTCTCTCTCTCTTTTTCTCTTTCCCTCCCTGCCACTCCTCTTTCTATCCCTTGCTCTCCCTCTCTCTCCCACACTCTCTCCTTCTCCTTTTCTTTCTCCGTCTCTCTTTCTTATACAAACATAACCTATTTTGCTATCTCTCTCTCTCTCTCTCTCTCCCTCCCTCTTTCCCCCTCCTTCCTTCTCTGTGTGCACAGCAATTACTGTAGCTCCACCGCCCTTTGTGTGGGCCACATATTTTACCCTCTATATCAACAGCAGCGGGCAACCCTTGAGTAAACCCCCTCCCCCTTAGTGCCCACTCCCTCACCCTCACCCCCACTCCTCTCACCAAAGCTCACCCCGAAACAACCCCCAACCCCCCGCCTTAACACTGTCCTGCTTATCCCTTCCACGAATACCCCCTCACCTTCTACACACACAAATCCTCCCCCAGCACCTGCGACTATATTGCCCTGACCCACAACAGATGGATACCCCCTGGCATCAATGGCAAGGCCCTTGGCAAACAGAGTCAGTCGTAGCACAGTGGGCAGGCTTTGTCTGGGCAGAGCTTGGCCACGTCTCACAGATTACAATAACAAAACAATAACAAAAAATAGTAGCTGCTGAAGATGGCATTGGAAAGAATAGGAATGGATCATATTAACACACCACACACGTTCACACACAGGCGTGCGCAGGCACACTCATATAGCAGGCACACACACAGACACACACACACCCAGTACCTACTGTATTGTTCTGACCATATGGAGAGGTTGACATGCTGAATACAGATTCAGTGTCTCTCCATTACAGTGAGACATAACAGTGTTGTCAGCAATGCAAGTTGTAAAGAAGGTATAAAATGGATGTGTGAGACACACACACACACCCCACATGCACACACACACAGACACCCTACCCCACACACACATCCCACCCCACATGCACACACACACACACACACATTTGCCTGGCATGTGTGTGTTTGTGTAGGCCAGTGGGTGGGAAGGCAAGCAAGCAGACCGACAGACAGAGGGATAAGGTATATTAATCAGGGAAAAGCCCTGGCAATATGTCTGCTTAATGCAGGAGACTGGCCAGGGACCGACAGTCTCCTGCATTAAGCTACAGAACATTAACAATTAGCCTAATTTCAGGAACAGGGCAGCTTTACAGTAGAGCAAGTTTGAGGGTACAGTAGGGAGAAGTGTGTGTGTGTGTGTGTGTGTGTGTGTGTGTGTGTGTGTGTGTGTGTGTGTGTGTGTGTGTGTGTGTGTGTGTGTGTGTGTGTGTGTGTGTGTGTGTGTGTGTGTGTGTGTGTGTAATAGATTAGGACATGGGCAATGCAATGTATGCCAGTGTTATATCAGAGTTCTCAAATGTACAGTATTGGTTTTCATAATCCATGCATTCCCATGCAATTGTATTTGTTATTGTCCCAAACAGTTGTTTTTCTCTCATAACCAAGCACGATAAGCTATAAACCATTAGGCAGATGGTAGGGGTGACTCCCATAAAGACACACACACACGTGTATGCAGAGACACACAGAAACACACATCCAAAATCATACAAAGACACCAGACCCCTGTTATGTAATCCACCAGACAGTAAGAATCCCTCCCATTCAGGTATGCAACAAGAGCATTCAATCCCTAGTCAAAGAAGAATAACTTGACACACAGAGTGCACAAAGACACAAACAAATATACAATTTAGACTCATGTCTTTTTTATGACAGTGCCCCTATCCTCTCCAAAATATGCCTCCCTTTCTCTCCATCCCTTTTCTAACTCCAACGCCCCCTCAGTCTGGAGCGACAGATTTCTCTTTCAGAGCACTCCAACGAGAAAGAGTGTTGGCCAGACTGCTGCCCGTTCCCCCAGAGTGTGTGGTGTGTATGAGGCACGCAGTTGGCTGAAGTACAGCATGGAGAGACAGAGAGATGGGCGAGAGGAGCGGGCGGGAAAGGGAGGGGATGAGAGCCATGTGGTTGATGTTAGTAAACAGTATCCAGTGTTGTTTTGGCATTGTGGTAGAGAGGAGTGGGGCGATATCAATGGGGACAGGCCACACACGAGCAGGGATACAAAAAGCAGACAGACACACACACACTGAAATACACGCACACACTCAAATACACACACTCCCGCAGACAAATAAAAGAAAACACACACGCTCGCTGTCTGCCACTTTGCAGCTGCACTAGTTTCCATGGCAACAGGGTGAACACTGTAGGAGGGTGTTTGTGTGTGTGTTCATATCCACTTGGTGTGTATGTGTGCGTAGGTGTGTGTGGGTGGGTGTGAGTGGCTATGGGGAGGGGGATATAGCTGTGGGGTGCTGAACTGTGGATTCTAAGGACACACACACCCACACAAACTCTCTGCTCATTTTCTTTTGTGAATGAGAGACAGACACTAGTCTACCAGTGCAGAGAGAGAGAGAGAGAGACAGAGAGAGAGAGCAATAGAGTGAGGGAGAGAGAGCACGCACAAAGAGAGTCACGGAGAGACAGACAGAGGGACAGAGATATTGTTCACAGTATCAATGATGATGATTCATGTCCATACTGAGAGGTAATTATTTTCAATGTCTATTTATTTGTCAAAATGAGGTATTTCAAAGTGCTATGAGTTGCAGCACTAAATGTACATTATCAGAATGATACAACAAACATCTTATATCTGTTTCCCCAGTAAGTTCTATGCACCGATACTTACAAATACATGAACAAATGGAAAAAAAGAGACAGAAAAAGAGTCAGGCACATGATGATAGAGCACATTTCTGTACAAAATAATTAACTTTGAATTGAGAGAAGAAGAAGAAAATGATGAGATAAAAAGATATCTACCAACAACTAATTTTCTTACAAAAATATAAGTATCAACTTTTTCACGATCATACTAAAGCGTAATAAAGATAGCATCGTGGTACAATACAAAGTAGGAAGATAGAAAAAAAATTAAACAATATGTTGTTATATTACAATGTTTCTTTGCCCTCGAGGCATTACAGTACTTTTTTAAAGGTATAAAGTTTCCAGTCTATTAATTGGCAGCTTTTGGACAAAATGTATAAAAACCTAAAGAAAAAAAAATTGTATAAAACAAGGCAGATTCTGAGTGTATTTGTCTGTTTTTTACAGTAATGTTATTTACAAAAATGTCAGCTAGCAAGGTACATAGTTATTACATCCGTTGACTTGGGCCCGCTATTCAATCTGTATCGCTGGTAATTTCCCTTTGAGCAGATATATGCAGCGTTTGCCATGAATGCAGTCTACGCTAATTTCAATCACCTTGTAACGCTGAAGTTCTGTGAGACGGATTGAATAGAGCCCTTAGTTTGAGCACCAGTGCAAGAGAGGAAGAACGAGAGGGAGAGGATGAGAGAGAGAGACGCCCAAACTTCTTGACATCATAGTTGTGAGCCAACGCGTGACAGCGTTACAGTCTTTGTTATACCGTGGTTTTACTCGTGTCTTCTGATTGCAGTGGTGAAGGCATAGAAAGCATACTCTGCTCCTAAGGGAGAACATTGAACTCTGAAATTTCCAACCAACTGACACCATGCCCGGGATGTATTTATTACGCACCCAACGGTAGAAAACAGACTGAAACAGGGAGGGAATACCTGAACTTGTCCATTGATAAATGCGGGTTTTTGCTTTCCGTTACAACATGTTTTGCCATGGTGGCCCTAATGAACATGACCCCTTTGAAAGTCACTAGGTTTGGGGCTATGTAAGTGTCACATTGAGTTAAAAAAACAAGGTACAAAAAAAGAAAAATGATACAAAAGAAAGAGAGAGAGGACCCAGAGAAGCATGCTCCCGCTCTCCTTTCTTTCACCTCCCTCGTTCTTTTCTCTTGTTTTTTTCCTGCAAAACTCTAAACATTCTTAACGTCAACAAATGTGCAAAAAAAGTGGCGGAAGTAGAAGTCCTGTTGTGTCCCGGCCACCCGCCTCTCCTGTTTCGCTCCAAGTGTGTGTATATAAATTGAGACAGAGAGAAGGGGTTAATCTGGGTTTGTGTGTGTGTGTGTGTGTGTGTGTGTGTGTGTGTGTGTGTGTGTGTGTGTGTGTGTGTGTGTGTGTGTGTGTGTGTGTGTGTGTGTGTGTGTGTGTGTGAGTGTGTATGTGCCTATGTTTGTGTGTACGTGTTTGCGTTATGTGCCACTGACAGGTCTTAGCGACTCCTGGCCTGCTCCATCCTCCTGATCAGCTGTTGCCTCCGCGCCTGCAGCCTGTCCTTCTCCTGCGTCAGCCGCAGCTCGTCCACCTCCAGTGACGACACATACTCTGCCGCCTTCTTCAAGATCAGCACCTTAGCCGCCTTCTCGTTCCTCGCTAGCTCGGGTACGTGGTCGCGGAGCGTGAGGAAACTGGAGCGGAGATCGTTGCACCGTTGGCGTTCCAGGATGTTGTGGTTTCTCCGCCGTTCGGAGTCTTCGGAGTCGGAGTTACCAGAGGAACCGCCGCGCGGGCTGCTGTCACCGCTGGGGTTGCGTTTGCGTTTGGATCCTGCCGTTGGCATTGTGAAGGAGCCAAATGATGTCAAGGACGACGACGATGATGATGATGATGATGATGAAGAGAGGGTGCGGGAAGGTTGGCGAGGAGCGTCAGAGGTCTTGTGTTTCTTGGAGGGGGGTGCGTGATCATCGTCAGAGGCGTATGGCGAGGGCGCAGCGTAGTTGTGCTGCTGCTGGTGGACCGAACTCTGCTTCAGGATCAGCTCCTGACCGTAACCGTTTGACCCCGCTGATCCCCGGTTGCTAACCAATCTGCTCACGACGCCAGATGAGGCCACACCCCCGGAAGTGGCCCCCGTCTTCGGCCGTACTGAGATGGTGACCGTGCCGGTGGCCAAGGGCGACAAGCCGCGCCGCTTCTCCACCGTGACCACATCGATCTCTTCGCCGTCCGAGTCATCTTCGCCCTCCTCCTCATCTTCGTCCTCCTCTTCTTCATCATCGTCTTCATCTTCTGGGAAAGGAAAACAGAAAAGTGAGTTAGGTAATCATTCTGACTCACCAACTATGGGAACCATGTCACCTGTGTGTGTGTGTGTGCGCGTGTGTGTGTGTGTGTGTGTGTGTGTGTGTGTGTGTGTGTGTGTGTGTGTGTGTGTGTGTGTGTGTGTGTGTGTGTGTGTGTGTGTGTGTGTGTGTGTGTGTGTGTGTGTGTGTGTGTGTGTGTACGTTTTACTCTAATTGGGGATACCAGAAGTACTCACAGGAATAGTAAACCAACAAAAAATCTGAGAAGTTCCTCACTTGTAAAAAGGCTATTTTAGGCGTAGGGGTTAAATTTAGGGTTAGAATTAGGTTTAAGGTTAGGGTTAGGGAAAATAGGAGTTTGAATGAGAATCAGTTGTTGGTCCCCATAAAGTGCTCACGAGTATAGCAAGAGATAGATAGATGTGTGATGCGTCTGTATGTGTGTGTGTCTGAGTAGTGAGCTCATTTCTCTGCTCTCTGCTCTCTGTTTGCACAAGGAGAGTACTCTTAATGCTTATTGTCAGTCACCTGTAGCGCTAATCTAGTCCACAGGCTTTTTATATTTTTACAAGCTTCATCTGACTGACTTGTAGACAAGCTGTATTCTTTGTTTTCAGTCCTACAACCGTTACCTGGCCTTTCCTGCTCATCTTTCCACACTACAGAAATGTTTGAGTTGTGTCCATGTTCTCTCTCTCTTGAAAAGGTTTTGACATCACCAGTCAGGTGGTTACTGATGATGAAATGGGATACGCAAAGCATTTAAAAGTCAGAATTCCTGATCGGTGTTAACTTGAGGGAGTACAATTTTTCTATTGCTATTTTCATAATTTATCGCCTTCTTTATCCTCATTTCACCTAAGCTGGTATATTACTTATCACAATACGTAAATAAATAAATAATGTGTAGACTTACATAAATAAATAAAAATCATTTTGGGTAGGCCTCTTTGAAGCTGCAAGTAGAGGGACGCAGTCGTAAGCAGCTAGTAATTGAGATGGCAGCCCCAGTTAAAATGCCTTTGTGATAATGGCTATCATTATCAGCTTAGTCGTTCGTAAAGCAGTGTGGCATTTTACAGCTTACAGTAACCCACTTCTGACGCCTAGACCCTCCGGAGGCCATCTAGCACACACACACACACACACACACACACACACACACACACACACTGTGAGAAGTTGGCACAGGAATCAAAACAGAACCACAGCACAGACTCAGCTGGGTGGTAAGGGGGTGTGTCTCGCTTCTCCCTCCCTTTTCCCCTTACCCACTCCTCCTCCTCCCCTCTGTTCTCCCCCCTCTCTTTAGACAGACCACATGTGAAGCTGAGACATCCTGGGTGATATGATATCTGTCTCACTGGGAAAGTGGGTCGTACTAGTAGTGAGTGAGTGAGCACTAGTGAATCTCCAAGGGGTAAATGTCAATAGTCTAAAGTGGCATCCTCTCCTCGTCTCTTTTCCTTTTCCTACAATGGTGTGAAAGAGATGGTCTGGTGAAAGCCAGCACCTGGTTGTCAGATATCCACCAGATCAGCGCAGATGAAGTGGAGATGGTGAAGAGAGGGAGCCACTTTATATGGAGGTGTATCCTTTATTGTTTTAATTGAATAATGTACAGATAAACATGTCACAGGTGCCTTTGGCTTCCAGGCATACTGTAGGTTTTCTAATAAGTGTTGTATATTTCAACGTTTGATTTTAGAGTCATCCCATTGGGTGCCAAAGGCAGGAGGCCTATTATTCTGTGCCCATAGGGCTTGAACACGGATAGGATATATGTTGGTATCTATTATGACACTGTCTAATTCTGCCTTTCAAGTCTGCAGTGAGTCTACTACTCTTTTTGATGGCAAGGTGAGGAAAGCGCTTAGAAAAGAGAGAGAGGGATGCGACTTAACGCTGCGAGCAGAAGAAGAGGCCCATGCAAACGGTTTCATCTGCAGGCTGGCGGGGCGGGGGAACGTGGTGTGATTGGATCACCGGCTTTAAGCCGAGGCGCTGGAGCGGCGCCAGAGAGACAGCTGTCGAGATGGGAGCGCCTGTTCAAAGCTGTCAGCCCCCTAAAGAAACAGGCCCTCCTCCTCTTCTCTCCAGCTATCTTTCTTTTGCCAGCGGGCCGGTTGGAGGGGGTGTGCTTTTGGCAAGGCTCTATAGCTCAAGCTTCCAGCCGGCGCTGCCCAGTTGGAGGTCTCTTTTTTTTACTACCGTTTCGCAGGCGTCACAAAAGAGCTCTAGTAACGACTCACGTGAGTTTTTCGTACCATAGTTCCATGCAAACTGCCAAACGAAAGTTGGGCTATTTAGGGTGTTAGAAGAACCTATTATCCTGTTATTACCGAGGTTGAATGTTCCACTTTGTTGTTATCACCGACCCGCCCTTTCCGAAGCACACCCACATACATCCTCAACACGAAACACAATAGTTGCTAGAAATGTTTTTTTTTACATAATGCTGTCTAGTTCATGCTGGTATGAATGGCATTCGTTGAATGTGTAAGAAGCAATTTCACACCCACGGAGCCCTAGTTATTTCAAAAATCATTGCATAAAGTGTGTAATCATTGCATCCAACGAATCGTGAAACAAGGCACTTTATCAAGTAGTTCGTTTATTTATCTGACTGCGCCAAGTACATCGCCCTGTACAACCCGTGTGTCTAGGTGTTCAGTGTAAACTGATCTAAATTCATAATGCACACAATCCTCCAATTTTACTGCCATCTGCCGGATGAAGCGTCTGCCTATTACATAAACCCTCTCGTTCACTGTGCCACAAGGTAATCCGATTCAGGGCCAGTCATATGAACTCTTAACTTCCAATCACCCCAATTACCATTACCCTAACAAGACAATAATAATAACAATAGCCTAATAATAATGCCATCTGTTATTTGAAGCAGAATGGTGTCAATTCAACAAACTAAAACTGGGTTTTAGAATTAGTATTGAGGTTTTAGGCTATTAGTTGTTGTACTGTAGATTACTGTAATCAAAACGAAGGGTATTTTGCGCATGCATCCTCGCCGAAGGTATTCGCTTACCAGAGTCGCTCAGAGTTTCCTTGGCGCTACAATGGGCAGTAGAGGCGGGGACCGTCCCAGGTGGACATCTGCTGCTGGTGCTGCTGCTGCTACCGTTTCTTTTGTTGACAGGGAAGGGGAAGACTATCGTGGGGTCCACACACTCCGACACGGAGCGGCTCAGCTCAGGCGCCTTGGTGGTGATGACAGCGGCAGTAGATACATTTTTACTAACTCCACAGGCAGCCGCGGTGGAAATGGCTTTGCTTAGCTTCTCTGTGACCACCCTTTCTAGCTTTTCCCTGGCAGAGAAGCCGCTCCACATACAGTCCTGAATGATGATGGAGTTGGGGTTATTATTCAAAGCGGAGCCGCCGAACAGGTCTCCATCCGACGCACCCCAAATATCTTCCTCGGGCAGGAGCAGCAGCTCCGAGGTCCATTCGCACCCCAACGGGTCGCCTAATCCAAAACTCATGGGACCTGCTGCCGAGTAGCCCCAGTCCCCCACGGACGCGGAGGTCAGCTCCCCGGGTAGCGCCGCTCGGCTCGGGGAGAGGGGCGGCGTAGGCAGTAACTCAAATTTCTTCCAGATGTCCTCTCCGGGAGGTGCAGAGTCTGGACCGCAGAAATAGAAGTCATCCTCGTCTGGATAGAAGCAAGGTTGTAGGGAGTCAAAATCCATGTCGGAATTTTTACTTATAATCGCCGGCATTCTATCCCACACTTGGAAAGCCTGTAGAGAAGGACACGGAGACAGTTTAGACACAATGGAATACGGCAGACACACATCTCCACAAAGTTCCTATTATAAAGCCCAGATAACCTACACCTTATGCACAACATTCTACAGCCAGCCAGCCAAGTGCTCAAACGTATTTCCTTTGGAAAGAACAGAGGCGAGTGTGGGTAGTGTGCATAAACTGGCATGAAGTCACCTTTTCCGCCATGATGGTGTTCTTGGCATGCTATTCAAACAAGAATACCAGTTTTATTTAACTAGGCAAGTCGTTAAGAACAAATTATTATTTACAATGACGGCCTACACCGTCACAAACGCTGACAATGCTGGGACAATTGTGCGCCGCCCTATGGGACTCCCAATCACGGCCGGCTGTGATACAGTTTGGAATCGAACCAGGGTCTGTAGTGACGCCTCTAGCAATGAGATGCAACGCCTTAGACCGCTGCGTCACTCGGGAGCAATTATAACTATTAAAACGTATATCTACTCTAAAAGTCCCATGACATTCGTATTCGTTTACAGGGTGACCATTTGGGAGTCAAACCAGAGTCAATAAAATAAGCGACACTTTCACCCAAAAAGATGCTCACCTCGCGTTGACTGAGGTTGTGGTGTGAGTCGTGTTGTCTCGTCACTCTCTCTCGCAGTTCAGTTATAAACTCTAGGAGCACACATCTACTCTTGTGTCGCGCAGACAGATCTCTGACACACATTGTATGGGATGCGGAGTGTTATAGCCTACACTCCAAACTACTGTGTGTGTTGGAGGGGAGCTCCACCCACGGAGGGGCGGGGCCGAGCTTGGTAGACGGCGTGAGGCAGACGGGCTGGCTTGTTGGCTGGCTCGCAGTGAAGCTTTCTATAGATCACGACGGGCTTCAATCCCTCCCCAGAGAATAAATATGACATTATCATCCCTTATCCTCCATTACGGCTCATTTCCTCCCCTTTTCAGAAATGGATAGGGGTGAATTATTGGCAAATGCATAAGATACACATACTTTTATGTATAAAGGCTCCAATAATCTATACCATCATTATTTATTTTCCAACCTCTAAGACACATTTGATGGAAGTTATATTTGTTTAAAGACAAGCATATATGCTGTTATACTGGCTTGTTATAACAGGGAAGTCACGATGGCCTGGCGCATTGCTCAATCCTAGAGCTGAACCCGACTCTCACCATTGTGTGGGGGCATTGAGGTAACCGCAAATCTGGATCAAAAAGTTGGGATCACTGCGCCCTCATGTGGACAGGATTAAAACTTAAACCTGAGCGTTTCAACAGATTAAGTGCTGTTGTAGGTTATCTGCGGTAAATTGTCGAACCATGAGTTGAAAGCGAAGTACCGATTTTGTTCTTTAAAGTGAATAATTAACCTGCTGTTTATAACCATTACTTACACTAAACACATCTATAGGCCTACATTGAGTTGATAGGCTACACTTTTTAAGCAGTCATCATAACGTTCTTTGTCTTCTTTGTCTACACACCTCCATGGCGCAGAATCAGCTGTGCTCAAGCCTTTTTATGTAACTGCACTGGCAGTGGTTGATGTAGAAGACATCCCCATTTCATTATTCTAATAACAGGTTTGCAGGAATGTACAGTGCATCTGGAAAATTTTCAGACCCTTTGACCTGGGAGACAGGTCAGGATCGAGGGAAAGATGAACGAAGCAAAGTACAGAGAGATCCTTGATGAACACTTGCTCCAGAGCACTCAGTACCTCAGACTGGGGCTAAGGTTCACCTTCCAACAGGACAATGACCCTACGCACAAAGCCAAGACAATGCAGGAGTGGCTTCGGGACAAGTTTCTCAATGTCCTTAGATATTGTTGAAGAGTTGTGATCAGAAGCAGTGGTGGGAGATGAGAGGGAGGGTGACGACTCACAGCTGGGATCAGTGCAAGAGAAGTGGGAACTGGGAACTATTTGTGAGGCACAGGGTTCAGTTTTCTAGTCCCTGGAATTGGAGACGGGATGGGAGCTGTGATGTGATGTTCTCTCGTGTTTTCCCGAACCATTGCTCCGACTGTGACCCAACAGGAACAGCTTCCTGTGTGAGAGCAGCGAGGACAGAGAGTGGGAGTGAGAACCGAGAGGAAGAGAGGTAAAGGGAGGGAGAGAGAAAGATGGAGAGAGAGAGAGAAAGAAGGGAGAGTGAGAGAGAGAGAGCAGACAGAGAGAGAAGAGGGAGTAAGGGAAAATGATAGAGAGACAAAGAGAGAGAGAGAGAGAGAGAGAGAGAGAGTGAAGTCATTGTCCCAAGGGAATGGAAGACGGAAGCAAAAAAGAGTATAAACTAAAGTTGCATGGTTCATATGGTCCGACAAAGAATGGAAAGAAAGATGGAGGGATAGCGGACATCGATCAGCCCATTTGGTCTTTCTTGGCATAGCAGAAGGCGTGTGTGAGTGTGTGTGTGTGTGTCCTCGCCGTGGAAAGTGGGCGGCAGTGGTGGAACATCTATAATTTGGGTTATACTACTACACATCCACATTCACCTCATCAAACAATAATTACAGACAACACTCTTGTACGTCATATGATTACAATGTTGGGCTGATGTTTGAATTTGATTTGAATGTATGCTATTACATAAATAGATGCTATTTCATGTCTAACGCAGGAATCAGACTGGTATCACACACACACGCACGCAGGCATGCACACACACGCGCAGGCACGCACACACACACAACAAACGGGACCGGAGCGCCAAGTCTAGGTCCAAAAGGCTCCTTAACAGCTTCTACCCTAAACCATAAGACTGCTGAACATTTAATCAAAAGGCTACACAGGCTATTTGCATTTATTCCCTTTTTTTACGCTGCTGCTACTCGCTGTTTATTATATATGTCTAGTCACTTTACCCCTACCTACATGTACATATGACCTCAATTACCTCCACTAACTCGTACACCCCGCACATTGACTCGCTACCGGTACCCCCTGTATATAACCGTGTTATTGTTATTGCTCAACAATTTTTTTTAGCTTCAATTTATTTAGCAAATATTTTCTTACTCTGCATTGTTAGTTAAGGGCTTGTAAGTAAGCATTTCACGGTAAGGTCTACAGCTGTTGTATTCGGCGCATGTGACATTTTTTATTTATTTGATTTGACAACATATCAGAAAATACACTTTAAAAACATCTCAGGCTCATGGATGGTTAAGCAATTGGGCCAGTTTGTATAAAAGATTCATAAGTCAACGTGTTTAGAAGGAAAAACAAAAAAAGCCAGCGACATGTCATCCGTTTCTGTGTCCCAAATGGCACCCTATTCCCTATGTAGTGCACTACCTTTGATGGCTCTGGTCAAAGGTACTGCACTATGTAGGGAATAGGGTGCCATTTGGGACGCACGGTTCATCAATAAAACACAAGACCGGAACAACTGGTTATGTTTTTAGTTCAGGGACCAATTTAGGGTTGCTGTTGTTCTCTCTCTCTCTCTCTCTCTCTCTCTCTCTCTCTCTCTCTCTCTCTCTCTCTCTCTCTCTCTCTCTCTCTCTCTCTCTCTCTCTCTCTCTCTCTCTCTCTCTCTCTCGACTATGTGTACAAAAGGGTCTGAAGCAGGTTAAAGGCTCATATGACAACAGACGTGGGGCTATAACACAACGTTACATTCATTCAGGTCGGGAACAGGGTTTCCATCATGAGCCACAGGTCTACAAAAGCAGGGCTAGAAGTTATCGTTATAGTTATAATAGTGAGGCATTTGATTGGCATTCTTTGAAGTGCACAAGGTTCGGAGGATTACACACCATAGACAGAGCCCAGAGTGCATGAAGTCTGGGAAACACATTAGGACTTGCCTTCTTCTTTAATCACCTGGGCTGTCAGATTCCACAGTGGCATCTCCCCCTTAAAACAAACTAGTCAAACAAGGCTCTTTACTTTACTCTGCATTAGATTTCAGCCACTCTCACGTGCGCACGGATGCAGTCACGCACACTCACACCAAAATGCTGAATATTTCTTATTTTTCTTCTTCTTCTTCTTCATTAAAGGGAAGACTGCAGAATGATGTTGCTGTTATACATTCTGATTGGTTTCATCCTTCCAACTAAAAGTCCCAATATGACATACAGTATCACTTTACATTTGTATTTTGGGCGAAATTTGTGACCCGATTCAGGAAACTAGGCGTATGTCACAAGTCCCGACTTCACAGGAGAGCTGTTTGAACGAAACTTAAATTTTTTATCAAAATGCGTTTTTTGGCAGAAATGTCTTCTCGAAAATCTCAACTTTTATGTGCCTTAATATCAAACTTGTATGCCATCTGTAAATACGAACTCGATTGTTAAATTATGAGCCTAGTTGGTTTAGCCACAGAAAAAGAGAGCAACCTGGTTTACATCGTCAAACTAAGGGCAACCATGCATGGCATCAGACAGGAGACGCGTCCAACCATGATGTATACTGGTAAGATAGTCTAGCTATCTACATTTTCAGATATTACACGTTTCTAATTTTGATAGAAAGTGGTTTAATTTCAAGAGTACTGTTAGCTAGCTAATGTTAGCTGGCTGGGTCGCTAGCTAACGTTATGTACATGATCTTATTCTTATTCTTTCAGACACATTTGCTTGACTAGTTATAGCCATAGAACCTGGTTGGTTAGCTACCTGCAGATTCATGCAGGGTAGTAACATCATGAGTTGTGATTATGGTCCATAGTTTAGCTAGTGAGCTAGCTACATGTCTTAACAAAAGACTCCACTCTAATTTTGACAAAGTATTTTCATTTCAAGTTAGTGTACTGTTAGCTATGTAGCTAACGTTAGCTGGCTGGCTTGCTAACTAACGTTACGTCATGCGTTGGAATTCATTGTTTACCTAGCTAGCTATCTAGCTAAATTTCTTAACAAAGGACTCTCATCTTAGTGTGCCAGAGCGCAGAATAACTGATACATTTTTGAATGCTCAACACCCGTTGAATATCAATCAATCAAATTTATTTATAAAGCCCTTTTTACATCAGCCGACGTCACAAAGTGCTATACAGAAACCCAGCCTAAAACCCCAAACAGCAAGCTATGCAGATGTGGAAGCATAGCAGCTTGGAAAAACTCCCTAGAAAGGGAGGAACCTAGGAAGAAACCGCGAGAGGAACCAGGCTCTGAGGGGTGGC
Source organism: Brachymystax lenok tsinlingensis (assembly GCA_030435695.1). Taxonomy (NCBI): domain Eukaryota; kingdom Metazoa; phylum Chordata; class Actinopteri; order Salmoniformes; family Salmonidae; genus Brachymystax; species Brachymystax lenok. The sequence goes on along the minus strand of CM059817.1, from coordinate 37,865,810 downwards.
CAGTCCTCTTCTGGCTGTGCCGGGTGGATATTATAACAGTATATGGCCAAGATGTTCAAACGTTCATTGATGACCAGCAGGGTCAAATAATAATAATCACAGTGGTTGTAGAGGGTGCAACAGGTCAGCACCTCAGGACTAAATGTCAGTTGGCTTTTTTTCATAGCCGAGCATTCAGAGTTAGAGACAGCAGGTGCGGTAGAGAGAGAGTCGAAAAAAGCAGGTCCGGGACAAGGTTGCACGTCCGGTAAACAGGTCAGGGTTCCATAGCAGCAGTCAGAACAGTTGAAACTGGAGCAGTAGCACGTGGACTGGGGTGGACTGAGGAGGAGTCATCAGGCCAGGTAGTCCTGAGGCATGGTCCTAGTGCTAAGGTCCTCCGAGAGAAAAGAGAGAAAGAGTCAGAGGGAGCATACTTAAATTATGTCCAGTGTCAGTAAACGTCCGGTGCTAGTAAACGTCGGCAACAAGCGTAATTCAATTGTTGCCAGCAGCACAGCTACAGCTTGACTGTCGTTGTGAGGTCAGAGCTTTTGGAACAACCCTACTTATTGGCCAGAGCGTCCAGTGTGCGCTCTGAACGCAAAACGCTCTGAATTTACGAATGGACAATCTGACAGCACAGTTGCAGTCACCAACACTCTGGATAACATAACAGCCTACAAGGTCTGCTAGTATGTACACTGGAAACCTCGCTGCATCTTGGTCTGTCCCGCTAGAAGAACGTGACAGAATGACCCACCATAAAAGGACCAAGCAGCGAGATAATCGGGATCAGCAGGAGAACTGGACATTGGAAGAAATCCTGGATGGAAAGGGACCCTGGAACCAGCCTGGGGAGTATTGCCGTCCCAGGGAGGAGTTGGAAGCAGCGAAGGCTGAGCGGCGATATTATTAAGAAAAATATGGAGCATGGAAGCCCAAGCGGCAGAAGTACGTGGGAACACGGCTGGCGGGGAAGCCCGAGAGGCAGCCCCAATAAATGTATTTTGTGGGGCAGACGGGGAGGTTGTGTGAGCCAGGTTGGAGACCTGAGCCAACTCCCCGTGCCTACCGGAGGGAGCGTCGCACTGGTAAGGCACCGTGTTATGCGGTGAAGCGCACGGTGTCTCCAGTGCGCGTTCACAGCCCGGTGCGCGACATGCCAGCTCCCCGCATCTGTCGAGCTAGGGGGAGTTTGCAGCCAGGTAGGAGGGTGTTGGCTCAGTGCTCCTGGTCTTCGGGGCACTTCTTCGGACCAGGATAGCCTGCGTTGGTTCTACGCACTATGTCTCCAGTGCGCGCCCACAGCCCGGTGCTCGACATTCCAGCTCCCCGCGTCTGTCAGGCTAGGGTGAGCGAACAGCCTGGAAGGAGGGTGCCGGCTCAGCGATCTTGGTCTCCAGTGCGCCTTCTTGGACGGTGTCTCCGGTGCGCGCCCACAGCCCGGTGTGCGACATTCCAGCTCCCCGCATCTGTGAGGCTAGGGTGAGTGAACAGCCTGGAAGAAGGGTGCCTGCTCCCCGCACCAGGTCCCCTGTGCCCATCGGAGCCCAGCACGTCCTGTCCCTGCTCCACGCATCAGGCCCCCTGTGCGCATCGAGAGCCCGGCACGTCCTGTCCCTGCTCCACGCATCAGGTCCCCTGTGCGCATCGAGAGCCCGGCACGTCCTGTCCCTGCTCCCCGCATCAGATCCCCTGTGCGCATCGAGAGCCCGGCACGTCCTGTCCCTGCTCCCCGCATCAGGTCCCCTGTGTGCATCGAGAGCCCGGCACGTCCTGTTCCTGCTCCACGCATCAGGTCCCCTGTGCGCATCGAGAGCCCGGCACATCCTGTCCCTGCTCCCGCATCAGGTCCCCTGTGCGCATCGAGAGCCCGGCACGTCCTGTCCCTGCTCCACGCATCAGGTCCACTGTGCGCATCGCGAGCCCAGCACGGCCTGTTCCTGCTCCTTTAAGCTTCCTTTAAAAATGTAGGTTAGTAAGCAACCTGGCCTCATGCCGTTTTCATAAAAACCTTATAGAGTTTTTGTACTTTTGGCATTATTTTGTTGTTGAAATCTTATTTCAACTACCAACTTCCTAGGAATCCAGTTTGGAGGATGAGTTTGGCAAAAATATTGCATACATGTCAGAGGAGTTCACAGTGACAGGTTCCAAACCCACCAGGATGTGATTGCAAAACAGTGATTCATGGGAAAAGCAGTTTTTGGGCTTGATTTGTTGCCAGATATGACGTCACATGGACGGCGTCCCAAATGGCTACTATTCTCTATATAGTGCACTACTTTTTACCAGAGCCCTATGAGTAACAAGAGAGTAACAAAGCTGTCAGGATTTTATTAAAGACGTGCAAAAAAAAAGGGAAAGTTTGATCAGTTTTAAGGAAATTAAAAGCTGTTAAAACAACCCAACATGTTTTTGATAAGATTTAAGTTCGGCTTGGATGCATATTTTATGTGGTGGAAATACTATTGGCTTTTATGATGCTGATGAAAATAGCACAGCCACCATTACAGACGGTCCCTGACATCATATCCATTCTCTCAAGATGCCGAAAGAAATAAATTATATTTCTCCACTCCTGTTCCCAAGTCTAAATGTATATGACATTTTACTGCAAGAAATGGTTAATTCTTCAGGGGTTAATACTGTATTATATTAGGACTCACATATCCTAATATAATACAGTATTAACCCCTGCAGAATTATTGACCTATACAGTCAGTGTCCAGATTTAACCCATCTGAACAGTACAGTTCCCACGACGTCCCATTTTGAAGTCCCTGTCAAAATTGAACATGCATCATCACACAGAACATCAAAGTTGAATGTTCGCGTACACAGTTTAGCAGATGTTACAGTGGATGCAGGGAAATGCTTATGACACTAGCTCCTAACAATACAGTGAAATGCTTATGACACTAGCTCCTAACAATACAGTGAAATGCTTATGACACTAGCTCCTAACAATACAGTGAAATGCTTATGATACTAGCTCCTAACAATACAGTGAAATGCTTATGATACTAGCTCCTAACAATACAGTGAAATGCTTATGTTACTAGCTCCTAACAATACAGTGAAATGCTTATGTTCCTAGCTCCTAACAACGCAGTGAAATGTAAATAAAAAACATCCTCTTATACCACTTTTAAAACTGTCATCCTCTTTTACCACTTCACCCAATCTTTCCCAAACATTAGACTCCTCTTCCGGTCCTCCCTTCTCTTTATTTTCACCTCTCCATTTAGCAGCTTTTCTCTTATTGAATTAACTCCGACATTGTCCCTTTTGCCTCGGTGGACATTTGGCATTTTGTTGTGTATTGTGCACGCTACATACAGTTGGGCCCTAATGCCAGATAAAAATGATGAAAGAAAAAACCTCAGTGTACTCTATAGATAGGAATTGCACAAGAATTATACATTTTGGGATTTTTAATGCATTGTTTTCTCTTTATTTAACCTGCCCGCTTCTGCTGTCTTAGTGACTCCCAACACACACACATTCACGCACACTCACATACACGCGCACGCACACAATCAGTCAAACCTTGCTGTCGTCCACCTGATTCATGACCCCACAAACTCACCAAAGCAACAATAGGCTTGTAAAGCTGTCTCCTGGTGCAGAATATACACGCAACATTTTAAAGTCAGGTGAAATGTTTCCCTCAGTTAAAAGGACGTTTTTAAACGGGACATATTTCACCATGACACGACATCTAACTTAGACTAAGCGTCTGGAGAAAAGCTGATTGAGAAGCTTTCTCTTTCACGTTGACTGAATGTGATCCTAAATGACCCGGGAGCGTCTGGTAACGTCTGGTAAACCTGGATCCGATGCCGATTTCTCCTGTCAGGGTGTTAATCCATCACTGTTATTGATCTCTCATTGACCGTAGACCAGGCAGTCTAATGACGTTCACCTTCAGGGCCACCGCCATTGATTCATTGTCGATTCACAGTCCCACCAGATCCATAACTTGGAATGTGACCGATCTAGAATCCAACAGGAACATTGCACGTTTACCTCACATTTCACAGTCTTCTGGGAATCGGAGAAGTCTCATACAAACAAATAAATTGAATGAATAAATAAACATCACCCAAAACAAACAAAACCTCTTCAAAATAAAATGTAAGTAATCTTAAATCATAAAAATCATAAGTCATGAATTTTACATTATAGAAAATTTCAACATTTACACAGATAATGGTTAATTAACACAATGTTTTTTAAAATATGTATTTTAAGACATTGGACGTAATTTCTATGTGGTCATTTAAAAAAAATCTCACACAAGTTCTATTATCTAGGAAATTGACACGATTTAAGTGCCGGAAATTGCCTCTGTCGTTCCATTCCATCTTAAACAAACGATCAGGACTCTGTAATGGGATATTGCTTTCCATTCTCTTGAGGACAACCCAACAGACCTATGTAGGAGAGATCCCACTGGGCACAGACGTCAATTCAACATCTATTCCACGTTGGTTCATCGTAATTTAATTTCTCATTCCTCATAGGGTTTAACGTAGATGCGCTAGGGAGGACAGTTAGTGGGTGCGGGCTCCCTCTCCAGAGCCTGGCGAATGTCCACATCTACATCCCAAACTACTGCAGCTACGACTTGGGAGGATGGGATTATAGGTGCATTCTGGACAGGACCCTCTCCTGAATCGTAGAGACGGGACAAGGCATCGGCCTTAGTGTTTTTTTAACCTGTGCGATAGGTCAGCGTGAAGTCAAACCTTGTGAAGAAAAGGGCCCACCTTGCTTGGCGCGGATTCAGCCTCCTCGCTGTGCGTATGTACTCCAGGTTCCGATGGTCGATGAGGATGACGAATGGTTCCTTGGCGCCCTCCAGCCAGTGTCTCCACTCCTCTAATGCCAACTTCACCGCTAGGAGCTCTCGATCACGGACGTTATAATTCCTCTCTGCAGGGGACAGTTTCTTAGTGTAATATGTGACCCGTTTCAGGAAACTAGTTGTATGTCGCAAGTCACGACTTCACAGGAGAGCCATTTTAACGTATTTTTGTATTTTTATCAAAATGTGTTTTTTGGTAGAAACGCCTTCTGGAACATGTGAACTTTTTCTGTGGCTTAAACAACAAGTCTCATAATTTAACAATTGTATACGTATTTACAGACGGTATACAGGTTTGTTATTAAGGCACATTAAAGTCAGCAACCTTCCCACTAGCCAGGATTGGCTGAGATAATGAGTGGGCTGGACATGCCGAGAGAGGAGATCAGATTGGTCTGCCATATAGAAGGCTTCTATCTATTTGAGCTGGTCAGTCTGTGTTGGTAATCCTGTTGAACACGGCTTTGAAAAAAAGTATTGTGTAGTGGAGCTGCATAAGTGTTTCTCTACACTTTCTGGAGTATCAAGTTTTGAAATCAGTGGAATTAGAGTATGATAGCTAAAGAGATGGAGAAAAGACCTGTCTCTTCAAACTAAGGGCAACCGTGGCATGGCATCCGTGACAGGGAGAAGCATACATCATGCATGATGATATATACAGGTAAGATAGTCTAGCAGTAGCTAGCTACATTTTCAGATATTACACATTTCACGTTTCTAATTTTGACAGAAAGTGGTTTCATTTCAAGCTAAAGTGTACTGTTAGCTAGCTAGCTAGGTTTCTAGCTAACGTTAGCTGGCTGGCTCCCTAGCTGATGTTATTATTCGTATCCCAGAGCTGTTTGCTTTGCTAGTTAGAGCCTAATGTTAGCTAGCTAACATTGGACCTGGTTGTTTAGCTCCCAGCATATTCATGCAGTGTGGTAACGACATGATTTGGCACTATGTTCATTGTTGTTTAACTAGCTAACATTAGCGTGTGTGATCTTATACGCTGTTTTTGTTTACCTAGCTAGCTAGCTACATGTCTTAAGCTAAAGTGTACTGCTAGCTAGCTAGCTACATGTCTTAACTTCTTTGGGAGCAGCGCACAAGGTGACCGTTTTGGAGAGCCTGGCGTGCCCAAAGTAAAATGCCTCCCATTCAGGCCCAGAAAATAGGACATGCACATATTGAATTTTCTAAAAGTGTTAACATTTTGTCTGTGAGTATAACAGAACGGATATGGCAGGCGAAAACCCGAGGAATTTCTGTCCTGGAAAAAGTGGTTTTGACACATTGCCTCATTTGGAACCCTCCCTTATGAAAATACCCATATAAGGGCAAATGAATGCAATACCTATTGCTTCCTCTGGATGTCAACAGTCTCGAGAAAGTGTTCTGATTCTTTTTAGATGCTTTTAGAGCATAGAAGAAGACGAATAAGGAAGTGGCCACACAGATGTCAATAGAAGAAAACGCCTGTTCACGGCTGGCGCGCGCTCTTTGGTTTTTTCCTTTCTTATCGCCCAGTTTATATTCCGGTTGAAATATTATACTACTTATACATAAAAGTGTTCCTAAGGATACATTTAAAATTATGTTTGACTGTTCTTGGACAGGTTTATAGGTATAAGTTGAACGAGTTCTCTTCACGTTTCAATGGAGGAGTCGACGCTATATTTTCTCATTATAACGCGCAAACCAAACAGAGATTTATGGATATAATACATTACTTTTTCTAACAAAAGAACCATGGATTGTCTTCGTTGGACACTTGGGAAGCCCTCAGCAGAAGTTCTTCAAAAGGTAATTGATTTGTTTTCGCTGTGAAATGTGTTTTCTGTGAACCGTGAAGGCTTATGAATTTATGGTAATGGAAAAAATATGTGGGGTGCTATTCTCAAACAATCAAATGTGGTGCTTTCGCCTTAAAGCCTTTTTGAAATCTGACAACGCTGTGATATTGCCAAGCAGAGCTTTTGATGACTATGAAACACTTGTATATTGATGCATGTTTAATAATTCAACTTTTGGATTTTGAATTTGGCGCCTTACATTTCACCGGGTAGTGTCGGGAGTGGCCCATAGCGCCCCGCTGCTCCCTAATGAGCTGTTCTCTCATATGTGTCTGGAAGCAGCTAGCAAGCTAGCCAATGTAAGCCAGTTAACTTAGGTGCTTGACTGCTGTTGTGAGGTCAGAGCTTTCGGATCAACCCTACTCATCAGCCAGAGCGTCCAGTGTGCGCTCTGACCGCTCCGAGAGCGAAACACTCTGATTTTGCGAATGGACAATCTGACAGCACAGTTGCAGCCACCAACGCTCTGGATAACATAACAGCCTAACCAGTTCTGCTAAGGCGAGTAAGCAGTGAGCTGTTCTCTCATTTGTGTCTGGAAGTAGCTAGCATGTTAGCTTGGATGCTTGACTGCTGTTGTTAGGATAGAACGCTCGGATCAACCCTTAAAGAGATGGGTGGGTCAACAGCTTTAAGAGGGCGTGAACGATGCTGAATGGGTGTAGACAAAGAAGTGCTCTCCAGTAGCAGTACCAAAACAATCAAAGGGTATTTTCTCAAAAGCAGTGGTGTAAAATACGTAATAATTACTTTACTATTTACTTTTACTTCACTACATTCCTAAAGAAAATGATATACTTTTTACTCCATACATTTTCCCTGACACCAAAAGTACTTGTTACATTTTTAACGCTTAGCAGGACAGGTAAATGGTCTAATTTGCACACTTATCAAGAGAACATCCCTGGTCAGCCCTACTGCCTCTGATCTGGCGGACTCACTAAACACATGCTTTGTTTGTAAATGATGTCTGAGTGTTGGAGCGTACTCCTGGCTATCTGTAAATAAATTAAAAAAAGAAAATGGTGCTGTCTGGTTTGCTTAATATAAGGAATTTGAAATAATTTATACTTCTACTTTTGAAACTTAAGTATATTTAAAACCAAATACTTTTAGACTTCTACTCAAGTAGTATTTTACTGAGTGACTTTTACTTGAGTCCTTTTTTTTTAAGGTATCTTTACTTTTACTGAAGTATGACAATTGGGTACTTTTTCTACCACTGCTGAAAAGTGAGTTTACAAGTTTATCAACTTTCAAAGCAGAATTACTTTCCCATTGTTCCTCAACTGTAGTGTATGATATACAATTTTCTAGCTCTGAGTCTCTACTTTTATCCAATGTAAAAAATACAATTTCAAATTTGCTACATAAGATCGATTTGAGCCGGTCGGTCACATGTAGCTCTTATCCCTTGTCCTAACAGTCAGCACAAATCTTTGTCACTTTCACTTGATTGCAACACTTCCCACAAACAAGTGCTTGCTGCTGAAACGAGTGTCCTTGGTTCTGTTCCGAGTGCTTCTGCCCACAGGGGCCACAGCCCACAGCCCACCATAGCCTTTCGCTGGACCTAAACACGATATGGTTGGGAGGGCATGTTTTAAGTTGTGTTTATCTGTGCGTAGTAGCCAAGGCTATGGGCTGTGCCTTGCCAATGAAATCAACTTGTTCGTTTAGCAGACATCACGGGCCTTGCCCTACCACAGTCAACACACATTTATTTTACAGTAAGAATATAATGGAATATTGCAAATGAGGAATGCATGGAACCATGGTTATTCTAGAAAAAAGTTATATTTTTAAACAGAGACCATCCGCTCAATTTGTACAATTGTTTGGCAGAAATAGGTTAATTGGAAACCTTGGAATCTCCTCTTCTTTCTGATAGGGTATATCAATCAAAATGTCTGGCCTGTATGGACTTCTGCAGGATTATATTGAAGAAGTGCTATTTGGTAAGCTCAATGCATGCTGCCAATGTACAGTATGCTGCGCAGGTCATCAGTCTCTTCATTCTCTATTTGACAATTTATTATATTGTCACCTATCAGACTATTGTCAATTTAATGTTGTCTTTAGGCCACATCTATTATTATTGTTATATGTGTGGAATTAGTTTTAATATAGAGTTGAGGTGAGGTGTAGTTTGGATGGGACAGCAACTGTTGTCTTCCAGTCAGAAAATACACTATCATCTTTTTTTTGTATTTACAGTCAATGCGCTTCTGGATCAGTCAATACATTTTCTGACTGATTACAATTTGAATTTAGTGTGCTGAGGTTTCTTATGACCTATTTTATAAAAATAAATGCATTAATTTATCAATTGATTGTTTATTATTGTATATTTAGACAATTGAAATATCAACGGCTCACATACTGCTACGCTTGGCTAGCCAGGTTAGCATGACACTGTGGCAATGCTGACAGGAGGCAAGGCTACGCTGACCCGCACCATAAACCATTCATTTACTATAGCCCATGTTGAGTTTAATGGATTTTCATGCCAAATAGTTGAACAGCATCAGTATTGCGTTAAACTTAGAGTTATATGCTATTTTCTGTAATATCCAAATAAGTCTATGATGTGTCAATGCTGTGAATCAGCATATATGGCAATTTGACACACACAACACACACACACACACAGGTGCATGCACAAACACACACACACACACACACACACACACACACACACACACACACACACACACACACACACACACACACACACACACACACACACACACACACACACACACACACACAAGAAGAGTCTTTGGATCTACTGAATTACATTTTGAACAGTAGTTACACCTAATGGAAACAGGTAATTTTTTACATACAATTATGACTACAGATCTACTTAATTTAATAGTGTTATTTAAAAAATATAGAAATGAGAGATAATAATTAGAAATTATTATTTCAGATTGATAAAAGAATTTCAGGTAAACAATTAGAACACAAGTACCTCCCAAATGAATCAATTGCGTCAGTTCAATCTCTTAGAGTTGTGTTAGTCCTAACTACTAAGTGGAAAAAAACACCTCTTTACATTCAAAACTTTTGTTTCCAATGAACAGTATTACAGCGAAGATTTCAGTAGAGAGCTTTGTGCTCCCATCTACTTCCAGAAGTTGGTACAGTAAACTAACCAACAGACCAACTTAACTACAACAATATTCTCAGTAGCATTTTACATGTAACTCTTATCCAGACCGACTTACAGTTAGTGCATTCATCTTAAGATAGCTAGGTGGGACAACCACATATGTGACTTGTTTCAGGAAAGTAGGCATTTGTCGCGTGTCATTACTTCACAGGAGGGTAATTTGAACTTGGCAGAAATGCCTCCTGGATTATATGAACTTTCATGTGCCTTAATAACAAACGGGTATCCCATCTGTAAATACAAATAAAATTGTTTATTACGAGCCTAGTTGATTTAGCGACGGAAAAAGACAGGATCCTTCCCGCTAGACATGATTGGCTGAGATAATGGATGGGCTGGACATGCCAAGAGATGAGATCAGATTGATTTGCCATATAGCACTTCTATCTATAACAAAGGGTTGCTCAGTATGTGTAGCTAAACCTTTCAAATGAAGCTTTTTTGAAGGGTATCACAAATAACTGCAAAAGTGTTGCCCTCCACTTTCTGGAGAACAGAGTTTTGAAATCAGTGGAATGCTCTGTGGAGCAAAGTATGATTGCTAAGGAGATGGATAAAATTCTGGCGCTTGATTGCAAGTATGCGGAAGGAGTCGAAAAGAGTACACACAGAAGGCTGTGTAAAACACCTGTCCCGGATTACATCTTCAAACTATGGGCAAGAGAGACAGAGAGGGAGAAGCATTCATCCATGTATGCGGGTAAGAGATCCTAGCTAACAACATTTTCAGATATTATACATTTCTAATTTTGTCAAAGTCTTTTTCATTGTATCTCAGAGGGGAGGGAGGGTTGTGGGATTATTTAAGATGCTCATTGAAGAGGGAGGGCCCAGAGACCGAAGGTGCCAGAACAGAGTACTTGGGTTGGGGTGTAAGGTTTGAGCAGAGCCTGAAGGTAGGGAGGGGCAGTTCCTCTCCATAGGCAAGTACCATGGTCTTGTAGTGGATGCGAGCTTCAACTGGAAGCAATTGGAGTGTGCCGAGGCGCGGACTGATATGGGAGAAATTGGGAAGGGTGAACGCCAGGCGGGCTGCAGCGTTCTGGATAAGTTGCAGCAGGGAGCAGGGAGCCCAGCCAACAATGAGTTGCAGTAGTCCAGATGGGAGATGAAAGTGCCTGATTAGGACCTGCACCGCTTCCTGTGTGATGTAGGGTCGTACTCTACGGATGTTGTACAGCATAAACATGCAGGAGCGAGTTACTGCTTTGATGTTTGAAGAGAATGACAGGGTGTTGTTCAGGGTCAGGCCAATGTACCGTGGAGTTGTCAACCGTTATCGAGAGGTCTTGAACATGGCAGGCCTTCCCCAGGAGGCAGAGCAGCTCCGTCTTGTCGAGGTTGAGCTTGAGGTGGTGGGCCGACATCCAAGTTGAGATATCTGCCAGGCACACAGAGAAGCGTGTCGCCACCTGGGTGTCAGAAGGGGAGAAGGAGAAAAGGGGGGAAGGAGTGTCATCCGCGTAGCATAAAAGGAGAAACCATGTGAGGATATGACAGAGTCGAGTGACTTGGTGTATAGAGAGAAGAAGAGAAGGCCTAGAACCGAGCCCTGGGGGACACCAGTAGTGAGAGTACATAGTGAAGACACAGATCCTCTCCATGTAGGATGCAATCCAAGAGTGTGCATAGCCTGAGACAGCCAGCCCTGAGAGGGTGGAAAGAAGGATCTGATGGTTCGCGGTGTCGAAGAGCAGAGAAGAGCAGTCTCGGTTGAGTGACACGTCTTGAAGCCTGACTGGTTTGGGTCAAGAAGATCGTTCTGAGAGAGATAGCGAGGGAGTTGATTAGAGATAGCACGCACAGGTTTTTGGAAATAAAAAAATAAGGGATATAGTTTTTGACATCAGAGGGGTCGAGTGTTGGTTTCTTGAGGAGGGGAACTACTCGGGCCATTTTGAAGTCAGAGGGTACGACGGGCTCTTTGTAATGGCTGGAGCAGAATTTGTGAAATGGTATCAAATACATCAAACACATTTTTCCATGTGTTTGTTGACATTACATTTGCTCACTTCCAGCCATGTATATGAGCCGTCCTCCCATCAGCAGCCTCCACTGCTGCAGAGAGGGAGGAGGGAGGGGAAGGGGTGGAGGACTAAGCAGGGAAGAGAAAGTGGAAAATTGTTTCCTAGGGTATTTTCAAGTACTGTGGAGGCAGCATCATGTCACCAGCAGGAACTCAGGAGTTTTTCATAATCAAAAGGAATATGAAAGGAGCAAAGCCCAGTTATAAAGTTATAGGAATCTAACCCTGGAATAGTTTTGTTTTTCAGTGGGACAATTGCACACATTTTTATGCCAGAAACACACAGAATGACTTTCCAGGAGGTGTTGAGTGTTCCTGAATGGTCCATTCTCAGTCCTGAGACTTAAATATGCTTTAAAGTCAGCGACAAGGTTTGAATATTGCTGTCCGTCAATGATTCCCAACCAAATTTACTGAGTTTGAGCAATTTTCACAAAAACAATGGATATATGTTGCACTAACAGTTGCGCAAAATTGGTCAAATCTTATTCAAAATGATTCACAGGTGTAATGACTGCCAAATGTGCTTCCACCAAGTATTAACTCTGGGTTGTGAAGACATATGCAATCAAGACATCTTAATAAATAAATAAAATATGAATTTGGAAACTTTTCTAGAATTTTCTTTTACTTTGAAAATGTGGAGTAGGTTGTGTAGATCAGTAGGAAAAAATATAATTGAATCCTTATTTAGATAAAAATTCAAGGCAGCAAAATGTGAAGACAAAGGGTGTGAAGACTTTCACTAGAAATGTACATGCAACCTCACACGCACAAATGTATTCATAGACACTGGTGCATGCACACACACACCACCCATCTACACACTACCCTTCGCCCCTCGTGAACCCAAGGTAGCCCTCAAAGAGGTCAATGGGCCCTTTTTTAGAATCCCTCCCTCCCTCCCTCATCCCCCCATATTTATCTCTGTGCATTTGTTTTGATCCTGGGGGTCAACTAAACGTTTGCCCCGCTCACAAAGGGGGGAGATGGCTAATGTGTTTCAACACATCCATTTGTCAGGCCCTTGTCTCTGCCGCGCCAAGCGTGAAAGAAGAGCTCTGCTACTCTGAACTGGCATTTCAGGACTTACAAGCATTTCAACACTTCCTGACAGGAATGCATGTAGTTCGGGTTGGTGTGTGTGTTAGGGTATGTGTGTGTGTGTGGGTGGGTGGGGTAATGTCTATGTGTGTGTGTGTACGTGCGTTTGCACGCTTGTGTGTGTGTAACGCAGTGCTGGCACTCATTATGCATTCCTCACAGAGAGGGTTGGATTGTTCCCAACCTTCTGGTCGATATATCAAGCCTGATATCATCCATGTTTCGTTAGAGGAGAAAGAAAATGAGTCAAATGGAATATTCCCTTCAACTTTCTACAAACATGCCCTGTCCTGCGCCGACCAGATTGAATTACTTACGACAATGAGGTGGGGGAGAGAGCAGGGCCGGCCCGCTCATTAGGCAGGCCTCCTATGGCAGCAGATTGATGAGGGGGCATTTTCTGAGCTAAACTGACCAAGACGCACATCCAACAACACATAAAACCTCACATAATTCTGAACCAAAGCAATGACAATTTCTCTCAAGCAGTGGCATGTGGGCTTTTTAGGTGAGCGCTGATCCCGCCCTGTTTATAAGCAGTGCCCAAAGACAGGGATGCTAAATATTTATCTTGTCCATTCCCAGTGCCTTTACAGGGTGCTGATGGAGAGACACATTGCTGCGGCTTCCACCAACATTCTGTCCAAAAAATAACCTAACATAAATCTTGTAGCAGATATAGCTTATGGTAGGAAGAGAATACCTATGTGGCCTTTTCTGTAGCCTACAGGCTGGAGATAAAATGGATGACAATGTAACGGGATGGAAACTTTTTACATCATGTAGGTTTCTCCAATCAAATAGCCTAACCTAAATGGCGCCCAATCCCAATTATTTATTTTTTAAACAACATATCCTAAAAACAAGACAGGTCAAAGTAAAATGGACAATATGGATTTGATAATCAGGCTACACACAAGTTTCATCCCGTGGGCTAAATTGTCACGATCACTAGTTTCAAGTTTGAATCCGTCAATTTTTGACAAGCTGATCATAGCTAAAAATAAAATACTTCTGATTTCCCGCTGTGTAAACACATTACAAATAGTCTCAGGATAACTCCTGATAAAGTTGTGTAGCTGATATTCAGAGCTTAAATGGCCAAATTGATTAGTCACAGGAATCAGGAGTAATAAAGCCAATCCAACGGCCTGTTTTACAAACGGTGGGCCTACCACATGGTTGGGCATTCCTACAATTGAATTTCAGGTGACACTGTAGGCTGTACTTCAGTAAGCATGGAGCGACGCAGACACCTTTTGGACGTATTTTTTTGGTCTTGTCCGGACTGGCCTTGATTTCCACATCCACGGATGTTGGTGTTTGGACGTCTTTTCACCTTTCATTTAGAACCTAAATTGCACTTAACTTCAACGTCTAGAAATTACTGTACATATTTGAGACATCACTTTGCTTACTGGGCCTATTCTATGTTTTTGTCTGGGGTGTGATAGGGTGGCAGAATGGCCCGGACCGGCCCTGAGAGAGAGAGAGAGAGAGAGAGAGAGAGAGAGAGAGAGAGAGAGAGAGAGAGAGAGAGAGAGGGGTGCAAAGAAAGAAAGAAAGAAAGAAAGAGAGAGAAAAGCATTCCATTACCAAAGAAAAATAGAAAACTAAATAATGTTCTGTGAGTGAGAGGAAAGCCAATAAATTAACGAGGGGGATGTTTGAGTTGACAGGAAGGAGTGCTGTTGGCACCATTTGAATGGCATCTCTGCTGATTGGCTGAACCCTGGCTTAAACAGGAAGGCAGTAAAAAGTGAAAATGCTGTTGTTGTTGTTTATCATCACTGGTCAGGGGATCCATTTGTCTGTGTGTTGATGGATCACTTCCTATTGTTCTAGACCTCTGTGTTGTGGGTATTCGGAGCCCTAAGTTCTGCCGTTCCGGTCAATTTTAGGCCTTATGGTGTGTCACATCGCTCCCGCACACTGCATATGTGACCTTAATTGTGCTGTGTTTGAGCATGTGTGCACGTGTGTATGTGTGTGTGTTATAGAGTGTGTTTTAGGGAACCAGTTACTAAATGGATTATGTGAATGCATCATACCTTCTGTACATGTCATTGTACATGAGCACATAAACACACGTCTGTGAGTGTGTGTGATTGAGTGGAGGATGTGTGTATGTAACACCTCGCTTTAAAAGACTGCTTAATTTAACCAATCGGAATTAATGCCTGAATTGTTAACCAATCGGAATTAATACCTGAAGTTAACCCTAGAGTGGTATGTATCCTAAATCTTAACCCTTAATTTAACCTAATAGGAATGAATGCCTTAACTTAACTGTAGAGTTGTTTCTGTGTGCCTAATATGCCGAAACCCTAATATAACCTAAACACTTACAGTGGGGCAAAAAAGTATTTAGTCAGCCACCAATTGTGCAAGTTCTCCAACTTAAAAAGATGAGAGAGGCCTGTAATTTTCATCATAGGTACACTTCAACTATGACAGACGAAATGAGAAAAAGAAATCCAGAAAATCACATTGTAGGATTTTTAATTTATTTATTTGCAAATTATGGTGGAAAATAAGTATTTGGTCAATAACAAAAGTTTATCTCAATACTTTGTTATATACCCTTTGTTGGCAAGGACAGAGGTCAAATGTTTTCTGTAAGTCTTCACAAGGTTTTCACACACTGTTGCTGGTATTTTGGCCCATTCCTCCATGCAGATCTCCTCTAGAGCAGTGATGTTTTGGGGCTGTCGCTGGGCAACACGGACTTTCAACTCCCTCCAAAGATTTTCTATGGGGTTGAGATCTGGAGACTGGCTAGGCCACTCCAGGACCTTGAAATGCTTCTTCTGAAGCCACTCCTTCGTTGCCCGGGCGGTGTGTTTGGGATCATTGTCATGCTGAAAGACCCAGCCACGTTTCATCTTCAATGCCCTTGCTGATGGAAGGAGGTTTTCACTCAAAATCTCACGATACATGGCCCCATTCATTCTTTCCTTTACACGGATCAGTCGTCCTGGTCCCTTTGCAGAAAAACAGCCCCAAAGCATGATGTTTCCACCCCCAAGCTTCACAGTAGGTATGGTGTTCTTTGGATGCAACTCAGCATTCTTTGTCCTCCAAACACGACGAGTTTAGTTTTTACCAAAAAGTTCTATTTTGGTTTCATCTGACCATATGACATTCTCCCAATCCTCATCTGGATCATCCAAATGCTCTCTAGCAAACTTCAGACGGGCCTGAACATGTACTGGCTTAAGCAGGGGGACACGTCTGGCACTGCAGGATTTGAGTCCCTGGCGGCGTAATGTGTTACTGATGGTAGGCTTTGTTACTTTGGTCCCAGCTCTCTGCAGGTCATTCACTAGGTCCCCCCGTGTGGTTCTGGGATTTTTGCTCATCGTTCTTGTGATCATTTTGCGTGGAGCCCCAGATCGAGGAAGATTATCAGGAAGATTATCAGTGGTCTTGTATGTCTTTTAATATTCATTAAAAATCCTACAATGTGATTTTCTGGATTTCTTTTCCTCATTTTGTCTGTCATAGTTGAAGTGTACCTATGATGAAAATTACAGGACTCTCTCATCTTTTTAAGTGAGAGAACTTGCACAATTGGTGGCTGACTAAATACTTTTTTGCCCCAATGTAACTTAACCCACATCGCCACTAGAGGCAACGATGAATGCTATTACAATCAAGTAGGCTTGGGTTTTGCTAGGGCATTGTGAACGGGGATGGTGGATGGGTGTAATCCACAGACTCTGCAGACTCCAGATCCAAAGGTACCTTGATAGGCAGTGTGGTGTCAACAAACAAGTCCAAATTTGATGTTTAGAGAAACAAGGAAACACGTCTAATTTGCAGTGAGACTGTGAGAGCTTGTTGTGCTCAGTGGGGTGCCACCCCACCTGTGAAGTGCTGATCTGGGGTCTCAGGATTGCCATGGCGATGCCCTGTTATCACACTGCCCCCTGCCCCCAACCCCCCTGGATTGGGTGTGATTGTAGGCATGTGGCAGCCTTCTCCTCCTCCTGCACCTCCTCAAATTCTACTTTTCTCTACCATCCCCTTTCTCTATTTCTCCCTGTTTCTTTATCATTAAGCCAAGTTACAGATATCTAATACACTTTTCACGTAGGATATGCCTTAAAACAAATGTGGGCAATGTTTACACAACACAAAAGTATGTGGACACCCCTTCAAATGAGTGGATTCGGGTATTTCAGCCACACCTGTTGCTGACAGGTGTATAAAATCGTGCACACAGCCATGCAATCTCCATAGACAAACGTTGGCAGTAGAATGGCCCATACTGAAGAGCTCAGTGACATCCAACACGGGACTGTCATAGAATACCACATTTCCAAAAAGTCAGTTTGTCAAATTTCTGCCCTGCTAGAGCTGCCCCGGTCAACAGTAAGTTCTGTTATTGTGAAGTGGAAACGTCTAAGAGCAACAACAGCTCAGCCGAGAAGTGGTAGGCCACACAAGCTCACAGAATGGGACCGCCGAGTGCTGAAATGCGTAGCACATAAAAAGTGTTTGTCCTCGGTTGCAACACTCACTGCCGAGTACCAAACTGCTTCTGGAAGCAACGTGAGTACAAGAACTGTTCGTTGGGAGCTCCATGAAATGGGTTTCCATGGTCGAGCAACCACAAACAAGCCCTTGATCCCCATGTGCAATGCCAACGTCGGCTGGAGTGGTGTAAAGCTCGCCGCCATTGGACTTGCTTCACCATCTGGCAGTTCGATGGACAAATCTGGGTTTGGCAGATGCCAGGAGAACGCTACCTGCCTGAATGCATAGTGCCAACTGTAAAGTTTGGAGGAGGAATAATGGTCTGGGGCTGTTTTTAATTCCAGTGAAGGGAAATATTAACGATTCTGTGCTTCCAACTTTGTGGCAACAGTTTGGGGAAGGCCCTTTCCTGTTTCAGCATGACAATGCCCCTGTGCACAAAGCGAAGTCCATACAGAAATGGTTTGTCGAGATTGGTGTGGAAGAACTCGCCTGAACAGAGCCCTGACCTCAGCCCCATCGAACACCTTTGGGATTTATTGGTACATTGACTCCGAGCCAGGCCTAATTGCACCAACATCAATGACTGACCTCACTAATTATCTTGTGGCTGAATGGAAGCAAGTCCCCACAGCAGTGTTCCAGCAAATAGTGGAAAGCCTTCCCAGAAGAGTGGAGACTGTTATCGCAGCAAAGGGGACCAACTCAATATTACGGGCCATGATTTTGTAATGAGATGTTCGACGAGCATTTTGGCCATGTAGTGTATATGACAACCTTTTATTTTTACCATATTCTTGCCAGCCTTTTATACAACCTTCGACATGCCGGTGATGATTGGGAGGGGTGTGCAGATGTAGGTGGGCATCTATTTGAGTAAATCCATTGAATATACACCATCACAAAGACATCCATTATTCATTCATTTAGGCACGTCCTAAAAGAATGTTATAAGACTAATACAATTTATTTTTTAAATAATATAATATAATATTTTTAGTTCAATTATGTTACTGGTCTGTGCAGCCTATAGGGTATATGGCTGCACCATGCAAATTAAATAAATATTTTGTTATTTTGTTTATTATACAGACAATACACTTACATTCCCCTGCACTTATCACAGTCAACACATATATATATATATTTTTTGCGAATATAACGGAATATAACAGAATAAACTAAACATTTTATTTTTCCCACACAACTTGTGTGTCACGGTAACGTGTGGAACCTCTGTCATATATGGAGCTGGCGTAGGGTCTTAACCTGGGAGTATCTTCATCATGATACCGATAGAAAATAGTATGTGAGTATGTGAGTCTTGTGTTTTTTATTTCACAATCTCCATAGCCTTTTGGACTTGCCTATATGAGATTGAGCTAAAATAATAGACCTACACTTGATTTAGGCTACATTATTGCATGTTACATGTTTCTGATCAGTGATAGATGAGCAAACAGAAGTTTAGCTATACCACCCAGCCAGAGATAAATTAGCCAAATATACAGACAGATATTCAGTGAAACAAAATTGATTATTAGATAAGTTGATTGATTATTGATTATTAGATTGATTGATTATTAGATAAGTCAAAGGCTTTTGGTCAGGAGTAGGCTGCTAAGCGACTGCGAGTGAAGAGAAAAATGATCCCTTCGTTAAACTATATAACATGCTAGCAAAGTGTTCTGATCAGTGATAGTAAATGAGCCAACTAGACTAAGATGATCATGAGCAGCACTCACCTCCACTTAACATTTCCCCAGCCTACTTTTGGTTAAGAAAACAGTGCTTAGTGGTGGGCTATGCGTGATGGAATGGTAACAACCAAGGTAACTCTCAAAGTTCTCCGTGATGCCGGTAAGGCAGAGTCAGGCGCAGGACAACGAATATGAGTTTTCAAATGCTTTACTCAATATTTCCCAAAAAATACATGAGTGGGGGAAAAATCAACCACTCGAATACACGGAAGCAAAGAAACACAAACAATCACGCACAAAAACATGAGGGGAACAGAGGGTTAAATAAGGAACATGTAATTATGGGATAGAAACCAGGTGTGTATAATGAAGACAAAAAAACATGGGTATTACTGACAGGAAATAATTGGCTAAAACATCAAACAAATTCACCCTTGAAGACTAGAGATCGTTGAAGAAGCCATTGGGTAATACTTTATTTGGACAGTCCATCTGTAGATGCTCTACAGGCTATCTACAAACTATCAGTAACATTTCACAGAACTATAGACTAATTCTAGCTCTAACCCTAACCATTATTCTAAACCTAATCCTAACCCTAACCTTACCAAGCAGTTGTTTATCAACAGATAGTATGACCATCTGAAATCCAGACTGTCCAAGTGTGACCAGCCATTCCTATTGCAAAATAATTTAAGTTCAATTTACGTCAGACTCTCCGTACTTCCGAACACTGCCCCCTAGCCTCAAGAGGTTAAAACTCGTTTTTCAACCACTCCACACATTTCTTGTTATCAAAATATCGTTTTGGCAAGTCGGTCAGGACATTTGCTTTGTGCATGACACAAGTCATTTTTGCAACCATTGTTTACAGACAGATTATTTTACTTATAATTCACTGTATCACAATTCCAGTGGGTCAGAAGTTTACATACACTAAATTGACTGCCTTTAAACAGCTTGTAAAATTCCAGAAAATGATGTTATGGCTTTAGAAGCTAAATTACATAATTGAGTCATTTGGAGGTGTACCTGTGGATGTATTTCAAGGCCTACCTTCAAACTCAGGGCCTCTTTGCTTGACATCATGGGAAAATCAAAAGAAATCAGCCAAAACCTCATAAAAAAATTGTAGACCTCCACAAGTCTGGTTCATCCTTGGAAGCGAAGGTACCACATTCATCTGTGCAAACAATAGTATGCAAGTATAAACACCATGGGACCATGGAGCCATCATACTGCTCAGGATGGAGACCTGTTCCGTCTCCTAGAGATGAACATACTTTGTGTGCGAAAAGTGCAAATCAATCCCAGAACAACAGCAAAGGAACTTGTGAAGATGCTGAAGAAAACAGGTACAAAAGTATCTATATCCACAGTAAAACGAGTCCTATATCGAAGCCACTGATACAAAACCGCCATAAAAAAGCCCAACTACGGTTTGCAATTGCACATGGGTTCAAAGATCATACTTTTTGGAGAAATGTCCACTGGTCTGATGAAACAAAAATATAACTATTTGACCATAATGACCATTGTTCTGTTTGGAGGAAAAAGGGTGAGGCTTGCTAGCCGAAGAACACAATCCCAACCGTGAAGCACAGGGGGTGGCAGCATCATGTTGTGGGGGTGCTTTGCTGCAGGAGGGACTGGTGGACTTCACAAAATAGATGTCATCATGAGGAAGGAAAATTACGTGGATATATTGAAGCAACATCTCAAGACATCAGTCAGGAAGTTAAAGCTTGGTCGCAAATGGGTCTTCCAAATGGAAAATGACCCCAAGCATGCTTCCAAAGCTGTGGCAAAATAACTTAAGGACAACAAAGTCAAGGTATTGGAGTGTCCATCACAACGCCCTGACCTCAATCCTATAGAAAATTTGTGGGCAGAACTGAAAAAGAGTGTGCGAGCAAGGAGGCCTACAAACCTGATTCAGTTACACCAGCTCTGTCAGGAGTAATGGGCCAAATTCACCCAACTCATTGTGGGAGGCTTGTGGAAGGCTAACCCGGGAACATTTTACCCAAGTTAAACAATTTCAAGGCAACGCTACCAAATATTAATTGAGTTTATGTAAACTTCTGACCCACTGGGAATGCGATGAAAGAAATAAAAGCTGAAATAAATAATTCTCTCTTCTATTATTCTGACAGTTCACATTCTTAAAATAAAGTGGTGATCCTAACTGACCTAAGACAGGGTATTTTTACAAGGATTAAATGTCAGGAATTGTGAAAAACTGAGTTTAAATGTATTTGGCTAAGGTGTATGTTAACGTCCATTTTCAACTGTATAAATATCTCTTGCTGTTACCTCTCCAACCCCTAACCTCTCTCTTTCCTTCTTCCTGTACTCTTCCAGCAGTTCTGGGATGGTGTAAACTTTTTCTCTGAATTTTGTCAGTCGTCGCTTAAGCTTTCTTTTAGTCACTTGCTGACTGTCTGCAATTAAATATGGCATAAAGCAAAATATCAACAGTTAGTAAATAATATTTAAATTAATAGTTAATATATATATATATATATATATATATACACTGCTCAAAAAAATAAAGGGAACACTTAAACAACACAATGTAACTCCAAGTCAATCACACTTCTGTGAAATCAAACTGTCCACTTAGGAAGCAACACTGATTGACAATACATTTCACATGCTGTTGTGCAAATGGAATAGACAACAGGTGGAAATTATAGGCAATTAGCAAGACACCCCCAATAAAGGAGTGGTTCTGAAGTTGGTGACCACAGACCACTTCTCAGTTCCTATGCTTCCTGGCTATGTTTTGGTCACTTTTGAATGCTGGCGGTGCTTTCACTCTAGTGGTAGCATGAGACGGAGTCTACAACCCACACAAGTGGCTCAGGTAGTGCAGGTCATCCAGGATGGCACATCAATGCGAGCTGTGGCAAGAAGGTTTGCTGTGTCTGTCAGCGTAGTGTCCAGAGCATGGAGGCGCTACCAGGAGACAGGCCAGTACATCAGGAGGCGTGGAGGAGGCCGTGGAGGGCAACAACCCAGCAGCAGGACCACTACCTCCGCCTTTGTGCAAGGAGGAGCACTGCCAGAGCCCTGCAAAATGACCTCCAGCAGGCCACAAATGTGCATGTGTCTGCTCAAACGGTCAGAAACAGACTCCATGAGGGTGGTATGAGGGCCCAACGTCCACAGGTGGGGGTTGTGCTTACAGCCCAACACCGTGCAGGATGTTTGGCATTTCCAGAGAACACCAAGATTGGCAAATTCGCCACTGGCGCCCTGTGCTCTTCACAGATGAAAGCAGGTTCACACTGAGCACGTGACAGACGTGACAGAGTCTGGAGACGCCGTGGAGAACGTTCTGCTGCCTGCAACATCCTCCAGCATGACCGGTTTGGCGGTGGGTCAGTCATGGTGTGGGGTGGCATTTCTTTGGGGGGCCGCACAGCCCTCCATGTGCTCGCCAGAGGTAGCCTGACTGCCATTAGGTACCGAGATGAGATCCTCAGACCCCTTGTGAGACCATATGCTGGTGCGGTTGGCCCTGGGTTCCTCCTAATGCAAGACAATGCTAGACCTCATGTGGCTGGAGTGTGTCAGCAGTTCCTGCAAGAGGAAGGCATTGATGCTAAGGACTGGCCCGCCCGTTCCCCAGACCTGAATCCAATTGAGCACATCTGGGACATCATGTCTCGCTCCATCCACCAGCGCCACGTTGCACCACAGACTGTCCAGGAGTTGGCGGATGCTTTAGTCCAGGTCTGGGAGGAGATCCCTCAGGAGACCATCCGCCACCTCATCAGGAGCATGCCCAGGCGTTGTAGGGAGGTCATTCAGGCACGTGGAGGCCACACACACTACTGAGACTCATTTTGACTTGTTTTAAGGACATTACATCAAAGTTGGATCAGGCTGTAGTGTGGTTTTCCACTTTAATTTTGAGTGTGACTCCAAATCCAGACCTCCATGGGTTGATAAATTTGATTTCCATTGATAATTTTTGTGTGATTTTGTTGTCAGCACATTCAACTATGTAAAGAAAAAAGTATTTAATAAGATTATTTCATTCATTCAGATCTATGATGTGTTATTTTAGTGTTCCCTTTATTTTTTTGAGCAGTGTATATAGTCTGTATGATTAAATTCTCATTACCGAAACGGAAGAACTCTCTACCGCAACTGGCCTTAAATTGCAGTGGTAAGTGAGAATGGTGTTGTGGAGGATGAGGAACATTAGCATGTTTTGCTAACAATAGAAAAGCCATGATTACTAAGCAACATTTCTGTCAATTTACATAATTAGACATTAATGAAGTATGTTTTCATAGAAAATGTTTAATCTAACGTTTTTCTAAATGTAGAAAACTACCTGTATCGGTAATGATAATCATGACTGTCGTGTACGAAGTCTGACAAGAGAATGTTTAACTTTTAACTTGAGAAATATGAAGAGATGTACTTACCTGGGAGCCATCTTGAAGGTACTGGCAGATGTGCTGGCAGATGTGTTGCTTCATTCAAAACTTTATTTAAAATTCTCTGTGTGTGTGTAAACAGAGGATGAGAACATCAGTCAAGGACACTTCATTTTTCCACAATTTTTTCATTAGTATTATACATGAAAATTCAGTTAATAATTTTTATGTCATTTGAAATCATGTATTACAACATCCATTAAATTATTATATCATTATTTTACTCTGTTTAAATTACAACATAACATACATTCACACAGAGCTGGACGCGTTGTGGTAATGAGAATTCCAGCAGAAAATGCTATACAAAAATGATTCATTCCTATGTTGAAATTACTCTTTGTGCAAGGTACAGAACACTATTCTCTTTATTATGATTTTTTGTTATATTACTGTTTTATATTTAATTAAAATCATTACTGCCATGGTATTTTAATGGTTTCATGAGAATAATTAGCGCCAGCCTGGTCCTGCCTTGTCCTCCGTAGCTAACTAGAACTGGCTAACCGACTAGTGGAATTAGGAGTTCGATTGATGGATTCAAGCATTTCCAAAAATCTGTCCTTGGGTACCTCCAACCATTCTATTACAATACATTACAAGCATACCTGTTATAACTAGTCAAGGGCTTGATGATGCTTTCACATGCATGCATGCATATACTGTATGTGTGTGTCCTATATGATGTACATAATCACACTGCTAATCACAATCAGTAATCAGTGGTCTAAATTTAAAGTCGAGGGATAAGAGGAAATCAGGCCTATGCAGAAAATCAAAGAGCTACTTATCTACCAATTGCTCTTACTAATGTAGTCTATTGTAACCCAATGTATGCAGATAGATGCAACAGCTTGGCGATCTGATAAACATACTGTAAAACTTAAATTAATATTTGCTTCAGTCACCGAACACAACCGGCGCTTGTTGTAGAGAGTGATTATAATTATAGACACTCATGATAAAGATGAGCAGAAATCTGTATAAAATAATTAGGCCTAATACGAACACTTAGCTATAATATTGCATACTCCAAAAAAACTGAAAATTATATTATTTTATACTAATAGAATTGCTAAGCAAAATAGATTTTAACAAGTAATATAAAGAAATTACTAAAAGATTGGGGTTTTCAACTCCAGCACCCTACTCTAGCGAGGATAACGACACTGAGGCACAGATTATTAGTGGCCGCTCTAACAATGAAAATAAATATCTTCAAAAATGGAAGGCAGTCGGGAGGAGGTAAGATCAGGTGGTACGCTTCTAGCCAGTTAGAGATGCACATGTGAACAACGGGCACAACGCTTTACACTATCATAAAAAAGTATGAGGTTTTGTGGGTGGTATTTGGTATTAATCTTGGTTAGGGTTAAGCATTTGTATTTTTGATTTTTGATTTAACCTTTATTTAACTAGGCAAGTCAGTTAAGAACAAATTCTTATTTACAACGACGGCCTACCCTTGCAAAACACGGACGATGCCGAGCCAATTGTTCACCGCCCTATGGGTCTCCCAATCTTAGCTGGATGTGATATAACCTGGATTCAAACCAGTAACTGTTGTGACACCTCTTACACTGAGATGCAGTGCCTTAGACAGCTGTTAGCAGTGTGGGTAAAGTTAGGTTTAAAATCACATTTTAAGAAGATAAATAAAAAAATGGGACGGGCGGCTATTTGACACTAAAGCTGAGGAACATACACACATCCAGGTACTTTCCACAGGTGCTGGAGTTGTAGGCAAACTCATGGAAAACAAAAAGGAAAACGCTGCACACTGCTGCTCATGCTCCCAGGTGACATTTATTTATAACAACGTTTCGACCTTTAGGTCTTCATCAGGCATCCATATCCCAGGTGAGGGTGGAAGGTCCTATATATAGGGGCAGTACTTAATGACATCACTTCCTGAAACAGGAGTTAAAAAATGTATAACATAGGTTCACAATATTAACATTCAATGTATCAAAATATACGATCATACACAAGGAATGTGATCAATATTTACTGTAATATACATACACATAATATATTGAATTAGTATTAAAAAACAATTTGGACCTTTTGAAACTCAAACTCCTCATTAAGGCCAAGAGGAGAGTGTGTTGAGCATGTGGATCTAGAAAGATTCCCTTTGAAGAAGTTTCCTCTCAAAGTCCCCTCCCAATGTATATCAGAGAACTAATAGGATGTTCAGCTTGTACAAAATGAACAGCAATCAGATTTTTGGTCTCACCTGTCCGTATATTGCTGCGGTGCTCACTGATCCGTGTCTTAAGGCTTCTACGGGTTTTCCCTATGTACAGTGAGGGGAAAAAGTATTTGATCCCCTGCTTTGATCCTCAGTGTATCATTTTAATGGTAGGTTTATTTGAACAGTGAGAGACAGAATAACAACAACAAAAAATCCTGAAAAACGCATGTGAACATTTTTATAAATTGATTTGCATTTTAATGAGGGAAATAAGGATTTGACCCCCTCTCAATCAGAAAGATTTCTGGCTCCCAGGTGTCTTTTATACAGGTAACGAGCTGAGATTAGGAGCACACTCTTAAAGGGAGTGCTCCTAATCTCAGTTTGTTACCTGTATAAAAGACACCTGTCCACAGAAGCAATCAATCAATCAGATTCCAAACTCTCCACCATGGCCAAGACCAAAGAGCTCTCCAAGGATGTCAGGGACAAGATTGTAGACCTACACAACGCAAGGTCCCCCTGCTCAAGAAAGCACATATACATGCCCGTCTGACATTTGCCAATGAACATCTGAATGATTCAGAGGACAACTGGGTGAAAGTGTTGTGGTCAGATGAGACCAAAATGGAGCTCTTTGGCATCAACTCAACTCGCCGTGTTTAGAGGAGGAGGAATGCTGCCTATGACCCCAAGAACACCATGCCCCCTGTCAAACATGGAGGTGGAAACATTATGCTTTGGAGTTGTTTTTCTGCTAAGGGGACAGGACAACTTCACTGCATCAAAGGGACGATGGACGGGGCCATGTACCGTCAAATCCTGGGTGAGAACCTCCTTCCCTCAGCCAGGGCATTGAAAATGGGTCGTGGATGGGTATTCCAGCATGACAATGACCCAAAACACACGGCCAAGGCAACAAAGGAGTGGCTCAAGAAGAAGCACATTAAGGTCCTGGAGTGGCCTATCCAGTCTCCAGACCTTAATCCCATAGAAAATCTGTGGAGGGAGCTGAAGGTTCGAGTTGCCAAACGTCAGCCTCGAAACCTTAATGACATGGAGAAGATCTGCAAAGAGGAGTGGGACAAAATCCCTCCTGAGATGTGTGCTAACTTGGTGGCCAACTGCAAGAAACGTCTGACCTCTGTGATTGCCAACAAGGGTCATGTTTTGCAGAGGGGTCAAAT
The DNA here is from genome assembly GCA_030435695.1 of Brachymystax lenok tsinlingensis. Lineage (NCBI taxonomy): Eukaryota > Metazoa > Chordata > Actinopteri > Salmoniformes > Salmonidae > Brachymystax > Brachymystax lenok. Next base: position 37,838,786 of record CM059817.1, on the reverse strand, counting down.
ACTTATTTCCCTCATTAAAATGCAATTCCATTTATAAAATGTTTCACGTGCGTTTTTCTGGAATTTTTTGTTGTTATTCTGTCTCTCACTGTTCAAATAAACCTACCATTAAAATTATAGACTGATCATTTCTTTGTCAGTGGGCAAACGTACAAAATCAGCAGGGGATCAAATACTTTTTTCCCTCACTGTAAGACAGACCACAAGGGCATTTCAACATGTAAAAGACATTGGTGGTCATGCAGGTAACCAGACTATTTGAGACTGCATTTAATTGAAGTTTTACGGTATGTGTGTGTGTTTGTGTGTGTGTATTTTGTGTGTGTGTGTGCTAGCGTGTGTGTGGGCATGGGCCAAGGTGTATGTCTTTCAGTGCCCTTACAGTATCAGCGAACACTTTATCCTTCAATGTGTTCGTAATGAAATGCGAAGGAAAGAACATATGTATGTGTGTATGTCTGCAGTGTTTAGAGTATAGCATACTGGAAAATGTAGTTATAGGACTACTGAGTTTCAATGGCAAAATGTATTTTCGTCCGTGATTCCTGCAGCAATGAGAGGAGGTACTGTGTTCCCTGGTTACCTTGGGGACCGATTGTGTTTGAGTGAAACTTGGTGAGGGGGGTGGCCTCCGCGCCCCCAGAATGGTACAGGAAGACAGACCGCCCGTGGCAACTGGGACTTAATGTACAGAGCACAGGGGGCTGTAAGTAGGAGCGAAGCGTGACTCTGGGGGTATATGGTCTGTAATCGCAATAATCAACGTGATTAGCCTGGGCTAGACCCAGCAGACCCAAACCTCCAGCCCCTCAGACCTGCCACCCAGGCTGCTGCTGCCCTGGACTACACACACTCCTACTACAGGGATGCGGGGGGAGGTGGAGAGAGAGCCTGTGCTAGACCCAGCAGAACCAGACCTCCAGCCCCTCAGACCTGCCACCCAGGCTGCTGCTGCCTGTTGCTGCCCTGGACTACACACACTCCTACTACAGGGATGCAGGGAAGGAGGGAGGGAGAGAGAGAGAGAGAGAGAGAGAGAGACAGAGGCAGGCAGGCAGATGGACGGAGGGACGGACGGACAGAGAGACAGACAGACACGGATGGATGGACCGACTGAGGGAGAATATCAGTGCTTGAGAAGGGTAAAGAGAGAAAGTGAGCGAGAATGAGAGTTTAATAGCAGATCAACAGTGATGTCTTGAAAGTCCCTTCTTCAGGATCGGTGAGTCCCCCACGGGACGGTTGAGCTAACACATGCTAATGCGATTAGCATAAGGTTGTAAGTAACAAGAGAACTTCCCAGGACATAGACATATCTGAAAAAAAGCTTAAAAAGAAAGCTTAAATTCTTGTTCATCTAACTGCGCTGTCCAATTTACAGTAGCTATTACAGTGGACGAATACCATGCTATTGTTTGAGGAGAGTGCACCGATATGAACTTGAGAAGTTATTAGTAAACCAATTAGGCACATTTGGGCAGTCTTGACACAACATTTTGAACAGAAATGCAATGGTTCATTGGATCAGTCTAAAACTTTGCACATACACTGCTGCCATCTAGTGGCCAACGTCTAAATTGTGCCTGGGCTGGAATAATACATTATGGTATTTCTCTTGCATTTCAAAGATGATGGTAAAAAAAAAAAAAAAATAATGGTTGGTTTTTCCTTTGTATTTTCTTTTACCAGATCTAACGTGTTATATTCTCCTACATTCATTTCACATTTCCACAAACTTCAAAGTGTTTCCCTTCAATTGGTATCAAGAATATGCATATCCATGCTTCAGGTCCTGAGCTACAGGTAGTTCGATTTTGGTATGTCATTTTAGGAGAACATTTTAAAAAAAGGGGCAGATCCTTTAAGATTCCAGATATTTTACTCAAATTATGTGGGAAGAAAAATGGGAATGGGGACAGGGACAGGGAGAAGATCTGCCCCTTGGAGAGTTCAGCTGTTAATAAATCACAGAGAGCCAGGGCTGTGTCACACACAAAGATATTGCCTTTATTAAGCTATATGTTATATTTCCATTGATCAAGTGTCAGCAGCCTCCCACTGTAGATATGTTGTGTCTAAACAGCCTGTCAATCAAGTCACTGGCGTTTCCTGTCAGCAGCAGTGGCACTCTAAAGAGGACAGCTGAGTGCACTGTCAGGCTCAGATACACACACAAACACACACAGAGTATTCTAAGTTAAAGGCAAACACACAGTGTTGAGCCTTCACGAGAGAGAGAGAGAGAGAAAGCGAGAGAGAGAGAGAGAGAGAGACCATTGCATTGACTTTTTGACTTTTTGTCTTTCTTTAATTAAACATTCTCATTTCATTAGCCTCTATGGGCTAGGGGGCAGTGTTCGGAGAGTCTGACGTGCCCAAAGTAAACTGCCTGTTACTCAGGCCCAGAAGCTAGGATATGCATATAGTATTATTGGATAGTATTGGATAGATAACACTCTGAAGTTTCTAAAACTGTTAAAATAATGTCTGTGAGTATAACAGAACTGATATGGCAGGCAAAAACCAGAGGAAAATCCATCCGGAAAATGTGTTTTTTTCATGTCACAGTTTTTCCATTGACTTGGACATGGTTTCAGGCTTGTTTTTTGAAAAACTAACAAGAAATTGTAGTCTTTCCAGGTGGCTCATGAAAAGGACACTACTGTTTTGTGCGCGTGACTGTTTGAGCGCTCTTTGTTATTTTTCTTCCCTTTTGAACAGACTATTCTCTGTCTGAAATATTATCGTTTATTTAGATATTTAAAACCTCACCACCCCCCCCTCAAAATAAAACACCAAAATATATCCTGTACTGCATACATGTACCATACTCACCTTTACCTCTACCACACGATACAAAACAACACCACGCATCACAATATCACAAAAAAAATCTCACCACTTCTACAACCGTATATCCAAAACATCTTCCACAGCTATACAGACAGCCACCACCAAAACACCATATCTCCTGAAAACTCTCCACACTTTGTATCATTTTATAGAACTCAAATTCGACCCTAAGGCGCGCAGAAACCATCCCATTAAATAATAGTAAAGGGTCTGTTATCCCCCCACCTTTGACCCTGTTCCGTCTTCTTATCCAAATAACCAATTTTGCCTGAGCAAACAGAAAATTCAACAAAACACATTTGGCCTTTTCCTTATTTGAATACCTGTACCCCATTATAAACATCCCAACAGTAAACCCCCAACCTCTCACACAGACATTCCAACTGAGACATTAATGGCATTAACCTGGCACAGAAAGAAAACACATGAATCACAATCTCATAACACAGAAAGGACACCCCTGCCCGACTCCCGGTTCAACCCGTGCCAACCAGCTGTTAGTGGCCAGGGCTCCATGTAGAACCCTCCACTGGAGGTCCCCTGACCTCTTTAGTGCTGGGGGTTTGTAGAGCCCCCTCCATCTAAAACCCACCATACTGCCAGGCCCTCAGCACCGCAGAGTAAAATTCAGAGAGACCTGCTGTACTCAGCCCCTCCAGCCTCATGAGGAACAGCTGCCGGTCCAACCCTAATCTGCCAGCTCTCCTCAGCAGCGCGCATGCTGGTTCCCTCCAGCCGACATCAGTATGGTACAGCAGTCTTTGCACTGCCTTTAGTCGGAAAGCAGCCACCCTGCTCTCCAGTTCCACCAGGTCCTGTCCTCCTTCGTGGACGGCCATGTACAACACTGCCGCCCAGAAAAAGTCCACCAGCTTGCGTTGCAGGTCTGCGAGCAGACCGGCGGGGGGGTTGAGGACAGCCAGTTTATGCCACAGGGAAGATGCCACCAGGTTGTTGATTATCAGCACCCTCCCTCTATATGACACTTGGGACAGGAGCCACCTCCACCTGGTCAGTCTTGACACCACTGCCTGTGACAGCCCCTCACAGTTCTTCCTGACCCACCTCTCCGAGCCCAGGTACACCCCCAACACTTTGAGCCCTTCACAACCCCAATGCAACCCCCCTGGAACCCCATGCCCCACAAAACAGAGCTTTGCTCTTTCCCCAGTTTACCCTAGCTGACGAAGCTCCCTCGTACACCTTCAGACTGGTCTCTAGTGCCTGCATCTCCTGACCATCCCTGACCATCACAGAAACGTAATCTGCATACGCTGACACTGCTATGCCTGTCAACACAGCACACTCCCTGCAGTCTCCTGCATAGCAGGCCCAAAAAGGCTCAATGACTAGTGTATATAACTGCCCCGATAGAGGGCATCCTTGTAATGTAATGCCCCACCTCACCCAGACTGGCCTACTGAGCCCCCCTCCCACCTTGACCATACATGATGCCCCAGCATACAACAGCTTCACACAGGTCAAAAACCTTTCCCCAAACCCAAACACAGACATCACATTAAACAAATACTCATGGTCCACTCTATCAAAAGCCTTCAATTGAATTGAGAGAGAGAGAGACCCTTGAATTTAATTGAATTGAGAGTGAGAGAGAGAGACCATTGAATTGAATTGAGAGAGAGACCATTGAACTGAATTGAGAGAGAGAGACCATTGAATTGAGAGAGAGAGAGACCATTGCATTGAATTGAGAGAGAGAGAGAGAGAGAGAGAGAGAGAGAGAGAGAGAGAGAGAGAGAGAGAGAGAGAGAGAGAGAGAGAGAGAGAGAGAGAGAGAGAGTGTTAGTGTTAGTCTCCACAATTCAGAGGATAAATGCCTACTCTTTGCAGATGACCTATGCCTACTGTCACCCACATGACATGGCCTACAGCAGAGCCTGGACCTGCTAGAGCAGTACTGCCAGACCTGGGCCCTGGCAGTAAACCCCAAAAAGACTAAAATAATGATTTTCCAGAGAAGATCCAGATCTCAGGGAATTAGACCAAAGTTCTCAATTTGTACAAAATATATAGAGTACTGCACACACTACGATTACTTAGGTTTAAAAATAAGCTCAACTGGACACCTTAATGATGCAGTGAGTGAACTGAGAGAGAAAGCACGCAGGGCATTCTACGCCATTAAAAAACGAATTCAAATTGAAGCATCTATTAAAATTTGGCTAAAACTAATTGAATGTGTCACTGAACCAATTGCACTTTATGGCAGTGAGGTGTGGGGTCCACTTGCAAAACAAGATTTCACCAAATGGGACAAACACCCCATTGAAACCCTGCATGCAGAGTTCTGTAAGATTCTCCTACATGTCCAGAGAAAAACTACAAACAATGCATGCAGGGCAGAATTAGGACAATATCCACTAATAATAACAACTAAAAAAATAGCAAAGTTTTGGAAACATCTAAAATACAGTGACCCCCTCTCATATCATTACCAAGCCCTGCAATTCTAAGAGCTGAGCAAAGAAAAGAGTCCCCTCATCCAGCTGGTCCTGGGGCTGAGTTTACAAACTTGTTCTACTAACACACTGAATCCTCAGGACCAGAACATCCAATCAATCAGAATAAAACAAATTACAACACAATCAAAACAAAACTACATTGCTTATTGGGAAACACAAGCACAAAGCAAAATTCAGTGCTATCTGGCCCTAAATCGACAGTACACCGTGGCTAACTATTTGACCATGGTTACTGATCAAAGTACAGGCTCAGTGAGCACAACCTTGCCATTGAGAAGGGTAGACCCAGGAAAACCTGGCTCCCTGTAGAGGAAGGCTGTGCAACCACAGCAGAACCTGAGACAGCTGCATTTCCTTACAAAATGTCAAAAATATAAAACAATTAGAGAGTGTCATTTCCACAAATTTGAAACCCGTATTCAAGGTTTCAAAGACCTCTCTGATGAGAATAGGCTACCCGTCCTGTTGGGGGAGGACGCAGAGAGCTGTGGGTTGGCAGCGCACTGCATTGCTGCCTGCTATAAGATGAGGGAGAAAATGTCAGGAGAAAATGAATGTGATCAAATGTTGATTATATTCAAAATTGGGCTGGCTAGGCTGCCTATATGTTTTAATCCAAAATGATTACCTGGAATGAATCAATCAACATAATAGTGATGACAGATGTGTCAGTTTTTTATTAGGCCTACAGTTGCATAGGCCTGCATGATGCAAACATGCATACCGCAAGTTCAGCCCTGTGAGTTCTATTGTCTATCAGTTGTTGTCTATGTGTCTGGGTAGAGGAAATCTCCCTCCTGATCTAGTCTAAATATAATTTTTATGAACAAATATAAGGTAGCTGCAGTTTGAGTGGGTTCATCCCCCCCAGGGCCAGGAGATTTTTTCAGGAGTTTTTTAAAACCATGTGACTATGAAAAACTGGTCCCATCATAGCCCATAGAAAACCTTTTTACAACTGATAAATCACTGTCATACCTTATAGGGTCCAGAGTTTTCCTAGTTAGGTTAACATATAAGGAAAAACTCTGGGCCCCAGGGGGTAAAAATTGCCTCATCATTTTCAGGTATGTGGATCATCAGGGCTTTATTCAGGAACGATTTTTGGGCTACTTTGATGTGTCAAGTGGGCGAGACGCGCAGTCTGTTTGACTTTGTGATTTCTGAGATGTCTGAGTTTAACTTTAGCTGGCCCTCGCTTTACACTCGTCGCCATACCCACTGGCTCCAGGTCATCTACAAGTCCCTGCTAGGTAAAGCCCCGCCGTATCTCAGTTCGCTGGTCACCATTGCAGCACCAACCCGTAGCCTGCTCTCCAGCAGGTATATCTCACTGGTCACCCCCAAAGCCAATTCCTCCTTTGGACGACTTTCCTTCCAGTTCTCTGCTGCCAATGACTGGAACGAACTACAAAAATCTATGAAACTGGAGACACTTATCTCCCTCACCAGCTTTAAGCACCAGCTGTCTGAGCAGCTCACAGACCCCCGCACCTGTATAAAGCCCATCTGTAAATAGCCCAACCAACTACCTCATCCCCTACTGTATTTATTTATTTATATTGTTCCTTTGCACCCCAGTTTTTCTACATTGCACATTAATCTACTGCACATCTACCATTCCAGTGTTTAAATGCTATATTGTAATTACTTTGCCACCATGGCCTATTTATTGCCTTACTTTCCTTATCTTACCTCATTTGCACTCTTTGTATATAGATTTGTTTTTTCTACTATATTATTGACTGTATGTTTGTTTTACTCCATGTGTAACTCTGTGTTGTTGTATGTGTCGAACTGCTTTGCTGTATCTTGGCCAGGTCGCAGTTGTAAATGAGAACTTGTTCTCAACTTGCCTACCTGGTTAAATAAAAGTGAAATAAAATAAAAAATAAATGAATAAAAAACTTAATAGAAACTCGTTGTCCAACCTACGACGGCACAGCTGTAATGGAATGTCCCCTCATGTTCCCTGATTAAGAGGGAATGACTACTCCACTCCACTACCATTGTCAACTTTCTCCTGACATGAACTGAAGACACAATGTCTCATATTCACTGGCACATTGAATGTTTCCCTTCCAAGCAGTGTGAGTACCCCTATCAATTTCCTCTAATTTCTGTATGTAGAGGTAATCACATACACAATCACATTATTACACATCAATGATTTTACTCCTTGCTTGGACTAACTTATTCTTAGCTCTTTTGTCTAACTGTCCCAGTAAAATCCTGTCCTGCGCTGGTCAAGCCTCTGATCACCTCAACTCATGCCTCATACCCTCATTCAATCACTGCTGTGATGCCTTTCCAACACCTTGAAAGTAGCCCTCTCATCCTCTTACCCATCATATTGTACTATAAATGTCTTTATTAAATGCTTTAGGTTAAAATAATTTGTATTTGAAGATTTTTGAAACACACTTGGTCTCCATGCGTTCCCGCCCCTATACCGTGAGTCTCCCATCCTCCTAAATTTTTCAAGTAGTTGCCCATAATTTTGGCTACACGTATAAACCCTTTATAAATGAGTAATTGTCAACTCATATGACTATTTATGACGGATTTAACGGATTTATAGTTTGACTCACCATTTATATACATATTTATGAATGGATTTATACAGTATACATCATGAGCGGGATATTTATTAATTGTTAATGAGTGCTTTTGTACATGTGAGTATATTCACTTACTAATACATAAATTGATGATTAATGCAGATCCTTATAAACCATTTACAAATTATTAATCAACTATTTTGCAGCCCCTAATCTAAAGTGTGCACTATATATACTTTATAAACTTTTATAACTGACGTGTTACTCCCCAAAAGATGGCCTCATTAGTAGACAGTACTTGATTATCCACCAATGTCAAAGTATGGCCACATTTTTTACATTTATTTATTAAACATTCTGAAGTATCTCCAGAATACATTTTCTAGCATGAATCTCATGCATGAACAATTTAAGTTACATGTTTCATAGGATTCAGAACTGCATCCATTAACAAAAGCCTGATAAATCCCAAGTGATCATCTACTGCAACTTGCATTTGAACCAAGGCATATATACAGTGCTATACGGCCGTTTAACACTAGAATAGCCAGGCCTCGATGAATAAAAATAGCCTTGGGCTGTCTACATTTTAACAGTAAAATGAAGAAAAAAAACGATACACCATCACAAAGAAATCTTTCATTTAGATAAGTCTTAAGAAACATTATGATATTAAGAAAATGTATTTCAAAAGAAAATAATAGCATATTTTGAGTTTAATTATGTTACTGTGCTTAGTTAGTGAACACTAGACTTTAATTTTAGTCTGCCTTCAAGTCGAGAAGGGTCCTATGCCAATTGGTTTTCACTGTGGTGACGGACAAGGGATATGATAATCGCAATCCAGGAATGGAAGGTATCACATTATCCAAGGCGCAAAATCAAGAAGATTGAAATACTACTAGATTTGAAATAAACTGTATTTTTCGTCAGCATGCTAGGCTAGCTAACGCTTCTGCCAGCAACTCACCCCAAAGCTACAGGTGTCACATTTTCATGGAATCCAATAAAAAATCTAATATTCCTTGTGTTGTGTGTGTACTTCATATTTTATCATGACATACTTTAGATTAAAAAAAATATATAGTGTAGAAATAATTATTCATAATTGGTAAGTAAACTCTTTACAAACTGTTCATAAATAGTTTATTAAAGTGTTACCAGAACATTTCCAACAGTTTATCCATTGAGTGTTGAACTCACCTTCCTCTACCCTTAACCCATTTCAGGAAACCTAACGTAGCGGGCGTAAAATAAATAACTGAAACTAGATCTCCTAAAAAACTGGTCTTGACGAGAAGAATAAAACCTGTCGGGGGAGGTTATCTTCTGCACTGTTCAACCAATCCAGTAAATGTGAAGGAGGCGTTAAGATGGAGTGTCGCCTTGTTAACGTCCAAAAGCGGAAGTCGTGCTCTCTTTCCATTTCCCCTGAAATCCGGAACATCCGGTTGTTAGGGACTCGGCAGAAGCTACTTTTCAGGTAATATCAGATGCCTATCTAAAGGGTCTAAGACACTGCATCTCAGTAAGTCAGTACAGTACCCACTGGCGGTTCTGGGGGGGGGGCCAGGGGGGGCCAGTGCCCCTGTGACAACAATTTTGGACCCCCTTGTGGCCCCCCTAAATGTGGAGTATGAAATAATTTTTGCATAACTAATTTTTGCTATCCTTCTTTTTTTACATCTGTTATTAGACAGTGGCAACGTGGAAAACTAATTAAACCCACACATTTACTAGAGGGACATGGTCTTTTGCCTACTAATGCCTGCAATGAAGTGAAGAAAACGATATGACAACAATAACGTCTAATGTAACTGGCCCCTCTAACAGTACAACTGGCCCCAGCTTGGCCCCCCCAGTTGAAAGGGTCTAGAACCTCCACTGACAGTACCTGGTTCGAATCCAGGCAGCATCACATCTGGCTGTGATTGAGAGTCCCATAGGGCGGCACAATTGTCGTCTGGGTTTGGACGGGACTTGCCTAGTTAAAGAGAACTTGGACTTAATGGTAGCTCTGTTCCTGCTAGTTCTCAACTGTAATGGTACTGTTAAACAAGCATCCTGGAGCAGATTATAACGGCCTGCTAGCTAATTCCTGTGTATTACTACTACAAATTAGAGAGAGAAAACGGTTACTGTTGGCCTGTCTGTCAACATGATGGGTGAAAGGAAGAGAGAGGCAATTTAAGCCTAATGTATTTGAATTAGTGGGTAATTTGGGGGAAAAGGGGGGGAAATGGGTGTGGGGGGGCTGAACAGAATAATGTGACTGAACTTGGGTCGTGGAGGGGAAAGCGGCAGATGAGTGGGTAGTTGGGTAGGCGGAAGGGATGTGTTTGTGTGTGCTGCATGCCTGTGTTCTGTGAACGTGTTTGTGGATGTGTACATGGGAATGTGTGTGTGTTTAAGCCTCAAACAGAACATAGGGACATGCCTCGTGGCTAATAGTAAATGAGCAGTAATGTTCTCTGCATGCATGGCCATTCGTTAACAACACTGGACAGGTCTTTTCATTTTGATTGGTTCCTCTCTGTGAAAGGCACAAAGGCGCAAAGGAAGTGCTTGTTTGTTCCGGCCAGCACTGTTTCCTGTCAGGCCGGGTGTGTGGGAGTGTGCGTGTGTGTTTTCCAGCCTACACGGGTACAGTAATCAGAGGCCGGAGTGTGTTTGTGTGTGTGTTTTTGTGTGTTCGTGTATGTGTGCATGTATAAGTGTATGTGTGTGTTTTTTACTCCTCCGCATGCCCCCTCGGACTGCTAGGTTCCAAGCGGCCGCCCCACGGAAGAGCCTCGCAGTCAAGAATGAGATCACCGCACTCCCAATGAGGGACTTCCTGTCCGCACAGGAAGTGGAGCGCAGCTTAGGGAAAGGGCACTTCCTCACATCGCCCCCACCGCCGCCTCTTCCAATGTCCTACTCATCCACGTTTCTCCTTGTTTTTTCTCTCAAGTGAGATAAAGTATTTTCCGTTAGCTGTACACTTGTACAGCTAACCTTCTGTGGACACACAATTCAGTCCCCATTCAAAATCCTATTTTCCCTAATCCCTAAACCTAACCCTAACCTGTATTCTTACCCTAACCCTAACCTGAACCCTTTTTATTTAATTTATTTTCATTTAACCTTTATTTAACTAGGCAAGTCAGTTAAGAACAAATTCTTATTTACAATGACGGCCTACCAAAAGGCAAAAGGCCTCATGCGGTGACGGGGGCTGGGATTTAAAAATAAAAATGATATAAAATATAGGACAAAACACATATCACGACAAGAGAGAACCCTAACCCTAATCCTAAACCTAACCTTAGCTCCTAACCCTAAACCGAATTCTAACCCTAACACTTATTCTAATCTTAACCCTAGAAAAATAATTTGACCTTGTTTGGACCAACAAAATGTCCCCAGCCGGTCAAACGTTTGTTTGTTTACTATTCTTCTGGTCCCCACAAGAATACTTAAACACGTCCACACACACACACACACACACACACACACACACACACACACACACACACACACACACACACACACACACACACACACACACACACACACACACACACACACACACACACACACACACACACACACACAAACACACAGGCCTAATGGAGCAATCGCACACTGCAGGAGCACACACACACACAAACACTCTGTACAGCAGGATGTGTGTTTACATAGCGGTGGTCCTCTCCCGCCTCAGCCTCCGAAAGGCCTTTGGAAAACAGGAATCCCCTTGGATCATATCCTCACATTAGTCACATGTACATGCATCAACAAAATAAGAGCGAGAAAGAGAGCAAAAGAGAGAGGACAGGGAGTGTCTATGGAAGTGCAGATGGTCTGACTGCTCTTTCTTTGGATCTTGGGATCCTTGTTCTCCTGCTCTCAACTCATGTCTGCTTGAAGTGAGGTAAGGGAACGACATGCTGCAGTAGTGCAGTTGAAAACAACCACACATTTCCCATCCACTCATTTACTCACGTCTCTCACACACTGCTGTGTGCCTATCTGTGCCTGTCTGTGCCTGTCTGTACCTGTGTCTGTGCCTGTGTCTGTGTCTCTCTCTGTCTGTGTCTGTGCCAATGTGTGTATCACTGCAGTGTTCACCCTGTCAAAATGTTTATAAGAGTTTAGCCCGTGCAGCTTTCACAAGCCACCATCTGTATGTGTGAAGTGAGAGAAAGCAAATACATGCAGCAGTTGAAAACATCTGGTTTTATCTGAAGGAATGCTGATCTAGGAACAGGCTCCCCTTATTCATTATGATTTAAATTGATCCTAGATCAGTATTCCAACTCTGATACGCTTTGTGAATACAACTCCTGCAGAGCAATGGTCATGGATATCACACAGTTTGTGTCTATGAGTGTACACTGTCCTGGGGTGATGCATGGGACTCATGATGCCAATGTGACTGAGATATGGTTAATAGAGAGAGGGTCTATCTGTGTATAGAGCCCGAAGATGGCATGAATGTGAGGGGGAGTGAGAGACATAGAGAGAGAGAGAGAGAGAGAGAGAGAGAGAGAGAGAGAGAGAGAGAGAGAGAGAGAGAGAGAGAGAGAGAGAGAGAGAGAGAGAGAGATACTCCCAAATATCATTGCATGTGTAGCAAGCCTGTACACAGACCTTTCAAGGGGCAGGGGCTCAAAACAATTAATATCTCGAAATTCATAACATACTGCCTCTGTAGTGAACATTTAACATTTAAAGAGGTTTTTAAGAGTTTTTTTTGCATTGACTTATTTATTTCTACAACAACACACTCGTCACAAATTGTAAGCAAACGACTTACAGTGCCTCGTAAAGACATGATTGATATCGGGAAAAGAGGGTAGGCTATCAGGTGATCATTGACGTTGATGAGTGATGTAAATCTCCTAGTTAGGTAGCTCAATCATTTGTTCACTGATTTTTCGGAACGCATTATCTTTTTGGGGGCCTTTATAATAAAGCATTGCATTCATGTCATCATATTTGTGTAGTGGCACAGAGCAGTAGAGTCGCTTACAGAAGTTTCACAAACTAGCTGTAGACCACACTATTAACTAAGCGAGTTTTCATCTACAGTTGAAGACAGAAGTTTACATACACCTTAGCCAAATACATTTAAATTCAGTTTTTCACAATTCTTGACATTTAATCCTAGTAAACATTCCTTGTCTTAGGTCAGTTAGGATCACCACTATATTTTAAGAATGTGAAATGTCAGAATAATAGTAGAGAGAATGATTTATTTCAGCTTTTATTTCTTTCATCACATTCCCAGTGGGTCAGAAGTTTACATACACTCAATTAATATTTGGTAGCATTGCCTTTAAATAGTTTAACTTGGGTCAAACGTTTTGGGTAGCCTTCCACAAGCTTCCCACAATAAGTTGGGTGAATTTTGGCCCATTCCTCCTGACAGAGCTGGTGTAACTGAGTCAGGTTTGTAGGCCTCCTTGCTCGCTTTTTCAGTTCTGCCCACAAATGTTCTATATAATTGAGGTCAGGGCATTGTGATGGCCACTCCAATACCTTGACTTTGTTGTCCTTAAGCCATTTTGCCACAACTTTGGAAGTATGCTTGCATTGTCCATTTGGAAGACCCATTTGCGACCAAGCTTTAACTTCTTGACTGATGTCTTGAGATGTTGCTTCAATATATCCACATAATTTTCCTGCCTCATGATGCCATCTATTTTGTGAAGTGCACCAGTACCTCCCGCAGCAAAGCACCTCCACAGCATGATGCTGCCACCCCGTGCTTCATGGTTGGGATGGTGTTCTTCAGCCTGCAAGCCTCCCCTTTGTCCTCCAAACATAACGATGGTCATTATGGCCAAACAGTTCTATTTTTGTTTAATCAGACCAGAGGACATTTATCCAAAAAGTACGATCTTTATCCCCATGTGCATTTGCAAACCGTAGTCTGGCTTTTTTTATGGTGATTTTGGAGCAGTGGCTTCTTCCTTTCTGAGCGGCTATATAGGACGATATAGGACTCGTTTTACTGTGGATATAGATACTTTTGTACCTGTTTCCTCCAGCATCTTCACAAGGTCCTTTGCTGTTGTTCTGGGATTGATTTGCACTTTTCGCACCAAAGTACGTTCATCTCTAGGATACAGAACGCGTCTACTTCCTGAGTGGTTTGACAGCTGCGTGGTCCCATGGTGTTTATACTTGCGTTCTATTGTTTGTACAGATGAACGTGGTAACTTCAGGCATTTGTAAATTGCTCCCAAGGATGAACCAGACTTGTGGAGGTCTAAAAAAAAGGTCTTGGCTGATTTCTTTAGATTTTCCCATGATGTCAAGCAAAGAGCCATTGAGTTTGAAAGTAGGCCTTGAAAAACATCCACAGGTACACCTGCATAGTCGGAACTAGAAGCACAAGCATTTCGCTACACTCGCACTAACATCTGCTAACCATGTGTATGTGATAAATAAAATTTGATTTGATTTGATTTGAGGTACACCTCCAATTGACTCAAATGATGTCAACTAGCCTATCAATAGCTTCTAAAGCCATGACATACTTTTCTGGAATTTTCCAAGCTGTTTAAAGGCACAGTCAACTTAGTGTATGTAAACTTCTGACCCACTGGAATTGTGAAACAATGAATTATAAGTGAAAAAATCAGTCTGTAAACAATTGTTGGAAAAATATCTTGTGTCATGCACAAAGTAGATGTCCTAACCGACTTGCCAAAAATATAGTTTGTTAACAAGACATTTGTGGAGTGGTTGAAAAACGAGTTTTAATGACTCCAACCTAAGTGTATGTAAACATTCGACTTCAACTGTATATTTTTTGTAGATGTCTATTTACTCCCACAAACCGATGCTGGCACTAAGACCGCACTCAATGAGCTGTATAAGGCCATAAACTAAAATTATCATCCAGAGGTGATGCTCCTAGTGGCCAGGGACCCCAATCAGAAGCCATGGATTACAGGTAACATCCGCACGGATCTAAACGGTAGACTCTAACCCGGATAAGAAATCCCGCTATGCCCTCGGACGAACCATGAAACAGGCAATGCATCAACACAAGACTAAGATTGAATCCTACTACACTGGCTCTGATGCTCACCGGATGTGGCAAGGCTTGAAAAACTATTACAGACTAGAAAGGGAAGCACAACTGCGAGCTGCCCAGTGACACGAGCCTACCAGACAAGGTAAATTACTTCTATGCGCGCTTCGGGGCAAGCATCACAGAAGGATGCATGAGAGCACCAGCTGTTCTGGACGACTGTATGATCACGCTCTCCGTAGCCGATGTGAGTAAGACCATTAAACAGGTCAACATTCACAAGGTCGCATGGCCAGACGGATTACCAGGATGTGTACTCCGAGCATGCGCTGACCAACTGGCAAGTGTCTTCAGTGATATTTTCCATCTGTCCCTGACCGAGTCTGTAATACCTACATGTTTCAAGCAGACCACCATAGTCCCTGTGCCAAGAACATAAAGCTAACCTGCCTAATTGACTTCGGACCCGTAGAACTCACGTCTGTAGCCATGAAGTGCTTTGAAAGGCTGGTAATGGCTCACATCAACACCATTATCCCAGGAACCCTAGACCCACACCTGGACAAAAGGAACACCTATGTGAGAATGCTATTCATTGACTACAGCTCAGTGTTCAACACCATAGTGCCCTCAAAGCTCATCACTAAATTAAGGGCCCTGGGACTAAACACCTCCCTCTGCATCTGGATCCTGGACTTCCTGACGGGCGTCCCCAGGTGGTAAGGGTAGGCAACAACACATCCGCCACGCTGATCCTCAACACGGGGGCCCCTCAAGGGTGTGTGCTCAGTCCCCTCCTGTACTCCCTGTTCACGTGTGAAAGGGCAATGTGGAGTGCAATAGAGATTGAATTTTAGCTTGCCTGGTAGGCTTGTGTCACTGGGCAGTTCTCGGCTATGTTTCCCTTTGTAAGTCTAATAGTTTGCAAGCCCTGTCACATCCGACGAGCATCAGAGCCGGTGTAGTACGATTCAATCTTAGTCCTGTATTAACGCTTTGCCTATTTGATGGTTCGTCGGAGGGCATAGCAAGATTTATTTTAAGCTTCCAGGTTAGAGCTCCTTGAAAGCGGCAGCACTAACCTTTAGCTCAAGGCGGATGTTGCCTGTAATCCATGGCTTCTGGTTGGGGTATGTACGTCATCAATGCACTTATTGATGAAGCCAGTGACTGATGTGGTGTACTTCTCAATGCCATCAGAAGAATCATATTCCAGTCTGTGCTAGCAAAACAGTCCTGTAGCTTAGTATCCGCTTTATCTGACCACTTTTTTATTGACAGTCACTGGTGCTTCCTGCTTAAATTTTTGCTTGTAAGCAGGAATCAACCTGTGTTTTCCCGCGATTGTATTTTAGAAGTATTGCAAAAGGCTGTTTTGCTGCATGCTGTTTACTGACAGATTTGCCACACATTCCCGACTGTAGGCTATGCCTTGTTATTGGGGTAGGGGAGAACCGGGATGAAAGTACTCGGAGATCGATAGAGCTAGAGACACCATATTTCATGATAAACAACTAATATATGTCCTCTACCATTCGAAACTGATATTTAATATCTTGGGTAAATGCGTCGAAATTAAATAGACAGAGAACAGAACTACCGCAATGTTACTTTTGTACCTGTCGTGTTGCGGGAGTAACACAGCCTTGGGATGGACTTAACAGCTGGTGAGAAGTGTCTGGTTTGTAATGCTCTTTACTTTCAACAAATGTGGGGTGGCGAAGTTGACGACATCACAATGACTTTGGGGCAGTGGGTTTAGAACAACAACGACAAAAACTGTATACCTTAAAATATTATTATACCAACACCCAAAAGGGCACTTGGTGAGTGGAGGGCAAAAGAGCAGGTGCTCAGGCACAGGTAGAACCTTATCTGTGCACATGCCTGGTGTGTAGGTACTGTACGTACGTGCCTTCCTGCACATCCATGCATGTGTGTATGTTTATGGACAAGAATGCTCAATGTCTATATATATATATATACATAGGGTCCTACCAAACAGCTCCTAGATATCGGGCTGTGTGTCCAGATACAGTACAGTGGAGGTTTTGAAGGCACCCTGTGCCCTACATAGTACACTACTTTTTACCAGAGCCCTATGGTATAATAAAGCCCTGTGTAGGAAATAGGGTGCCATTTGGGACACAGAAAACAGGATTGATAGCCCGAGGACCTGTACTGATGGAAGGTCAGTGAGTCCATGCAGACAGCTGCAGTAACGCTGGGAGGCCCGGGCCATAATGAATACTATAATTTATTCTATCTCACATCAGATCTTATCTAAAGGACTCGTTGTTCAACAGGCTAGTAGTGCACTACACACACAGGATATAAACAGGACTGGACCACCGTTTAGGGTGTGTGGGGGGGAGGGTGTTGGTTGTGTGTGCGTGCGTGCGTGCATGAGCGTTTTGGGATCAGGGCAAAAGCAAAAGCCAATGTGTGTGTGCATATGTCAATATGTGTGTAACACTTAAGCGTTCACGTTGTCAAAATGTTCACAACAGTTTAACCAATGATGCTTTTACAAGACTCCATCTGCTCGTGTGAGTAACACGGCCACTACCCAAAAAATTGGGTTTTAAAAAGTGAACAAGCACCAACCTCGCCCTGTATGACCCATTTAAATTCACTATAAGTTGTGGTATCGTTTCCCTGTCCCCTTATGTAAGACCTTTTGGGAGGTCTGTTGGAATACTTTAGAAATGAATGCTTCGTTCCTATACCTTCCTTGAAGTAATCACTGATCTGAATTGGATTGATTGGTGAAAGTAATTGGTAGGTAACCTTGCTTTCACCTATCCAATCACTTACTTTAAGGAAACAAGGAGGGAAGTATTCGAACAGGGCTCCAGTCCTACTAATGGTTTTTATCAAAGACATATTCGTCTGCTTAGCCACATGCAGTGGAAGGCAGGGTGATAGTGAGGAGCAAAAGTTATGAAGTTAAAAATAAAACAAGCTTGTAGCGTCATACCCAAGAAGACTCTAGGCTTTAATCTCTGCCAAAGGTGCTTCAACAAAGTACTAAGTAAAGGGACTGAATACTTATGTAAATGTCATATTTCCGTATTTTTTTTCATTATACATTTGCAAAAATCTCTAAACCTGTTTTTGCTTTCTCATTATGGTGTATTGTGTGTCGATCGATGAGAAAAATAATGTTATACATTTTGGAATAAGGCTGTAACATAACAATATGTGGAAAAATTCAAGGGGTCTGGATACTTTCAGAATGCACTGTAGATCAGAAATAGTTCCGAAATAGACCCTACAGGGGTTGTGTGTGTATATAGTGACTATATTAAATGATATGGAAAATAAGGATTTTACTTCCATTTGAGAACGCTACGGAGGTAGGATCTTAAGTTGATCACTCTTTTGTTGCTGAGAATTTTCCTGCACCACAGGAAATGCCGATGACCTTTGTGATTTACATAAATTCACTGAAAGCCCACACTAACACACAGTTATATTAACAGTATTGCACTTTCATGTAGCCTACTTTTGGCCAGCTAACCACCTATCATTATGGACTAAACATTCAAATTCTGTTGCTGCATTATTTTGCTGTGATAATGTTGTTCAAATTAAGATCCTACATCTGTATATTCATATGAAACCACTGAAAGGGTCACTATGCAGAATGGCCTGACAAGGTGACATAACTGTACCCTATTCCCTGTATAGTGCACTACTTCTGACCAGAACCCAATGGTCCCTGGTCAAAAGTAGGGCCCTGGTCAAAAGTAGTGCACAATTTAAGGAATAGAATCATATTTGGGACACAACCCCAAGCTACATTCAGAGCTTCCTCCCACTAGTGGTTATTTGGTGGTGTTGTGATCAGAAGATGATTTATGTAAGTTGTGGTGGTACAGGGTTGTGTAAATTCAGTTTTAGGACTGTGTTTTGGAACCTTTCTAGAACCAGGGACCAGCAAGCTATGGTCTTCTTACATTAAACCGTACACTTTATGGAATACTATTTAGTTGAACTTGAAAACAGACTAAATTGAAGCACCGTCTGAGGGACCAGTCATTAATATCCCAGGGTCCAGTGCCAGTCCTAGGACCAGGAGTTGAGGACCACTGATAGTAGGGATGTTGGGATTGGCGAGGGCTTTCTTTGTTTCTTGGTGCCATGACTCTTAGAAGAGATATTTATCCAAGCTGTTCCCATTTATTTTGGGGATATTTTGGTGCCATGAACACAGTACCAGTGGTCCTCAGGGTGGAGCAGGGGTCACTGACCCGGATACCCAGGGAGAAGCACTTTAGCCAAGGCAGGGCTGGGAGGATTTAGCCTCTGGTTGCTGGAGGGGATGGAGGTACTAGAGGTGGCGGGGCCAGCTGCTGTGTGTTAGCCTGTCAGAGTTATCACTGTAATGACAGAAGGTTCACACACTGCAGAATGAGCCTATAGATGACGCGTTGGTATACTTTTTCATTTAAGTAAAATTCTACTGCCGTGCTGCATGCTAATATATCTACGCTATGGCCATTTGTGGAAAATGTGTGCTACATAGAAACTGTATGACTGTGTTACGAGAGTGGAAACAATTTTACATACAGTACACCGGTTACCAAGTCTTCAGAGGTGTCACTCCCATTGAAATTGCCCCACAATTCGCATTTTTTTTTATATAAACCCTTCAAGAATATCATAGAATTGGTAATGTAAAGATGTTGAATTTGGCCATCAGTGCAGGACCCTCAAAAATATTGACCTCCACTGACAGTATTTACCTATAATTTTGTAACTAGACCCAAAGGTTGTTGATATCTCCTTTCTCCAGAGTCGGCAGACCAAACACACATACCAGAGCGTTAAGGCCCACTCTTAAGCCTTCATTAGTGGGATCTCTACGTCTCTGGCCCGGCCCCCTCTCCCTTTCTCATGGGAACCTTCCCGTCTCTACAATGGACAAACAGGGTTAGCACTCAGCGCTGGTCGCACAGGGGTTAACTCTAAAGATCAGAGGTCGCAGGATCACAGGGCTCCACAATGCCGCATGATTGTTGATTGTTGATGCTGGGGCGGGCGTTGAGTGGGGTGGGGGAGCTTGGCCTGGGCTTGGACGAAGTGTGTGACACATCAGATTATCACTCAGTAAGAGAGGATGCCTGAGAACTTTTGAGAGCCTTAGATAGCCTGATCGGCCACATGCCATGACTCAACACATTAAGACTGCGGCAAGACAACGACCAGTCACTCAGTCAATTCTTTCATTTCCATTTCAGTTGAAATCTCAGTCAGTCATTTCTTTAATTTCCATTTCAGTTGAAATGTCAGTCATTAATTTCACTCATTTCCATTTCTGTTGAGATTCTCTTGAAGGGAGGTATTTTTTGTATTTCCAAAGTGTCTGGATCTAGCTGCTGTCGTTCAGTCAGGAATATATTGATGTGATCCTTGGGACGTCCCTTCCCTTCCCTAAACCCTAACCATAACCTTAACCTCTAACCTTGCCCCTACCCTTACCCTAACCCAGTGGCAGTCGGTGCTGTTTAAGATGAGGGAGGACGATTACTTATATTTTATTACAGCCTATTTAATGACTGTCATTCATATTCCATTCACCCAACTCAATGTAACATCGATAGGTTTAGGCTACTACACGATACTCGCATTTTCCTTATACCCATCATCAGGTTGCTACAACCTAGCCTATGGATGAAAGTTTACAGCGTAGGTGCACAGGTCGAGGTACATTTTATTGTAATCAAGGTGAAAGACAGTGACACATTCAATAACGCCTTGCACACTTGCCTGCATCTAGCTGATCTAAGGTGTAATCATTAGTCCAACAGTTGCAAAGGAGAGTTTCTATTGAACAAATTCAGGATGTGTATCTCCGTTTTTTTTACATTTGCTTCCATTTAAGAAACATTTTTCAACAGAATCGGCAGAATGAATACACCCCTGATCACACGCAAACATAGTTAACTTTCATAGCAGCCACATACAAACAGCGTGATCACTTTCATAGCAGCCACATACAAACAGCATGATCACTTTACTCATTGTAATTCCTTCTCGCATCTACGTGGTCTCTTCCTTTCACCTTTTCCCTTCGCTTGTGGACTTCAGTGCACAACACATCAGCTGTCTGTGACCAAGCCAAACCATATCATAACTGCTAAACTCTCTCTACACACAGACTACATCATTATAGTACATTAGCTAACGTCATAGTCAACATAGGTAATAGAACTAACGCGTTTGTAAACCCGCTACAATCATGCAGTACAGTGTAGTCAGCAAGCAGTTCAGCACTTATACCGGCAATAAATTAATAAAACCAAAAGCTTACCTTGACTTGGAAGAGTTCCAGTGTTGGATAGCCATAGCCATCCCTCTCTGTTTCAATCAGGTGTTTGAGTAGGCTAACTAGCTAGTGATAGTGAAAAAAGTACAAAGAAATATTGCTATCGCTCTCTATCTCTCTCTCTCTCTCTTGCTTCTCCTTCATTTTTGAAGAAATCTATTTGTTAAACTATTGTCTTTCTCTCTCTTTGAGTCAACTACTCACCATATTTTATGCACTGCAGCGCTAGCTAGCTGTAGCTTATGCTTGCAGTACTAGTTGCATTCTCTGATCTTTTGATTGGGTAGACAACATGTCAGCTCATGCTGCAAGAGCTCTGATAGGTTTGACGACGTCATCCGAAAGTTATCATAATTACTGTGAAAGTCTACGGAAGGGGGTGAGAACCATGTACCCAAGTCAATGTACCTAGAGGAGGAAGGAAACTAGCTGTCCTCCGGCTACACCATGGTGCTACCCTACAGAGTACTTTTTTAGGCTACTTAATAGCAAAACAGTGTGTTTTGTCACACCATGATCTGTTTCACCTGTCTTTGTGCTTGTCTTCACACCCCTCCAGGTGTCACCCATCTTCCCCATTATCCGCAGTGTATTTATACCCTTGTTCTCTGTTTGTCTATTGCCAGTTCGTCTTGTCATGTCAACCAGTGTGTTTTTCCGTGCTCCTGCTTTTCCCTAGTCTCTGTTTTTCTAGTCCTCCCGGTTCTGACCCTTTGGCTGCCCTGAACCCGCCTGCCTGACCATTCATCCTGCCCTGACCTCGAGCCTGCCTGCCGCCCTGTACTTTTCAGACTCTGACCTGGTTTATGAACTTCTGAATGTCCTCAACCTGCCTATTGCCTGCCCCTTGTGTTTAAATACATTTCAGAGACTCAAACCATCTGGCTTCTGTGTCTACATCTGGGTCTCGCCCTGTGTCTTCATAGTTTTAATCAACTATTTGGTGACGTGAATATATTTAGTATAGTTTTATCTTCAAATACTAACTTTTTTAATGTTTCTCTATTTTTATGTTATTCACTGAGGAGGATGGTCCTCCCCTACCGCCAGTTCCCTTACCTTAAACATTTTACATTTAAACTTCAATAGGATGATCTCAGAGTTGGATGTCCAAAGAATCCCGGTTTGCGAGGACCAATGTATTGATTTTTAAGGGAAAATGTGTATACAAATAGAAATGGGATATTGATGAAACATAATCAATTAACATAATGTATGTGCACGTGTAACTTGCTCGTTCATGTAAATCATATCAGATGTGGATGGGATTGATGCCAGAATTCAATTTGAAAGTGCAAGTCTCAAGATAGTTATGAATGGACTGCACACATTTGCAGCTGTTACTGTAAGAGCTGCTGCGACAGTGACACAAAGAGAGATAAAGAGAGAGCGAGTGTGAAAGAAAAGTTGACCTCTTTCTACTGATCACACATTAACTGTCTTCATTCACACTCCCTAAAGCTGACAGTATCCTCTTTCTCCCCCTTTATTCTCCAATCACTTCATCACAGAATGAGCAGTGAGGCCAGCGATGATTGATGCACACAGACACAAACACACACACACACACACACCCCTACACACACTCTCTCTCTACACAGGGTTGTGTTCCACCTCATCATGAATGTCAATTAACTCTGGCACTGTTTGTGTTGTTGTCTTGTGTTTGTTTTTGTTGTTTAAAGACTATGATTGGGATCTGAGGTGGTGGTGCACTAGACAGACCAAGGATGCATCCCAAATGGCACTGTTCCCTATATAGGGAACTACTTTTGACCAATAGGGGAAACCATAGGGCTCTGGTAGTGCACTACGAAGGGAATAGGTGCCATTTGGCACACAGACCAGCCTTTCTATCTGCGGGGACCTAAGGTGGCTCTCATTAGCCCAGAGCCATCTACCACTCACCTACCCGTAAAATAGAGGAATTCCTTTTAAAGCCTCTTCCAATTTTACTGGACCGCTGACCACTTCATCACCCACAGATGTGTATGTATGTGTGTGTGTGTATGTGTGTATGTGTATGTGTGTGTGTGTGTGTGTGTGTGTGTGTGTGTGTGTGTGTGTGTGTGTGTGTGTGTGTGTGTGTGTGTGTGTGTGTGTGTGTGTGTGTGTGTGGGAGGGGGCTGCTTAGAACCATAAAAGGTTATTCCGCTTGGTTCCAGATAGAACCCTCCCATAAAGATTCCTAGTAGAACACTACCTATCCACGAACCTCTCTTTTGTTCGAGTATACTGTGTTTTCAGTTTAAAAAAATAGAAAAGATTGGAGAGAAGACGTGAGAAGACAGTTGGTCAAATTATTTATACTTTTATCACTCAGTGTGAGAGAGTCATGAAGGCGACTGGTATGTTGGAATGCTTGGATCTGTCTCCCTCTTCACTGGTTTCCTGAATGACCCCCGCACCCCCACCATCCCCTACCCTCCTTGTCACCACCCAGCGCCCGAAACATGTCTGAACAGGCCTGAGCCCCTTACCCCTCCTGTTCCCCAAAACCTGCTGCACGTGCAACCAAAATATTACTTGATTACAATTGAAAAATGTATATGATACTGTTTCTTCTATGGCTTATTGTACGTCTGGTTTGATTGTCTGTCAGTTCTGGAATCAAAACAAGTAAAATGTCCGTATTTGGTGTATATATTGCAGACAGAACATAAAAAAACTGAGCAACAGAAATGTAAGATATTTCTTAATTCCTTTTGCTTAAGTACCCTTTCTTGAACTTTAGAAACTGCAAATATGATAGAAATACTGTATTTTGTATACAACAGATATGAAAATATGTGGAGCCCTTATGTTTAACACAGACGGAGTGGTCATCTGGACCTGAGGAAAAGCAGACATCCCTCTTTAAAACACAGTATTAAGATTGTGAGGAGGACATGGCCTTAGAGTGGACAGGGTGCTCCTCAAGTGTATAGTTGATTGGACATTTGTTTCAGGTTGATAAGACGTTTGGTAGAGGTTGTTATTAAGGTGTGAGTTTAAGTGCATTGGCCTCACTCACGTCATTAAGAGTCTTAGTAAACTTCTCACACTTTCTTCTCAGCCTCCTTTCTTTCTCTTTAGTATGACAGGTTAAACCAGAGTGCAGAGCAAAGCTGAACCTAAAACATATGTCAGCTAGGATGTAGAAAATAGGAAAAATAAAGAAAAACCCTTGAATGAGTAGGTGTGTCCATACTTTTGACTGGTATTGTATACGTGTGAGTGTGTGTGTGGGTTGTGTGTGTGTCAAGTGTAGGTTCTCAGCCTTATCTATGTCTTTGATCGACTCACTTATTTGGCCACACATCTCCATCGCCATGTCCCTTCCCCCAGCCCTCTTTCTAAATGGAGCTGTCTCTCGTCTTCCTTAAACTTTCTATCCCAGATTAGTCCCCAACCCCCACTCACCACTGCCCACCCACCCCCTCCACCTTAGTGGCTCACGAGGCAACAGCACTTAGAGGTCAGGTGTCAGTGGGGACGGGTCAAGGATGTCCAGGCTTAGAACCACCAGTGGCCAGTGCTATAGCGAATATTCTGTGTGTGTGTGTGTGTGTGTGTGTGTGTGTCTAGCGGTATTTAACCGGTTGAAAGGAAACTGTCCATCAATAGGAAATCTGAAAACAATTTGACTGCATTTAGGCGTTTAAAGCGTCGCCACTGATTTCCCCTATTGGCCTCTCATCAATACCACAACACCAGTGTTCTACTGGTTGGTGATGCACAGAATGCCCCTCTTTATCTTTTCATTCATTTCTGCTCCCTTGTTAATTTACACCCTTGTTTATTCATGTATTAATTAAGTATTGACTTAATATTGATACAGCTTTAATCAGTTTTTTCCAACAGAATAAGTGTGTGTTCGTTTGCGTGTGAGTGCACGTGTTTGTGTGTGTGTGTGTATTGGGAGAAGCATTGGAATGCACTAAGAGGGGTGAGTGTTAACAGGCCCTTGTAACTCTAATCCATTCCCACTCTGTAATTTACTCTGCTGTCGATGGGCCAATAAGAGATAATAACATGATTGATAACCAAGTCATTCCACCAGAGTGCCTCTGGGTTCTCAGGAGGACGGAATAGAGTAAATTGAACGGAGTCAGATGGTGCCAACAGAGGGCTGCCTCGCTTCTAGTCATTAGGAAACTTTGTAGTTTTACACTTTTCTATGTATTATTTCTTACATTGTTAGCCCAGAAAATCATATTTTGACAAGCACTTCGCTACACTCGTAACAACATCTGCTAACCATGTGTATGTGACCAATAAAATTGTATTTGATATGAACACATCAAACATATGGAAACCAAATGTTTGACTCCGTTCCATCAATTCCATTCCAGCCATTACAATGACACCATCCTCCTATAGCTCCTCCCACCAGCTTCCTCTACATTCCACCTACAGATGTAGGATCTTAATTTGATCACTCTTTTGTTACTGAGAATGTTCCTGCACAGCAAGAAATGCAAACTTGTAATGTATTTGAGTTTTTAAAATGCTTCTAAAGTTTGAAATTTCCACTTTAAAATGTCAGACTTGATTTGCCCTAACAAAAAATGCATAAACTTTTTAGAATTATAATCAACATAATAACTAACATTTCCTGTTGCTGCAGTATTATTCTCCTGCTGTAGCAAACTGGCTCAAATTAAGATCCTACATCTGTAGCAGTAGAGGATCATCAGAGGAGGAAGGGGAGGGCCATCCTCAGTAACTATCAGAAGAATTGTTTTGTGAAACATTCAATAACATATCCTTTTAGATAAATCTATACTAAATATATTCACGTAACCAAATGATTAATTAAAACACAATGTTTTGCAATGAAGGTCTACAGTAGCCTCAACAGCCTTCTGTTTGTAGCACCATGGTTTGGCTGAGGACAGCTCGTTTCTGTCCTTCTTTGGGTACATTGGCTTCAATACAATACCTAGGAGGATCAGATAATTAATCTAATACTGAATACATAACCTACAGCTAGCTAGCACTGCAGTGCATAAAATATGGTGAGTAGTTGGCTCAAAGAGAGAGAAAGACAATAGTTGAAAACTTTTTAATAAATTATTTTCTACAAAAATGAAGGAAAAGCTAGCAAATGCAGCTAGCTAGTTTTGCCTACTCAAACACCCAGCTCAAACAGAGAAGGATGCTATGTTAGCTAGCTAGCTATGTTTATCCAAGTCAAGATTAGCTTTTGATTTTATAAATGTATTGCCATTTGGTCTAACTGCTGAACTGCTTGCTGTATACTGTACTGCATGATTGTAGCCGGTTTACTAATCCGTTAGTTATAGTAACTATGTTGACTATGATGTTAGCTAATATGGTGACAACAATGTAGGCTGTGTGTAGCGGTTAGCGGTTATGGTATTAAGGTTTGGCTTCTGAAGTTTTTTTTTTTCGCCTGGTCAAAGACAGCTGTTGTGTTGTGCAATGAAGTCAACAAGCGAAGGGAAAAGGTGAGAGCGCATAGATGTGAGAAGGAATTATACAACAATCAAAGTGATAATGCTGTTTGCATGTGAAAGTGAACTGCTGTGAAAGTGAACTGTGTTGCGATTGATCGGGGTGTATTCCTTCCGCCGATTCTGCTGAAAAATGTTTCTTAAGCTAGAGATATCAGTGAAAGGTGACAGAGCTCAAGCGGTGTTTGCCAGACCGTGAGAGATCCCAAAAATCGGTCTTCTCACAAAATAGCAGTAAGGACTATCTGTTGTTCCATGTAGTGAATCTGTTATTCAGTGCGTGTGTATGGACTAATAGCAGGAAGGACTATCTGTTGTTCCATGTAGTGGATCTGTTATTCAATATGTTTGTATGGGCTAATATCAGTAAGGACTATCTGTTGTTCCATGTAGTGAATATGTTATTCAATGCGTGTGTATGGACTAATAGCAGTAAGGCCAAATAAAATGTTTAATCAAATAATGGTTATATATATATTTTGATACTTCATGTGGTCTTAAAGTTCTAAGTCAAATAGCAAAATGATCCTTGGTATGACCTTCTTAACACAATTCTACATAGCTTATTAGTACCCCCGAAACGGGGATAAACGTAGATGAATTTGTCCAATAGAAACTGTTGTTTGCAACTGTTGGACTAATGATTACACCCTAGATCAGCTAGATGCAGGCAAGAGTGTGTAAGGCGGTATTGAATGTGTCACTGTCTGTCACCTTGGTTACTCACATGTTTCTCTCGACCTGTGCAGTATTGTAGACTTTAATTTGTAGGCTAGGTTGTAGCAACCTCATGATGGGAATAGGGGAAATTATAGTATCATGTAGTAAGTAGCCTAAACTTATCGATGTTACATTGAGCTGGGTGAATGGAATAGGAATGACAGTCATTAAATAGTCTGTAATACAACAACAACAAAAACCGTCCTCCCTCATCTTAAATGGCTCCGACTGACACTGATCTGTGGTCACTTCAGTGTTATCTACAATATGAAACATCAAAACTAAAACCAATCAAAACCAATCAAAAAAACTAAATCAAACAAATTGACTCCAAATTTAAACTGCTGTACATTGAAAATTTGACATACTAAATGAAATTACAAACTTAACTCGACTGCAATCTGTCTCTATATCAAAAATGTTTATTGGCAGAATATCCAAGTGACCACAGTGTGTAAATTGAAAGAGGAAGACACCTTAAATATTGGCTTCCAAGAGATCAGAGAATATGTTGGAATTGGGTGAAATTTTGCCCATTCGTCCTGACAGAGCTGGTGTAACTGAGTCAGGTTTGTAGGCCTCCTTGCTCGCACACGCTTTTTCAGGTCTGCCCACAAATGTTCTATGGGATTATGTAGGTAAGGGCTTTGTGATGGCCACTCCAATACCTTGACTTCATTGTCCTTAAGCCATTTTGCCACAACTTTGGATGTATGCTTGGGGTCATTGTCCGTTTGGAAGACCCATTTGCGACCAAGCTTTAACTTCCTGACTGATGTTTTGAGATGTTGCTTCAATATATCCACATAATTTGCCTTCTTCATGATGCCATCTATTTTGTGAAGTGCACCAGTCCCTCCTGCAGCAAAGCACCCCCACAACATGATGCTGCCACCCCCGTGCTTCACGGTTGGGATGATGTTCTTCGGCTTGCAAACATTCCCCTTTTTCCTTCAAACATCACAATGGTCGTTATGGCCAAACAGTTAAATTTTGTTTCATCAGACCAGAGGACATTTCTCCAAAAAGTACGATCTTTGTCCCCATGTGCAGTTGAAAACCGTAGTCTGGCTTTTTTATGGCCGTTTTGTAGCAGTGGCTTCTTCCTTTCTGAGCGGCCTTTCAGGTTATGTCGATATAGGATTTGTTTTACTGTGGATATCGATACTTTTGTACCTGTTTCCTCCAGCATCTTCACAAGGTCCTTTGCTATTGTTCTGGGATTGATTTGCACTTTTCGCACCAAAGTACGTTCATTTCTAGGAGACAGAACAGTCTCCTTCCTGAGCGGTATGAAGGCTGCGTGGTCCCATGGTGCTTATACTTGCATACTTGTATTTGTACAGTTGAACTTGGTACCTTCAGGCGTTTGCAAATTACGCTCAAAGATGAACCAGACTTGTGGAGGTCTACAATTTTTTCCTGAGGTCTCAGCTATCCCCATTGTGCCTCGACCTAGGTTGGGTAAAACTAAACATGGCAGTGTTCGCCTTAGCAATCTCACTGATAACTCCTCCAATCCTGCCATTATTGAAAGAGATTGTGATACCTCACATCTCAAAATAGGGCTACTTAATATAGTCAATGAACTAATCACTGATCATAATCTTGATGTGATTGGCCTGACTGAAACATGGCTTAAGCCTGATGAATTTACTGTGTTAAATGAGGCCTCACCTCCTGGTTACACTAGTGACCATATCCCCCGCGCATCCCGCAAAGACGGAGGTGTTGCTAACATTTACGATAGAAAATTTCATTTTGTAAAATAAACCTGACGTTTTCGTCTTTTGAGCTTCTAGTCATGAAATCTATGCAGCCTACTCAATCACTTTTTATAGCTTCTGTTTACTGGCCTCCTGGGCCATATACAGCATTCCTCACTGAGTTCCCTGAATTCCTATCGGACCTTGTAGTCATGGCAGATAATATTCACATGGAAAAGTCCACAGTCCCACTCCAAAAGGCTTTCGGAGCCATCATCGACTCAGTGGGGTTTGTCCAACATGTCTCCGGACCTACTCACTGCCACAGTCGTACTCTGTACCTAGTTTTGTCCCGTGGAATAAATGTTGTGGATCTTAATGTTTTTCCTCATAATCCTGGACTATCGGACCACCATTTTATTACGTTTGCAATCGCAACAAATAATCTGCTCAGACCCTACCAAGGATCATCAAAAGTCGTGCTATAAATTCTCGGACACCCCAAAGATTCTTAGATGCCCTTCCAGACTCCCTCCGCCTACCCAAGGATGTCAGAGTACAAAAATCAGTTAACCGCCTAACTGAGGAACTCAATTTAACCTTGTGCAATACCCTAGATGCAGTCGCACCCCTAAAAACAAATAACCTTTGCCATAAGAAACTAGCTCCCTGGTATACAGAAAATACCCGAGCTCTGAAGCAAGCTTCCAGAAAATTGGAACGGAAATGGCGCTACACCAAACTGGAAGTCTTCCGACTAGCTTGGAAAGACAGTACCGTGCAGTATCGAAGAGCCCTCACTGCTGCTTGATTATCCTATTTTTCCAACTTAATTGAGGAAAATAAGAATAATCAAAAATGTATTTTTGATACTGTCACAAAGCTAACTAAAAAGCAGCATTCACCAAGAGAGGATGGCTTTCACTTCAGTGCAGGGCAGTGATAAATTCATGAACTTCTTTGAGAAAAAGATAATTAGAATGCAAATTACGGACTCCTCTTTAAATCTGCGTATTCCTCCAAAGCTCAGTTGTCCTGAGTCTGCATAACTCTGCCAGGACCTAGGATCAAGGGAGACACTAAAGTATTTTAGTACCATATCTCTTGACACATTGATGAAAATAATCATGGCCTCTAAACCTTCAAGCTGCATACTGGACCCTATTCCAACTAAACTACTGAAAGAGCTGCTTCCTGTGCTTGGCCCTCCTATATTGAACATACTAAACAGCTCTCTATCCACCGGATGTGTACCAAACTCACTAAAAGTGGCAGTAATAAAGCCTCTCTTGAAAAAGCCAAACCTTGACCCAGAAAATATAAAAAACTATCGGCCTATATCGAATCTCCCATTCCTCTCCAAAAAAATGTAAACAGCTGTTGCGCAGCAGCTCACTGCCTTCCTGAAGACAAACAATGTATACGAAGCGCTTCAGTCTGGTTTTAGACCCCATCATAGCACTGAGACTGCACTTGTGAAGGTGGTAAATGACCTTTTAATGGCGTCAGACCGAGGCTCTGCAACTGTCCTCGTGCTTCTAGACCTTAGTGCTGCTTTTGATACCATCGATCACCACATTCTTTTGGAGAGATTGGAAACCCAAATTGGCCTACACAGACAAGTTCTGTCCTGGTTTAGATCTTATCTGTCAGAAAGATATCAGTTTGTCTCTGTGGATGGTTAGTCCTCTGACAAATCAACTGTAAATGTCGGTGTTCCTCAAGGCTCCGTTTTAGGACCACTATTGTTTTCACTATATATTTAACCTCTTGTGGATGTCATTCGGAAACATAATTTTAACTTTCACTGTTATGCGATGACACACAGCTGTACATTTCGATGAAACATGGTGAAGCCCCAAAATTGCCATCCCTGGAAGCTTGTGTTTCAGACATAAGGAAGTGGATGGCGGAAAATGTTCTACTTTTAAACTCGGACAAAACAGAGAACATCTTGATGGTTGTACAGAACGTGACAGTACGTGACAGTACCCGGTGCGGGCCGTGCCGGCCCGAGAAGACGCCCCAGAGGCCCGGTGCGTGGAGCCGGAACAGGAGTCATCGGACTCGGGAGACGCACAGTAGGGCTGGTGCGTGGAGCAGGAACAGGTCGTGCCGAGCTCTGAAGGCGCACAGGGAACCTGGTGCGTGGAGCAGGAACAGGACTTGCCGGGCTCTGAAGGCGCACAGGGGACCTGATGCGTGGAGCAGGTACAAGACGTGCTGGGCTGTGAGGACGCACAGGGGACCTGGTGCGTGCAGCCGGCACCATGTGCCCCCCCCCAAAAAAATATTGGGGCTGCTGTGGCCGCGAACCCCCCAGGAGCTTCCGCCAAGACAGGGCCTCCCATTCCGCCTTGATCTCCTCAACGGTCCAGAACGTTTTTTCCTGCTGCGGGGTGCGCTGCTTGGTCCTTTCGTGGTGGGTTATTCTGTCACGGAATTCTGAAGAAGCGGACCAAGGTGCTGCGCGGATGGAGTTCCACATCTTTTAATTAATATAGGGAACATACAAAACAATAAAGAGAGAACAGAACGCAACACTAGTGTAGCACACACAGGTACTCACACACAAACAATAACCCACACCGCAAGTGGGGAAAAGAACAAACATATATATGGTCCCCAATTAGAGGTAACGACACTCAGCTGCCTCTAATTGGGAACCATCAACAAACCAAACATAGAAAATAAAACATAGAACAAGAAAAAACCCTGTCTTCTTAATTTGTTTAGTTATTTCCTTTTTTAAAGCTTCGATGCTCTGGAGCCTGGTGTTGTTGTTGCCAAGGAGCATTCAGGCTCAGTCGGGACCAGGTTTTAGCTGCTGCGCAACGCTGACATCCTTCCTCCCGTAGATGGTCTGCCTGTACAAGCACCACCTGGACTGAACACAGCTAGACAAAGTAATGTTTTTGAGAAGATCAGGGAGTTTGGCACACGCAAACACGAATTTACAAGACTGTGTCCCTGTGCTAAAACTGATATTTCTTATTTGTTTTTGAAGTTACAAGCCGGAAACCTTGATCATAGACTGCTGACACCCTGTGGAAGCCATAGTTTTCAGTATGACCTTATACTTGCCATTCTAAGAGGGGATGGTCTCTCTCCCCCCAAAAATCTGGTTGGTTATTCTTTGGATTTTCTCCTACCATATCTATTGTGTTATATTCTTCTACATTATTTTAACATTTCTACAAACTTCAAAGTGTTTTCTTTCCGATGGTACCAATTATATGCATATCCTGGCTTTAAGGTAGAGACAGAAATAGCTTATCATAAAAATTATTTGAAAAATGAACTTTTCTATCTCTCCTTATGCTAAAACAGACCTCTCTTACAGTACATACTGCATGTCCCATTCTCTGTCTAGACAGTGTTGTAATCCATCAAAACATTATACGAGCAACAGGCAGTTTGCTTTGGCCACGTCATTCATGCGGAAATTGAGAAAAAAGGGGCCTAGCCCTAAGAAGTTAATGCACACAGTGGTGATCAGATAAAGCAACATCAACAATAGAAGATATGTCAATAGAAAGCCCCTTGGTAATAACCAGATCCTGAGTATGACCACGGTAATGGATGGGCCCAGTAACATGTTGGATAAAGTCCATAGAGCTCAAAAGATCCATAAATTCAATGCTCTTGGAGTCAGTTCTTTGTCAACATGACTATTTGAATTTATTTGATTTATTTCTATACATGTAAAATATATATATATATATATATATATATATATATATATATATATATATATATATATATATATATATATATATATATATATACATTGGCTGGAAAGTATTCAGACCCCTTGACTTTTTCAAAAAATAAATTACTTTACAGCCCAGTTCTGAAATTGATTACAAAAAAGAAATCCTCAGCAATCTGCACACAATACCCCATAATGACGAAGCGAAAACAGGTTTTAAGAAATTGTTGCACATTTATTAAAAAAATTATTAGATGTTTCTACAACTTGATTGGAGTACACCTGTGATAAATTCAATTGATTGGACATGATTTGGAAAGGCAAACATCTGTCTATATAAGGTCCCACAGATGACAGTGCATGGTCAGGGAGGTGACCAAGAACCCGATGGTCACTCTGACAGAGCTCTAGAGTTCCAATGTGAAGATGGGAGAACCTTCCAGAAGGACAACAATCTCTGCAGCACTCCACTAATCAGTGGCCAGACAGAAGCCACTCCTCAGTAGAAGACACATGACAGCCGCTTGGAGTTTGCCAAAAGGCACCTAAAGACTCTCAGACTATGAGAGACAAGATTCTCTGGTCTGATGAAACCAAGATTGAACTCTTTGGCCTGAATGCCAAGCGTCACATCTGGAGGAAACTTGACACCATGCCTACGGTGAAGCATGGTGGTGGCAGCATCATGCTGTGGGGATATTTGTCAGTGGCAGGGACTAGTCAGGATCGAGGCAAGATGAACGGAGCAAGGTACAGAGAGATCCTTGATGAAAACCTGCTCCAGAACGCTCAGGACATCAGATTGGGGCGAATTTTACCCTTCCAACAGGACAACGACCCTAAGCACACTGGCAAGACAATGCAGGAGTGTCCTTGAGTGGCCCAGCCAGAGCCCAGACTTGAACCCGATCAAACATCTCTGGAGAGACCTGACAATAGCTGTGCAGCAACGCTCCCCATCCAACCTGACAGAGCTTGAGAGGATCTGCAGAGAGGAATGGGAGAAATTCAACAAATACAGGTGTGCCAAACTTGTAGCGTAATACCCAAGAAGATTCAAGGCTGTAATCTCTGCCAAAGGTGCTTCAACAAAGTCCTGAGTAACTAACTAGCTAACATTGAATCTATTTGGTTAACTTCAGCTAGCTTTGACAATCAGGTTTGTATTGCTAGTACTCTATGGATTAGGATTATTGTTCATTGTTTAGTTAGCATGTCTAAACAAAAGACTCCACTTCGCCAGATGATTACATGTCCCATCAAGTTAGCCAAGTGTCTATTGTATAATAATGCCAAAATATTGGTATCTGGAATATGTTTTCAGCATCAGTGGAACACGCCTGTCTCTCCTCTACCAGTCATACAAGGATAATGGTCTAATGCCTCCCATCAAAAAGAGAGCTGGCCCTTGCAAGCACAGGTTACACCTGAAGCATGAGGACTTGCAGCGAGTGGTGAACTTCATCAACAACTACGCAGAGGATAATACAATAGTATTACCAGGATGCCACCCAGGACACAAACACTTTGGTGGAAAGCTGCTGCCATCTCATGTGACAAAATCAGCAGTGTGGCGTCTCTACAAGGAATCGATGACAACACTTCAAGCATGAACACGTTTTGATTATTTAATTTACCTCCAACATGATTGACACTACTTTTGTTGATCTCACATTATTTCTGTATTTTCTAGAGGTACGTGTAGTTGGGCTGTGTGTTATCAATTTAACTTCCAGTTTCCAAGATTATGTTTCTGTATGCAGTGCTGCTGCTCTGCACATTTGTAGGTATGTGAAACTTACCTGACAATGGTGCATAAAAAAATGATATTATATTTTACGTTACATTTTCTTTTCATGAACTTATCTTAATGTTCTTTTGTTGACAACAAACAAGCCAAGCGTGGCTTGTTTGGTGTCTGCTGTGAAGGAATACCACAACAACTTGATTGATGAAGGAATGTCATCCAGCAAAGGCAGCAGTGCAGTCATCAACTACATGCACCATTTCTTCACCAACTACGGAGTTGGGAAAACACGCGTGGACCTGAATTGTGATAACTGCTAACATCCTTCCTCTCATAGATGGTCTGCCTGTACAAGCACCACCTGGACTGGACACAGCTAGACAAAGTAATGTTTTTGAGAAGATCAGGGAGTTTGCGACGAGAGGCTATGGACATCACATGCCCTGCACCAAAGTCAAGCGCAGGACAGAAACAGGCTCTCCGAATATATATTCTCTTTTTCATGCGTGGTTTGGACGGACCAGTCATCAGCACTATCTGCAGTGCCTCTATTCAAATGACTCTCTTAATTAAAAAAAAGATCCTGCTGCTCAGCCACTTTACCCCAGATTGTATGCATATAACTACCTTATCTATCACTGATATTGTTATTGATATTGTTCTTGTACATACTGTATATTATTTTATTTATATTGACTATCTGTTTCTGATATTGCTACAAGTAAACCATTTGGCTGTACTGTTTCCACCTTCTGTAGAGAACTATCCACTTAGCAAGATGTGGCTGGGGGTTATAGCATTTCTTTCAGTTGGCCCATCAATTTAGACATGTGTGTCTGGGTAACGGTCATCTAATATTTATAACATGTTTTTATCTGGACACTTTCTGTTCACCTGGAATTGTAGTACTACTTGAACCACATTTAGTGTTAATCTTTACTACAATATTCACTGTTTAGCACATGACCTCACATGTGAATCCTTAAAGAGAAGAGGGTGTGAACAATCTGAATAGGTGTAGAAAAAGG
This sequence comes from Brachymystax lenok tsinlingensis, assembly GCA_030435695.1. NCBI lineage: Eukaryota > Metazoa > Chordata > Actinopteri > Salmoniformes > Salmonidae > Brachymystax > Brachymystax lenok. Next base: position 37,803,153 of record CM059817.1, on the reverse strand, counting down.
AGAGCTCCCCAGTAAGTACCAAAACATTCAAAGGCCATTTTCTCAAAAGTGAATTTAACAAGTTTATCAGCTTTCAAAGCAGAAATACTTTCTCATTGTTCCTCAAATGCAGTGTATGATACACCATTTTGTAGCTCTGAGTCTCTACTTTTATCCAATGTGAAAAATACATTTTCAAATTTTGCTACATATAACCGATTTGAGCGGGTCCGTCACAAATGATCTGAATACTTATGTAAATGTGATATCTGTTGTTTTTTTATACATTTGCAAACATTTCTAAAAACTTGTTTTTGCTTTTTATTGTGTCTAGATTGATGAGGGGGAAAAATTATTTAATCCATTTTAGAATAAGGCTGTAGCGTAACAAAATGTTGAAAAAGTCAAGGGGTCTGAATACTTTCCGAATATACTGTATATTGTCCTCTTTCTCTTATCACCATTATTCTTATTATTCTTATTACTAATATTGTTATCATTATTATGACAAGGATGATGATTATTTATACATTTTTATTCTTATATTTTACTGTTAATGTTGATGTCATTATCTCACTTTGCTTTCGCAACATTGACTGTCATTCATGCTTGTAAAGCTTAGGTTTATGTTGGAACATTTATGTTGGAGATAGCAGTATCTCTACGTACCAAATATTCAACAGACTGACAATTTGTGTTATTTTAAGGATCATTAGATGATACTAAGACACTATAAACTGCTTGCGATTGCATTATAACTGCGTCATAATTAATAATTGTTGGTGTATCTATTTATCATAGAAATTTGCATCATATGCCATGTAATGCTTTTGTGCTGTTTATAATTTGTTGATGGGGCCTCTCCTTGGTGGTATGTACTGTGGTTCTAAGGAGAAGGGTTTGGCCACATAACTAAGGCAAAGGGAGAGTTTTGGCGAGCTTGTTTGGATCTTTGTCTGTACTCATACTGTATACGGTTAGTGAGATTTTTACATCATGTCTGTCTGTCAGGCAGAAACACCCCCAAGTCCACACAGGATTTCTCAACATAGATGAGTCACTGACGAACTGGCACTGGTTGAAACGAGAGCGTCCCGCAACTTCAGTTCCATGCGGCTGAACGTAATGGGATAATAAATGACTGGAGATAGGCAGGAACCTTTTTTAAAGGCTATACTCCGAGAAAACAGGCCTTTTATCAGCCTTGTATTTAACTAAGATTACAAGAGGTAATTAAAGGAGACCTCTGGTATTATGGGAAGTGATGGGGAGTGCAGAGAAAGCTCTTGTTTGTTGAGCTCCGGGGCAGACAAAACAAGTGGAATCGTTGAGTCATGATTTGATGCTAAACATGGGCGCGGTGGGATAAATGTAAACAGAGGCTTGCTACAAAGATGTACACACATTGATACTTTTATAAAGTACATAGAGGATTTTGTTCATATACTACTACAAAGATGAATCATGAATTTACTGTTCATAAAACACTATAAAAACACAGCCTAAGGGAAATTTATCAAAACATGAATGTAATACAAAAGTTTGGGTATTCAAAGATGTCGTCTACGTTTTGCTCGGTTCACTTTGTAACACTTTGTATAATATAAACCCTTTGTTCGTTAAGTAGTTAAGTAGTATTTTCCCCCGAGTGGCGCAGCGGTCTAAGGCACTGCATCTAAGTGCTAGAAGCATCACTACAGACTCTGGTTCGATTCCAGGCTGTATCACATCCGGCCGTGATTGGGCGGCGCACAATTGGCTCAGTGTCGTCCGGGTTTGACCGGGGTAGTCCGTCATTGTAAATAAGAATTTGTTCTTAACTGACTTGCCTAGTTAAATAAAGGTAAAAAAATAACAAATATACAAACATTTTAGATGGTGTCATGCTTTATCAAAGTACTATCTATTAGTAATTTACTCATGTTAACTAAACCTTTACCTCGAAGGATTACATCAAAAACACCAATTGTGAGCAACATTCATTTTGTGAGTGTGGAGATTTTGTTGATATGTCAAAAAGCATTTAGGACTTTTAGGAATGAGTCAATGAAAATGTGTTTTTAGTAACATGTCAATGAAAACAAATTCAGAATTCAGGACACTGTCTTTCAAAGATAATTTGTAAAAATGCAAATAACTTCACAGATCAGACTGTTTCCCATGCTTGTTCCATGAACCATAAACAATTAATGAACATGCACCTGTGGAACCGTCGTTAAGACACTAACAGCTTACAGACGGTAGGCAATTAAGGTCACAGTTATGAAAACTTAGAACACTAAAGAGGCAATTCTACTGACTTTGAAAAACACCAAAAGAATGATGCCCAGGGTCCCTGCTCATCAGCGTGAACATGCCTTAGGCATGCTGCAAGGACGCATGAGGACTGTAGATGTGGCCAGGGCAATAAATTGCAATGTCCGTACAGTGAGATGCCTAAGACAGCGCTACAGGGAGACAGGACGGACAGCTGGTCGATAACAACACCTGCACAGGATCGGTACATCCGAACATCACACCTGCGGGACAGGTACAGGATGGCAACAACAATTGCCCGAGTTACACCAGGAACGCACAATCCCTCCATCAGTGCTCAGACTGAGAGAGGCTGGACTGAGGGTTTGTAGGCCTGTTGTAAGGCAGGTCCTCACCAGACATCACCGGCAACAATGTCGCCTACGGGCACAAACCCACCGTCGCTGGACCTGACAGGACTAGCAAAAGTGCTCTTCACTGACAAGTCACCGTTTTGTCTCACGAGGGGTAATGGTCGGATTCGCGTTTATCGTCGAAGGAATGTGTATACCGAGGCCTGTACTCTGGAGCGGGATCGATTTGGAGGTGGAGGGTCCGTCATGTTCTGGGGCGGTGTGTCACAGCATCATCGGACTGAGCATGTTGTCATTGCAGGCAATCTCAAGTTGTGCGTTACAGGGAAGATATCCTCCTCCCTCATGTGATGCCCTTCCTGCAGGCTCATCCTGACATGACCCTCCAGCATGACAATGCCACCAGCCATACTGCTCGTTCTGTGTGTGATATCCTGCAAGACAGGAATGTCAGTGTTCTGCCATGGCCAGCGAAGAGCCCGGATCTCAATCCCATTGAGCCCGTCTGGGACTTGTTGGATCGGAGGGGGAGGGCTAGGGCCATTCCCCCCCCAGAAATGTCTGGGAACTTGCAGGTGCCTTGGTGGAGGAGTGGGGTAACATCTCACAGCAATAACTGGCAAATCTGGTGCAGTCTATGAGGAGGAGATGCATTGCAGTACTTAATGCAGCTGGTGGCCACACCAGATACTGACTGTTACTTTTGACCCCTCCTTTGTTCAGAGACACATTATTCCAGTCACATGCGCCAAAAACAACAGCTGTAGACCTTACTGTGAAATGCTTACTTACGAGCCCCTAACTGAGTGCAGTTTCAAAAAATATGAATAAGAATAAGAGGTAAAAGTAACAAGTAATTAAAGAGGAGCAGTAAAAAATAACAGTATACATAGGGGGGGTGCCGGTACAGAGTCGATGTGCGGGGGCACCGGTTAGTGTAGGTAGTATGTACATGTAGGTAGAGTTAATTAAAGAGACTATGCATAGACAATGCATAGACAGTGGCAGTGGTGTGGAAAGGGGAGGGGGCAATGTGAATAGTCTAGGTAGCTTGACTAGATGTTCAGGAGTCTTATGGCTTGGGGGTAGATGCTGTTTAGAAGCCTTTTGGACCTAGACTTGGCGCTCCGGTATCGCTTGCCGTGTAGTAGCAGAGAGAACAGTCTATGACAAATTTCAGGGCCTTCCTCTGACACCCCCTGGTAAAGAGGTCCTGGATGGCAGGAAGCTTGGCCCCAGTAATGTACTGGGCCATTCGCACTATCCTCTGTAGTGCCTTGTGTTTGGAGGCTGAGCAGTTGCCATACCAGGCAGTGATGCAACCAGTCAGGATGCTCTCGATGGTGCAACTGTAGAACCTTATGAGGATCTGATGACCCATTCCAAATCTTTTCAGTCTCCTGAGGGGGAATAGGTTTTGTCATGCCCGCTTCACGACTGTCATGGTGTGCTTGGACCATGTTAGTGTGTTGGTGATGTGGACACCAAGGAACTTGAAGCTCTCAACCTGCTCCATTGCAGCCCCGTCGATGAGAATGGGGGCGTGCTCGGTCCTCTTTTTCCTGTAGTCCACAATCATCTCATTTGTCTTGATCATGTTGAGGGAGAGGTTGTTGTCCTGGCACCACACGGCCAGGTCTCTGACCTCCTCCTTATATGGTGTCTCGTTGTAGTCGGTGATCAGGCCTACCACTGTTGTGTCATCGGCAAATGTAATGATGGTGTTGGAGTCGTGCCTGGCCATGCAGTCATGAGTGAACAGGGAGTACAGGAGGGGGCTGAGCACGCACCCCTGAGGGGCCCCTGTGTTGAGGATCAGTGTGGCGGATGTGTTGTTATCTACCCTTACCACCTGGGGGCGACCCGTCAGGAAGTCCAGGATCCAGTTGCAGAGGGAGGTGTTTAGTCCCAGGGTTCTTAGCTTATTGATGAGCTTTGAGGCCACTACGGTGTTGAACGCTGAGCTGTAGTCAATGAATAGCATTCTCACATAGGTGTTCCTTTTGTCCAGGTGGGAAAGGGCAGTGTGGAGTGCAATAGAGACTGCATCATCTGGTGATCTGTTGGGGCGGTGTGCAAATTGGAGTGGGTCTAGGGTGTCTGGGATGATGGTGTTGATGTAAGCCATGACCAGCCTTTCAAAGCACTTCTTGGCTACCGGTGTGAGTGCTATGGGTCGGTAGTCATTTAGGCAGGTTACCTTAGTGTTCTTGGGCACAGGCACTATGGTGGTCTGCTTAGAACATGTTGGTATTACAGACTCGGAGAGGTTGAACATTTCAGTGAAGAGACTTGTTAGTTGGTCATCGCATGCTCGCAGTACACGTCCTAGTAATCCGTCTGGCCCTGTGTCCTTGTGAATGTTGACCTGTCTAAAGGTCTTACTCACATCGGCTGAGGAGAGCGTGATCGCACAGTCTTCCGGTACAGCTGGTGCTCTCATGCATTTTTCAGAGTTATTTGCCTCGAAGCGAGTTTAGCTCGTCCGGTAAGCTCGTGTCACTGGGCAGGTCTCGGCTGTGCTTCCCTTTGGAGTCTGTAAAGGTTTGCAGGCCCTGCCACATCCGGCGAGCGTCAGAGCCGGTGTAGTATGACTTGATCTTAGTCCTGTATTGATGCTTTGCCTGATTGATGGTTTGTCGGACATAGCGGGATTTCTTATAAGCTTCAAATCAAATCAAATTTTATTTGTCACATACACATGGTTAGCAGATATTAATGCGAGTGTAGAGAAATGCTTGTTCTTCTAGTTCCGACCATGCAGTAGTATCTAACAAGTAATCTAACAAATTCACAACAACTACCTTATACACACAAGAGTAAAGGAATGAATACGAGTATGTACATATAAATATATGGATGAGCGATGGCTGACCGGCGTAGGCAAGATGCAGTAGATGGTATGGAGTACAGTATATACATATGAGATGACTAATGTAGGATATGTAAACATTATATAAATGGCGTAGTTTAAAGTGGCTAGTGATACAGTTATTTCATCCAATTATAATTATTAAAGAGGCTAGAGATTTGAGTTGATGGCCGAACGGCATAGGCAAGATTCAGTAGATGGTTTAGAGTACAGTGTATACATTTGATATGAGTAACATCGGATATGTAAACATTATATACAAAATTGTTTAAAGTGGCTAGTCATACATTTGTTAGAATCCCGCTCCTTGAAAGTGGCAGCTTTTGCCTTTAGCTCTGTAACAGATGCTGCCTGTAATCCATGGTTTCTGGTTAGGGGTATGTACGTACGGTCACTGTGGGGACAACGTCATTGATGCAATTATTGATGAATTCAATGACAGATGTGGTGTACTCCTGAATGTCATTGGAGGAATCTCGGAACATATTCCAGTCTGTGCTAGCAAAACAGTCCTGTAGCTTAGCATCTGCTTCATCTGGTGCTTCCTGCTTTAATTTTTGCTTGTAAGCAGGAATCAGGAGGATAGAATTATGGTCAGATTTGCCAAATGGAGGGCGAAGGATAGCTTTGTATGCATCTCTGTGTGTGGAGTATAGGTGGTCCAGAGTTATTTTCCTCTGGTTGCACATTTAACATGTTGATAGAAATTAGGTAAAACTGATTTAAGTTTCCCTGCATTAAAGTCCCCCGGCTACTAGGAGTGCCGCCTCTGGGTGAGCATTTTCTTTTTTGCTTATGGAGGAATACAGCTCATTCAATGCTATCTTGGTGCCAGCCTCTGACTGTGGTGGTATGTAAATAGCTACAAAGAAGATAGATGAAATCTCTCTCAAACTCTACCTCAGGTGAGCAATGGCTCGAGACTTCCTTAGATATCATGCACCAGCTGTTGTTACAAAAAATACATAGACCGCCGCCCCTTGTCTTACAAGACGCCGCTATTCTATCCTGCCGGTACATCGTATAACCAGCCAGCTGTACGTTGATATTGTCGCCGTTCAGCCACGACTCTGTGAAGCATAAGATGTTACAGTTTTTAATGTCCCGTTGGTAGTTTAATGTTCCCAATATCTCGTCCATTTTATTGTCCAAAGATTGCATGTTGGCGAGAATTGAGGGTAGTGGTGGTTTATTTGTTCGCCTCCTACTCCTCCGAAGGCAGCCCGCCCTCCGGCCTCTCTTTCTCCGCCTACTCATAATGACAAAGCAAAAACTGTTTTTTAAAATGTTTTGCTAATTATATTATAAAACAGAAATATCACATTTACATAAGAATTCAGACCCTTTACTCAGTAATTTGTTGAAGCACCATTGGCAGCAATTACTGCCTTGAGTCTTCTTGGGTATGACGCTACACCCGTGTTTGGGGAGTTTCTCCCATTCCTCTCTGCAGATCCTCTCAAGCTCTGTCAGGTTGGATGGGGAGAATTGCTGCACAGCTACAGGTCTCTCCAGAGATGTTTGACCTGGTTCAAGTCCGGGATCTGGCTGGGCCACTCAAGGACATTCAGAGACTTGTCCCAAAGCCACTCCTGTGTTGTCTTGCCAGTGTGCTTAGGGTCGTTGTCCTGTTGGAAGGTGAGCCTTCGCCCCAGTCTGAGGTCCTTAGTGCTCTGGAGCAAGTTTTATTCAAGGATCTATCTGTGCTTTGCCCCATTGCCCCATTCATCACCCAGTCCCTGCAACTGAAACACACCCCCACAGCATGATGCTGCCACCACCAATCTTCACCGTAGGGATGGTGCCAGGTTTCATCCAGACATGATGCTTGGCATTCAGGCAAAAGAGTTGAATCTTGGTTTCATCAGACCATAGAATCTTGTTTCACATGGTCTGAGAGTCTTTTGGTGCCTTTTGGCAAACTCCAAGCAGACTGTCATGTGCCTTTTACTGAGGAGTGGCTTCCATCTGGACACTCTACCATGAAGGCCTGATTGGTGAAGTGCTGCAGGGATGGGTGTCCTTCTGGAAGGTTCTCCCATCTCCACAAGAAACTCTAGAGCTCTGTCAGAGTGACCATTGTTCTTGGTCACTTTGCTGATGAAGACCCTTCATGATGCTGTGTTCTTCGTGATGCTGTGTTCTTGGAGAAATTCAATGCTGCAGAAATGTTTTGGTACCCTTCCCCAGATCTGTGCCTCGACACAATCCTATCTCGGAGCTCTACGGACAATTCCTTCGACCTCAAGTTTTTGCTCTGACATGCACTGTCAACTGTGGGACCTTATAGACAGATGTGTGCCTTTACAAATCTTGTCCGATCCATTTAATTTACCACATGTGGACTCCATTCAAGTTGTAGAAACATCTCAAGGATTATCAATGGAAAACGGATACACCTGAGCTCGATTTTGAGTTTCATAACAAAGGGTCTGAATACTTATGTACATTTTTTTTATTTTTTTTTTAAACCTGTTTTCGCTTTCTCATTATAGGGTATTGTGTGTAGATTGCTAATTATACATTATTATTATTGTTATTTTTCATAGTGCAACACTAAAACAATATAACATAATAACATATCCCATTTAGCAGACACTTTCATCCGAAGCCACTTACAGTCATATACAGCAATAATTGCTATGTCTGACAGATATTTACTGCTATGTTTCAAAGATCTCACTCTTGCCAAAGGTGTTCTGGGCTATATAAAAAGATGGTGACGATGATGCAAGCGAAGACAATGACACCCACTGCCACTTCGAGACCCATAATCCAGTCAAAGTGGTCATTGCTGCAAATCTACTGTTATTTTGATGATGAGATGTTCTCTGCTCTGGTGGTGATGGGAGGTGAGTTGATGGTCTTGTAGTTGGTCACTCCGTCTTGGGTAGGAGACAAGACGCTCTTTCTCCTCCGGTTGTTGCATTGCATAGACGTACTGCAGCTGCTCCTCTCACAAGAGACTGGTGATTCAGTAGAGGAAGTAGGTGGACACGCTCTCATTCTGCTGCTCCATGAAGCAGAAGGTTGGGAAGGAGATGTGGGCATGCTGGCTCTCTCCTTTCTCGTGTATGGTGGTCATCTGATCCATAGAGTAAGGGATGAAGAGGTTGATGAACGTGGAGTCGGTGGGTAGGGGAAACATTTTAGCATAGCATTGGTAAAGGAGCAAATGGTACCGGGAGGTCAGCATTACACAGCTGATTCAAATAACAAACAATTCATCAAGCTTTGATTATTTGAATCAGCTGTGTAGTACTGGGGGTTGGGGGGGTCTCTGTGCCTGGAGTGGTGTTTTTTCTGAAGATACTGCCACAAGCGTTGGTTTCGTTAATGGGGAAGTCGAACCTCAAGACTAGTGGAATCACACTGTCGTCCAGGATTCCTTTGCAGGCGGGGTTATTCACTGTGCTGTTGAGGATGAGCAGAGACTCGTTGTAGCCAGAGTAAATAGCAGAGCAGATGATGATCGCCAGGCCAATAGACTTGGTGCAACAAGTTACATTGCCTTCAGAAAGTATTCACACCGCTTAACTTAATATCCCCTTTGAAGTTATTAATTACACTTTGGATGGTGTATCAATACAGCCAGTCACTACAAAGATACAGGAGTCCTTTCTAACGCAGTTGAAGGAGAGGGAGGAAACCGCTCAGGGATTTCACCATGAGGGCAATGTTGACTTTAAAACAATTACAGAGTTTAATGGCTGTGATAAGAGAAAACTGAAGATGGATCAACGACATTGTAGTTACTCCACAATGACAGATTGAAAAGAAGGAAGCCTGTACAGAAAAAAATATTTAAAAATATGCATCCTGTTTGCAACAAGGCACAAAAGTAATACTGCAAAAAGAAAATGGCAAAGGAATGAACTTGCTGTCCTGAATAGAAACTGTTATGTTTGAGGCAAATCCAATACAACACAAATCCAATACTGAGTACAACTCTCCATATTTTCAAGAATTGTGGTGGCTGCATCATGTTATGGGTATGCCTGCAATCATTAAGGACTGGGGAGTTTTTCAGGATAAAAAAAGATATGGAATGGAGCTAAGCACAGGCAACAAATTTGACAGAGCATGAAGAATTTTGAAAATAATAATGGGCAAATGTGGCACACTCCAGTTCTGGAAAGCTCCTAAAGACTTACCCAGAAATACTCATGGCTGTAATTGCTGCCAAAGGTGACTCTAACATGTGTTGACTCAGGGGGTTGAATACTTATCTAATCAAGACACAGTGGCAAGAAAAAGTTTTTGAACCCTTTGGAATTACCTGGATTTCTGCATAAATTGGTCATAACAATTAAATCCATTGTAATCCCACTTTGTAACACAACAAAACGTGTAAAAAGTCAATGGGTGGGATTACTTTCTGAAGGCACTGTACATAGATGTCAGTGTATTCAGGGGCTCTAATTTGAGAACCACAGTCACTGAATCATAACTGACTGATGCTGGTGACCATAATGGCCAAAATCAAGTTGAGAAGATGCATTTTCGCGTTCCTTGCTGTATTCATACCTTGACTGGGATACTTCAATGTGTTCTTTGCTGGCTTGTCTCCTGCTGTTTTGATTCTGATAGGAGATAAGGTTGTGCTTTTATAGCTAGGACTCCTAGGGATTGGACAGAAACAATGTCATGCAAACAAATACTATGTTTTTGGGACTGCCAAGGATCATACCTTAGGGCCATTCATGAAACACTCAGTCATCCTAGGCAAAGAGGCCATAACCTAATCTAGGTAATCAAGAAGTTTATGTAATAGTAATGTAATGAACCTTTAAACACTTCAGTTCTTAAAGTATCATCATGATTTCTCTCGCAATGGGATATGGATGAATAAAGGGTTTACGAAAAATAAGAAGAATCTTTTCAGATATGTAATGTAGCCTAGTTATTAAAGCCTACAGGTGTTATGCTTAATAAATATGTGACCCTTTATAATGTCTTATAATACGTTTTAAGCTGAATCTAAATACAAACGACTCTGGTCTAAGCTCCAGCTCCCCCAGCCCCCGAAAAGTGGTAAACAGTAGTTAGTGTGGTAAACAGTAATTAGTGTTTTGCCCACACAGGATGACATGCTATTTATTTTGGTGTGTTATAGTTTCTCGTGGCGCAAGCAAACGTAACGTGATAGCAGGTCGGGTGACCGAGGCCCTAACATTCACCGTACAATACAATGCTACAACCATTAAACAAAGAGTATTTTATCATAGCAATACATTTTTGTTAGTTTTATTGTTTGTAATAATAATAATAATAATAATAAACATTGCAAAAGAGAAACTATTATAACACATGGGCTAAGGCTGCAGCTATTACACACACTCCTTGATTATGTAACATATGCCAACACTACAGAGCATAACAATTAAAAACCCTATTCCAAAAGTGAGATGCTGGGTGTGACACTTTGCAAATAAGCAGGTAATTAGAACAAAGATTGTAAGTAGTCCTGCATGCATTCAAGGTAGAAAAGACTGAGGGGAAGTTGACATACAATGGCTTTGCCTATGAAAATGTGTCTATGTCACTAACAGTTGCCCAACAAGGCCACCTTATACTGTAAAAAACATATAAAGCAAAAATGAAGGCGAACACGTCCCCCGCAGCCAATGTAAAACATCAGTCATTTTTTTAATAAAAACATTTATTCTAGCGCTTTATCCAGCATTGGTCAAAATGCTCTATGAATGTTGTTAGATGTTTATGGGTAGTTATAAGGACCTATGAAGTCGGGGCTCCCGAGTGGCACAGCGCTCTAAGGCACTGCATCTCAGTGCTAGAGGCATCACATAATAATGAAAAATCACATAAGTATTCAGACCCTTTACTCAGTACTTTGTTGAAGCACCTTTGGCAGCGATTACAGCCCGAGTCATCTTGGTATATGACGCTACAAGTTTGGCACACCTGTATTTGGGGAGTTTCTCCCATTCTTCTGTGCAGATTTTCTCAAGCTCTGTCAGGTTAGACGGGGAGCATTGCTCCCCAGCTATTTTCAGGTCCCTCCAGAGAAGCCACTGTCTTGCCTGTGTGCTTAGGGTCGTTGTCTTGTTGGAATGTGAACCCCAGTCTGATGTCCTGAGCGCCCTGCAGCGCTCATATCGAGGATATCTTTGTACTACGCTTTCCCTCGATCCTGATTAGTCTCTCAGTCCCTGGCGCTAAAAAACATCCCCATCGCATGATGCTGCCACCACCATGATTCACCTTAGGGATGGTGCAATGTTTCCTCCAGACGTGAGCCTTTGCATTCAGGCCGAAGAGTTCAATCTTGGTTTCATCAGACCAAAAAATCTTGTTTCTCATGGTCTGAGAGTCTTTAGGAGCCTTCTGGCAAACTCCAAGTGGGCTGTCATGTGCCTTTTACTGAGAAGTGGCTTCCATCTGGTCACTCTACCATGAAGGCGTGATTGGTGGAGGACTGCAGAGATGGTTGTCCTTCTGGAAGGTTCTCCCATCTTCACAGAGGAACTCTGGAGCTCTGTCAGAGTGACCATCTGGTTCTTAGTCACCTCCCTGACCAAGGCCCTTCTCCCCCGATAGCTCAGTTATGAAAAATCAGTTATGAAAATATTAATGCTCAGTTTGGCCAGGCGACCAGTTCTAGGAGTCTGTGTTCTTGGGGACCTTCAATTGTGCAGAATGTCTTTGGTACCCTTCCCCAGACCTGTACCTCGATACATTCCAGTTTCGGAGCTCTGCAGACAATTTCTTTGACCTCATGGCTTGGTTTTTGCTCTGACATGCACTGTCAACTGTGGGGCCTTATATAGACAGGTGTGTGCCTTTTCTAAATCATGTCCAATCATTTGAATTTACCACAGGTGGACTCCAATCAAGTTGTAGAAACATCTCAAGGATGAACAATGGAAACAGGATGCAGCTGAGCAGGAATTTCGAGTCTCATAGTAAAGAGTATGAATACTTCTCTAAATAAGGTATTTCTGTTTTTGTAAAAAAATCGAAAAAACTGTTTTAGCTTGTCATTATGGCGTGTTGTGTGTAGATTGATGAGGAAAATATGTAATTTCATCCATTTCAGAATAAGTCTGTAAGATAACAAAAGTCAAGGAGTCTGAATACTTTCCGAATGACCTAGTTACATTTTCCTCTTATGAAACAATTCAAAGTGGAGTCCCTGTCATTTTGTCTGAAGAGTTGACCAGTAGAAAGTAAAAACATCTCAGTTAGATAACAGTTTAGATTATTTTGGGTTGGACTTGTGCCTCATTTAAAAGTATAAAATAAAAACCTCTGTTATATTAAAGTTTAGACACATATGTTAATGTGTCTATAGGGTCATAGATTAAAATGCAGTGTGTTTAAACAGCCAGTGATGTGGAACAGATAATCTATAGGCCAGACCCTACTAATCAATAGACATGTTTAATGCTAATCCTCAGGAATGCCAATGTATTGATCCCCTGCTTCTCAGAGAACCCACTCCAGTTGGACACACACACAAACCCCCCGCTGAGTCGAGGAGGGGCAAGATCAGATCAGACTGTTGTAGTTATTGATCACTTGTCCCTGTGAGAGACCAGGTCACTTGGTCGTCTGTCACAGCACTGGGCGTTGTGGTTAGGAGACGAAGCAATGGTGACACACACTTCAAAGGGAAGGGACAGACTGGAAGCTGGACAGACAGAGATGGGTAATGATGGTTGGGGGGTGAGAGGAAAAAGAGAGAGAGAGAGAGATTGTGGTTTGGCCAGGTCTAACGTTATTAGGCCGTATTTGGTCATGTTGCACAGAAGGCCATTGAGGTTAGAGATTGCTGACCACTACAAAGACAGCTTGTCTACTCAGCAGTGTGTGGAATACCATGTTTATATAGGGTTTCCTATCTATAGCTCTTCACAGGGATCTAATAAATGGTACATATATGTATATGCCATTTAAACACTTTTTGGGGGGTTGACGCAAAATAAGTGTTAATCGCCTCCTGGCGGTCAGTATTTACCTATTATTTTAAAGCAGTACTACATCCCTGGTAATTAATTCAATAATATCTCAACTTCATAAGTATATGTCTTTGCGTTTGTGAGGCAGTCAGTAAATCAGTCTGTGCATGCATCTGTCTGTGTGTTTGCAATAAAACAAACTTCCCGAGTTGCTATGAATGACTGTGTGCGCATGTCTGTGCATGCGCGTGTAAAGTAAGCTATTTCTTCTGTAATCCCTAAAACAGCTGAACACTTGCCAGCTGAAAATAAAATATCTAAATGGCCGATCATGTGAAATCCTTCGCCTGATGAATGTAAAGTATGCCTCTGACATAGCCTGAGAAGTATTCCCACTATGCTTTCTTCTCTTTCCACGCCGCTACTTCCTCAAGCTGACATTTTGCTGTGATAAGAGGAAAAGCCTTGAATCCCACACACATTCACAGCGAAATTCCAGTAACGCCAGAGTGGGAGCTTTCGGAGTTCTCTCAGATTCCCACACGTACCATACTCAATGGACAATGCTGGGATTGAGGGATTCAGCCTAGGATGCATGAGAGCTATTATTCACTCTTCCTATCGCTAGCATATGCAATGCTAATGACTTACTGTACAGTGTTCGTCTTTGGCATGGCAAGGTTGTGTTCTCTCTCTCCCTTTCTGTTTATTTCATTCTCTCTCTTCTCTCTCTCTCTCTCTGTCTGTTTTATGCCCTTATTCTTTTGCAACATCTATCTTTCCCCCTTACCCTCTCCTCCTCTCTCTCTCTGCCCTCTCTTTTCTCTCTCTCTGTCTTCTCACTTGTTCTCCGTCTCTCAGTCTCTCTGCCCTCTCTCTCTCTCCCTCTCTCCCTGTCTCTCTCTCGCTCTGCCCTTGCGTAGGGGGATGTCTGAAGTTTGTATCAAAGGCATGTGTCAGAAGAAGGCGTAATTTGATTCAGCTGTGTGCTTTCGGTCTCAGTCAAACGCTGTCAGAAATGCCCTTCAAAGGTTGTTTATGACATTTGTCCTGGTTTTCTGTCAAATGGCTTTGTGCTGTAAATGTTCTTGAAACGTTCTTGACATATTGTGGACAACAAAAAAGTCACACAGTTTCTCAATTTCTTTCCCTCTCTCTCAGGTGTGTTGTTTGATCTCCCTTCTTGTCCTATCAAAACAGAATTCAAAGTTCTCCAAAAAGTATTGAACACCTCGTCGCAACTCATAATTCCACTCTCTGTGTGACTTGACAAAAAATGCCTCACCTGAAATATTTTTGGCCAGCAACCACACTGTGCACACATACTCATGCACACACTGTGCACCCCACTCCATACTTCCAACCCTCCACCACACATATACACACTCTCTCTATCACACACACACCACACTCAGAGGACACAGGGGGCTTTCTTGCCGCCCGTAGACTTTGTTGTGTCAGTGTCAGTTTTTACTTTCCTCCTCCAAGGGGCTTCCAGCCAACCAGGCTACCATCTAGCCCGCCGCTGGCGGCGCTCGCCCGGCCGTGCCAAAGGTGACTTCCTGTCAAACAGCTGGGGTCTTGTTCAGGCTGAACGACAGGCAGTGTTGCTGTAATCTCCCATGAATCTTTACATATTGGGATCGAAACCGCCGTCGTGTTGCAACACAGTTCTTTCCTCTCCCCCTCTCTAACAAAGAACAAAAGGTGACTGTGTGGATTTAGGCTTTGCTGACTGGCTTCACTTAGGGTGACAGTGTGTGTCTGCTGTGAATCAGCGAACTGTCAAGGAAGAATCTTTCTTTTGAAAAGGAGAAAGCGGTGAAGCGGTGCGTCCGGTTCTGAGGTGTTTTCCGGGTTAAAGTGTCAGCTGTCACTGGGTTGACCTCCAGGAGTGACGCAATGTGTGTGTGTGCGTGTGCGTGTTCATGAGAAAATTGACACACACACACACTTCATTAGATCCTGAGGTAATCCGGACGGATCGGGGTCAACATCCAACTTCCAAGTCCATATTTGCCCACTATCCTCTCTGGTCTGTCCCTTCCCCCCGCCCGTGGCGCCCCTGGGCACAGGAAGTAGAGACCTCCTCTGAGGTCACGTGAGGTCATTAAGGGTCGTGTGAGGTCACAAGGGGTCAGGCCAGATTCTGAGAGCACTGATACGATTTGATGGCTGCTTATTAGAGGTGGTGTTCCTTTATTATGGTGACAATTATAAACCAAAATGCACAGGATACACTCTACGTTGTGAGTGGCCTAGACCGCTGGTCATAGGATATACTGAGGGTTTTGATTGGACATGACAGCTGACCAAGTTGGACATGAATGCAAGCATGTGTTTTAGTGGCCTGCATGTTTCAGTTCTCAGTGAGGTCATTACTTCACAAATCAAATCATATTTTATTGGTCACATACACATGGTTAGCAGATGTTAATGTGAATGTAGCGAAATGCTTGTGCTTCTATTTCCGACAGTGCAGTAATATCTAACAAGTAATCTAACAATTCCCCAACAACTACCTAATACACACAAATCATAAGGTATGGAATAAGAATATGTACATATAAGTATATGGATGAGCGATGGCCAAGCGGCATAGGCAAGATGCAATAGATGGTATAAGACACCGTTATACATATGAGATGAGTAATGTAAGATATGTAAACTATATTAAAGTGGCATTTTTAAAGTGACTAGTCAGCTCTATGTAGGCAGCAGCCTCTCTGAGTTAGTGATTGCTGTTTAGCAGTCTGATGGCCTTGAGATAGAAGCTGTTTTTCAGTCTCTCGGTCCCAGCTTTGATGCACCTGTACTGACCTCGCCTTCTGCATGGTAGCGGGGTGAATAGGCAGTGGTTCGGGTGGTTGTTGTCCTTGATGATCGTTTTGGCCTTCCTGTGACATGGGGTGCTGTAGGTGTCCTGGAGGGCAGGTAGTTTGCCCCCGGTGATGCATTGTGCAGACCGCACCACCCTCTGGAGAGTTTTGAGGTTGTGGACGGTGCAGTTGCCGTACCAGGCGGTGATACAGCCCGACAGGATGCTCTAAATTGTGCATCTGTAAAAGTTTGTCAGCGTTTTAGGTGACAAGGCAAAATTCTTCAGCCTCCTGAGGTTGAAGAGGCGCTGTTGCGCCTTCTTCACCACACTGTCTGTGTGGGTGGACCATTTCAGTTTGTCTGTGATGTGTACGCCGAGGAACTTAAAACTTTCCACCTTCTCCACTACTGTCCCTTCGATGTGGATAGGGTGGTGCTCTTAACTACTTAGGGAGCAGTGGGGGGTAGCGCCCCACTCCCGACACTACCCGGTGAAATGTAAGGCACCAAATTCAAAATCCCAAAGTTGAATTATTAAACATTCTTGTGTTGCATAGTGTTGCATAGTCATCAAAAGCTCTGATTATTGGCAATATCACAGCGTTGTCAGATTTCAAAAAGGCTTTACGGCGAAAGCACAACATTTGATTGTTTGAGGATAGCCCCTCTCATATTTTATGCATTAGCATAAATCCATAACCAAAGCGGGTCTCATAAAACGCATAAAATCGCTAATATAAAATCCCTTACCTTTCGAAGAAATTCTGCTGAGGGCTTCATGAGTGTCTAACGAAGTCATCCAATGGTTCTTTTGTTAGAAAAAGTCATTTATTATATCCATAAATCTCAGTTTGGTTGGCGCGTTATGTTCATAAAATACAGCGACCACTTGCCCATTGAACCGTGAAAAGAACACGTTCAACCTATACCTATACACTTGTCCAAGAACAATCAAACATCATTGATAATGTATCCTTAGGAACACTTTTATGTATATTTACTATAATATTTCAACCGGATTATAAACTGGACAATAGGAAAGGAAAAAAACACAGCGCGCGCGAGCCTGTGAACGCGCCTCCTCTTCTGTTTACATCCTGTGACTAGTTCGAAATTCTTCTTCTATTACCATCCAGAGCAACTAAACATCATCAAACACTGTCTAGAGACTGTTGACATCCAGTGGAAGCAATAGGTACTGCAATCTTACTCCCGTATATGGCTGTTTTCAATAGGGAGGGGTTCAAAATAAGGCAATGTGTCAAAAACACTTTTTCCAGGACATAAATTCCTCGGGTTTTTGCCTGCTATATCAATTCTGTTATACTCACAGACAACATTGTAACACTCTTAGAAACTTCAGAGTGTTTCCTATCCAATAGTACTAAATATGTCCATATCCTAGTTTCTGGGCCTGAGTGGCAGGCCTTTTTTTTTGGGCACGCCAGACTCTCCCTAAGAAGTTAAAACTTCTTTGGGATCGGTGTCCCTTCCACGGGACGGTGGAGCTAACGTAGGCTAATGCGATTAGCATGAGGTTATCAAGAACAAGAACATTTCCCAGGACATAGACATATCTGATATTGGCAGAAAGCTTACATTCTTGTTAATCTAACTGTACTGTCCAATTTACAGTAGCTATTACAGTGAAAGAATACCATGCTATTGTTTGAGGAGAGTGCACAATTTTGAACATGTAAAGTTATTAATAAACTAATTAGGCACATTTGGGCAGTCTTGATACAACATTTTGAACAGAAATGCAATGGTTCATTGGATCAGTCTAAAACTTTGCACATACACTGATGACATCTAGTGGCCAAAATTGCACCTGGGCTGGAATAATACATTATTGCATTTCAAAGATGAGGGTACAAAAAAAATACAAATATTCTCCTACATTCCTTTCGTTTTGCATAGAAACACCATAATATTAATCAAATGAATTAAGCCAAATTTCTTAAAATCCATCCTGTATACTATATTATTACAAAAAAGGTTTTAAATTCTCTGGTAATGCCAATATGGAAGAGTATCAAATGCTTCTCAAAGATGCCCACTGGTGGTCAAACTAGCACTAACTTGCATTAACAGAAAAAATGGCTGACAATTAGATAACGTGCCACAGAATGCTGCAACAGCCCGCAAGGTGTGTTGCAGTATGATGTGACTTTTAAAGGAGGAACCACTGTAGGTATGTATAAGTATCTCAAAATAGTGGCAAGGATAACGGTAAGTATCTCAAAATATAATCTATCATGTTTGGTAAATTGAGTATAGCTAGCTATAATTCCAATGATTTGGCTGACAATAGGAAAAGAAGAGCAGCTTTTACATGGCTAAAGGAGAAGGATTACCGCGCATTTATTGTTGAAAGGAAACTCATTCAAGATATTCTGACGAGGTGGCCTGGGAAAAAGAATAGGATTTATGTCATGGGCTGTTATGAACCTATTAAAAATCCTTGAGTACTCAGGTACTCTAATATGTAAATAAACTATAATATTTCAGACGGAAAATAGCCTGTTCAATAGAAAATAAAAATTACGAAGAGAGCGCACACAATCACGCGCACAAAAGAGTAGTGTCAGTTCTAACAGCCACTTCCCAGAACTTCTATTTCTTGTTCGTTTTTCAAAAAACAAGTCTGAAACCATGTCTAAAGACTGTTGACATCTAGTGGAAACTATAGGAACTGGAATCTGGGAGCTAAATCCCTCGACAGTGAATAGAAAGTCAATGGGAAAACTGTGACATAAAAAAATATCTGGATAGATTTCCTCGGGTTTTCGCCTGCCATATCAGTTATGTTTTACTCACAGACATTATTTTAACAGTTTTAGAAACGTCAGAGTGTTTTCTAGCCAATACTAGCTTCTGGGCCTGAGTAACAGGCAGTTTACTTTGGGCACATCAGGCTCTCAGTACTTCCGAACACTGCCCCCTAGCCCTAACAGGTTAACAAACACTAAGAAATGCATAATATGCTTTTTCTTGCACATTACAGTTTCAGCGGACCCACATTTTGCATGGGATGCCTTTAAATTTGCCTTTAGAGGCCATTCAATAACAAGTAAAATGCCTGCCACTCAGGCCCAGAAACTAGGATATGCACATAATTAGTACTATTGGATAGGAAACACTCTGAAGCTTCTAAAACTGTTCAAATAATGTCTGTGCGTATAATGGCTTCCAGTACCTATGGCTTCCACTAGATGTCAACAGTCTTTAGACAAGGTTTCATGCGTTTATCATGGAAGAGAGCCGAACAGAAGAAGAATATGTAAGAGGATAGAGGAAGTGAATTAAGTTTTTGGTGCGCGAGACCGTGTGCGTGCTCCTCGGTATTTTCCTTTTATATCGTTTAGGATATTATCCGTGTGAAATATAATCGTTAATATGCATAAAAGGGTACCTAAGGATACATTATAAATGATGTTTGATTTGTTTGGGCAAAGTTGATAGGTATAATTTGAACGCTTTCTCTTCACTGTTCAATGGGCGAGTAGACTGTGGATTTTCTGAACATAACGCCCCAACCAAACAGAGATTTATGGATATAAACAATTACTTTTTCTAACAAAAGAAAAATGGATTGTCATGCTTGGACACTTTGGTTTGCCCTCAGCAGAAGATCATCAAAAGGTAAGCAATTTATTTGAGCTCTTATATGTGTTTTGTGAGACCCGCGCTGGTTATGATTTTATACTAATGCATAAAATATGTGAGGTGCTATCCTCAAACAATCAAATGTTGTGCTTTCGCCATCAAGCCTTTTTGAAATCTGACAACGCTGTGATATTGCCAAGACTCTAAGCTTTTGATGACTATGCAACACTTGTATATTGTATATAACTTTTGGATTTTGAATTTGGCGCCTAACATTTCCCCGGGTTGTGTCGGGAATGGGGCGCTAGCACCCCAATGATCCTTGAGAGGTGGGAAAGATTGGGTTCACTTATCTAAAAAACTATGCAAATTGGAAGGAGAACGCAACCAAAAAGAACCTAAATTACAAACAATAGAGAAATCCTTATCTCACCAAAGGAGATTTTGAATGAGGAAGTAAAATATTTTAAACAACTGTTCTCGTCAAGTTCCTTCAACCTCGATTGACAATGAGTTTTTGTGATATCCTTCCCCTACAAATACATGTTAAACTATCTGCGACACCAAAAAAATATTGTGAAGGCCTAATTGCATAAGAAGTGCTATTCCTTTCAGACTGGGAAAAGCACGAGACTTGATGGCCGTCAGAAATTATTCATACCCTTGATTTATTCCACATTTTGTTCTGTTACAGTCTGAATTCAAAATGGTCCCATCTACATACAATACCCTGTAAATACAAAGTGAAAACATTTTTGCAAATGTATTGAAAATGAAATACAGAGCTATCTCATTTACATAAGTATTCCCACCCCTGAGCCAATACTTTGTAGAAACACCTTTGGCGGCAATTACAGCTTTGAGTCGTCGGTTAACAGCAATCTTCAAGTCTTTCCACATATTTTCAATGGGATACAAGTCTTGGCTTTGGCTGGGTGACTCAAGAACTTTCACATTCTTGTTCTGAAGCCATTCCATTGTTGCTTTGACTGTAGGCTTTAGGTCATTGTCCTGTTGGAATGTACATCTAACCCCAGTCTAAGGTCGTTTGCACTCTGAAGCAGGTTCTCATCAAGGATTTGCCTGTATTTGGCTCCATTCATTGTTTCCTCTATCCTTACCAGTATCCCAGTCCCTGCTGTTGAAAAGCATCCCCATAGCATGATGCCACCACCGCCATGCTTCACGGCAGGGATGGTGTTAGATGGGTGATGAGCTGTGCCTGGTTTTCTCCAGACATACATCTTTGCATTTTTATTAGTTACATTTTTGTTTCATCAGACCACATAATATTTTGCTTCATGCTCTAAGACTATCATGTGGCTTTTTGAAAACTCCTGGCGTGTTGTCATGTGCCTTTTTCTCAGCAGTGGCTTCCATCTGGCCACTCTCCAATAAAGCCCAGATTGATGAAGTGCTGTAGAGACTGTTGTCCTTCTGGAAGGTTCTCCCATCTCAGCCAAGGGACTCTGTAGTTCTGTCATTGGGTTTTTGGTCACCTCCCTGACCAAGGTCCTTCTTGCCTGGTTGCTCAGTTTGGTCAGACGTTCAGCTCTAGGCAGAATCTGGGTAATTCCATATTTTTTCAATTTCCAAATGATGGAGACCACTGTGCTCTTGGAAACCTTCCTCTGGAAATTGTTTTATACCCTTCCCCAGATACAATATACTGTATGCCTAATCACAATTCTATCTCAGAGATCTACGGACAGTTCCTTGGACTTGTTGTAGTTCATGCTCTGACATGCATTGTCAACTGTGGGACCATTTATAGACAGGTGTGTTTCTCTCTAAATCATGTCCAAACAATTGAATTGTCCACAGGTGGACTCCAATCAAGTTAGTGATGTTTCAAGGATGATCAAAGTAAAATGAATGCACCGGAGCTCAATTTGGAGTGTCATAGCGAAGGGGTGTGAATACTTATGTAAAAGAGGTAAGTCTGTATTTAATTTTAATAGTACTTTGTCATTATGTAGCATTGTGTGTAGAGGGTTGAGAAATAATCTATTTTGAATTCAGGTTGTAACACAACAAAATGTGGAATAAGTCAAGGGGTACGAATACTTTCTGAATGCACTGTATCAAACCCTGTATGATCTACTGAAAATTCCATCACTATCATTTTTTAATGACTTGTATTTAATTGGTAAACTGTTGGACACAAAAAAAGAGGGACTGATCTCTCTCCTACTGAAGCAGGAGCCAGGGGGGAAGTACAAAGACCAAGTATCTTAAAAAGATTGGAGGCCCCTCACCTCAAATCAATGTTGCAACCAAAGAATTAGGAATTGGAATACCAGAATGGACATGAACCTTCTTATGATGGGATAAAGGTCAGTCATGTTGGTCAGGGAGTTGGTCAACCGTGGTTTGCCAGTGTTGTGATAAGATATTGTGTAAAATAATGAGTTTGAAAAATGTATCTGTACTGTATGTTTGTTAGCTACGTCAACATTCCATTCAAACAATGCAGTCAACCCACAGCCATACACTGGCTGAAATCAGTTGATGATAGATCTTAGACAATTTATAAGTGCAACATGTACTGATATGGTATCATATAATAGCACTCACAGCTTTCTAAAACACAGACATTTTGGCATGGTGTGTTTACATATATTTTAGAGGATATTAATACAGAAAATGTGTATAAAACCCATATGAGCTGTATTTATACTTATTTGACAATATTTCTAGGTTGACAGTAATTCTATTACACAATTTATGATACATCACAACTCACTTTTATTTTCCTGCATAAGAAAATCAGGATTATGCATCTGCTGCCATGTATTCATTAACTATTTAGACTGGTTTGGATTTCTCCCTGACCAATATACAATAGATGCGGTAAAGGAGTCAATGGAACTCAGACGCTGCATTGACCAGATTGGCTCACACTCAACAAATCTGGACCGTAGGTGAGGATTTTTGATTTGGTTACATGTACATTGAACAACACAGCAGCTTTTCGGCATGTTTTGTAATTTCTGGGATTCCTTATTATTACGTGAATATCGACTCGGAGTAAAGCTGCCATTTTCACCCCATTCTGGAATTTTCAGGGTTTATGACGTAGCTCCTAAAGTAATTTAATAGGATCTCTATGGTGAGATTTTTACTTTCGAGAATCTCTCATAAGATGGATAAACAGTGGCTGTATTGGCGGTTTCTGTAGTTTCTTCACTTTTCTGAGTGTATAGAACCAGCTTCTCAGGCTTAATCTATAGCTAGAGGACTCCTAATTTCTCCAGGAGTGATAAGTATAATTGTTGTCTTCATCTGTTGTCTAGTACTGTCTTTTTGCTTGCTAGGGCCATGTACTTAAGTGCTGCCTATCTTCCCAGTAGCCTACTCGGTGTGTGAACTGCTGAGTGCTCCTAACTTTGACACATCAACCTGGATCAAGGGCCGGGCAGGGCAATTGGTGACTTGTTTTTCGTCGTCAGTGGCTGTATTAGAGAGAAGTGGTTTCTCCTCTCCTAGGCAATCAGCAATTAGTACAGGGAAGTGTGCCCTTCACCTCTGCTAGGCAACTAGCAATTAGTGTTTGTACTTCAGTCTCCCCTGGTTTCTCAGTGGCAGCTGTGAGCGGTGGTCATGTCAGTGACAGTCTCGTCGGCAAAACTAAGATCATTGCCAAACAAAGACGCTCGTTGATCTGCAGAGTTCTTTGAGGAAGGGAAGAGAGGAGGGCTTCTCACCACTCTCTCACTTGAGTATCTTACCTAGTTATTTTCTGATTACCTCATTTCTGATTACCTCAAACTGCTGCTACTCGCTGTTAATTATCTATGCATAGTCACTTTACAAATTACCTCGACTAGCCTGTACACCCGCACATTGACTCGGGCACCGGTACCCCCTGTATATGGCCTCGTTATTGTTATGTAACTTTTTTTATTTTTTTTTATTGTTAAGGGCTTGTAAGTAAGCATTTCACAGTAACGTCTACACCTGTTGTATTCGGCGCATGTGATAAATACATTTGATTTGATAGATGTAATGCAAAAGGTAAAATGGTAGTGTACTGGGAAATATGAATTATTTATGATATCATTGTTGGTTTAATATACTTTATTGTTTAATAAAAAAAAAATGATTTACTACATAGACTTATTAAAAAAATGTCAATGTTCAACAATCCCCTGATATGAATTATTGATGATATCATTGTTGGTAAGAGAAGAGACAATTTTTGTTCCTCTAAAAAAATATTTTTTTCTTTAATCTTTTGTTGCACAAGACTGTTTGAAAACCACTCACCCAAGTTCACCTCCTACCCTGTCTACATTGACAAAATATCCAGACAATGTAACTGACAACAGACATCTGGTAGCAGCAGCCCCGCCCTCCCCAAACTCAACTCAAAAGGCAACATGGAATGTGAGAGCGATGAACAGCCGTACCCTGAACAAAACAGAAGGAACCCCTCCCCCTCATCCCCCTTTTCCTTGACTGATATTGTAAGTTCTGAACAGCTGAACAGGCATAACCAACCACCAACTTCCCTATCCTCTACCCCCCTGACAGCTGAAGAGATTACATAAGCATCCTCACACTACACTGCAGATTGCGCCACTAGAGCTCCTTCCGGAAGGGGTGCCTGCCACCGCCACCACTGCGGAGCCTGTCGCAGATGACGGTGGTCCTATTGCCTGCCCTCCTGCACCTGTGAATAATTTGGGCCCAAATTGTTTATTTAGCTTTACTTAAGTGCTACCAGTGTTTCCAATTGTGTGTGTGTCCATGCAGTGATTCAACACAACCACTGACAAAATAAGGCCAAATTAACCCAAAAGTGAACTCCCCTTCTCTATCCTCCTACTCCTTCCCCTCCCCCCTTTTCCTCAGGCCATCCTCTTCCAGAAAACCACGAGCCACTTTAAGCAAATGGGGGAGTTGTTTAAACAAGCCCCTTGAAGGAAGCGGCATGGGAGCTGGTGTTTGTTGTTAGTTTGCTGTGTTTCCGTTTGTTTTAAGAAAAACCTCTCTGTTCCCCTCAGCTGCAAATGTGTTTGTTTGTTGTTTGTGCCAAAGCTGAAGAGGAACCTGCTATCTATTAGATTAAAAAGACTATACTCAATCCAGGAATTAAAAGTATATAATATAAAGTATTTACAGTGCCCTCAGAAATTATTCACACTCCTTATTCAACATGTTACAGCCTGAATTTAAATTGGATTAAACTAAGGTTTTTTGGTAACTATGTTTTTCAAAATGTTTAGTAAATAATACAAAATGAAAATCCTAAATGTCTTGTCAATAAGTAGTCAACCCCTTTGTTATGGCAAGCTGAAATAAGTTCAGGAGCAGAAATGTGTCCAATAATAGTGTTTTTTTTACGACAAAGCTGTGTGTGTGTGTGTGTAGTGCGTGCGCATTTGTCTGAGCTGCCTAGCCGCAGCCTCTCATCTGAGACTCGATCCACGAAAGGTTTTCATTACGTTGCCAAGACATTCTCCCTGCACGCTGTAATTTCTGATCAACGAGACTCATTAACACAGAACAAAGCGTCTCTAACCTGCTTCGTAACCCTGACGGAGTTCACCAGTAACGAAAAAAGGATCCTAACGAGTATGCCAATTAGCCACTCAAACAGGCTCATGACGTAATGGAATACCCCACACACATAGAGGCGTCACCGTGGTAGGATAAGAGAAAATATTCTACTGGGGAATAAAAAGGGCCTAAAATGATTATGAATACATGCGATAGAGCGTTTACTTATGTTATGTCTCTCTAGAGTTTGTCTGTTAATAAGTGCTTTCAAAATATAACTCAAGGAGGGAGTCTTTGATGGAAGAGAGACAGGGAGAGTGGCTTAGATGTTGTGTGGGATAAAAACAATTAGCGTGTATGCGCGGTTGTGAGAGAAGAGAGGGAGAGACAGAGAACAATAGAGGGAGGGAAGGAAATGAGAGAGAGAGAGAGAGAGAGAGAGAGAGAGCATCATTTGAAATGTAGCGAGGAACAGCAGTGAGGGAACGGGTGGAGGGGCCATGTGTGTTTAAACAGGGGGGTAGAAGAGAAGTATGTGTGTTGGAGGATGGTTGCCCCTCCCCAAAACATGCATGCCACTCCCCCTATCCTCATGATTCAGCGGAAAATCACCAAGTTGCATGAGTAGGGTATTGGTGTGTGAAGACACACACAGTCTTCATTTATCAGTGTTCATGTTGTAAACGCTGAGGGAGTTATGAGTTTGTGTGTGTGTGTCTGTGTGTTCAAACTGCCTCTGGAAGCAACGTCAGCAGAAGAACTGTTCATCAGACAAAATTAAACGTGCCTATTTATATAATAAATATGAATTCGGAGGGCAGAAATGATTAAATATTAAAGCATTAGACCTCTTACTAAAGGCTACAGTCATACAAAACCTAAACTTAAATTAAACTGGTTCTCTATCAGATTAGTAAGAATGTCTCACCCCGTGTTCAAGAATGGCCTTTTTCCCATAATTCAGTTATTTGAAAATGAAATAATCTCCAGAATATAGCATTTTTTTTTCAAAAAGCCATGGAAAGTTGGTAGCAATTTCATTTTAATCCACCAGAAAAGACAGAGCAAATATTACAAGAAATGTTATGGTTCAACTCAAATATACTAATAAAAAAAACACTGTTTAATCTTTGTCAATAATATCATAAATAGGACTGGTGGAGTTATGTAACACATGCAGTTAACAAAAACATGTCTCCTCTATTCAAAATTCCAACCAACTGATGGCATTATTATTGTCTGGCGGCCCTGCATTAAAGATCAATTAAAAATTATAGCAACTACAGCGCCTGATATGGTAAAAAAAAAAATCTGGACAATCTACTTTTTTAGTTTTTGAAGCTAAAATTAGGATCATGTATACTCTGCTAATGACCATACAAAAAAAGACTAACAATATGGCGAACTTAGCAAAACAACTGTAGGTATTTGTAGTATGTGCATGGGGGCACCTCTGCCAATGATGACAAACACAACTCATCAACTCACCTACATTCCTCTGCCGGCTCTGATGCTAAGCTAAGCAGATATTGGCCTTGGTCAGTAGTTTGACGGGAGACTTCCTGGGAAAAACCTGGGTTATGTTCAGTAGGGAGAAAACGTTTTGAAACAGCAAGGTACAACCAGAACGTGTCCAATAAGAAATACATTTTTGTTTTGCAAAAAGTTTTGCTATGGTGTGCCCTGCTGAACACAACCCAGGTTGATTATACAACTCTTAGAAGGGTAGTAGAGGGCACTCTTCATTCTGACCTAAGGACACCCCAATTCCCCCTGCGCAGTGACGGGGGACAATGCCCTGCAAACGGTGCCGTCCTTCACATAAGAAACATTACGTAAAATGTTAAACTGAGGTTCTGACTCAATGGTCACCAGACATCCAATGGCACTTATCACAAGTAGGAGTGCTAACCCTTGTGTCCACAAGCAGATTTTGTAGAGTCAACATCACAACAACCAAGTACACACACAAACACACACGTTTATGTTTTTAGGTGTCGAAGGGAGGGACAACCATAACAGACAGACAGCAAAAGAACAACAACAGCGAAAAGTTCTGACTCATTGAGGCCAATGCTCAGGAAGCAACGCATCCTCTGTGTGAGTGTGAGCGTGTGCACGTGTGTGTGTGTGTTCATTTGTCTGTATGTCTGTGTATGCAGATACACGGGAAAGAGCAGAGCGGATGTGTTGGTGGGGGACTCACGGTCCAAACACCTCTGGAACAATCAGAGGCTGTCCACTCGGTTTCCTGTTTGAGTTTTTATGGGCTATGTACTCATCACCACGGAAACACAGACAAGAAATGCCGGCCGCTCCGTGATGAACGAATAGACAGCAAGATTAAAAACATGGGGAAAGGATAGAATACTCAAAGAAAGATCGGATACACTCTCTAGTCTATTTCGGGCGGCTGTGCCGACACATGCACACACACACACATAGTGACACTCTGGAGGCTCGTCAGGAAGGTGGAAGTGAGACGTGCTAATAAAGCAGTATGTAGGAAGTGGGTACAGCAGGGGGGCGGTGGATCTGTAAAGCAGAATGGCCCAGACCAGAGCGAGGGAGGGAAG
Organism: Brachymystax lenok tsinlingensis; assembly: GCA_030435695.1. NCBI lineage: Eukaryota > Metazoa > Chordata > Actinopteri > Salmoniformes > Salmonidae > Brachymystax > Brachymystax lenok. The sequence continues at coordinate 37,775,261 of CM059817.1, read as the reverse complement.
GAAGGGTGGGCATGGTTAGGGACCAACCTAGGTCATGGAGGGCAGAGGGGGAACATGGAGAGGGCCTGCCCCAGACAGGGTGGAACGTGCTGGGGCTTATGATGGCCGGACAGAGCCCCCCCTTAGTGATGCATAATATTTAACTCCATTTAATATTATAGTAAAACCAGGTGCAATCAATTATTATGCGTTTAGCTGACTAAGATCAGGAAATGGTCATGGGAAGCGATTGCAAAATGCAAATATGATTTTATAACTTCGTAATAAATGAAATCACATACAAGGCATAAAGTGCAAGTTACAAGGAAACACTGACATTAACGTAGCGTTCACAATCTAGACATACAGATGTTAAGGTTAACTTACAAGACAAAGCATGAACTAATCAGACCTACTCAGGCCCAAGGCATTTCATCCAACCTTATTCCATGGGCAGGATACAGGATAAGAGAGAGAGCAACAGACCTTCATTCCATTTCTACCAGATCTGACTTGTTGACCAATCCACAGACCAAACCAAAGGTAATACAACTAAAATATCCAATCGGATGGAATCAACCAACATCCTCTAGGAAGGGAGTCACGTTTCTGACCTGTGATGATGACCTGAGGGGGTGTGCTGGGTGCAATGGAGATACGACAGCATTCCTGAGAGGAAAATGGCATACAGTGTTGTCAGAGTTCACTCTGAACAACTACAAGTAACCACAGAGATCATACATCCGTATAGATGGCATCAAAGTTCTCCTCAGAGGACAAGTTTTAGATGGATACCAGACATAGATGCGATAGTGTTATTGTAACACACATTTTTGTAATAAATGATCTGGTAACTGTTGAAGAGGGATACATTTTGGCCATTCAGAGGGGGGAAGGCCGCACTGGCCCTTAAATAATTGTCCTTTGTGTCTTCCTTGTGTTCCTGGGTCATTTTCTATGCAGCACCAGGTGACAGAGAGTACATAGTTTAGGGCCGAGCCTACCCCCCCCAGCCAACAAAACCTAATATCTAACAAATTCCACAACACCTAATACACAGTCTAGTAAAGGAATGGGATAAGAATATATAAGTATAAAATATATGGATGAGCAGTGACAGAGCAGCTAAGATGCAATTGATGGTAAAGAATAGATAGTGAAGGAGACAGTATACAGTATATACACTATCGTTCAAAAGTTTGGGGTCACTTAGAAATGTCCGTGTTTTCCATGAAAACATACATGAAATGAGTTGCAAAAGGAATAGGAAACATAGTCAAGACGTTGACAAGATTATAAATAATTATTTTAAATTGAAATAATAATTGTTGCGCCTTCTTCACCACACTGTCTGTGTGGGTGGACCACACACTTGTGGGGCCCCTTTGTTGAGGGTCAGCAAAGTGGAGATGTTGTTTTCCACCTACACCACCTGGGGGCGGCCCGTCAGAAAGTCCAGGACCCAATTGCACAGGGTGGGGTTGAGACCCAGGGCCACCAGCTTGATGATGAGTTTAAAAGGTACTATGGTGTTGAATACTGAGCTGTAGTCAATGAACAGCATTCTTGCATAGGTATTCCTCCTAACCAGATGGGATAGGGCAGTGTGCAGTGTGATGGCAATTGCATCGTCTGTGGACCTGTTCGGGCGGTATGCAAACTGAAATGGGTCTACGGTGGCAGGTAAGGTGGAAGTGATATGACCCTTGACTAGTCTCTTAAAGCACTTCATGAAGACAGAAGTGAGTACTACGGGGCGATAGTCATTTAGTTCAGTTATCTATGCCCACTTGGGTACAGGAACAATGGTGGCCATCTTGAAGCATGTGGGGACAGCAGACTGGGATAGGGAGCGATTTAATATGTCCGTAAACACACCAGCCAGCTGGTCTGCGCATGCTCTGAAGACGCGGCTAGGGATGCCGTCTGGGCCAGCAGCTTTGCGAGGGTTAACACGTTTAAATGTCTTACTCACACTGTGTCGGTGGCACTGTATACTCCTCAAAGTGGGAAAAGAAGGTGTTTAGTATGTCTGGAAGCAATACGTCAGTGTCCGTGAGGTGGGGGGTTTTCTTTTTGTAGTCCGTAATTGCCTGTAGACCCTGCCACATACGTCTTGTGTCTGAGCCGTTGAATTGCGACTCAACTTTGTCCCTATACCGACATTTCGCTTTCACCGCAGTTGCAGAAGCGTTACTATACATAGGTGGATGTGCTGGATGAAGACGCATCCAATACAAAAAAACAGATATGTCTACCTTAAATTAATGGATTTGTATGGGGATTTTTGTGTTATGCTATTTAGATTACCGCGTGGGTGCGGACATCGACCTTTAGGGTTCTGTCTGTCTCCTCCTCTCTCTCTCTCTCTCTCTCTCTCTCTCTCTCTCTCTCTCTCTCTCTCTCTCTCTCTCTCTCCTGATTCACCATTGGCTCTCATCCTCTTTCTTCTCCCTCTCTTGTCATCCTTTCTTCCTCCTTGAAGCTCCATATGTAACCCATCTAACCAGAGGAAAGAGAATGAAAGAGTGAGAAGAGATAGGGATTCAATATAAAGAGATTATAGAGAATGAACGGGAGGCAAAGAAAAGGAGAGGGAGTAGTTCATGGTAGTATACACACTATCATACACACCTATGTGAACCCACACATGCACAAATGCACGCACACACATACACTCAATGCCCACCTAAGAGGCAGAGAGTGATACAATGTTCTAGCCTGGCCCTGACCCAAGCTCTCTCATGTCATCCTCCCATGATGTGCAATTGGAAAGCTCTCTCTCCCCACTATACAAATGCTGAATTATAAATCCAACCCTAGACCGTACTCCCTAGGACCTAGGCACCTCTGTAGGTCTGATAGGATCAGAACTGTTTTAAGTGGTTGTGTAGATCCAGCTTCATATATACCTAAACTCCAAAGAGAAGCACAACACATCTGGCTTCATCTTTTCCATACATTTTGGATTGTGACATGGAAGGTATCGAACGTAAACCCATCTAGACATACTTTTTTGATTTCTGAAAACATCTGACAAACTTTGATACCAGTGGTAGATATCAAGATTGACTTAGATTCAGTCAAGAAAGTTCCATTCAGTTTTTTGGGGTCAGTTTTGAAGTTGTATTTCTGCATTGTAAGGAAGGAAATTGAGGACCTTGACAATGTTGACTCAGTAGATGACAGTATGACAGTACTGTTACTGTCATATGATGAGATAGATATGGAATCATCTGGGCCTCGGAGTGGGGCTAGGATGCAAGAGCTGGTTGCCCCACTGGGCAGGGTTACTGGGATGCTAAAGCTGGTGTTCTCACTGAGTAAGTACAGTGCCTTCGGAAAGTATTCAGACCCCTTCACTTTCAAGATTTCAACATTTTGTTACGTCACAGCCTTATTCTAAACAGCCTTTTCATTCATCAATCTACACACAATAGCCCACAATGACAAAGCAAAAACAGATTTTTATAAATCTTTGCTAATTTATTACAAAAGTTAAACATAAATACCACATGTACATAAGTACTCAGACCCTTTACTCAGTACTTTGTTGAAGCACCTTTAGCAGCAATTACAGCATCAAGTCGTCTTGGGTATGACGCTACAAGCTTGGCACACCTGTATTTGGGGAGTTTCTTCAATTCTTCTCTGCAGATCCTCTCAAACTCTGTCTAATTGGATGGGGAGCGTTGCTGGACAGCTATTTTCAGGTCTCTCCAGAGATGTTCAATCGGGTTCAAGTCCGGGCTCTGGCTGGGCCACGCAAGGACATATAGCATTGGAATAGTATTGGAAAAAAGTTGAAAAAACTGACCCCACTGACGCTGTATGTTAAATTGTGACGTATCATGATGTAACGTACAGCACGCATAATGCAACTCATTCTTTTTTTTTTTTTTTTTTCACCTTTATTTAACCAGGTAGGCCAGTAGAGAACAAGTTCTCATTTGCAACTGTGACCTGGCCAAGATAAAGCAAAGCAATGCGACAAAAACAACAGCACAGAGTTACACATGGGATAAACAAACGTATAGTCAATAACACAATAGAAAAATCTGTATACAGTGTGTGCAAATGGAGTAAGGAGGTAAGGCAATAAATAGGCCATAGTGGTGAAGTAATTACAATTTAGCAATTAACACTGGCGTGATAGATGTGCATATGAGGACGTGCAAGTAGAAATACTGGTGTGCAAAAGAGCAGAAAAACAAAAACAAATAAATATGGGATGATGATGGATGGGCAGCAGAGAACTGGAAGGAAAGGCGGCCAAAGGAGGTGTTGGCTTTGGGGAAGACCAGTGAAATATACCTGCAGGAGCGCAAGCTACGGGTGGGTGTTGCTATGGTGACCAGTGAGCTGAGATAAGGCGGAGCTTTACCTAACAAAGACTTATAGATGATCTGGAGCCAGTGGGTTTGGCGACGAATATGAAGCGGGGGCCTGCCAACGAGAGCATACAGGTCGCAGTGGTGGGTAGTATATATGGGGCTTTGGTGACAAAACGGATGGCACTGTGATAGACTGCATCCAATTTGCTGAGTAGAGTGTTGGAGGCTATTTTGTAAATGACATCGCCGAAGTCAAGGATCGGTAGGATAGTCAGTTTTACAAGGGTATGTTTGTCCGCATGAGCAGCATTCTGTGTTGTACAGCCTCTCTCCACCAGGTGTAGCGCTTTGCTCGCAGATTAAAAACAAGAAAGGGACAGGGTAAGGGGGGATACCTAGTCATTGTTCAACTGAATGCATTCATTTTTTGCGTCATCACTGCAAGCCAACATGACTCTCAAAAGCCGCGACAGACGCTGTTTACTTCTGAAGATAACTTTAGCGCCGCCCCAAAAAAACCTGATTCAAATACAACACAATCCTTCAAATAAGTATGTAATGACACATCATATAAACTCTTTATAGTGTTTTATTTACATTTTAGAGGTGATACGTTGGACAGATCGGGTGAAAAAAGCTGTTTTCCCACATGGCTAATCTCCCCCCATCCCCATCATGCAGTAAGTTTCACTTCCCCACCCGTCATTTTTTAAAATACCAGATTGTCACAGGTTCTGTGTTATTTGATTGTTGTTTCCTTAGGTTACCGCTGGAGGGTACCTTGTGTTCTAGTTTCCAGGTTACCCTGATTATTACTGATTGGATTCACCTGTGTTTAATTACCTTCTCTGTTCACCTGGTTGCCTTGTTATTTAGGTTCCTCAGTTGGCCTGTGTCTTTGCTTAGGTCTCATGTTTTATTAGTGTGCTCTTGTGCGGATGCCTTGTTTCTGTTAAGACTCTCAGTAAAAGTTCTGGATTTACCCCTACCGCTGCTTGCTGTGTTTCTCTGTTCGTACTAGCATTATTGTTACACCGACGGAGCTCATTGCCATCGTCAATCATGCAGAGACGGGCAGTATGAAGGTCTCGTCATTGATTTAGCTGGAAAGAGGAGAAATTGGGCTTTACAATTGTATTCATATTACAGTTGACCTGGAAGTATTCAATTTTTGGGGCGCTAAAATATGGTAAACTGTAAGTCTCAGCGCAATGTACAAAAGTGAGTTAGCAAACTATACAGCTTTGTTTCGAGTCATCTTCCCTGTAGTCCGATTGAACGTTACCATGTAGTTAATAGAATATTTAAAAAATGCTCCATAGTCGAATTTGTGTTGATGAGAGGAATCACTTGAAGCAATTGCGGTCTGGTCAGTTCTTTCAGTTTTGCCAAAAGGATTTTGTTTTGTGTCCGCCACCCTTTCAAAAAAGCCCATCTTGGAGAAGGGACAGGGCCAGAGCATGAAGCACCGTACTCTTTGTGCCGCCTTGTATATTTAGCAATGAATCCGCTGTTGGACATCCAATGGCTCTATCAAACAAGGACAACTATGTCTACAAAAATAAAGTATAGTACGATCGGTATAACATAGAGGTTTTGCGAAATGCAAAAAAAAGCCCCCTCAATACACCGGAAGCCATCATAGAGTGTGTTATTCGGCTTGCAAAGTCCAGCCCTGCCCTCTTCGTGACCAATTATGTGTGAAACACATCTCACTGAACCACAAATCCCACAAACCCAGGGTCTCCCAGGTTGAAATTCCTCTTTTTAAGTCTACAAAATATTATACATTTAATTTATGTAAGATTTATATGATTTAATTATATTTGATAAAACCACTTCGATTAAGTTTGAATTACTTCAATAATTTACATGGAAATTTGAAACGTAATTAAAATACTTTGATCTTATGATTCATTTTTACGAGTGTTTATTTCGCCTTAAACATTCCCATGTTCTCCGCAGACGCCTTGACACATCACCCAGCTCTCCTAATAAATCAGGTAGGTCCTTTAATTTGGAGGGGATCCTGTTTGGGGTCAAAGGTCATCTTCTCTGTGCCTTTGGGGGATCAGCGTCTCTGTTCTGGAGGGGTCAGATGACGTGGGGGCATTGCCAGGAGCAACCTTCAGCCAGGTCCACTCCGTCAGCCGACAGTGCGTGTGTGCGTGTATCCCACTCTGTCTGGTGACAGGCGACCAGGTCAGGCTGGTCAGCACTTATCTGTCCTCATCATGGTTGAATTACTTCCCTTAGTTAGTGAGCAAGGAGGGGTCACAGGCTGGCTGCTGTTGAGCAATGTGTCATGACCCCAACTTCATACTGGTTTTGTTTCCTTAACAGTCTATTATAATGTCTCACAACCCTAACCCATGTTATTCTCTGAGGAGAGGATAGTGTAGTGTGGGATGGTATTCCAACAGTCTGTCAGAGGATGTAACGACTAATTTCATTCACTTTTTAGTCCAGTTTTTAGTGGTTGGGGTATGGGTTGTTACTTGGATGGTTGACCATAAATCAGGTATTGACCCAAATCCTAACCTGAGATTTGTACACATTATTTAAGATTTAGCAGAAATCTTTCATTGACATCAATGCATAACATTTTATACAAAAGTCTGAGTTAAAGGAATAGTCCAATCCAAAACTATCTTTTGGTATTTTCTTCATTAGTTGATGAGTTGACAGGGTCCCAAAATAGTTAAAGTATTTTCAAGAAGCAAAGTTTCCTCATGATGTGTGTGCTTGTCAATGATGCAAATGGATTTTGTAACCTAGGAGAGGAAAGTCAATGGCGTCTCTGTCCTTAAAGAATCTTTCCCTGAGGTTGACATTACAATCCATCTGAAATTCCATCTGTCTTTGTGGCCTCCCATCAGAATTTAGATCAGATAAGACCAACGGGTAAACACACACACAGATGAGAGAAAACAAGACACGCATGACAAATGAGACACACACACATCCAGGCATGCAGGCAGACATGCGCACACACACACACAAACAGAAATTGACAAGCACGCAGGCAGGTAGCAAGGGGTCATTTCCTTGGGCTAATTATGTTTGCTTTCTGAGGGGGTTGAGATCAGGGAACGAACACACGCCCCTTGGTGGAAAAAGTACCCAATTGTCATACTTGAGTAAAAGTCACCCAGTAAAATACTTACAGACAGATTGATTCACTGTATCACAATTCCAGTGGGTCAGAAGTTTACATACACTAAATTGACTGCCTTTAAACAGCTTGGATAATTCCAGAAAATTATGTCAAGGCTTTAGAAGCTTCTGATAGGCTAATTGACATCATTTAAGTCAATTGGAGGTGTACCTGTGGATATATTTCAAGGCCTACCTTCAAATGCAGTGCCTCTTTGCTTGACATCATGGGAAAATCCAAAGAAATCAGCCACCTCCACAAGTCTGGTACATCCTTGGGAGCAATTTCCAAATGCCAAATGCCTGAAGGTACCACGTTCATCTGTACAAACAATACTGGGGACCAAACACCATGGGACCACGCAGCTGGCATACCGCCGACGCATTCTGTCTCCTAGAGATGAACGTACTTTGGTGCGAAAAGTGCAAATCAATCCCAGAAAAACCTTGTGGAGGACCTTGTGAAGATGCTGGAGGGAACAGGTACAAAAGTATCTATATCCACAGTAATACGAGTCCTATATCGACATAACCTGAAAGGGCGCTCAGCAAGGAAGAAGCCACTGCTCCAAAGCCGCCATAAAATGCCAGACTACAGTTTGCAACTGCACATGGGAACAAAGATTGTACTTTTTGGAGAAATGTCCTCTGGTCTGATGAACCAAAAATAGAATTGTTTGGCCATAATGACGATTTTTACATTAGGAGGAAAAAGGGGGAGGCTTGCTAGCCGAAGAACACCATCCCAACCGTGAAACACGGGGGTGGCAGCATCATGTTGTGGGGGTGCTTTGCTGCAGGATGGACTGGTGCACTTCACAAAGTAGATGGCATCATGAGGGAGGAAAATTATGTGGATATATTGAAACAACATCTCAAGACATCAGTCAGGAAGTTAAAGCTTGGTCACTAATGGGTCTTCCAAATGAACAATGATCCCAAGCATACTTCCAAAGTTGTGGCAAAATGGCTTAAGGACAACAAAGTCAAGGTATTGGAGTGGCCATCACAAAGCCCTGACCTCAATCCTATAGAAAATTTGTGGGCAGAACTGAAAAAGAGTGTGCGAGCAAGGAGGCCTACAAACCTGACTCCGTTACACCAGCTCTGTCAGGAGGAATGGGCCAAAATTCACCCAACTTATTGTGAGAAGCTTGTGGAAGGCTACCCGAAACGTTTGACCCAAGTTAAACTACTTAGGGAGCAGTGGGGCACTAGCCACTCCAACACTACCCGGTGAAATGCAAGACGCCAAATTCAAAATCCAAAAGTTGAATTATTACACATTCATCAATATACAATTGTTGCATAGTCATCAAAAGCTTTGCTTCTTGGCAGTATCACAGCGTTGTCAGATTTTAAAAAGGCTTTACAGCGAAAGCACAACATTTGATTGTTTGACGGTAGCACCTCCAATATTTCTGCATTAGCATAAATTCATAAACCATTGCGGTTCACACAAAACACATTTCACAGCGAAAACAAATCCCTTACCTTTTGAAGAACTTCTGCTGAGGGCTTCCCAAGTGTCTAACGAAGACATCCAATGGTTCTTTTGTTAGAAAAAGTCATTTATTATATCCATAAATCTCAGTTTGGTTGGTGCGTTATGTTCAGAAAATCCAACGTCGAAGCGCCCATTGAAACGTGAAGAGAATGCGTTCAATTATACCTATAAACTTTTCCTAAACAAATTAAATACCAGTTAAAATGCATCCTTAGCTATCCTTTTATGAATATTAGCGATAATATTTCACTCGGATGGTCACCTATACCTTATATAAGTAAAATTAAGTGGGGCACTCCAGCCAGACTCGCGCCCGAGAAAACTTGTTGACATCTGAGCTACCATGGCCATTTCCTGTACCTATTCGTTCTGTTAACTCCAATCTCTCTGAGTCCTTGTATACAGACTGTTGACATCTAGTGGAAGCCATAGGTACTGCAGTCTCAGAATCAGAAACTGATTTCCGGATGGATTTTTCTCTGGTTTTCGCCTGCTAAATGAGTTATGTTATACTACCAGACATTATGTTAACACTTTTAGAAACCTCAGAGTGTTTCCTATCCAATAGTACTAATTATGTGCATATTCTATTTTCTGAGCCTGAGTGGCAGGCATTTTGCTTTGGGCATGCCAGACTCTCCAAAACCGTCACCTCACCTGCCGCTCCCGCTCCCTAAGAAGTTAAATTTAAAGGCAATCTACCAAATACTAATTGAGTGTATGTAAACTTCTGACCCACTGGGAATGTGATGAAATAAATAAAAGATTAAATAAATAATTCTCTCTATTATTCTGACATTTCACATTCTTAAAATAAAGTTGTGATCCTAACTGACCTAAGACAGGGAATTTTTTACTAGGATTAAATGTCAGGCATAGTGAAAAACGGAGTTTAAATGTATTTGAATTAAGTGTATGTAAACTTCAGACTTCAACTGTATATGTAGCTATCTTGGCATTTTAAGTGTAGACTCTTACCGATGTATGGATTATGATGATTCACAGCAAACTGGACCAGTCCAGACTGCTTTAGCCACAGAAGACAGAGATGTGTTGATACCAGCAGCTGTATTCAGGACAACACTGGTATTGAATTCTGTAGCTAAACTTTGCATTTAGAAAATATTGGTAAATCCAATGGATCTTTCAAATATCCGCGGTAGCATAGAGCAGGATGTGCCATTTGACAGAGATGCCTTGAATGACAGAATGGACTTTCTTTCTCGTGATTGTCCCAGCCCCCTCATTATCTCAACCAATCACTGCTAGGTTCTGTTTTTTCAAAGTGTCGGAACAGCTTTGTGATATCACATTTTATTTATATTTACATATAGACATACGAGTTTGTTGTTAAGGCACATGAAAGCTCACAGGTTCAAGAAGGCATTTTTGCCCCAAAATGTTTTTTGATGAAGAGAAAAAAAATGTTTACATTCAAATGCCTCACCTGTGAAGTTGTGACGTGCGTCATACGCCGGGCTTGCGGGTGGGGCTACCCTCCCCAACTCTAACTCATCCCACCCCAATTAGTGACTGCTAGCACTCTTCATCCCCCTCGCCATCGTCAATCATCATCATAATCATCATCCATATTCCCATCCTTTTTCATCTGCAGATTCCCACATAGGAGTAATGATGAGAACGCCTAAAATGTATCATACATGATATCTGCATCCCAAATGGCACCCTATTCCCTACATAGTGCACAATTTTGACCACAGCCCTATAGGCCCTGGTCAAAAGTAGTGCACTATATAGGAAATAGGGGAAATAGAGTGCCATTTGGGATGCAATCCACAAGCCTTGACCATGTGTCAAGAACTGCAATGTTGCTTGGTTTTTCATGCAAGAATGGTCCACCACCCAAAGGACATCCAGCCAACTTGACACAACTGTGGAAAACATTGGAGTCAATATGGGCCAGCATCCTTGTGGAATGCTTTCAACACTTTATAGAGTCCATGCCCTGGCGAATTGAGGCTGTTTTAAGGGCAAAAGTGGGGAGAGCAAATCAATATTAGGAAGACGTTTTTTACACTCAGTAAATGTTTCCGGACTCATTATTCCAATCAAATGACCCAAGCCTAGATGCCAGGGCATGCCTTGCCATTATTCCTGGTCTTCACAGAGATCCCTATAACAATTCCTTATAGGAACTTAACCATCACATGTTGAAACTGAAACTTCCGGCCCATATCGGTTTTCCACCTTCGTCTAATGGGAAGGACAGATGTTTAAATGTAAGGAGACGGTGTCTGGTGTATGTGTGTAGGGGCCCGGGGCCCCCCTATAGCAGCTTAATCTGACAGAAGGTAATCGGATTGATGTGAGAAGAACAGAGTGGTGTACTGTACACACAGAGGCACAGAGAGGCCTGCAACATGAGCTGGGAGAGAGTGATAAAGATGTAGACTCAGAGGAAGGGAAACAGGTTTAGAGGGACGGAGAGATGGAGGGGGATGGAAAGTTATCTGCTAAAAAGGACGAGGAAGTCCAGGGAAAGAAAGATAGGAGGGAGAAATGGAGAGAATGAGGGATGTTTGGATGGATTGAGATGTGTAGGGAGATGGAAAGATATCCCAGTACAGTTGATAGAGACTGCACAACAGAGAGAGAACGGTTGAAAGGGGGAAGAGAAAGGGGAGGTGAAGAGAATGACAGAGGGAGGGATAAAAGGGGGAGAAGGAGGGTAAAGGGGGATGAGAATGAGTCATGTTGGCAGGAGAATAGGGGGAAACAGCTGAGAGAGTTTTTTAATTGCATCTTTGGCTCCGCTCTCGCTTTTATTTTGGCTGAGGTAAGGAGATACTTATGACTTTTGGGTCTCTCTCTGCCTCTCTCTCTCTGTCTCTCCCTCTTACTCTCTTCCCTCTCTCCTTCTTCTCGCCCCTCTCGTTCTTCCCTCTCTCTCTCTCTCTCTCTGCTCTCCCCTCACTACCTCTTCCCCCCCAATACCCATTCCCATTTTGAAGTGGTCTTTGGCTCCGCTCTCGCATTTATTTTGGCTGAGGTAAGGAGATACTTATGACTGTTGGGTCTCTCTCTCCCCTCTCTCCTTCCTCTCTCCCCTCCCACCATCCCTCCCTCCGTCTTGCTCCCCCTGCTAAGATCTTGTCATAGGTGGTGATTTGAGTGTTTCCACATGTGGTAGCCCTGCCTGTGCTACTGGTTTGGCCTGTAACACACTCTCTCTATCTCTGTCTCTCTCTCTCTTTCCACAAAAAGGCTCCACAGAGAGGGAGCAGCAAACAGGAAAAATAGGAAAAAGCATAGGATTACCAAATGCTTACCTCACTGTTAGGAGGATGGAGAGAAGAGAAAGTTGGCTGTAGTGAATCAAATCTGATGTGGGTTGGTGGGGTGGTGGTTTATTAGCCTATTACCTATCAGTGAAAGCAAGCCCCTGCCGTAAAAACCCCTCAAATGTCCTTACCAACAAGTCTGTCGCAAGTCCTCTCTCTCTCTCTCTCTCTCTCTCTCTCTCTCTCTCTCTCTCTCTCTCTCTCTCTCTCTCTCTCTCTCTCTCTCTCTCTCTCTCTCTTCCAATTGAAGATGGTGGATGATACCAAGATGTCTTTTAACCATTAGGGGTGAGTCCTGTGATAGACAGTGAGAGGGGCAGTGAATAAGTACAACCCCTGTGGCTGTGGTGGTCACTAGGGGTGGAATGATTGTGTGGAGGTTGTCATTAGGTTGTGGGATAAACGTTAATCTAGCATAATGTATCTGTACGTATCTGTGTGAGATGGAGGGTGAGGCATGAAGGTAGCTAGCCTTCTCCCTTCCAACTACTTAAGTGGGACGGAACTGCAGAGATACTAGGGGAGGGGCCCTCCACGAACGATGATTGAGAGTATCACGGGGGGGACCCCTGAGAATGCTAGAGGCTAATCCTGTATAGGGACCCCTGAGAATCCTAGAGGCTAATCCTCATGGAATGTTCTAGGAATGTGAAAGTTGAGTCAGGGATCAAACAAGAGAGAGAGAGAGGTGGGAGAGCTGGAGAGAATAGAGAGAGAAGGGTTAGAGAAAAGCAGTATTGAAAATGAATGAAATGAAAGAGAAGGAGAATGAGAGAAAAGGGGGAGAGGGAAGGTTTAGATTAGAGAGACTGGAAAGAGCTGGGAGAGAGCAGAAAGAGATAGAACGTGGTGAGAGGGGAGGTTTAGATTAGAGAGACTGGAAAGAGCTGGGAGAGAGCAGAAAGAGATAGAACGGGGTGAGAGGGGAGGTTTGGATTAGAGAGACTGGAAAGAGCTGGGAGAGAGCAGAAAGAGATAGAACGGGGTGAGAGGGGAGGTTTAGATTAGAGAGACTGGAAAGAGCTGGGAGAGAGCAGAAAGAGATAGAACGGGGTGAGAGGGAGGTTTAGATTAGAGAGACTGGAAAGAGCTGGGAGAGAGCAGAAAGAGATAGAACGGGGTGAGAGGGTAGGTTTAGATTAGAGAGACTGGAAAGAGCTGGGAGAGAGCAGAAAGAGATAGAACGGGGTGAGAGGGGAGGTTTAGATTAGAGAGACTGGAAAGAGCTGGGAGAGAGCAGAAAGAGATAGAACGGGGGAGAGGGGAGGTTTAGATTAGAGAGACTGGAAAGAGCTGGGAGAGAGCAGAAAGAGATAGAACGTGGTGAGAGGGGAGGTTTAGATTAGAGAGACTGGAAAGAGCTGGGAGAGAGCAGAAAGAGATAGAACGTGGTGAGAGGGGAGGTTTAGATTAGAGAGACTGGAAAGAGCTGGGAGAGAGCAGAAAGAGATAGAACGGGGTGAGAGGGGAGGTTTGGATTAGAGAGACTGGAAAGAGCTGGGAGAGAGCAGAAAGAGATAGAACGGGGTGAGAGGGGAGGTTTAGATTAGAGAGACTGGAAAGAGCTGGGAGAGAGCAGAAAGAGATAGAACGGGGTGAGAGGGGAGGTTTAGATTAGAGAGACTGGAAAGAGCTGGGAGAGAGCAGAAAGAGATAGAACGGGGTGAGAGGGAGGTTTAGATTAGAGAGACTGGAAAGAGCTGGGAGAGAGCAGAAAGAGATAGAACGGGGTGAGAGGGGAGGTTTAGATTAGAGAGACTGGAAAGAGCTGGGAGAGAGCAGAAAGAGATAGAACGGGGGAGAGGGGAGGTTTAGATTAGAGAGAATGGAAAGAGCTGGGAGAGAGCAGAAAGAGATAGAACGGGGTGAGAGGGGAGGTTTAGATTAGAGAGACTGGAAAGAGCTGGGAGAGAGCAGAAAGAGATAGAACGGGGTGAGAGGGGAGGTTTAGATTAGAGAGACTGGAAAGAGCTGGGAGAGAGCAGAAAGAGATAGAACGGGTGAGAGGGAGGTTTAGATTAGAGAGACTGGAAAGAGCTGGGAGAGAGCAGAAAGAGATAGAACGGGGAGAGGGAGGTTTAGATTAGAGAGAATGGAAAGAGCTGGGAGAGAGCAGAAAGAGATAGAACGGGGTGAGAGGAGGTTTAGATTAGAGAGACTGGAAAGAGCTGGGAGAGAGCAGAAAGAGATAGAACGGGGGAGAGGGGAGGTTTAGATTAGAGAGACTGGAAAGAGCTGGGAGAGAGCAGAAAGAGATAGAACGGGGGAGAGGGGAGGTTTAGATTAGAGAGACTGGAAAGAGCTGGGAGAGAGCAGAAAGAGATAGAACGGGAGAGGGAGGTTTAGATTAGAGAGACTGGAAAGAGCTGGGAGAGAGCAGAAAGAGATAGAACGGGGTGAGAGGGGAGGTTTAGATTAGAGAGACTGGAAAGAGCTGGGAGAGAGCAGAAAGAGATAGAACGGGGGAGAGGGGAGGTTTAGATTAGAGAGACTGGAAAGAGCTGGGAGAGAGCAGAAAGAGATAGAACGGGGGAGAGGGGAGGTTTAGATTAGAGAGACTGGCTGGGAGAGAGCAGAAAGAGAGAACGGGGAGTGAAGAATAGGGAGAAAGAAAGGGGTACAAAGAAAGAAGGAGATCATTGAGAAAAAGAGGAAGAAGAAGTAGAAGAAGAAGTCCCATCGTTTTGGAGGCAGATTGTGGGGAGTGTGTGCGTACACGCACGTGTGTGTGTGTGCGCGTGTGTGTGTGCGCATGTGTGTTTGTGTGTGCGTGCGACCGTGTGTTTGCTCGTTCATGCATGTGTGTTTGTGTGTGCGTGCGTACGTTTGTTTGCTCATTCATGCATGTGTTTTGTTTGTGTGTGTGTGTGTGTGCGTCCGTGTGTTAGCTCATTCATGCATGTGTGTTTGTGTGTGCTTGCGTGCGTCCGTGTGTTTGCTCATTCATGCATGTGCGAGTTCGTTTGTGCAAGAGTGTCTGTGTGTGTCAACCAGGTCACTCGTGATACAAGTCAGTATTCCTCATGTCTGAGGATATCGGGAGATTACATGGAAACCGGCCACTAGGGACAACAGTGAGCGCTGTTACCTTCAGGTAGGTTTGGGTTTTGCCAGGGCATTGTGGAAGGGGATGGAGGATGGGCGTGCCTCTGATTCCAAAGGTTGCAAGTTCAGAGTTAATGCCTAACCTTATCAATTCGGAGGTAATGCCTAAACTTATAACCTTAAACACTTTGAAATTTGATCTTAGCAACAATTTCTAAATTTGATGTTTGAAAAACATGGATGAATGTCTAATTCTGACATGAGACTGTGAGAGCTGGTTGTTGTGTGTAGGCTGTTCTCAAACACTAAGAACAGAATTTGACATTCTACCAGTCATTAAAGGAGCAATAAGCCTGATAATCTGAATATTGGGAAATCGTTTTCTTCCTGACCTACAAGTAGATAACACAGCTATGCAGTGGGCATAAGAAACCTGTCATGTCATGAAACACACACAATCACACACACACACAGGAAACCTGTCAGGTACTGAAACGTGTGCAGGGTTTCATAACAGCAGCAGTTAGGAGCTAGGCGTACACCATTAGGGCTTATACTGCTCAGGATGTGCCCCTGCTTGTCTCTGGCTTCCTGGTTCCACTCACAAAAAGACTCCCCACGTTGACTCACAAACAGGCAGATAGACAGATAGACAGATATGCTGACAGAGAGACAGATGGACAGGCTGACAGACAGACAGACAGGACAGGGTAGATGTGGGTAAATGTGCTATTTGATATGCTTGGCCACCTGTGATATGCTTGGCCACCTGTGATATGCTTGTCTGTGAGTGAGTGTGTGCGTGTGTGGGAGGGAGGGAGGGAAGGAAGATGGGAGAAACCGTGGTGTGTGTGTGTCTGGCTGTCTGAAAATATGCCTGAAAAGCTGTCTACGTCTGTTTCTCTCTCTGTCTCTCTGCTCTTGAGTAAAGCTAATAAGTTACTGTCAAAACAAAACACAGCACACAACACTTGAGACCTCTGCATGCAACAGCTGCCCTGTCTGTTGCCCTCTGTTTATGTGTGTGCATGTGTATATGTGTGTGCGTGCGTGCGTGCACGTGCGTGCATACGTGCATATGTGCTTGCATTTATGCATGTGTGTGTGTGAGGGCCTACATCTGTTCCAAGGAATCCCCCTTAGTCAATGTAGCAGCATACTGTCTAGTGTGTGTGTCTTCGGAGGGCTGTGAGGTTCAGAGCAGGTTTAATTGGTGTCAGCCAGGTCTCAGTGAAAACCCAGTAGAGAGTGGGACAGACTGGGGCACTCACAGAGACAGGAATCCTTTTATTAGGACGAACCTTCCCTCGTCCACTCACTGTAGGACTCTATCCAGCTCTCTCAGTCTATCTCTCTCTGTCTCCCTCCTCCAACTCAGGACTTTATCTGTCTCCCTGTTTCTCTTTCTCTTTCTCTATTTTTCTCTCAAGCAGTCTCAATCTCTCATCATCTCTCAATTTCCATCTGTCTTCTCTCCCTGTCTCTCCATCCCTCTCCAGCCTCTTTATCTCTCAACCGCCCACCTTTTCCCTCCCTCTCTCGTTCCGTCGGTGGTTTAGTTTTTCTGTCTGATGTACGTCCTTGACCGTGTGTCTCGGGCATGTAGTGACCACAGCAGCACACGAAGCCAGGCAGCCCTAATGATGAGAGCACTTGCTGGCATACACACATGCACACACTTACGCATGCACACTTGCAACCACACACACGCGCACACACACACACATGCACGTTTACACGCGAACACACCTGAGTTTGGATACATAGACAATCAGATTTTTCTTTTACTCATCTGTCTGTGTGAACTCAGTTTAAGGCATATAGCTTGTCTTCTGCCTGTAGTATAGAGATCTGTTTCTGTCTGTGAGTGTTTAACAGTCTTGATCTCCTTTCTCAGCCACAGGGCCTAAACTGAGGGCATGGGCGGGATATAGCGGCTGTATCCCATCCCCCAGGTTACTCACACAAGCATGGAGACGCACACGGATGCAAGCGTACACATACACACACACGCACACACAATCCTATGCCGTCATTCTCTTTTTCCAGGGCCAATGTGGAATCTTCATTGATAAAAGCCTACAGTCTAGTGGTCCCTCAGGTCAGTTCATCCTGTTGTCTGGCCTTTAGTGCTTTTAGAGATAGAGGTAAAGAGGGGGGATTGGGAGAGATTGGTGGATTATGGTGTGTGTGTGTGTGTGTGTAGGTGTGTTTAACTATTCTTGTGAGGACCAGCAATCCCCACAAGAATAGTAAACAAACAAAAATGTGACATTTTATTGGTCCCCACAAGGTCAAATGCTATTTCTAGGGGGGTTAGGGTTAAGGTTAGAATTAGTGTTAGGGTTAGAATTAGGTTTAGGGTTAGGGTTAGGAGTTAGGGTTAGGTTTAGGATTAAGGTTAGGTTTTTGGCTTAGGGTTAGGGTTAGGGTTAGAATTAGGTTTAGGGTTAGGGTTAGGAGGTAGGGTTAGTTTTAGGGTCAGGGTTAGGAGCTAGGGTTAGGTTTAGGATTAAGGTTAGGTTTTTGGCTTAGGGTTAGGGTTAGGGTTAGGATTAGAATTAGGTTTAGGGTTAGGGTTAGGAGGTAGGGTTAGTTTTAGGGTCAGGGTTAGGAGCTAGGGTTAGGTTTAGGTTTAGGGTTAGGAAAAATAGGATTTTGAATGGGACTGAATTGTCTGTCAAGTTTAGCTGTACAAGACTGTGTGTGTGTTTGTGTGTTTGTGTGTGTGTGTGTAAATTGGTACTAAAGCCCTTTACAGCATGGCACGCGCCGGACCTCATTCATTGATAGCTTCAAAGGAAGCGTAAAGATCTCTCCAGAGCTCCTCAGAGAAATTAGAGCAATAAACACACACACTCTCTCCCCCACCCACATCCGGAAGAACGCAAACTGTTGCCCTGACGACTGAACTCAGACCATCAAGCCTGCCCTTCCGGTAACCGTCTGTTTCCACAATTTGTTTGTACATTGACACAAACACACCAGAGACTTTTAATTTTGGGGGTATTTTCTTAAAACTGCATCGTTGGTTAAGGGCTTGTAAATTAGCATTTCACTGTAAGGTGACAAATAAAATCAGATTTGACTAAGCGGCAGGGGTTTTCTTCAAATAGGTCCAACTGAAAAAAAAAATTAATCATAATTAGATGTGATTGAGCCAACCCTAAGGAATTATGGGCCTGCTGATTTGAATGGTTGAGATAAGCTGTGACATAGCGGAATGACTAGCCTTTGGGAAAGATGGCTGTGTTTCTGGTCACATGGCACTTTCTCAAATCATGACGCATTCTGTGTCATGTCTGTTATAAAGAGCAGACATCTAACAGTGTCTGACCTTCTTCAATAGTCATGCATGACATCTGTAACAATGTGCGCTGAGAGTCAGGAAGCAAGTTCAGGGAGTGAGTGTTTTAGTAAATAAACAACATAATACAAAACAAGAAACACGAACAACGCACAGACAATACACAGAAACAGAAACAATAACGCCTGGGGAAGGAACCAAAGGGAGTGACATATATGGGGAAGGTAATCAGGGAGGTGATGGAGTCCAGGTGAATGATGACACGCAGGTGTGCATAACACATTTATATATATATATTTATTTATTTCACCTTTATTTAACCAGGTAGGCAAGTTGAGAACAAGTTCTCATTTAAAACTGCGACCTGGCCAAGATAAAGCAAAGCAGTTCGACACATACAACAACACAGAGTTACACATGTAATAAACAAACATACAGTCAATAATACAGTAGAAAAACAAATCTATATACAATGTGTGCAAATGAGGTAAGATAAGGAACGTAAGGCAATAAATAGGCCATGGTGGTGAAGTAATTACAATATAGCAATTAAACACTGGAATGGTAGATGTGCAGTAGATGAATGTGCAAAGTAGAAATACTGGGGTGCAAAGGAGCAAGATCAATAAATAAATAACAGTATGGGGATGAGGTAGTTGGTTGGGCTATTTACAGATGGGCTATATACAGGTGCAGTGATCTGCGCGCTAGCGGGCCGTTCCCGACACTACCCGGTGAAATGTAAGGCGCGAAATTCAAAATCCAAAAGTTGAATTATTAAACATTCATCAATATACAAGTGTTGCATAGTCATCAAAAGCTCTGATTCTTGGCAATATCACAGCGTTGTCAGATTTCAAAAAGGCTTTACGGCGAAAGCACAACATTTGATTGTTGGAGGATAGCACCTCTCATATATTTTCATTAGCATAAATTCATAACCAGCGCGGGTCACACAAAACCCATATAAGAGCTCAAATAAATCACTTACCTTTCGAAGAACTTTTGCTGAGGGCATCCCAAGTGTCCAAACAAGAGAATCCATGGTTCTTTTGTTAGAAAAAGTCATTTATTATATCCATAAATCTCAGTTTGGTTGGAGCGTTATGTTCAGAAAATTAATCGTTGAGTCGCCCGTTGTACAGTGAAGAGAAAGCGTTCAAATTATACCTATCAACTTTGCCCAAACAAATCAAACATCATTTATAATGCATCCTTAGGTATCCTTTTATGAATATTAACGATTATATTTTGCACGGATGATATCCTAAACGATATAAAAGGAAAATAAAGAGGGGCGCGCTCACGGTCTCGCGCCCAGGAAAAGTTATTGACATCCGTGGTTACTTCACTAATTCTTCTTCTATTCGGTTCTGTTCAACGATAAAGCCTTGAAACTATGTCTAAAGACTGTTGACATCTAGTGGAAGCCATAGGTACTGCAATCTGGGAGCTATTTTACATGGATTTCAATAGGAAGCCTATCAAACTGAGGAAATGTCACACAAAAGAAAATTCTGGACAGAAATTCCTCGGGTTTTTGCCTGCTATATCAGTTCTGTTATACTCACAGACATTATTTGAACAGTTTTAGATGTGCATATCCTAGTTTCTGGGCCTGAGTGGCAGGCATTTTACTTTGGGCACGCCAGACTCTCCAAAACCGTCACCACTGCTGCTGATGCCTAAAGAGTTAACACAGTGTCCAAAGAAGGGCCAGAAGTATACAGAATAGTGTCGTCTGCATAGAGGTGGATTAGGGAATCACCCGCAGCAAGAGCGACATGTAACAGGTGTGTGCCATAATGAGCAGGCGGGTGACCTAGAGGCCGGAGAGGGAGCACACGTGACAACATCAATGTGAGATTCCCTAAAAAGTTACTTGCATATCTCCAGTTTGAGTTAATCCCATGTGGGGTGAAAGCTCAGCGAAAGACTATGGTTGACTATCAGATTGGAATGCTCAGCACATGCCAAAGAGGTTGCATTCCCCAGGTCATTGCTGTAAATGAGAACGTATTCTCAGTCAATTTACCTGGTAAAATAAGGGTAAAAATGTTCCGTCGTATGTCAAATTTGATGGACAATACGCCTTTTTACTTAGATTTCAATAAATAGCTGTATTTTGAAGGCCGCTTTTTCATCTGAGGGTCTTGAAACCTCTCACACAACTGTACGTTACTGGAAGTAGAGTATATCAATAACCTCCACCAGTGTGTAAAATTCAAACTACTAGGCCTAACAGCAGCAGAAGCTCACCAGAACACCCTCCATACACACACACTACATCAGTCTTTTGAGAGGTGTGGAATTTGACAGGGCGATAATGTACAACCTTGCACTGTACGTCACAGGAAAACTAAAAACCTAGCAGAGATCAATCAACACTCGTTTCTTTTATCTCCTTTCCCAAAGAGGAAATGCAGATAAACACTCTTTCTCCAAGATCAATCCATGCCTGACACTAAAAACCTTATGTGTGTCCCAAATGGCACGTTATTCCCTATATAGTATTACCCTAAATAGTGTGCACTATGGTAGTGCACTATATAGGGAATAGGGTGCCATTTGGGACTTATCCCTGGTGTTTTATCCCAAGTCCCAGACAACCTAGAGAGACGTGAACATAAATGTTTAAGTTTCGGGAGCTGGGAGGCACTGTAGGGACTGCCTCCCAGAGCCTGTTCTCTCTGAGATACATCATGCTGATATCAGATTGCCATGGGAGGAATGTCAACACCGATGACCTCTGATGACCCCCTTGTGTGTTACAGTGTTGTGGCGATGACCTCCTGCTGTACTTGCCAGGACCTCCATTCAGACCCGGTCGAATGGAGATTTTATGGAGAGTATTTCACTCGCTCGTGACTGGAAAACATATCTAACTACCAAGGTTGATAAGAGTAATGGTAATGAGTGGTTATGGTGGTGTTGGTGGGGATGATGGTGGTTATGGTGATGATGATGGTGGTGAACATGATATTATGGAGGCTATTTCACTTTGTCCACTTGACTGGATTCTCTGGGAATCAGATTTGTTATATCTAACTAACTAGGCTAATAAGAGTAATGGTAATTAGTGGTTATGATGACGATGGTGGAGATGGTGATGATGGTGATGATGGTGATGATGGTTAAGGTGATGGTAGTGATGGTGGTGATGATTATGGTGGGGATTGTGATGGTGATGGCAGTGGTTATGATAGTGGTGGTGAGGAAGTGATGGTGATGGTAATGACAATGATGACGAATGATCCCAATAACGTTGATGACGAAAGATAATGATGATGATGCTGAGCTTGATGATCACAACGAAGACGATGATGATGAGTGATACACTTGCAACATTCGGACTTCAGACAGGCCTTCTGCATGACATCACACTGTTTCTCCAGACAAAGGACACTCAAAACTAACACTAACACTACAGAGTGCTATAGGAGTGCTATAGGCTTTGAGGGGCTCAGTGGCTCAGTGGGTGAGTATAGAGAGGGTTAGTTAAATAAAGGTTAAATAAAAATAAAACATTGTATAGAGAGTGGAGATGAGATGTCCATTTGGCCTGGAGACAGCTGCAACCACAACTGACAAATCCAGAGGGGCCCTATCATCGCCTTGCTACAGGCACCCGGCACGGGAAAGCACCGGGAATTAATGTCTCAGTTCCCCGGAGGGAATTACTTTTTTAGGAGCGAGGGATGGAGGAAATGATGGAGGGATTGGGGGGGATTCTCAAAGGAATCCACCCATCTTCAATCCCAAGATGGAACAAACCTCCAGGGATGCAAAAGGGGGTACAAGCTCTTTCTAGGCTTTCCCATCCTCCCCTTCATTATCTTCCCTCCTCTCCCTACCTTCCTCCATCCCTCCCTCCCTCCCTACCTCCCTCCATCCCTATGGAGGCGAGTGTGAACAGCTGTGATGCATATATGTCTGGGGCTCTATAATGTAGCCATGTCGTTAGGGCTGGACATTGCTAACATGTGTGTTTGTGCCTTTTTAAACGAGCCTGCCACAGTTCAAAGAGGCTGCCGCTTAGGCTCTCGGCTGCATCCCAAATGGCATCCTATTTCCTATATACTGTAGTAGCGTACTTTTGACCAGAGCCCTATGGGTGCCATTTGGAACACAGCCCTGGTCCTTTCTGGTCCCGATACCTGCTGTGCCTGTAAAGTAAGTAAAAGTAAGTAAAAAAGTAAAATGAAATGAATGTTCGCTACTTATACCTCCTATAGAGAAAACAGGGGAGTCCCAGAGGCAATTAGGTGTGTGTGTGTGTGTGTGCGCGCGTGCGTGTGTGCATACTTGTGTGTGGAGGGAGTGTGGGAGGGCAGAAGGGAAGGGGTCATTTAGCTAAATGTATCTACTGAAGTTCAGGCCCCTTGTTTGACACAGTCCATCTGTAGCCCATTTCCCATTCTCCCAGCTGCACATGCTCACATGTCCAGGAACAATAAGATTCAGGACCATAAATTATCTCTCTCTCTCACTCCTCCTTTCCCTTTCCCTCTCTCTCTATTCCTCTCTCACCCCCCTTTTCTTCTGTTCCCCAGATTCTTTTTCATCTCTCAATTCAATTCAAAGGGGCTTTATTTATATCCACCTCATTCTCTTTTGCTCTCTCTCCTTCTTCTCTACCCTCCATCTCTCTTTCTGTCTTGCTCTTTTTCATCTCTCTCTATCTCTCTTGCTCTACTCCCCGTCTCTTTCTGTCTGCCTATTTAATTCCACTCTTTTTGTTTTCACACTCTCTCTCTCCTCCCTTGTTCTAGTTCCTCCCCTTTCATGTCTCTATCATCGTACAGTAGTTGCTGACTCTGCAGCAGTAACCCTTATCACAGACACACCGCCATAAAAGGTATGAATTAATTGATTTCCTTTTAGCAAGAGAGAGGGTCATATCTCGTGCCGCTCCGGTTTCCAACAAGCCCCCTCCCTCACCATTACACATACACACAAACACAGGCACTCGGACACATACGCACAATCAAATGAAGACACACAAATGCGTGCCCTTGATTGAACAAACACACATGCACACACATACACTCTCTCTCTGTCTCTGTCCCGTTGTGGTCTGGGTGTCCGTGGCGGTAAAGTAAATATAGTAGCTGTCGCATTAGGAAATCCATTGATGTTAACGAGGGCCGGTGTACTCTGCGGTCGGCTGCTGGCGCCAATCCCCACAGTCCAGACTCACTAGAAGGGGATGGAGAAGTTGGGTGGTGGTGGTGGTGGGCCGGCAGGGTAAGGCTGGGGTGAAATCAGGAAAGTGGACCTCGGGGTGGAGGTATTGAGTGGTTGGGTTAGACGGGTGGTGACATGTTATAAACACGTGACAGGTGATTCAAAATGGAGGACTGAGGTTAAGGTTGCATCTCAAATGGTACACTGTTCCCTATGTGGTGGGAGTTCTCGGAGTGTTCCTGGAACGTTGCTGTGCAAGGTATGCAAGGTCAATGATAAAAGACAGCTAGCTCGCCAAAATATTGTTAAATGCTAACGACTTGTGCAGCGGAGCTGAAGATATCAGCCTATTTTGGGGTATCTTGGGGGTATCTGCTATTGGAGGGTAATGGACTGTAATTGGGCAGTGATCGTGGCCTTGATAGAACCAGGCAGAGTGAAGACTGGTCTAAGAGCAAGAATCTTAAGAGTTTATTTACAGTAAGTAGCCTACGTTACACTTCAGCTGATGAACATGACTAAACACTGTTGAACAGACAGACAGATAGGCAGGACAGACCCACAGACCCACATACAAAAATACCTTTAATACCCATCTGACTTCTCTGTCTAAACAGTAGGAGGATTTGTAAAGGGCCAGAGAAAAGGGGTCAAAAATGTAACTACAGTATGGGTGACAGGTTGAATGAGGAGAGCATTGAGACTTAGACAGATGATTCAGTTGCGTTGAATCGGCAGTCACAGTTCTTTTAGAAAACGTTCCCAAAAGCACCCCAGTTCAGACAGAAGGCCTAGGGTCATCCCAACTCAGACAGAGAGTGATGAGAACACTTACTTAACCCCAAACAAACCTCCAGCAAACACTGTCCGCTCACCCAGGGCAGGAGGTCCCAGACACAAACAGTAGGAGCGAGTCATTCGTCTGCTGACGACATTTTCAGCTAAGCATCTTCAGTATGTGACTCTAAGTCACCCATCTTGTCATTGTCATCCGTCTTCGGCCCGCATTCTGTGTCTATCCTCAGTGTGTCGTTTCGTGTGTGTGCATCTAAAGGGATCTAAAGTGTACTTTTTCCCATGGCATTACTGCTCATTCTACCACAGCATTGTTGAATACTCGTTTCTGATTGGCTAGAAGGGAATTCTATTGTGAACCATGGTGGTGGCAGCATCATGGTGAAAGGATGATTTTCAGCGGAAGGGACTGGGAGACTAGTCGGGATCGAGGGAAAGATGAACGCAGCAAAGTACAGAGAGATCCTTGATGAAAACCTACTCCAGAATGCTCAGGACCTCAGACTGGGGCGGGCGAAGGTTCACCTTCCAACAGGACAACGACCCTAAGCACACAGGCCAAAACAACGTAGGAGTGGCTTCGGGACAAGTCTCTGAATGTCCTTGAATGGCCGGACTTGAACCCAATCGAACATCTCTGGAGAGACCTGAAAATAGCTGTGCAGCGACGCTCCCCGTCCAACCTGACAGAGCTTGAGAGGATTTTCAGAGAAGAATGGGAGAAACTCCCAAAATACATGTGTGCCAAGCTTGTAGCGTCATTGACTCGTGGCTGTAACCTCTGCTAAAGGGGATTCAACAAAGTACTGAGTAAAGGGTCTGAAGACTTATGTAAATGTAAATGTTTATTTTCATACATTTGCAACATTTCTATGAACTGGTTTTTGCTTTGTCATTATGGTGTATTGTGTGTAGATTGATGAGGGAAAAAAACGATTTAATATATTTTAGAGTAAGGCTGTAACATAACAAAATGTGGAAAAAGTCAAGAGGTCTGAATACTTTCCGAATGCAATGTATAATACTTTATAACTGTCACTCCCTGATCTGTTTCACCTGTCCTTGTGCTTGTCTCCAACCCCCTCCAGGTGTCGCCCCTCTTCCAAATAATTCCCTGTGTATTTACACCTGTGTTCTGTTTGTTGCCATTTCGTCTTGTTCGTTCAAGCTAACCAGCTTTTTCCTGTTTCCCAGCCTCTCTTTCCTCATCCTCCTGGTTCTGACCTTTGCCTGTCTGACCCTGTACCCGCCCGCCTGACCTCTCTGCCTGACCCTGAGCCTGCCTACCGTCCTGTACCTTTGCTCCACCTCTGGATTACTGAACTCTGCCTTTCCTGACCCCGAGTCTGCCTGCTGTCCTGTACCTTTGCTCCAAAGACGACACAATCGCAATCACACAGCACACTGCCCTAACCTATCTGGACAAGAGGAATACCTATGTAAGAATGCTGGTCATCGATTACAGCTCAGCATTTAACACCATAGTACCGTCCAAACTCGTCATTAAGCTCGAGGCCCTATGTGTCGACCCTGCCCTGTACAACTGGGTCCTGGACTTTCTGACAGGCCGACCCCAGGTGGTGAGGGTAGGAAACAACATCTCCACCCCGCTGATCCTCAACACTGGGGCCCCACAAGGGTGCGTTCTCAGCCCTCTCCTGTACTCCCTGTTCACCCATTACTGCGTGGCCGTGCACGGCCCTCCAACTCAATCATCAAGTTTGCAGACGACACTACAGTGGTAGGCTTGATTACCAACAACGACGAGACGGCCTAAAGGGAGGAGGTGAGGGCCCTCGGAGTGTGGTGTCAGGAAAATAACCTCACACTCAACGTCAACAAAACAAAGGAGATGATTGTGGACTTCAGGAAACAGCAGAGGGAGCACCCCCCCCCTATCTACATCGACGGGAGAGTAGTGGAGAAGGTGGAACTGTTACATCCAGGCCTGAGAAGACAGACTGGCGTGTTTAGTTTTTGTTTTGGTGTAGGGTTTTTTCTGTTCTAGGTTATCTGTTTCTATGTTGGGGTAATGGTTCCCAATTAGAGGCAGCTGAGTGTCGTTACCTCTAATTGGGAACCATATATATGTTTGTAGTTTGCACTAGGGGTTTGTGGGTTATTGTTTGAGCATAGCTTGTTGTATGTTTAGTTGTGTTCTGCTTCACGATCTTCGTTACGTTCATTTTGTTGTTTTTGCCCAGTTACGTGGATAAATAAAACATGTATACTGGATACCTCGCTGCACCTTGGTCTGTCCCTCATGGAGATCGTGACAGGAATTTTAAGTTCCTCGGCGTACACATCACAGACAATCTGAAAAGGGCCACCCACACAGACAGCGTGTTGAAGAAGGCGCAACAGTTTCTCTTCAACCTCAGGAGGCTGAAGAAATTTGGCTTGTCACCAAAAACACTCACAAACCTTTACAGATGCACAATCGAGAGCATCCTATCGGGCTGTATCACCGCCTGGTATGGCAACTGCTCCGCCCACAACCGTAGGGCTCTCCGGAGGGTAGTGAGGTCTACACAACGCATCACCAGGGGCAAACTACTTGCCCTCCAGGACAAATACACCACCCGTAGTCACAGGAAGGCCAAAAAGATCATCAAGGACAACAACCACCCGAGCCACTGCCTGTTCACCCCACTATCATCCAGAAGGCGAGGTCAGTACAGGTGCATCAAAGCTGGGACCGAGAGACTGAAAAACAGCTTCTATCTCAAGGCCATCAGACTGTTAAACAGCCATCACTAACATTGAGTGGCTGCTGCCCACATACAGACTTAATCTCTAGCCACTTTAATATTTAATAATTGAATGTAATAAATGTATCACTAGTCACTTAAACAATGCCACTTTAAATAATGTTAACATACCCTACATTACTCATCTCATATGTATATACTGTACTCTATACCATCTACTGCATCTTGCCTATGCCGGTCAGCCATCGCTCATCCATATATTTATATGTACATACTCGTATTCATTCCTTTACACTTGTGTGCATAAGGTAGTTGTTGTGAAATTGTTCGATTACTTGTTAGATATTACTACACGGTCGGAACTAGAAGCACAAGCATTTTGCTACACTCGCATTAACATGTGCTAACCATGTGTATGTGACCAATAAAATTTGATTTGAATTGTCTTTGCCTGCCTGGTTGCTACAATAAACATTGTTACTTCCACAGTCTGCATCTGGGTTTTACCTTGATTCCTGATAATGACTTGGTATTTAAGAGCCTTTATAAAGTCTTATAACACGTTTTACTGGAATTTTAACTTCAAAATCAAAGTTATATAAGGTAATATAGGTAATATATTGAGAAGTCTCAGACCATCTCAGACCATCTGTTGTGTAGATTCACCTTTATGCCTCAATCCAAAATTAATGGAAAAGAAAAGTGCCATATGATTTCCTGATTTCTTTTGGTGAATATCTTTTCAATGCATTTTGGGTTGGGGTTGGGTTACGTAGCTGGATCTGCACAATCAACGGTGTGGGACGTGGATCCATCTTTACTTAATTTGATGTCTGAAATAATGATTGACGCCTAAGTTCTCATATCAGCATAATAGCAAGATTAGTACTATAAAAGGGCGATGTACTGAACATTCTTTGATTTAAATGAAACGGAACATCAGTTTCCTTACTTTATCCTGCAGTGAGCTGCACATTCGCAATAGTTATAAAGCAGAGGTCATGTGAGGCAAGCACAACTACCTCATTCCCTCTTGTGTGTCCTGCATGCTGCATTCTTGGCTGAGGATGAAGGTGAATACAGAGTAGCGCTCAAAGAGCGGGAAAGAGGGAGAAAGGGGGAGAGAGGGAGAAACAAAGAATGGGAGAAAGAAAGAAGAAAAAGAGATAAGTAGGGTGTCACGTCCTGGCCATAGATAGCCCTTTTGGCTGCTCTATGGTGGTTTTGGTCAGGACGTGATCAGGGGTGTTTTTGGTTTTATGGTTATATTTCTATGTTGGTTGGTTTGGGTTCCCAATTAGAGGCAGCTGTTAGTCGTTGTCTCTAATTGGGAATCCTATTTAAGTTGGTTCCCTGCCCCACTTGCCTTGTGGGTTATTATTTGCATTTGTGTGTGTACCACACCTGTGTGACGTTTGGGTCTTTGTTTATTGTTTTTGCACTTTAATTAAAGTATGTATACTGGAAACCTCACTGCGTCTTGGTCTGCTCCATCAACAAGCCGTGACATAGGGAGAGAATGTAAGAAAGAGTGAGAGCACTGTTACATGTTTATAGTCCCAATTAACAAATCTCCTGGACTGGACTTCATTGTTTTAGCTCGTACACCTCCTCCTCCCCTTTATTTTGCTTTCAACCTCTTAATTAAATGAGGTTAATAAACCTCTCTTCCTCCCTTTCTCTTTTCCTCCTATCCCACCTCTACTTCCCTACACACCTCCCTTTCTGAGACCAAGCCGTCTTTTTTTCTTGTTACTCTTTCTTCGGAAATTGGTCATTGTTGCAGGCTAAAGCTCTAGGATTTCCTCCCTTTCTCTCTCCTTCCCAGGTCAGCGCTGCAATTAAAGCTCTGAGAGAAGAAGACCAGCTGTGAATGAGGAGGTAGCTAGCTTCCATGCCGAACTGTAAGGGCGACACTTAGTGGCCACAGTTTGAAAGTACATCCACTTTCTTATAGTGATTTTGTAGAAATCCAGTGTTTCCCAACCAACACTCTCCTGTATGGAGGGCCACCAGACATTCCACATTTTTGTTGTAGCCCTGCTATAGACTAGTCCTTGATCTGTTTGTCCCAACTCCTATAGTTGTTGTTATGTTTGGCAATGCAACAACCATATGTTTGCTATAGGCTATAGCACTGGCACACTAAGGTCTCTGTGATTAGTCCATGAGTTGAATTAATTAATTAATCAGGTGTTGAGTGCAGGGCTAGAACAAAAATGTGGACTGTCTGGCGGGCTATCTAGAAAACAGTTTGCAAACAACACTTCAGTATACAGTTAGGTTCACACAGACAAAGACCACACCTTCTGTTCCCCAGAACGTGGTTGGGTTACATTGACCGCACAGGAATTACTACTTGTCAAGGCGATACAATGTGCAATGTTTTGACCTGGCGCTCAGGTCCTAAGTGTACCAACTGATAAACAAACCTGAAAGTAACAAACTGTGCAGCTATTGGCTTTCTAAATGCGCTTTTTGGGCAGAGCCTTATGTATGTACTGTTTTATACAAGCAATATTTAAGCTCTTTTGCAAAATGTAGATGTGGAGAAGCCCCTCTCGCAATTGAGATTGGTCGATACACAAACACTTCCCTACATAAACGTATCGGTTCTTTTTGTAACTCTGGTTCCATTGCAACTGAAGCTCATGCCTTGCTTTACTATGGGTTGTACAACAACATTTGAGATGATATTTTCTGTCCCCTGTACAGACAAAATGATGAAAATAATAAAATATTAGAACATTTACTAGATAACAATAATGTAAATGTCTACGTCAAAGCCTGCCATCTTCTCCTCTAATGGAGACGTTTCTTTTAAGTGCTTAATTATCCTTTAAGCCACTTTACTTTAGTCTTTTTTGTTATTTTGTTGATGTATACACGTACATGTGTATATATTATAGATGACTCCTGTACCATGTTCGAAAATTCAATTTGACTGGTCCAAAATGGTTTGAAAAAAATCTGTATTTTGTATTATTGTGGAGTAACACTTAAATACATTGTTCTAACTCTAACACTCTCACACGCGCACAGACACACGCGTGGGCGGTGGAAGGGAACATGGGGTGATATGAAGGAAATGCAAAGAATGTATTAAACAGCCTTGGCGGTGCTTATCTTAGACTGCATGTGGGAAGGGACATCCTCAAAGTACAACACACACACACAATCACCCGCACACACCACAAACCTCACACGCGCACACAAAGGCCCACACACAACACATGAATACATGGATTCCACCACCCATACACACACAAACAGTTTTTTTTTAATCAAGGACAAAATTGGACAGCTGAGTGCATCAGGGTGGTTGAATTTGTGTACTGTTATTTTTGTGTTACGGCGTAATATCAATATAGCAGCCATATAACTGCTAGTATAGTAGGTACATTTGCAGGTCATTCAAACACACATTCATACACATTTTAAATACTTTATTTGAATATACAAATCACATTACATCCCATACCAAAGCATAATATACTGACATATATTTCAAATATATGTAATTAATATTTATACTAATATTTTAAGTAAATATATCTAAATAAATGTATTATCCATACATGTCAATATTTGTGACAAACATTTCATAAATATATAATATTTTAAATATGTTTTCAGATTTTTGACATATACATGTATGTAAATATATTTACGTGTATATCTTATCCATATGTGGTAATGTGAATTTTAAATAAGTGTACTATTCATATATTTACATATATTTGTTTAAAATATATTTAACAGTATGCATGATTCTTTATGGTCAATATATTTATACATGAATAATACATCTATGTTTATATGTGAGTAGTATATACACTGTAGTTAATAACATATGTGGATTTATGTGCAAGAAATGTTATTAAATGCATGTCAAATGCAATAGAAAAAGGCACACAACACAAACAATTAAGACTAAAAAATGTATTGTATTGTATCGAAGGTCACTCGAAGGTCACTCGAAGGTCGCACCTGAAAAATATACAAATGACCACTGTGCACTGTATTTGTATTTGAAAATAAGGTATTTCAACAAGTTGACAGTTACCCTGAGGATAATGCAAAGGAGTTGCATTCTGAAGAATTAGGAGTTAAAAGGAGCAGTGGGGCGCTAGCACTACGCGCTGAAATGCAAGGCGCCAAATTGAAAATCCAAAAGTTGAATTATTAAACATTCATCAATATACAAGAGTTGCATAGTCATTAAAAGCTCTGCTTCTTGGCAATATCACAGCATTGTCAGAAAGCTTTACGGCAAAAGCACTACATTTGATTGTTTGAGGGTAGCACCTCCAATATTTTTCCATTACCATAAATTCATAAACCATCGCGGTTCACACAAAACACATTTCACAGCAAAAACAAATCAATTACCTTTTGAAGAACTTCTGCTGAGGGCTTCCCAAGTGTCCAACGAAGACAATCCATGGTTCTTTTGTTAGAAAAAGTAATGTATTATATCCATAAATCTCAGTTTGGTTGGTGCATTATGATGAGAAAATACAGCGTCCACTCACCCATTGAACCGTGAAGAGAACTCGTTCAAACTATACCTATAAACTTGTCCAAGAACAATCAAACATCATTGATAATGTATCCTTAAGAACACTTTTATGTATATTTAGTATAATATTTCAACCGGAATATAAACTGGGCGATAGGAAAGGAAAAAAAAACACAGTCTTGGCAAGCGGTTGAACGCGCATTCTCTTCTGTTTACTTCTCTGTGACCACTTCCTAATTCTTCTTCTATTACCATCTAGAGCAACTAAACAGAATCAAAACACTGTCTAGAGACTGTTGACATCCAGTGGAAGCAATAGATACTGAAATCTTACTCCCTTAAATGGGCATTTTCATAAGGGAGGGGCTCAAAATGAGGCAATGTGTCAAAATCACTTTTTCCAGGACAGGAATTCCTCGGGTTTTCGCCTGCCATATCCGTTCTGTTATACTCACAGACAATATGTTAACACTCTTAGAAACTTCTGAGTGTTTCCTATCCAATAGTACTAATTATGTGCATATCCTATTTTCTGGGCCTGAGTGGGAGGCATTTTACTTTGGGCACGCCAGGCTCTCCAAAACTGTCACCTCGGGAGCTGCTCCCTAAGACGTTAATGTGTGACTACCCAATAAGGTCCTGATTTGGTTGGGCTCCACTGTTAGCAACGGTTTTGTTGGACCTAGTGTCAGGTTTGGTAAATTACAGGTTAGGATAACTAAATTGGCAGGTTAGGATTTTATTTATTTATAATCTTAATTTTTTTAATTTAACCTTTATTTAACTAGGCAAGCCAGTTAAGAACAAATTCTTATTTACAATGACGGCCTACCCTGGCCAAATCCGGACGACGCTGGGACAATTGTGCGCCGCCCTATGGGACTCCCAATCACAGCCGGATGTGATACAGCCTGGATTCAAACCAGGGACTGTAGTGACACCTCTTACACTGAGATGCAGTGCCTTAGACCGCTGCGCCACTCGGGAGCCCCAATTCACGTGCCATGTTAGGAGAATTAGGTTAAGGTTAAGAAAAGGGTTCGAATTCACCCCGACCAAATCAGGTAGCTCGGCCTAATCAGGTTATGACAGATGTTAAAACGTCTACAGGATCGGGACGGGTGAGCTAACATAGGCTAATGTGATTAGCATGAGGTTGTAAGTAACAAGAAAGTTTCACAGAACATAGACATATCTGATATGGGCAGAAAGCTTAAATTCGTGTTAATGTAACTGCACTGTCATTTACAGTAGCTATTACAGTGAAAGAATACCATGCAAAAATAAAAGATTAAGATAGGAAAAAGAACACAGACACTGGACAGAGGAACTCTGCCTAGAAGGCATGCATTCCGGAGTCGTCGCCTCTTCACTGTTGACGTTGAGACTGGTGTTTTGCGGGTACTCTTTAATGAAGCTGCCAGTTGAGGACTTGTGAGGCAAACTAGACACTCTAATGTACTTGTCCTCTTGCTCAGTTCTGCACCGGGGCCTCCCACTCCTCTTTCTATTCTGGTTAGAGCCAGTTTGCTTTGTTCTGTGAAGGGAGTAGTACACAGCGTTATACAAGATCTTCAGTTTCTTGGCAATTTCAGCCTTCCTTTCTCAGAATAAGAATAGACTGATGAGTTTCAGAAGAACAGTATTTGTTTCTGGCCATTTTGAGCCGGTAATCGAACCCACAAATGCTGATGCTGCAGATACTCAACTAGTCTAAGAAGGCCAGTTGTATTGCTTCTTTAATCAGTTTTCAGCTGTGCTAACATAATTGCAAAATGTTTTTCTAATGATAGCCTTTTAAAATAATAAACTTATCTAACACAACATGCCATTGGAACACAGGAGTGATGGTTGCTGATAATGGGCCTCTGTAACCCTATGTACATATTCCCCCCAAAAAATTCAGTTTCAAGCTACAATAGTCATTTACAACGTCTACACTGTATTCTTGATCAATTTTATGTTATTTTAAAGGCCGAAAAAATGCTTTTCTTTCAAAAACAAGGACATTTCTGAGTGACCGCAAACTTTTGAACG
Organism: Brachymystax lenok tsinlingensis; assembly: GCA_030435695.1. Classification (NCBI taxonomy): domain Eukaryota; kingdom Metazoa; phylum Chordata; class Actinopteri; order Salmoniformes; family Salmonidae; genus Brachymystax; species Brachymystax lenok. The sequence continues at coordinate 37,741,379 of CM059817.1, read as the reverse complement.
GTAGTGTACGTCTCGTGTCTGAGCAGTTTAATTTTAATTTTTTATTATTTTATTTAACCTTTATTTAACTTTATTTAACTAGGCAATTGCAACTCCACTTTGTCTCTGTACTGACTGTTTGATTACCTTACGGAGGGAATAACTGCACTGTTTGTATTCAACCATATTCCCAGTCACCTTGCCATGGTTAAATGCGGTGGTTCACAATTTCAATTTTTAGTGAATGCTGCCATCTATCCACGTTTTCTGGTTTGGGTAGGTTTTAATAGTCTCCTCGGGAACAACATCCCCTATACACTTCCTGATGAGCTCAGTCACCGTGTCCGTGTATATGTCAAGGTTATACTCAGAGGCTACCCGGAACATATCCCAGTCCTCGTGATTAAAACAATCTTGAAGCATGGATTTCAATTGGTCAGAGCAGCGTTGAATAGACCTTAGCACTGGTACTTCCTGTTTGAGTTTCTGCCTATAGGAAGGGAGGACAAAATGGAGTCGTCATCTGATTTGCCAAAAGGCCTAGTATGCTTCCAGGAAATGGGAATATCAGTGATCAATGTGTTGATAGAAACTTCGGTAGCCTTGTTCTCAAATTTGCTTTGTTAAAATCCCCAGCTACAATAAATGCGACCTCAGGATATGTGGTGTCCAGTTTGCATAAAGTCCAGTGTAGTTCCTTGAGAGGAAATATACACGGCTGTGACTATAACCGAAAATAATTATCTTGGGAGGTAATATATTTTGATTGTGAGGTATTCTAGGTCGGGTGAACAAAATGACTTGAGTTTCTGTATGTTATCACAATCACACCATGAGTAGTTAATCGTGAAACATACACCACGCCTTTCTTCTTCCCCAGAGAGTTCTTTATTTCTGTCTGCGCGATATACTGAGAACCCACCTGGCTGTATGGACGGGGACTGTATGTCCTGAGAGAGCCATGTTTCAGTGAAACAGAGTATGTTACAGTCCCTGATGTCTCTCTGAAAGGAGATCCTTGCCCTGAGCTCATCTACTTTAAGAAATAAACTCAGAAGCGGTGGATGGTGTGCATCCCTCCTGAGTCGGACTACCTCTTCTCCAACGGAGGCGTCTTGGAGCAGCCTTTGAGCTTAGTTCAATTGCCCTGGGGGGTACGAACAAAGGATCCAGTTCGGGAAAGTCGTATTCCTGGTCGTAATGCTTGTGAGTTACTGCCGCTGTGATATCCCAAAGTTATTTCCAGCTGTATGTATAAACACAAAAAAAACCTTCTGGGCTAATAACGTAAGAAATAACACACAAAAAAAGAAAATACTGCAAAGTTGCTTAGGAGCTAGAAGCAGAGCTTCCATATCTGTCGGCGCCATTCGCTTTCAGACTCACAGTTACCCTGTGGATAATGCAGGGACAGAGAATCAGGGAAACAATTCCACACAAGATGAAGAATAAGGGGTTCATATTCAGGAACTAGCTAGCTAAATGGTATAAAATACTGGGATCTGTCCATTGGCAGGTTAAAATCAAACAACCTTAAACATTATAAGAAAACTCCACCGAAAAACAATATTTTGGTATTTGTTTCATTAGTCCATTGTTGGCATAGTCCCAAAATGTTTTGCATGTCAGATATAAAACTTTAAAAATACAGAATAACTGCCGGTATGATCCATTTTGGATCACAGGATGCTGTGTTTTTCCGAACCTAAAGCCAAAGGGTTATACAGAAAGCCAGCCTAAAACACCAAACAGAAAGGAATGCAGATGTAGAAGCATAGTGGCTAGGAAAAACTCCCTAGAAAAGGCAGGAACCTAGGAAGAAAGCTAGAGAGGAACCAGGCTCTGAGGGGTGGCCAGTCCTCTTCTGGCTGTGCCGGGTTGAGATTATAACAGTACATGGCCAAGATGTTCAAACGTTCATAAATGACCATCAGGGTCAAATAATAATAATAATCACAGTGGTTTTAGAGGGTGCAACATGTCAGCACCTCAGAAGTAAATGTCAGTTCGCTTTTCATAGCCGAGCATTCAGAGTTAGAGACAGCAGGTGCGGTAGAGAGAGAGAATCGAAAACAGCAGGTCCGGGACAAGGTAGCACATCCGGTGAACAGGTCAGGGTTCCATAGCAGCAGGCAGAACAGTTGAAACTGGAGCAGCAGCACAACCAGGTGGACTGGGGACAGCAAGGAGTCATCAGGACAGGTAGTCCTGAGGCAAGGTCCCAGGGCTCAGGTCCTCCAGGAGGGGAGGGAGAGGGAGAGAGAGAGAATTAGAGGGAGCAAACCTAAATTCACACAGGACACAGGATAAGACAGGAGAAATACTCCAGATATGACAGACTGACCCTAACCCCCCAACACAAAAATTACACTACATTTCAAAAATATACTGAACAAAAATATAAATGCAACATGCAACAATTTCAAAGATTTTATTGAATTAATGTGCATACAGTATAAGGAAATCAGTCCATTTAAATAAATTAATTTAAAACATATTTCTCCATGATTCTTTGAAAATATCTATAATGATTTACAGAGTTTACAGACAATACATGACTCAACTATTATGGTGGGAGATTATAATAAGGTTTTAAGTACCTCAATGGACCGTAAAGGAAATCACACTACAAACGATCACCCTCATGCACTTAAGGAAATTATTAATATTATGGTTATATTGGAACGAGTGGATATATGGAGACTTAAATATCCTTACTTAGTGAGATATACATGGCGGAGGCTCAATCAAGGTAGTCGTCCTGACTACTTTCATATGTCATTTCCGCTGGCACCAAAAGTTAAAGAGTGTTGATAATTGTTTTTAACCAAGACAGAAGAATGTGTAACTGACTTTTCTCTACATAACATGGGTACAGCAGTTCCCCTTATTGTATGGGACACTTTTAAATGTACCTTTAGAGACCATGCAATTCAATACTCATCTTCAAAACAGAAACTATTTAGGTCAAAATAGCTCATCTTTAAAAAGGCAAAAGAGGAACTAACAGTACAGATAGATAGCAATAAAAAGTGTGACAGAGGTACAGAATAAGTTAGAAGAAAAACCAAACCAATGATGGAACTTATTAAAAAAAGATCAATTGTAATATGTAAAAAACAAAAACAAAAGCGAACTGGATGAAATATGGACAGAAATGCACCAAATCATTTTTTTATCTTCAACATGCTACCAAGTATAATTTACAGAAACAAATGAAGGAGTCATCCATGATTCACCAAACATTATTTTAAAGAGGAAGCAAAGTACTTTAAGCATATGTTTTCATTTCAGTCTCCTCCATTTCCACTAACTAAAATTACTTGTAAGGATTATTTTCTATAAATAGTCTAAATTAACAGCTACACAAAAAGACTCGTGTGAAGGCCTAATTACAGAGGGGGAATTACTAGATGCAATTAAAGCCAAGTCCGGGAAAACTCCAGGGCTGGATGGCACACCAGTTGAGGTACACTACATATACACAAGTATGTGGACACCCCTTCAAATTAGTGGACTTGGCTATTTCAGCAACACCCGTTGCAGGCAGGTGTATAAAATCGAGCACACAGTCATGCAATCTCCATAGACAAACATTGGCAGTAGAAAGGCCTTACTGAAGAGCTCAGTGACTTTCAACGTGGAACAGTCATAGGATGCCACCTTTCCAATCAGCTCTTCAAATTACTGCCAAGCTAGAGCAGCCCCAGTCAACTGTAAGTGCTGTTATTGTGAATTGGAAACATCTAGGATCAACAATGTCTCAGCTATGAAGTAGTAAGCCACACAAGCTCACAGAATGGGACCGCTGAGTGCTGAAGCACGTAGTGAGTAAAAATCGTCTGTCCTCAGTTGCAACGCTCACAACCAAGTTCCAAACTGCCTCTGGAAGCAACGTCAGCACAATAACTGTTTGTCGAGAGCTTCATGAAATGGGTTTCCATGGCCGAGCAGTTGCACACAAGCCTAAGATCATCATGCGCAACGCCAAGTGTCAGCTGGAGTGGTGTAAAGCTTGCCGCCATTGGACTCTGGAGCACTGGAAATGTGTTCTCTGGAGTGATGAATCACGCTTCGCCATCTGGCAGTCCGACAGACGAATCTGGGTTTGGAGGATGCCAGGAGAACGTTACCTGCCCGAATGCATCGTGCCAACTGTAATGTTTGGTGGGGGAGGAAAAACTGTCTGGGGCTACTTTTCATGGTTCGGGCTACCTTAAAAAAATGTAGGGGGCGTGAATCAGAAAACCAGTCAGTATCTAGTGTGACCACCATTTGCCTCTTGCAGCGCGACACATCTCCTTCGCATAGAGTTGATCAGGTTGTTTATTGTGGCCTGTGGAATGTTGTCCCACTACTCTTCAATGGCTCTGCGTAATTGCTGGGAATTGGCGGGAACTGGAACACGTAGTCGTACAGGTCAAATCAGAGCATCCCAAACATGCTCAATGGGTGACATGTCTGGTGAGTATGCAGGCCATTGCAGAACTGGAACATTTTCAGCTTCCAGGAATTGTGTACAGATCCTTGCGACATGGGGCCTTTACATTATCGTGCTGAAACATGAAGTGAAGGCAGTGGATGAATGGCACGACAATGGGCCTCAGGATCTCGTCATTGTATCTCTGTGCATTCAATTTGCCATTGATAAAATGCAACTGTGCAACTTCATTGTCCATAGCTTTGACTGTGCAAACCCACAGCTTCATCAGCTGTCTGGGTGGCTGGTCTCAGACAATCCCGCAGGTGAAGAAGACGTACTAACAAATTGTCTAAAACGATGGCGGAGGCGGCTTAATTAACATTAAATTCTCTGGCAAGAGCTCTGGTGGACATTCCTGCAGTCCGCATGCCAATTGCACATTCTCTCAAAACTTGAGATATCTGTGGCATTGTGTTGTGTGACATTTTAGAGAGGCCTTTTATTGTTCCCAGGTGCACCTGTGTAAAGGTGCACCTGTGTAATGATCATGCTGTTTAATCAGCTTCTTTATATGCCACACCTGTCAGATGGATGGCTTATCTTGGCAAAGGAGAAATGCTCACTAACAGGGATGTACATTTTTTTTTATTTCAGCTCATGAAACATGGGACCCTAACTTTACATGTTGCATTTATATTTTCATTCAGTACATTTTCTGTACATATATTTCTATATATTTTGAATTCCCCCACATATATTAAAACACATGAGTTTTCCATATGGGATCACAAAGGATTCAAACATTTCAAAGGTCGTTAATGCAAGGAAACACTTAAAGAAACAAAAAGCACCTTCTCCTCTACACAGCTAGGCTGCCCATAACGGCTGAAACAGAGCAATTAAGCCTATGTAAAGTGGCCGAGACTGCCAAATATCAACGCAACCATCCTGTATTTGTATCCTAGGCTGTCCAAGCGTGATATGAGGGACTGGTATTGAGGAGCTTTTCAAAAAAGGCTTGCTCCATGTAACAATCAAATGAGCAGCCCACTTCCAGAATCATCACTTCTCTCTGGCCTCCCCCCACAACAACAATCTCTGGCTTATTCGGCATACAAGAAAACACATCATCATCAACATAAAACCAGGCCCCTCTGACAAGAGAATGTTTGTGTATGTGTGCTGTTGTTGAGACCACATGTCTCACCCCAGTGGCTACCAGGTCGACAAGCTTGTCATGTCTAGCAATATACAAGTCTTTGTATGAACGGCAACCACAACATGTGCAACAGACTCCACTACATTTAACCCAGGGTGTGAAATACAGAATGGACCATGTTTTGCAGGTTACGAGTACTAGGTTGTATTTTGTCGGTATAACTTGCAGCCACCGCTTAACGGTAAAGGTGAGAATGTTCTCACCAATGGCAGCATTCTGGTACATGGAATGGTAGACAGAGTATTCACCACATTCCAGAGCAGGGAGTTTCACCTGCAGCCTCAGGCCAGTCCATGTCCATCTAAGCTCTATTCCAGTCCAGTTGCACAGGTCATTGTGGTCTGGCCAGTCAGACCAGACTTCAAAGTCTGCAGCACAAGTATTCCATTGGACTTCCTCCTGAAGCCTAGAAAGTTGTCCTCGGTGTCCGTGGCCAGTGGGACCTTCGTCCTCCGTAAGTCCAGAACCTGGGAGGGTCTGGCTAACTCCCTAACGTCGTCACTGTTGAGCATGTTCAGCAGGTAAGTCAGTCTGGTAGCAGTGTACATCCACTCGACGTTTGAGACACCCAAACCCCCCACCTATAGACACTTTCTCACCACTTGAAAAGTGTTGTTATTTATTTCCCTCATAACCTTCTTTGGGATATTCACATTTGCAAGCAGATGTTGAATCTTTGCTATGGGGCCTCTCTCACAGCCTCTAGCTTCATGACCACAAGCAAAGGGGAAATGTCAATCATATCAAGCCTGGTTAAATACTCATGGAAAAGCTTCTCAGCTTGTTCCCCCCACTTCTCAACTTGTTCCCCGCCAGAAACATTAAACTTATGTCCAAGATAGCTGTATGTTTCATGACGAGAGTACACTCTGATTCCTTTATTCATTAGTGTAAATGTTGGGGCTTATCAACTAGTGCTGTATTTCATAGAACACTGCACAATTTGTGTCTTTCAATTCCAGCCCAGACCATTTAAAAAAGTAATCTGTACAATAGAGCATGTCTTTGATAACATGCTTCTTTCTGGAGGAGATCTGAATGTCATGAGCATACCCCTGTACTAGGTTCAGGGGCACACTGGTATAGCCATTTCAGCCACTGGTTGATGGCTAGGATGAAGTTAACGGCACTCCATGGGCAGTCTGTTTTTATTCCAACCCTGAGTGGGATATGTTCATTCAGCTGCTTCCCAAAGATAACATGGAGAAAAAAGGCTTTGTACACATCAGATATAAGGTCCACAAAAGATTGAGGCACTAGTATTTCCTCAAGTGCATTGATCATTACACTATGTGATAAAGTACCAAAGGCATCTCTAAAGTCCAAAAACATCATGCTTGAAGTCATCAATTCCAGTTTTAGGCAGAATACATGCTCATTCATGCCCTGTCTATATATGCCGTTTGTTTGGGAGAGAGAATGCCTGTATCTACAAGCCATGGTAGTATGCGGGAAAGCATTTCATGGACACGTTATAGACAAAAGGGGAAGAGAGAGATGTCTCCCCATGTAGATTGATTGTCTGGAACATTGTCTATTTTGGGTATTCTGTGGATAAGAGCACCCTTCCGTGAGTCAACTACCTTTCCATTAATCAGACATGCATTGAAGATATGCATGAGAGCATGGGAAGACTGGGGCCTTGTGGCCTTTAAAGTCTCATAAGTGACACCATCTGATCCATTTGCCTTGTTGTTTGTTAGGGAAGTCAAAACATTATCTACCTACTCAAGGATGAAATTGCATGTCTCTGGGAAATAGTCTGGTTGTACCGTTTCCATGGTTTCACACCAAGGGGACGTGGTCAGCTGAGTATCGAACAGGGCTTGGCATGTGTCATTAAGGGAGTTACTAGCAACATTACTAGTACTGGGCGGGGGGCTGGGGTATACAGCAGCCATATAACTGCTTGTATGATAGGCATGTGCACAGGTCATTCAAACACACATTCATAAACATGCACGCGTGCACACACACACACACACACACACACACACACACACACACACACACACACACACACACACACACACACACACACACACACACACACACACACACACACACACACACACACACACACACACACACACGCTTGTTATAGGTACATGTGAATGTGAGGGCAGTTCCTGCTGTCAGTATGATTAAAATGGTCTTTATTCCCCTCAAATAGCCCCTCTCTGCCCTAGGCCATAGTGTTCCCCTGCACATGGCAAACACACACAGATGGCAATATAGAGAGCTCTGGCATGTCTCAAAGCCTGACGTCCCTCATAACCTTTACTGCTCTGTCGTGTCTTTATGGGCTAACACACACAGAGCAATAATGGCCGTAGTCATTACCGCCTATTCTAGATGAAGATTATAGCCTCTCCATCTTTGCAATCACCCAATCTTCTCTAGTTGGTGGATTGAGTCACAGCCCTCACCCATTCGCTCTCTGTTCTATTCTGTCATACCCCACGTTAGAGATTATTTTGGAACATTTGGGGATTTTTGGGGGATTTGGGGATTTTCAAAACTGAGTCCACAAGACACAGAACTCTGTGGCCTTTTGCAGAACAGTAAATGCCTTTTCAAAATGTAATTGCCTTCTCAAAACATAAATACAATAATCAAATTATACCATCAAAATTGAAAACACATTAATCAAAAGAACACGATTGCCTGCAAAAAGATTAAGCAACCATACTTATCTCTTGAGTCCAAGCAGACAAACATAAAGTTAGTTTGTCTTTTAAAAATCAAGTAGCTCAGTACATTTTCTTTGCAGTCACTAAATCATGATGATCAAAATAGGAAGTACTATCCAAACGTACTATCCAAACGAATTATTGGTAATTGTTCTCCTTTTATGCATATTTCACCAAACAATTTCCTATAAATCAAATCAAATATTAATCCAGATTTTTTTTAAAGCACATTGTGTGCAGGATTCATTCATCTGTATTATCACAATCCAAATTGACTTTATTCAATAGATAGGCTGGTTTCTATTGGTGCACAGAAACACAATCCACAATGGAAATAAAGAAAGGTGAATACTATGGAGGAACACAACTGGCCTCAATCCACAGCAATGCAAAGCTCTAAAATCTGCCTGATCTCATAGTTTACATTTTAGTCATTTAGCAGACACTCTTATCCAGAATGACTTACAGAAGTGAGTGCATAGATTTTTATATTTGTTAATTTCACTTCGGAATCTAAAATGGAAGGTCACAATGTTAGAGATAATGACTTAGGAGTAACCCAAAGTTAGTTAGAGGTAAGCCAACTTCATTCTTTGCATCTCAGCATGTCCTCAATATTGTAAAAAAAAATAGAACAAATTTGACAGTCCCCATTGCCTAGATCTTTGCCTATATTGTACATGGTATAACACTGATGGGGTGGTTTTGAATTTTGTGCAGTAGTATTTGCTAATTGACGGAACAGTGAACACAATTGTACACATTTCTGAAAACAATGTGTTAATATTCACAACACTTCACAGGGAATTTAAAGTTTTGCAAAACATGGTCTAAGGTCGTGTCTACACTTTACACTTACATGCGACTTCTACTATCAGAATACAAAGATCACAATGACAACACAGGTCTAGACGCACAAAAGTCACTTTGTGGTCTGATTGTGTTCAGATCTGGCTGACCACTTCAGGAGGTGGTTAGGGATGAATTGTGTGCTGATTTCTCCTCAGTCTGGACGCAATCAGGCTACGGAAGCGAATACAGTGGGCGACGTCATCAGCACTCCTCCCACAAGTCTCCAGAAAACCTGTGTTTTGGGACCGAGAGGCACCTTTTCATTATAACGGAGGAAATACGTTCCTAGCATGTGAGGAATGTGTTTAATGGCCTCATAAATTCTAGCCAGCTAGCTTCTATTTAGAATAAAAAAATAATTGTTTGGCTAGAGTTATGCTAACCCATTTGCAATCGCTTTAGCGTTGCTTGCTAGCTTTCTGGCTAGCTACTGAGGTTATCTGGCTAGTCAGCTACAGTAGTTAGCTACTGCCATCCGTTGTTGTTGTGTTATTATCACATTTTGCCTATTCCACCATTTGTAGAATGCATACTGGCATTTGAATATAGGGGAAAGGGAATCCAAACACAATGTGGACATGGTAGACACATTTAAATGTGGGAGTATATTCATGACACGTTCGGAATTCCATGATCAGACCTCTATGATCAGAATAATAAAGCTGCATGACTTGTCAAGTCTAGACACGGCCTCTGATATGCAAGTCCGGTCCAAAGGCAAGTCCGGTCCAAAGAAAATTATCAGAGGTTCTGTAAACGTGTTTAAGCATTTGATCATTGCTGTTCTGCTCACCCCAGCTGCTATAGATACCTTTTAATACAGATCCAAAAATGTATTGTACGGGATTGAGAAACTGTATGATGACAATTTATTAATAAGACTTACAGACAGACAGACAGGGATGAGACAGAGACAGATAGACAGAGACAGATAGACAGACAAACACAGACAGACAGATAGATAGATAAAAAACTGTATGATGACACCCTGGGTTGTCATCATACAGGGTTGTCATCAAATGTCAGATTTCAAAGTTGCTCTTAACGGAAAATTTTAAAAGGTCTAAGGTTAAGGTTTTGGATAGGCTTAAAGCATTAAGTTTAGGCACTCATTCAGAATGGTTTGGGATAGGGTTAAAACATTTGTTTATGATTGTCTGCCACTGGGATTGAAAATGCAACATTCTGAGTGATGGGATTACATCAATTCGCCACATCAGCACACAGTACCCTAGCAAAACCCAAGCCTACTTGATGGTAATGGCCCTCACTGTTGCTTCTAGTGTTCAGTTTTGAGGGAATTTTCCGAGGTGCTCAGGACATTGATAGACGTCCAATTTCGAAGTCACTCTTGAACAATCTCCCTGTCCTAGCAGCTGACAGATTGTCAGTGTGTGTGTGTGTGTGTGTGTGTGTGTGTGTGTGTGTTAGTGAAGGCAGCCGGAGCTCCAGTCTGGCCCGTGGGAACAGTGGGAGAGAGGAGGAGCAGGCGGACATGTTGTTTCACTGGAAACATATGGTGAACCTCAAGTGTGTCATTGACCTAGGACTATGGGTGGCCCAGAGGAGCACACATGCAGGAACGCATGCACACAAATACACATGCAAGAACACACACACAGACAACCACACACATGCACCCACACACAAATGTTTTTTTTATCGATAATCAACATTTCTAAATGGTTTGAAACTAAATTAAAAATGATTTTTGTGCACTTACAGGAATAAAAGTGCATAAATGCCAAATTGGCCCATAATTCCACCTAACAACCACCTGGGACTATACAGTATAATATCCTTTAAAATTGCAGGTGTAACATGTTGCAGGTGTAACATGGAAACATAAATGACGGGTTTGTGCAGACATTGGCAAGTCAAATTCAAGGACGTTCAATTACTTTTTCAAGCACTCAATCATAATTTTGAAGGACCTCAATTGTATATTTAATTGTTGTAGTAGCCTATAGACAGAAACTCTCCCCATGAAGTATCTATCCATTTTATAGGCCTTCCCAATGGCACTATGCACTGGCATTCAAATTATTATTACATTCTATGTCAACCCAACAACAGGATAATGTGGAACATTGCCTGATTAAATATATTGGATGAATGCATGGCCATTTTTATAGCCTATACATAGAGATAGTGGTGACGCAGTCAGCACACTGATAAAGCCTGATGCTAATCTCACCCTCGCAATTTGAGATGTTGAAAGGTATTTTCAAATGAGAAAGCAACACAAAAAAAGTTTACTTTGTAATGGAACGCTTTGTATGAAAAGCCAAGTTGAAACTAACAATAGATGTTGCCGTCCTCATAATAACCGTCCTCATAATAACCGACTAGCGACAAACTAGCACAACACCCAGAACAAGCATTTTGCCACCCTCGCATTAACATCTGCTAGCCATGTGTATTTGACAAATAACATTTGATTTGATTTGATCAATTGAAAATGTAAATTTTCTTCTTCACGATTGTCTGTTCCTTCCTGATGTACCGGTTGGACATGACTACAGCAGGTTCACCAGGAGGGATCAGCCAATGAAGTTGGAAGTCCCACCCAGTTGACTACATACACTTGGTGGAAGCCCTCAATGGCGCTGCCAATGCAAACACTGCCTTTTGGCCACTAAAGGCCTCTATCATTCTCTATGGAATATGCCCACCAGGTAAACAACTTCAATTACCAGTCCAGATGTTTATTTGCTTCAATCACTGAATGCAACCAGCGCTTATTAGAGACTGGCTCCTATAAAAAGTATGTGGACACCTGCTCGTCTAACATCTAATTTCAAAATCATGGGTATTCATATGGAGTTGGTCTCCCTACCCTCTTTGCTGCTATAACAGCCTCCACTCTTCTGGGAAGACTTTCCACTAGATGTTGGAACAGTGCTGAAGGGAATTGCTTTCCTTCAGCCACAAGAGCATTAGTGAGGTCAGGCACTGATGTAGGGCAATAAGACCTGGCTCGAAGTCGGTGTTCCAATTCATCACAAAGGTGGATGGGGTTGAGGTCAGGGCTCTCTGCAGGCGATTCAAGTTCTTCCACACCGATCTCGACAAACCGTTTCTGTATGGACCTCGCTTTGTGCACAGGGGCATTGTCATGCTGAAACAAGAAAGGTACTTCCCCAAACTGTTTCCACAAAGTTGGAAGCATAGAATCGTCTAGAATGTACAGTTGAAGTCGGAAGTTTACAAACAGGTTGGAGTCATTAAATCTCGTTTTTCATCCACTCCACAAGTTTCTTGTTAACAAACTATAGTTTTGGCAAGTCGGTTAGGACATCTACTTTGTGCATGACACAAGTAATTTTTCCAACAATTGTTTACAGACATATTATTTCACTTATAATTCACTGTATCAGAAATTCCAGTGGGGTCAGAAGTTTACATACACTAAGTTGACTGTGCCTTTAAACAGCTTGGAAAATTCCAGAAAATGATGTCATGGCTTTAGAAGCTTATGATAGGGAAATGTACATCATTTGAGTCAATTGGAGGTGTACCTGTGTGTCTCAGTGTCTCTTTGCTTGACATCATGGAAAAATCTAAAGAAATCAGCCAAGACCTCAGAAAAAAATTGTAGACCTCCACAAGTTTGGTTAATCCTTGGGAGCTTTCCAAACGCCTGAAAGTACCACGTTCATCTGTACAAACAATAGTAAGAAAGTATAAAAACCATGGGACCACGCAGCCGTCATACCGCTCAGGAAAGAGTTCTGTCTCCTAGAGATGAACGTACTTTGGTGTGCGAAAAGTGCAAATCAATCCCAGAACAACAACAAAGGACCTTGTGAAGTATCTGGAGGAAACCTGTACAAAAGAAACTATATCCACAGTAAAACGAGTCCTATATCGACATAACCTGAAAGGCCGCTCAGCAAGGAAGAAGCCACTGCTCCAAAACCGCCATACAAAAGCCAGACTATGGTTTGCAACTGCACATGGGGACAAAGATTGTACTTTTTGGAGAAATGTCGTCTGGTCTGATGAAACAAAAATAGAACTGTTTGGTCATAATGACCATCATTATGTTTGGAGGAAAAAGGGGGAAGCTTGCAAGCCAGAGAACATCATCCCAGGGACTGGTGAACTTCACAAAATAGATGGCATCATGAGGCAGGAAAATTATGTGGATATATTGAAGCAATATCTCAAGACATCAGTCAGGAAGTTAAAGCTTGGTCGCAAATGCGTCTTCCAAATGGACAATGACCCCAAGCATACTTCCAAAGTTGTGGCAAAATGGCTTAAGGACAACAAAGTCAAGGTATTGGAGTGGCCATAACAAAGCCCTGACCTCAATCCTATAGAGAATTTGAGGGCAGAACTGAAAAAGCATCTGCGAGCAAGGAGGCTTACAAACCTGACGCAGTTACACCAGCTCTGTCAGGAGGAATGGGCCAATATTTACCCAACTTATTGTGGGAAGCTTGTGGAAGGCTACCCGAAACGTTTGACCCAAGTTAAACAATTTAAAGGCAATGTTACCAAATACTAATTTAGTGTATTTAAACTTCTGACCCACTGGGAATGTGATGAAAGAAATAAAAGCTGAAATAAATAATTCTCTCTACTATTATTCTGACATTTCACATTCTTAAAATAAAGTGGTGATCCTAACTGACCTAAGACATGGAATTTTTACTAGGAATTGTGAAAACCTGAGTTTAAATGTATTTGGCTAAGGTGTATGTAAACTTCCGACTTCAACTGTAATTGTATGATGTAGCGTAAAGATTTCCCTTCACTGGAACTAAGGGGCCTAGACCAAACCATGAAAAACAGCCCCAGACCATTATTCCTCTTCCACCAAACTTTACAGTTGTCACTATGCATTGGGGCAGATATCGTTGTCCTGGGGTTCCGCCAAACCCAGATTCATCCTTCGGACTGCCAGATGGAGTGGAGCAGGTTGAGATCTTCAAGTTCTTTGGTGTCCACATCACCAATGATCTGAGGACCCAAGCCAAATCTTTTTTTTAGTTTCCTAAGGGGGGAATAGGCTTTGTCGTGCCCTCTTCACGACTGTCTTAGTGTGTTTGGACCATTCTAGTTTGTTGGTGATGTGGACACCAAGGAATTTGAAGCTCTCGACCTGCTCCACTCCATCTGTCAGTCCAAAGGATGAATCTGGGTTAGGCGGACGCCAGGAGAACGATATCTGCCCCAATGCATAGTGCCAACTGTAAAGATTTGGCATGGGTCCTCAGATCCTCAAAAGGTTCTACAGCTGCTACATCAAGAGCATCCTGACTGGTTACATCACTGCCTGGAACGGCAACTGCTCGGCCTCCAACCGCAAGGCACTACAGAGGGTAGTGCGTACAGCCCTCTACACCAGGCGGGGTCAGAGGAAGGCCCTAAAAATTATCAAAGACCCCAGCCATCCCAGTCACAGACTGTTCACTCTACTACTGCATGGCAAGCAGTACCGGAGCGCCAAGTCTAGGACCAAAAGGCTTCTCAACAGCTTTTACCCCCAAGCCATAAGACTCCTGAACAGGTAATCAAATGGCTACCCGGACTATTTGCATTGTGTCCCCCCCACTTGTTTTTGAAAGAAAAGCACATTTTTTGTCCATTAAAATAAAAATCTAATTGATCAAAAATACAGTGTAGACATAGTTAATGTTGTAAATGACTATTGTAGCTGGAAATGGCAGATTTTTTATGGAGTACCTACATAGAGGCCCATTATCAACAACCATCACTCTTGTGTTCCAATTGCATGTTGTGTTAGCTAATCCAAGTTTATAATTTTAAAAGGATAATTGATCATTAGAAAACCCTTTTGCAATTATGTTAGCACAGCTGAAAACGGTTGTGCTGATTAAAGAAGAAATAAAACTGGCATTTTCTTTCAAAAATAAGGACATTTTTAAGTGACCCCAAACTTTTGAACGGTAGTGTATACATATACATACTGTACATGACATACAGTACCAGTCAAAAGTTTGGACACACCTACTCATTCAAGGGTTTTTCTTTATTTGTACTGTTTTCTACATTGTAGAATAATAGTGAAGATATCTAAACTATAAAATAACACATTAAATCATGTAGTAACCAAAGTGTTAAAATAATCAAAATATATTTTATTTTTGAGATTCTTCAGAGTAGCCACCCTTTGCCTTGATGACAGCTTTGCACACTCTTGGCATTCTCTCAACAAGCTTCATGAGGTAGTCACCTGGAATGCACTTCAATTAAAAGGTGTACCTTTTTAAAAGTTAATTTGTGGAATTTCTTTCCTTCTTAATGCGTTTGAGCCAATCAGTTGTGTTGTGTGACAAGGCAAGGGTGGTATACAGAAGATAGCACTATTTGTTAAAAGACCGAGTCAATATTATGACAAGAAGAGCTCAAATAAGCAAAGAGAAATGACAGTCCATCATTACTTTAAGACATGAAGGTTAGTCAATTCGGAAAATGTCAAGAAAGTTTATTCAAGTGCAGTCGCAAAAACCATCAAGCACTATGATGAAACTGGCTCTCATGAGGAACGCCACAGGAAAGGAAGACCTAGAGTTACCTCTGCTGCAGAGGATAAGTTCATTAGAGTTACCAGCCTCAGAAATTGCAGCCCAAATAAATGCTTCAAAGAGTTCAAGAGACAAACAATCAAATGTATTTATAAAGCCCTTCTTACATCAGCTGATGTCACAGAGTGCTGTACAGAAACCCAGCCTAAAACCCCAAACAGCAAGCAATACAGGTGTAAAAGCACAGTGGTTAGGAAAAACTCCCTAGAAAGGCCAGAACCTAGGAAGAAACCTAGAGAGGAACCAGGCTGTGAGTGGTGGCCAGTCCTCTTCTGGCTGTGCCGGGTGCAGATTATAACAGAACATGGACAAGATTTTAAAATGTTCATAGAATAGGCAGAACAGTTGAAACTGGAGAAGCAGCACGGCCAGGTGGACTGGGGACATCAAGGAGTCATCAGGCCAGGTAGTCCTTGAGGATTGGTCCTAATGCTCAGGTCCTCCGAGAGAGAGAGAAAGAAAGAGGTCTAGGAGCACGAGGACAGTTGCAGAGCCTCGGTCTGACGCCATTAAAAGGTCATTTACCACCTTCACAAGTGCAGTCTCAGTGCTATGATGGGGTCTAAAACCAGACTGAAGCGTTTCGTATACATTGTTTGTCTTCAGGAAGGCAGTGTGTTGCTGCGCAACAGCTTTTTCATTTTTTTATTTAGAGGAATGGAAGATTCGATATAGGCCGATAGTTTTTATATTTTTTGGGGTCAAGGTTTGGCTTTTTCAAGAGAGGCTTTATTACTGCCACTTGAGTTGGGTTTGGTACACATGCAGTGAGTTTGGTACACATCCGGTGGATAGAGAGTCGTTTATTATGTTCAACAATGGAGGGCCAAGCACAGGAAGCAGCTCTTTCAGTAGTTTAGTTGGAATAGGGTTTAGTATGCAGCTTGAAGGTTTAGAGGCCATGATTATTTTCATCAATGTGTCAAGAGATATGGTACTAAAAAACTTGAGTGTCTCCCTTGATCCTATGTCCTGGCAAAATCCGTAATTAGTCCGTAATTAGCTTTCAAATGATCATGATCTTTTCCTCAAAGAAGTTCACTGCTGAAGTGAAAGCCATCCTCTCTTGGGGAATGCTGCATTCTAGTTAGCTTTGCGACAGTATCAAAAATAAATTTTGGATTGTTCTTCTTTTCCTCAATTAACTTGAGGAAAACAGACATCTCAACATCAACTGTTCAGAGGAGACTGTGTGAATCAGGCCTTCATGGTCGAATTGCTGCAAAGAAACCACTACTAATAAGAAGAAGAGACGCACACACAGGTAAAGCTGTGACAATCAAATACAACAATAAACACACACAGAGAGAGAGAGAGAGAGAGAGAGAGAGAGAGAGAGAGAGAGAGAGAGAGAGAGAGAGAGAGATAATGAAACTAATTTACCGAGACCCATGGAGTTGTCTTAAGTAAGAAATCCCAGGCAGACATGATCACAAGGAGAGTGAGAGAGACAAAGGGAGACAGAGAGGAAGAGAGAGATAGAGGGGCTAGATAGAACACAGAAAAGGACAGAATGAAAGAGAGTAGACAGAACGCGAAAGAGAGTGCTAGAGGCGTCACTAGAGACACCCTGGTTCGAATCCAGGCTGTATCTCAACCGGCCGTGATTGGGAGTTCCATATGGTGGCGCACAATTGGCCCAGCGTTGTCCGGGTTTGGTCAGTGCAGGCCGTCATTGTAAATAAGAATTTGTTCTTAACTGACTTGCCTAGTTAAATAAAGGTTTAATAAAATAATATCTTCCACTACAATCCTGTGCTGACCTTGATGGTACTGTAGCCATAACCGGCCCACCATACTTCTGGCTGGGTTGTTACATAGGGGCAGGATTAGAACCTGCTCGCCTACATGACCCTGCCTGATGTCACGTTGACCACCGAAAAGGCCTATCAGCTTTCAAACAGTGATCTCTGAGAGAGGAAAGGGGGTTTATGGTACATACTGTTTTATAGCTGTCTGTCTGTCTGCGTCCGTTCGCCTGCCCGTTGTCCGTCTGTCAAACTGAGTTTGGATACAGTATATAGACCATCTGAAGAAATGTAGACTCATCTGTCTGTGTGAACTCAGTTTAAGGCTTATAGCTTGTCTTCTGCCTGTAGTATATAGATCTGTTTCTGTCTGTTAGTGTTTTACCGTCTTGATCTCCTTTCTCAGCCACAGGGCCTGAACTTGACTCCAGGTGCAGTGTGGAGCAGAGTCAACCTGAGGGCATGGCCGGGATATACCGTCTGTATCCCATCCCCCCAGGTTTCTCACACAAGCATGGAGACGCACAGGAATGCAAGCATGCACACACACACACACACGGAAAGGATGCTTCCTTTCAGTCAGAACTCAGGGGCCTGTAGTTCACCTTGGTATGTCTACATTTCAAGAGCAAGACATGTTTTGCAACCGCCTACACACATAAAGAATATGACCATCAATTAGGCCAAAAACTAGTACTGAAAGAGGAGAACTTTGAAGATCCAGCAGGAGATATCTTTAAAATGACTGGGTTTTTTTTAAGAACAAATATGTCCTACATACTTGTTTTGTATGTTGCTGTTTTATTGAGATTGAGCAATTATGAATGAAAGGAGACATATTAGAGAGTGAAGTGACAGACCAGGATTTTGACCCGTGCCAGTAGAGACAGTGTGCAGTCTCTGGAGACGGCAGCGCCACCACTAGGCCAGATTACACCAATACACTTTTAAATTATGAGAGAGGCTGGGTGGTTGGAGGAGAGGAAGCCATGCATGGAGACTCGACTTGGACTCATTCTCATAGACTTGGTTCTAATTTACGCTCATAGAATTGATTCTGACTTGCCTAAAGTGACTTGTCTGGCCGGCATACATTACACTGGGAGAGGGAGAGAGACAAAACAGAGGGAGTTAAATCCATATTTTCTTTCGTTTTTTGGGCAGGGACAAGCACAACAAAAACAGAGCACTGAGAAACAGTGCTAATCGCTCATTTCCATCTGTAGTCCCTAAAACATTTAGACACAGGTGAACATCTAGACATGGAAACATATGCAAAACAGAAAAGCATAAATACATAAAAAATTAAATAAAAATGAGATTAGGACATACAGACTTGTTTCAACACAGAAATCAAAACATTGCACATAGAAACACATTGCTATTTGATAGAAATGGTATTATACATATTAATACAAATATTGTACATAGCCCAGTTATTTCACGTATTGCAATTACACCTGTGTATGTATTAATGTGTCTTATGTTGCATTTACAAGTCAGTATGGCCCTTTAAGTTCAAATCAATGAGTGCATGACTGATTGGACCCCTTCATTCTTTTTGTCTCAGTCGAGAAAAGCTTGGACGCTGCTACCTGTTTTCAGAGCAGAGGGGAGGCCATTCCATTTCTCAGCTACTTTGAATAAGAAGGCTGATTGTGCAAAGGTGGTGGACCGTTTGGGGATGCTACAGTCCCCCCTGGTGGAGGTTCTTCTTACCCTGCTATTTTGCTCAGAGCAGAGGTTTACAAACACCCTCAGGGGGGGAGGAGCTAGATTGTGAGTTATCTTGTAAACCAGGCAGATGATGGAGAACAGAAGGTAGTTGTAAAAACTAAAAACAGGTTGAACTTGGTGATTTTATTACAGTGGTAGTAGTGACGTGTTTTTTGTCCAAGATTTTCAGTGATTTGAGATGTTTTCAGGGATGTCTCACATGCTTGTGACCAGCTGGTGATGCAGTAGGAGAGATGGGAGAAATCAAAAACATTCAGAAAGTCTCAACAGAGAGAGAGAGATGATGAACCAGAAATTGGCTTGTCTGTATTGATTGTGTTGGCTATTTTTTTGCTTTTTTAAGTTGAGCGTTTGCTCAAGGATTATGCCAAGGTATTGAATTCGGAGAAGGATTTGATCTTTTGGTCATGTATGAGGATGTCGGGGTGGACCTGCATCTTTTAATTGATGGGGAAAAACATGGCCACTGTTTTCCCCACATTTAGGGTGAGACAGGAGTCGTTGAGCCATTGTGAAACATTCTCCATAACTGATGTTAACTTGGCAGCCACTTGCTCAGCACTCTTTCCATGGATGTAGATGACCTCCACTCCCTGGCATACAGAAGGAAGGTCATTGATATATAAGCTGAACACAGGGGCCCAAGGATGGACCCCTGTGGCACTCCCATAGTGCACCTCATTGGTGGTGAAAGGTCATTGTTTATCCGGACACACTGGACCCGGTCAGCTAGATAGGACTCCATCCAGTCAAGAGTATTTTGTGAGAGTTTGGAGAGAAGGACTTTATGGTTGACAGTGTCATTTATGAACAGGTTCTAATACAGATAATATCCAAGTATCGATAAACATTTTATTCTGTCACAGCTTCACCTTGTGTGCATGTGTTGTGGCACCGCCTGGGTGTGCCCCTGCGTGTGCGTGCATATGTGTGCTTGTGTTTATAAGAGTGTGTGGTCCATAATGAGTTGAGTAAGCATCTGGTGCTCCTGTATTAGAGACTGCTCCTCCTGTAATGTGGGGAAATTATAGAGTGTAAGGGAGAGTCATTCCCAGCACACACACACATCACAGACATGACATACTGGCTCCGAGTGTGTTTACAGTGCTAACTGTAACTAACACTACGGAACATGTAATCTCAAAACAAAACCACAAGGTTTTTCCACTCACTATAGTAAAAGGCAACTAGTCCACTAGTGATGCATGGGTTGACTCATAACACGCACAGGTTTATAAGCTTTGGGCCTAACTGTATGCACGCCAATCGCCAAGGGCAGAAAAATTGTAGGTCCATCCACAGTGTCAAAAAGGACAATGTCTGAGTTTAATTCAATAAGAGAAAAGCTTCAAAAGTGAGAGTTGAAAATAGAGAGAAGGGAGGGCCAGAAAAGTAATGTTTGGGAAAGATTTGGTGAAGTGGTAGAAGAGGATGATAGCACTATGTTATGTGTGATCATTGTGAAAATTATACACCAAATAAATGTAGGCAACATTTAGACTTGGGAACAGGAGTGGAGAAGTATGATTTCTTTCTTTCAGCATCTTGAGAGAATGTGAATGCACAGTTAGATACCGTCTGTAGAGGTGTGATCTTTATCAACACAAGAAAAGCTGATAGTGTTTCGACCACATAAAATATGCATCCAAGCCAAACTGAAATGTTCTCAGAAACATGTTGGGTCGTTTTCACAGCTTTCTATGTTCTTAGGGAATGAGCGCTCCCCGCAGCCTGTAACATGTTACAAATACTTCATAGATGATTTCTGAAATGGCAGGCTATAGCCATGAAATAACAATAATATAGCCTAAATAATTCAATTCTGTTCCTTCTTAGGCTACCTGGCTTCCTCCAGACGCGGCGGCAGGTAGCCTAGTGGTTAGAGTGTCGGACTTGTAACCGGAGGGTTGCAAGTTCGAATCCCTGAGCTGACAAGGTAAAAATCTGTCGTTCTGCCCCTGAACAAGGCAGTTAACCAACTGTTCCCCGGGCGCCGAAGATGTTGATTAAGGCAGCCCCACGCACCTCTCCGATTCAGAGGGGTTGGGTTAAATGCAGAAGACACATTTCAGTTGAAGGCATTTGGTTGTACAACTGACTAATAATGGTGACTTTGACTGATTTAGAGTTAGTATGCTGTTGAAATGTCAGTTTATAGGGGCAGAATCACACATAACTTCCCAAGCAAAGATGATGTTTTGTCTCCTCTGCTACAGAAGGTTATAGCACAGCCTCTGAATGTCATAGACACAAACCAAAGATATCTCATATGCGTCGGAGTCATGTCTTTCCCCAGCATTCTACAGCTTGTTTCTAACATAAAGCATTGCGCACTGAAGCCTAGTTATAGATAAGCTAACAAGGGGTAGGCTTATGCTATTAGCCATTTTCTTTAACAAAAGCCACATTATCTTCACATACCCCCTCAATTCGAGCCCTGGTTTTAACTTAACACACCAAGCTCTTCACTGACGTAGATATTTAAGGAGTGCATTGTGACTTATTAAGGAATTGGCTGGCAAAATCTATGAATAGTAGACTATAATGTCATCTGTCAAACAGTTAGGCCTACCTCTTATTTCTTGAACAGGACAAAATATGCTCCAACACAAAGTCCTCTTGTTAGTAGACTAACAAGAGGATTAAAATGAAGACTGTTTAAATTAATTAGTCCTTCTCAAATTAGCCTACTTTCAGCACCCATGCGATGTCCCTCTCCTCGGCTGCCGCTTCATAGTAATGTAAGTTATGTAAAATACTCAAATATAGTTTATTGTGAGGTTAATAACTCTGATAAATAGCTTCATTATTGGCATCGAAAAATATTGATTTTATTGACATCAGTTATGACAGTAGCAAGTTTACCTCCGGTCCTCCTTCTCATCTTTGTGCTCTCGCTTTCAACTTGAACAGGGCCAGTTTCCTGATAGAGATGGAACGTAGACTTAACAATGCATCTTTCTTACAACATCTGAAAATGTAGCATTTCCCAAAACACCACGCAGAGAGAACGATTGCAAAGACAAGGGCAACTTTTTATTTGTAGTCAACTTTGTTATGAAGTTATCAGATGTCACAGAGAGACGGACAAACCATGTGATTCTATGCTTAACAGAGATCTTCTGTGTATAAAGTGACGTGGGAGGGCAAAAAAGTATCTAACGATGCACCTAGCTGTTCTTGGAGTGGTCTGAGGCAGGTGGTAGAATATGAGCGTTTTCTGGTGCAATGTTAATAAGGATGGTTTTGGGAAACAGCTCGGATATTTAAAGATCCTACAAAGCTTCTAACGTTGAGCTTAGACTTAAGAGCTTAGACACATAAAATCTTCCCCTTTTTTTTGTTGCGTTATTCCATTTTCTCCCAGGTAACAATTGTGTAAATTTAGACCGCTCGCCTACAACCAGTCAAACTGATGTCGTTTGAACATTGCACACAAAACCTTTCCCTTTTTTTGTTGCATTATTCCATTTTATTCCAGGTCCCTAAACATCATTGCTTCGAGAAAGAAGCAGACATGACGAAACTTTATCGACGTCAACTAGATTGAAGCGTTCATTCTATCGATTTATGACATTATTCTGATGTGCAAGGGTTTATTTAGTCTTCTAGGGCAACATATAGGCTACTGACAGAAGAGAAGCTGCATGTATCTAATTATAGACGTTGAGTAACAAATAGCCAATGAAAAACAGTGGCAGGGTGCCTAGTGGCTAGAGCGTTGGGCCAGTAACCAAAAGGTTGCTGGATTGAATCCCCGAGCTGACAAGGTAAAAATCGTCGTTCTGCCCCTGAACAAGGCAGTTAACCCACTGTTCCCCGGTAGGCTGTCATTGTAAATAAGAATTTGTTCTTAACTGGCTTGTCTAGTTAAATAAAGGCGGGGGGAAAAATGTAGCGTTACAAAATGGTATTATCATGGTAAAAACAAAAGCAAGTTCCTTGTAACTTTACAGTTTACTAAAACACAAACGGTCATGGTCCTCTGTACCTCAGTTGGTAGAGTATGGCGTTTGCAATGCCAGGATAGTGGGTTAGATTCCCAGGACCAATTGTACGTTAAATGTGCGCACACATGACTGTAAGTAGCTTTTGATAAAAGCGTCTGCTAAATGGTGTGATTGAAATTCGTATGTTTGTGTTTTTCTAATAACCAATTTCTGTGTTCATGCAAGTGACTGATTGAATGAATCCTCACTATCAGTATCTGCAATTTGTCAGTACGCCCAGACCCTTGTTTAGAGAATGAAAGATCTCTCCATTTCAAGGTCTCAGCTTAGGGAGAAGAAGTCTCGTGAGGTATTGGTCTGTCATATGCATGACCCAGTATTGGTCAGTCACATGAATTAAGCAAGCGTTAATTCTGAATTAATTCTGAATGATGAATAAGCTAAATCATTTGTCTGTATATAAGGGAACTAACGGGACTGCCCCGGTGAAGCTACTGATGGACATGTGTACTTGATTGATTTGGTTGGAACCTCTTCAGCACGCTGATAATGAATTATGATTCATTTAAGATTGTCTTTGAGTGTCCGTGGAGAGCAACCCTCATCCTGAAAAGCTTCAGCCTTTAATTTTTCTAATGAAAATGGAAAATGAGTATGACAGCCTGGCATTGAAAGCATACTAATTTGTGATCAATTACATACTGCATGACTTTCTATTCTTGTATACACAAAAGACATATGTAAGAATATTTTAAGACACAACGCAGAGGACTAAAGGTCAAGAGGGAATTAACGATCAATGGAAATAGTTGTCATCTGACCACTTCCGTTTTGAGCGAGTCACTGGTACTGCTTTAGTTTTTGCTTGTATTGCAGGAATCAGGAGGATAAAACTACAATCAGATGTGCTAAATGGAGGGCGAGGGAGAGTTTTGTATGCATCTCTCTGTGTGGAGTAAAGATCGTATAGAGTTTTTTTCCCCTCTAGTTGCACATGTGACAAGCTGGTATAAATGAGGTAAAACTGATTTAAGGTTGCCTGCATTAAAGTCCCCTGCCACTAGAAGCGCCGTTTCTGGATGAGCATTTTCTTGTTTGCTTATGGCCTTATACTGCTCGTTATCATGGCCCAGTGCTTTACTCAGATGTTACAGGCACACACTAAATCAAGGCTCCCCAACCCTTGTCCTGGAGAGCTCCTTCCTTCCACCTTATTCTATTAGTTAGCTGCTAACCAGGACAAAGCAAAACCCTGTTTACCAAGTAGCTCTCCAGTTGTGCGTCCCAATAATTTCCTTTCTCCTGAAGTGTGCACTCGTTCTCTACTGCCCACAAATCTAAAAGCATTGGATTGGTAGATTCATGCGCTATTGGGAGTTTCCACCATATTTCTTGAGTGCACACTTCGGGAGGAAGGAGCAATAATTGGGTCATTGACCCCCACACACACACACACACACACACTTCACTAGGGGACCTACTACATAATCATCCTTACCTTGGACGTCAATTAAATTCCTCAGGACAAACGTGGCTCCCAGTCCGTGGCCCCCTCTGGATGCAGATGCCCACAAAGCAGTTGGTTTTGCCACTGGCGTGAGGGTCTGCCATGGTCACAGCTAAGACACTTCCTGCAAAACACAAGGACTGCTTTAGTCTATCAATACATTCATAGGATAAAGCCCAGTGCAGTCAAAATGCAGTTGCTTGTGTTTTGTATCATACTGTACAATAGCTGATGAAACTAACACTAAGTGTGTTTTTTTATCAGTGTTATTCCCTCATATAAAACAGGTTGTTTGGATCCTGATTGGTGGATATGTGGGAGTAGTGGGACAACTCCTGCTGAATACCATGACGTGTTAAATCTCACATTTCCACAGTCCTGCAGCCCAGGCAGGAAATTCATCTCCCTTGGGGAAAAGCGTCTACACTTAATTTTTCCATGCTACTATTTGCTTTGCAACAGTTGGGGGTTGTACAAACCTACTTGTCTGCCTCAACTACCTGCAATCTCTCCCATGCCAGAAGGTTAGCTAACCCAAGAATGAACGTGAAACTAATAATTAACCATGTAAACCGAATAACATTAATTCATTAACCTATGTAGGCTTATTGTATATTTATAAAATTATTATTTATTGAAGTTCTTGTCTCATCATTGAACCTCTTCTAGCTAGCTACATGCCAATCATTTGTTTAGCATAGCAACATCGAATAAAAATAATGATTAGAATTAACGACTGGGTGAAAACATTAGCTAACGACCAGCCCGCTTGAGTAGCAACCTCAGAATGCAAAGGTTATCCATTGCGAGCCTGGAGGCAAGGGAAATAATGGCTGTAAGAGGCCATCGGTGTGAGAGTGGGACGTCCCATTCTCTGCCAAAGAAGAGGCAAGCACTGGCTGTCAACCCGCACCAGAAACATGGACAGTTTTTCCACTCTTGTGCCATCAACATTAACTATTAACATCACCAACTAGCTAAGTTAGCTATTTAGACCTATTGGATATTTATTAACCCATTAGTCTAAGACGGGGCAGGGGTTCTACTAAGCCACATAGAATTGTTTAAAAAAGGTCATACCAAGGATCATTTTGACATTTGATTTTGAATTTTAAGACCCCTTGGAGTATCAAAAAAATACATACATAATTATTTTAGGCCTTACTGCTATTAGCTCATACATATGCATTGCATAACATATTCACTACATGGAACAACAGACAGTCCCCCCAAAAACATCTAAAGGAAGTTTGTTCTCAAGTGTCTGTCCTGTATCTGAGAGATGTATTTAACCCCTTATTTTTGGCACTAAACAGTCTCCATATATACTTCCATTCACTTCGTGAGTCTCATCTTTCCATAGAGGGGTCATAATAGGCCAAACCGCTCCAGACGCTCCAGACGATGTCTCATGGTCAGACAAACACCGCTCTAGCTCTGTCACCTTTCACCACAGATGCGGAAGTGCAACATCAGCGGATGCAGTGAATTGAGACGCATCAAATGCAAAAAAAAAGATTTCTAGCTTAAACTGACAGATTTTTATGGGGATTGTTTTATAATGTTAAGTAGATTTCCACGGGGCGCGGACATCGCCTCTAGGGGTTAACTCATTATTTATTGAAGTTCTTGTCTCTCATCATCATTCCCTCTCTGCTAGCTAGCTAGACGCCAATGATTTGTTTAGTATAGCAACGGCGAATGAATAGAATAATAATAATTAACGTCTGGGTCAAAACATGAGAAACAAATGTATGACCACCCCGCTTGGGTAGCAACATCAGAATGCAAAAACGAATTTACAAGCTAAAATAATGTTTTTAATGTAAAAATATTTGTATAAATAGATTGGCAACCTTTTTATAAAAGCAATAAGGCTTATTGTGTGATAACTCTCTCCTAAGGACTATTCCCGGCACTCTGCAATATACAATCTACACAGAACCTTCTTATCAGCATGTTTGTAAGGTGACATCACCAGGAGATAAATTAGTTAATAGACCAATCATTTTTGTTAATTTTTATGGAAAACTATTATAGTAAGGTACTTAACTGTTACCCAGAAATTATTTAATATTGATATAAAAACGGCTGCATTGGGTCTTAAAAAATATACTGGAAAGGCCAGTATCTCCCCTCAATGTGAATAATTTGATTGAACTTGCTAGGTGGCAGTGAGTACTGAAAATGTTTAATCTCTCATTTTTTAGAGATTATCTGCAAGGTCCCTTAGTCGATCAGTGAATTTCAAACACAGATTCAACCACAAAGACCAGGGAGGTTTTCCAATGCCTCGCAAAGACGGGCACCTATTGGCAGAAGGGTAAAAAAAAAAAAAGTCATTGAATATCCCTTTGAGCATGGTAATGTTTTAATTACACTTTGGATGATGTATCAATACACCCAGTCATTACAAAGATACAGGCGTCCATCCTAACTCAGTTGCCAGAGAGGAAGGAAACCGCTCAGGGATTTCACCATGAGGCCAATGGTGACTTTAAAACAGTTACAGAGTTTAATGTCTGTGATAAGAGAAAACTGAGGATGGATCAACAACATTGTAGTTACTCCACAATAGTAACCACATTGACATAGTAAAAAGAAGGAAGCCTGATCAGAATACAAAATATTCCAAAACAGGCATCCTGTTTGCAACAAGACACTAAAGTAATACTGCAAAAAATATGGCAAAGCAATTAGCTTTTTGTCCTGAACACAAAGTGCTATGTCTGGGGAAAATCCAATATAACACATTACTGAGCACCACTCTCCATATTTTCAAGCATAGTCGTGGCTGCATCATGTTATGGATATGCTTGTAACCGTTAAGGACTGGGGAGCAGAGGCAAAATCCTAGAGGAAAACCTGGTTCAGTCTGCTTTCCATCTGACACTGCGAGATGAATTCACCTTTCAGCAGGACAATAACCTAAAACACAAGGCCAAATCTACACTGGATTTGCTTACCAAGAAGACAGTACATGTTCCTGAGTGGCCGAGTTACAGTTTTGACTTAATTCTGCTTGATAATCTATGGAAAGATTTGAAAATGGTTGTCTAGCAATGATCAATAACCAATTTGACAGGGCTTGAAGAATTTTAAAAAGAATAATGGGCAAATATTGTACAATCCATGCTCTTAGAAACATACCCAGAAAGACTCACAGCTGTTATTGCTGCCAAAGGTGATTCTAACATGTATTGACTCAGGGGTGTGAATACTTACAATATTTAAATTAGATATTTCTGTATTTCATTTTCAATAGATTTGCAGAAATGTCAAAAAACATGTTTTCACTTTGTCATTATGGGGCATTGTGTGTAGAAAATATATTAAATCAATTTGGAATTCAGGCTGTAAACACAACAAAATGTGGAATAAGTCAAGTGGTATGAATACTTTCTGAAGGCACTGTACATTACTCTTCTGGCTCTATTTGTGATATTTTACCTTGCATCGCTGGCTTGCTAGGTAATCAATCTTCTGATGACATCTGAAATGTTGTTGACGATAACCATCTGATTAAGTGTTTGCCAACTTGCATGAGCTGCATCTGAAGTCGGACGTGATCGTATTTATAAACAAACAGGTTTCTGATTTGGATTGCGGGCGCAACTGACATGGCCGGGAAATGGGCCTATACTGCCTAGCAGCACAATGAAGCCTGTTACATTAGCAATCCAAGAACAGATTTAGAATAACGACAATGCAAGTAGCTATTTTGCAACAGAACATCACACAAGCGCTCAGCATGGGTCGTTGAATGAAGCTCTCAATAGACTATGTTCTGTACAGGGCTGGCTAGCAAATATGATGGTGTGTATTGCAATATGATTTATAAACCAACAACTGCCTCAAATGTCTCTTAGCAAAAGAAACCTCCACTGGATCATGTCTTTGCGCTCGATGGAGAACTTCAGTGGATTTATTCTCTGTCGGGGAAGGATGAATTCTGGACTCAGTGTTCAAAATCAGAACGGCATAATTGCTGATGAAAAACAAGAGGAATTGCACAAGTAAAGTCACTGTTACTATAGCTAAATGGCATTTCATAAGTGAGGCAGTGTTTGTGCCTTCATGCCAATGTTTGGTTTGACAACGACAGCAACGAAGTTGGCAAAAGTGATAGGCCTAAACATATTTGGGACCAGGCTAGCATCACATCGCCATTGTCACTCCCTAGCACGAGGTGACACATACAGTGCCTTGCAAAAGTATTCACCCCCCTTGGCATTTTTCCTATTTTGTTGCATTGCAAACTGTAATTTAAATAGATTTTTATTTGGATTTCATGTAATGGACATACAAAATAGTAAAAATTGGAGAAGTGAAAAAAATACGGAAAAGTGGTGTGTGCATATGT
This sequence comes from Brachymystax lenok tsinlingensis, assembly GCA_030435695.1. Taxonomy (NCBI): domain Eukaryota; kingdom Metazoa; phylum Chordata; class Actinopteri; order Salmoniformes; family Salmonidae; genus Brachymystax; species Brachymystax lenok. The sequence goes on along the minus strand of CM059817.1, from coordinate 37,712,348 downwards.
TCTCACCCCCTATGCTTTGAAGCCCCTAAATAAGATCTGGTGCAACCAATTACCTTCAGAAGTCACATAATTAGTTAGATTTCACACAGTTGGACTTTATTTAAGTATCACATTATCTGTCACATGATCTCAGTATATATACACCTGCTCTGAAAGGCCCCAGAGTCTGCAATACCACTAAGCAAGGGGCACCACCTAGCAAGCGGTACCATGAAGACCAAGGAGCTCTCCAAACAGGTCAGGGACAAAGTTGTAGAGAAGTACAGATCAGGGTTGGGTTTAAAAAATATATCTGAAACTTTGAACATCCCACAGACCACCATTAAATCCATTATAAAAAAAATGGAAAGAATATGGCACCACAACAAACCTGCCAAGAGAGGGCCGCCCACCAAAACTCACGGACCAGACAAGGAAGGCATTAATCAGAGGGGCAACAAAGAGACCAAAGATAACCCTGAAGGAGCTGCAAAGCTCCACAGCGGAGATTGGAGTATCTGTCCATAGGACCACTTTAAGCCGTACACTCCACAGAGCTGGGCTTTACGGAAGAGTGGCCAGAAATAAAGCCATTGCTTAAAGGAAAAAATAAGCAAACACGTTTGGTGTTCGCCAAAAGGCATGTGGGAGACTCCCCAAACTTATGGAAGAAGGTGCTCTGGTCAGATGAGACTAAAATTTAGCTTTTTGGCCATCAAGGAAAATGCTATGTCTGGTGCAAACCCAACAGCTCTCATCACCCAGAGAATACCATCCCCACAGTGAAGCATGGTGGTGGCAGCATCATGCTGTGGGGGTGTTCTTCATCGGCAGGGACTGGGAAACTGGTCAGAATTGAAGGAGTGATGGATGGCGCTAAATACAGGGAAATTCTTGAGGGAAACCTGTTTCAGTCTTCCAGAGATTTGAGACTGGGACGGAGGTTCACCTTCCAGCAGGACAAAGACCCTAAACATACTGCTAAAGCAACACCTGAGTGGTTTAAGGGGAAACATTTAAATGTATTGGAATGGCCTAGTCAAAGCCCAGACCTCAATCCAATTGAGAATCTGTGGTAGGACTTAAAGATTGCTGTACACCAGGAACTTGAAGGAGCTGGAAACAAAAACACTCAGTCTGTTTATAACATTGAACATTTCAATAGCAATCTCACACTATCACAGCGCTAACTAGCTAACATCAATGTAATTTAGTAACAGTGGCTAGCTAGCCCAATATTGGAAAAAAGGAACCTAACGTTATTCTTTAATCCAAGGACCTTACATGTTCTGTTTAATGGGTGAATTGGCTCGAAGTCAAAACAGCCAAATACTCCATCTAAACGTGAATCGATTCTCAATTGCGGCACGGTTCTAGAAACACAAATCCCTCTTCTTTTCTTATCACATCAAAATAATTTCACAAATGAAAAAGATTATATTTTCGACACTATTTTAAAAGCTGCAATATATAACTTTTTGGGCGACCCAACCAAATTCACATAAAAATGTGAGTTACAGATCTGTCATTCTAATTAAAAGCAAGGTGTGCTATTTTTATGCTTCCCGTTAAGTTTAGTTTTTGCGTCTTTCACTTTCGGTTTTGTACACCAGCTTTTTTGAAATATATGTCCAGAATATATACTGAACAAAAATATAAACGCAACATGTAAAGTTATGGTTCCATGTTTCATGGAACCATAACTGAAATAAAAGATCCCAGAAATGTTCCATACTCATATTCTCATATACATACAGTGAGGGAAAAGTATTTGATCCCCTGCTGATTTTGTACATTTGCCCACTGACAAAGAAATGATCAGTTAATGGTAGGTTTATTTGAACAGTGAGAGACAGAATAACAACAAAAAAATCCAGAAAAACGCATGTGAAAAATGTTATAAAATGATTTGCATTTTAATGAGGGAAATAAGTATTTTACCCCTCTGCAAAACATGACTTAGTACTTGGTGGCAAAACCCTTGTTGGCAATCACAGAGGTCAGACATTTCTTGTAGTTGGCCACCAGCTTTGCACACATCTCAGGAGGGATTTTGTCCCACTCCTCTTTGCAGATCTTCTCCAAGTCATTAAGGTTTCGAGGCTGACGTTTGGCAACTCGAACCTTCAGCTCCCTCCACAGATTTTCTATGGGATTAAGGTCTGGAGAGAGGACTTCCAGTCACAACTAACAGACTTGTTTACGTGCTGCTGTGCGTTCTGTTGCTAACCTAACTTTGTTACCTGCCGTCTATATATTTTTTTTGTTTCTCCATCGTTCAACTTTTTTTTTTAAATTCAACTTTGTCACTCTGGACGTGTTTCGTCAGGACCTCCACCAACCGAAGCTAAGTAGTAACATTAACATGATGCCTTCTAATTGCAGTCGCTGTACTGTAAGTGTAAGTGTAGGAAAGGATGAAACAGCGTCTGTGCCACCAGTAAGTACAGATAGTAGTATAAATCCCCTCGCACAGTCCCCGCAGCCGGACAATTTTCTCATGGCTTCTGGAAGGAAATGCTGTAGCAATGCTCAACCGGTGTCGCTCATTCAGCCGACAGAAACTTTCAACCGGTTCTCCCCATTAAGCAGCGGGTCGGAGTCAGAGGCCGAGCCTTCTCTGGTCTCTACTCCTCCCGTTACGGGGTCTGAGACGCCGAGGCCTCCCACCATTAGCTCTGACAAATTGAAAACTCTAGTCATTGGCGACTCCATTACTCGCAATCATACACTGTTTACCAGGGGGCAGGGCTACCGACGTTAAGGCTAATCTGAAGATGGTGCTGGCTAAAGCTAAAACTGGCGAGTGTAGAGAGTATAGAGATATTGTTATCCACGTCGGCACCAACGATGTTAGGATGAAACAGTCAGAGGTCACCAAGCGCAACATAGCTTCAGCGTGTAAATCAGCTAGAAAGATGTGTCGGCATCGAGTAATTGTCTCTGGCCCCCTCCCAGTTAGTGGGAGTTATGAGCTCTACAGCAGAGTCTCACAACTCAATCGCTGGTTGAAAACTGTTTTCTGCCCCACACAAAAGATAGACTTTGTAGATAACTGGCCCTCTTTCTGGGACTCACCCACAAACAGGACCAAGCCTCACCTGTTGAGGAGTGACAGACTCCATCCTAGCTGGAGGGGTGCTCTCATCTTATCTACGAACATAGACAGGGCTCTAACTCCTCTAGCTTCACAATGAGATAGGGTGCAGGCCAGGCAGCAGGCTGTTAGCCAGCCTGCCAGCTTAGTGGAGTCTGCCACTAGCACAGTCAGTGTAGTCAGCTCAGCTATCTCTATTGAGACTGTGTCTGTGCCTCGACCTAGGTTGGGCAAAACTAAACATGGCGGTGTTCGCCTTAGCAATCTCACTAGAATAAAGACCTCCTCCATTGCTGCCATTATTGAAAGAGATTGTGATACCTCACATCTCAAAATGGGGCTACTTAATGTTAGATCCCTCACTTCCAAGGCAGTTCTAGTCAATGAACTAATCACTGATCATAATCTTGATGTGATTGGCCTGACTGAAACATGGCTTAAGCCTGATGAATTTATTGTGTTAAATGAGGCCTCACCTCCTGGTTACACTAGTGACCATATCCCACGCGCATCCCGCAAAGGCGGAGGTGTTGCTAACATTTACGATAGCAAATTTCTATTTACAAAAAACAAAAAAATGACGTTTTCGTCTTTTGAGCTTCTAGTCATGAAATCTATGCAGCCTACTCAATCACTTTTTATAGCTACTGTTTACAGGCCTCCTGGGCCATATACAATGTTCCTCACTGAGTTCCCTGAATTCCTATCGGACCTTCATGGCAGACAATATTCAAATTTTTGGTGATTTTAATATTCACATGGAAAAGTCCACAGACCCACTCCAAAAGGCTTTTGGAGCCATCATCGACTCTGTCGGTTTTGTCCAGCATGTCTCCGGACCTACTCACTGCCACAGTCATACTCTGGACCTAGTTTTGTCCCGTGGAATAAAATGTTCTTAATGTTTTTCCTCATAATCCTGGACTATCGGACCACCATTTTATTACGTTTGAAATCGCAACAAATAATCTGCTCAGACCCCAACCAAGGATCATCAAAAGTCGTGCTATAAATTCTCAGACAACCCAAAGATTCCTAGATGCCCTTCCAGAATCCTTCCACCTACCCAAGGACGTCAGAGTTCAAAAATCAGTTAACCACCTAACTGAGGAACTCAATGTAACCTTGCGCAATACCCTAGATGCAGTCGCACCCCTAACAACAAAAAACATTTGCCAGAAAAAACTAGCTCCCTGATATACAGAAAATGCCCGAGCTCTGAAGCAAGCTTCCAGAAAATTGGAACGGAAATGACGCCACACCAAACTGGAAGTCTTCCGACTAGCTTGAAAAGACAGTACCGTGCAGTATCGAAGAGCCCTCACTGCTGCTCGATCATCCTATTTTTCCAAGTTAATTGAGGAAAATAAGAATAATCCAAAATGTCTTTTTGATACTGTCGCAAAGCTAACTAAAAAGCAGCATTCCCCAAGAGAGGATGGCTTTCACTTTAGCAGTAATACATTCATGAACTTCTTTGAGGAAAAGATAATGATCATTAGAAAGCAAATTACGGACTCCTCTTTTAATCTGCGTATTCCTCCAACACTCAAGGTTTTTAGTACCATATCTCTTGACACATTGATGAAAATAATCATGGCCTCTAAACCTTCAAGCTGCATACTGGACCCTATTCCAACTAAACTACTGAAAGAGCTGCTTCCTGTGCTTGGCCCTCCTACGTTGAACATAATAAACAGCTCTCTATCCACTGGATGTGTACCAAACTCACTAAAAGTGGCAGTAATAAAGCCTCTCTTGAAAAAGCCAAACCTTGACCCAGAAAATATAAAAAACTATCCGCCTATATCGAATCTTCCATTCCTCTCAAAAATTTTTGAAAAAGCTGTTGCGCAGCAACTCACTGCCTTCCTGAAGACAAACAATGTATACGAAAAGCTTCAGTCTGGTTTTAGACCCCATCATAGCACTGAGACTGCACTTGTGAAGGTGGTAAATGAACTTTTAATGGCGTCAGAACGAGGCTCTGCAACTGTCCTCGTGCTCCTAGACCTTAGTGCTGCTTTTGATACCATCGATCACCACGTTCTTTTGGAGAGATTGGAAACCCAAATTGGTCTACATGGACAAGTTCTGGCCTGGTTTAGATCTTATCTGTCGGAAAGATATCAGTTTGTCTCTGTGGATGGTTTGTCCTCTGACAAATCAACTGTAAATTTCGGTGTTCCTCAAGGCTCTGTTTTGGGACCACTATTGTTTTCACTATATATTTTACCACTTGGTGATGTCATTCGGAAACATAATGTTAACTTTCACTGCTATGCGGATGACACACAGCTGTACATTTCGATGAAACATGGTGAAGCCCCAAAATTGCCCTCCCTGGAAGCCTGTGTTTCAGACATAAGGAAGTGGATGGCGGAAAATGTTCTACTTTTAAACTCTGACAAAACAGAGATGCTAGTTCTAGGTCCCAAGAAACAAAGAGATCGTCTGTTGAATCTGACAATTAATCTTGATGGTTGTACAGTCGTCTCAAATAAAACTGTGAAGGACCTCGGCGTTCCTCTGGACCATGATCTCTCTTTTGACGAACATATCAAGACTGTTTCAAGGACAGCTTTTTTCCATCTACGTAACATTGTAAAAATCAGAAACTTTCTGTCCAAAAATTATGCAGAAAAGTTAATCCATGCGTTTGTAACTTCTAGGTTAGACTACTGCAATGCTTTACTTTCCGGCTACCCGGATAAAGCACTAAATAAACTTCAGTTAGTGCTAAACACGGCTGCTAGAATCTTGACTAGAACCCAAAAATGTGATCATATTACTCCAGTACTAGTCTCTCTACACTGGCTTCCTGTTAAGGCAAGGGCTGATTTCAAGGTTTTACTGCTAACCTACAAAGCATTACATGGGCTTGCTCCTACCTATCTTTCCGATTTGATCCTGCCGTACATACCTACACGCACGCCACGGTCACAAGACGCATGAGCCTCCTTACTGTCCCTAGAATTTCTAAGCAAACAGCTGGAGGCAGGGCTTTTCCTATAGAGCTCCATTTTTATGGAATAGTCTGCCTATCCATGTGAGAGACGAGACTCGGTCTCAACCTTTAAGTCTTTATTGAAGACTCATCTCTTCAGTAGGTCCTATGATTGAGTGTAGTCTGGCCCAGGAGTGTGAAGGTGAACGGAAAGGCACTGGAGCAACGAACCACCCTTGCTGTCTTTGCCTGGCTGGTTCCCCTCCACTGGGATTCTCTGCCTCTAACCCAATTACAGGGGCTGAGTCACTGGCTTACTGGTGCCGTGGCGGAGATCTTGTGGGCTATACTCGGCCTTGTCTCAGGATGGTAAGTTGGTGGTTGAAGATATCCCTCTAGTGGTGTGGGGGCTGTGCTTCGGCAGAGTGGGTGGGGTTATATCCTGCCTGTTTGGCCCTGTCCGGGGGTATCGTCAGACAGGGCCACAGTGTCTCCCGACCCCTCCTGTCTCAGCCCCCAGTATTTATGCTGCAGTAGTTTATGTGTCGGGGGGCTAGGGTCCGTCTGTTATATCTGGAGTAATTCTTCTCTTATCTGGTGTCCTGTGTGAATTTAAGTATGCTCTCTCTAATTATCTCTCTCTCTTTCTTTTTTTTCTTCTCTCTCTCTCGGAGGACCTGAGCATTAGGACCATTCCTCAAGGCCTACCTGGCCTGATGACTCCTTGATGTCCCGAGTCCACCTGGCCGTGCTGCTTCTCCAGTTTCAACTGTTCTGCCTGTTTTATGAACATTTTAAAATCTTGTCCATGTTCTGTTAAAATCTGCACCCGGCACAGGCAGAAGAGGACTGGCCACCACTCACAGCCTGGTTCCTCTCTATGCTTCTTCCTAGGTTTTGGCCTTTCTAGGGAGTTTTTCCTAGCCACCGTGCTTTTACACCTGCATTGCTTGCTGTTTGGGGTTTTAGGCTGGGTTTCTGTACAGCACTCTGTGACATCAGCTGATGTAAGGGGGGCTTTATAAATAAATTTGATTTGATTTAATTTGGAGACTGGCTAGGCCACTCCAGGACCTTAATGTGCTTCTTCTTGAGCCACTCCTTTGTTGCCTTGGCCGTGTGTTTTGGGTCATTGTCATGCTGGAATACCCATCCACGACCCATTTTCAATGCCCTGGCTGAGGGAAGGAGGTTCTCACCCAAGATTTGACAGTACATGGCCCCGTCCATCGTCCCTTTGATGCGGGGAAGTTGTCCTGTCCCCTTAGCAGAAAAACACCCCCAAAGCATAATGTCACCGTTCTCATGATCATTGCAACTCCACGAGGTGAGATCTTGCATGGAGCCCCAGGCCGAGGGAGACTGACAGTTCTTTTGTGTTTCTTCCATTTGCGAATAATCACACCAACTGTTGTCACCTTCTCACCAAGCTGCTTGGCAATGGTCTTGTAGCCCATTCCAGCCTTGTGTAGGTCTACAATCTTGTCCCTGACATCCTTGGAGAGCTCTTTGGTCTTGGCCATGGTGGAGAGTTTGGAATCTGATTGATTGATTGCTTCTGTGGACAGGTGTATTTATACAGGTAACAAGCTGAGATCAGGAGCACTCCCTTTAAGAGTGTGCTCCTAATCTCAGCTCGTTACCTGTATAAAAGACACCTGGGAGCCAGAAATCTTTCTGATTGAGAGGGGGTCAAATACTTATTTCCCTCATTAAAATGCAAATCAATTTATAACATTTTTCACATGCGTTTTTCTGGATTTTTTTGTTGTTATTCTGTCTCTCACTGTTCAAATAAACCTACCATTACAATGATAGACTGATAATTTCTTTGTCAGTGGGCAAACGTACAAAATCAGCTGGGGATCAAATACTTTTTTCCCTCACTGTATTCTCTCAAATATTGTGCACAAATTTCTTTACATCCTTGTTAGTGAGCATTTCTCCTTTGCCAATATAATCCATCCACCTGACAAGTGTGGCATGTCAAGAAGCTGATTAAACAGCATGATTACTACACAGTTGTGTAAAAGGCCACTAAAATGTGCAGTTTTGTCACACCACACAATGCCACAGATGTCTCAAGTTGACGGAGCGTACAATTGGCATGCTGACTGCAAGAATGTCCACCAGAGCTGTTGCCAGAGAATTTAATGTTCATTTCTCTACCATAAGCCGCCTCCAACATCGTTTTATATAATTTGTCGTTATGTCCAACCGGCCTCACAACTGCAGACCACGTGTAACCATGCCAGCCCAGGACCTCCACATCAGTCTTCTTCACCTGCGGGATCATCTGAGACCAGCTGATGAAACTGTGGGTTTGCACAACCGAAGCTATGGACAATAAACACAATTGCATTTTATTGATGGCAATTTGAATGCACAGAGATACCGTGACGAGATCCTGAGGACCAATGCCATTCATCCGCCACCATCACCTTATGTTTCAACATGATAATGCACAGCCCCATGTCACAAGAATCTATACACAATTCCTAGAAGCTGAAAATGTCCCAGTTCATCCATGGCCTGCATACTCACCAGACATGTCACCCATTGAGCATGTTTGGGATGCTCTGGATCAACGCGTATGACAGCGTGTTCTAGTTCCCACCAATATCCAGCAACTTCGCACAGCCATTGAAGAGGAGTGTGAAAACATTCCACAGTACACAATCCACAGCCTGTTCAACTCTGTGGGAAGGAGATGTGTCGCACTGCATGAGGCAAACGGTGGTCACACCAGATACTGATTGGTTTTCTGATCCACGCCCCTACTTTTTTAAGGTATCTGTGACCAACAGATACATATCTGTATTCCCAATCATGTGAAATCCATAGATTAGGACCTAATGAATTTATTTCAATTGACTGATTTCCTTATATGAACTGTAACAAGGGTAAAATCTTTGAAAATGTTGCATGTTGAGTTGATATTTTAGTTCAGCATAACTAGCACAGGTAGTCCACCCTGTCTTCCGTCTGTTTTCTGTAAACAAGCACTGTAACATGGAAATATGTCCGTGTGGGACCCCTAACCCTATAAAGATGTGTATCAATTAATAAAATAAAATAAAAAATTGCACACATTTCCAGATGATGCAGCATTATGCCTAGATCACACCGACTGTGTCATTGCATTTTTGGTACACCAGAAGTACATTCATTTTCAATGAAACGCTACGATTGCCTTGCAGCATTGCGTTGCAGAGGCAGTTGAAGTGTGTTATGTGTGGTGCATACTTTGGATTTATAGAACGTATGCATCAAACTGTATGCTGTGGCGCCGATCACACCGACAACGTTATTGAGCAAAATAGTAAGCAGCATTATCTGGATATGTATGCAACAAAAGTTCAACATTCACCTTCTGCTACCATTTCTGTCAAGCCTTCTACGTATACATTCGATACATCTAATGTATGCACCACACCAAATGTACTGCAACTGCCTCTGCAAGGCAAACACAGCGTTTCGTTGAAAATGAATGCAATTCTGGTGTACCAAAATGTTTTTGGTGTTCGAAGTTAGTCATGCCTCCCTGTGCAGACAGCCGTGTTGGAAGCTGACTTTCACGCGATGTGAATTGTTACGGAAGCCGAAAAATGACCGTTTTCAGGAGACTAAACATGCAGTTTATCCTTTCATCCACACGATGTCACTAAAGATATACATCAAAAGGGGGCCATCAACAGAAGAAATGTACGAACGAGCAAATTACATCCATGCATGCATGCTTATGATCCTACATCATTTCACATGCAAATAGCTCTTGATTTGATATTTATAACTCCAGGAATTACACTTTTAGTTATTCAAAATCAAAATGTACTATATATGGAAATCTTACTGTGGCTGATGATGTAGGGCAGTCTAATTCTGATCGGATGATGATGATGTGTTGGTGTTGAATCTCGTTTCAATCAGTCATAATCATTTCATTTGATTTCAATACTGAAGAAATAACCTACTCTGCAGGAGCAATGGGGGGCTCCCGAGTGACGCAGCGGTCTAAGACACTGCATCTCAGTGCTAGAGGCATCACTACAGACACCCTGGTTCAATTCCAGGCTGTATCACAACTGGCTGTGATTGGAAGTCCCATAGGGTGGCGCACAATTGGCCCAGGGTCGTCCGGGTTTGGACTGTTCCTAGGCCGTCATTCTAAGTATGAAGTTGTTCTTAACTGACTTGCCTAGTTAAATAAAGGTTAAAAAATTTAAATAAATGAGGAGTATCCAAAGGAGATCTTGAACCACTCACAGGGTGAGTAGCCTACACTACCACCTGTGACATAAAAGCCTGGGCCTCTTGGTAGAGGCAGTATACCTTCCCATGCAGGTGCTACATGTGCAGATGAGGGAACATTTCCAACAAAGGGATCACAGGGATCTCATCACTGCCAACAGTGTAGCAACTGAGAAGGAACAGCCAAAGCCAGGCTTGAACCAGGAACCAGGTGGTTATAGGGCGAGATGCACTAACTTTGTCATAAAAGCCTAGGCCTACAGACATCCTTCTCACAAGCAGGCTAGTGACATTCAGTGTGCAAGCTCAGTTTGATGTGTGAGTGCAAGTAAAATTGTTTCAATTCCATAGATAGACCAATGTAGGCTACATCTTTTCTTATTACTTTTTATTTATCTTGTATTTATTTTGTTGGCCTACCTGTCATGTTTGAATTGTGGTGTTAGCCTGTGTGTGTGTGTGTTTTCTCATCCAAATGCCACAAACGAAATTGCCCCTGGGAAGAGGTAAAGTTAATCTATTCTATACTATTTCTGAATGGATACAAAAATGGTTATAGCCTAGTGCCCTAGTCACTTGCATAGAGCGGCTGTAGGGAGTATAGTGATGCAGCAGCCCAGATATGGAGGCTTTCAGACCATGCAGACACCACTCCTACAGGTGGGCAAAGATTGTCTATTATATTAACAAGATAGACAAGCGCACGCTCTGACAATGGAAATACATGTCCTCAAAGATGGAAGCCAGGCAAGATCAGGTGGGACCATTCTAGCCAATCAGAGGGCAGATACGCATGTTAACAACAGTCCATAGAGATAGATGACTCATTTTTTTTATCTGTGCCATTATAGCATCTGTGACAGCATTCTCCACATTAAAGTAGTCCATTTTCTTCTTTATTAGCTGATTGCGCCCAACTCATAGGAATTCCCACCCAGTTGACTACTTTAAAATGGTGGAAGCCCTCAATGGCATGTCCATGCTAAAACCGGTTTTATACAACAGGTGGTTTGGAATTCCCGTTGTTTGAGCCTATCCTGCCCAAGTTATACTAGACAACATACACATACACTACATTCATAAAAAGTGACATTGTTACCTAGCAACACACTACTACTACAACAATGTTGCACTATTGAAATTTGATCTCCACTGTGTCCCATAGTAATGGGAGTCAGGAGTCAGGACGAGACAGGCAGACAGTTTTTCTTAGCCAGTCAAAATCATGAATCAACATCCTTGTATGGATATATGCAAAGAAATGTCAATAGAGAAACAGGTAAAACGAAATGAAACGCAGCTAGTTCGCTGTCTTTCCAGCCTCAGTCTGAAGTGAGTGTTAGCTGTGTAGTTAGCTAGCTCTGAAGGGAGAAATAGCCTCCATAGCAATTATTTTTGTTTGCCATAGCAACCTGCAAAGTTCTTGAACCAGCGCTTACACATTTAACTAACAACCATAGAACAACTAAAATTGCACTTGACAACCAGTTTTGGTGAATGTAGCATCATGTTTTGTTGAAAAATTCATGGTTTGGAAAATCATTTAGCTTTTTAATGCTGGTAATCCGTGTTGAAAAATGAATGGTTAGGGAAATAATGTTGCTTTTTAATGCTGGTAACCTGTTGTATAAAACCAATAAGAGGCCTACATGAGAGGCCATGTGTTCTGACATTCTTATCATGGCTTTGGTGGTCTACACCACTCAGCTTCGCCTTGTGGCTATGACCACTTCACAGCCATTATAAAAAATGTCAGAACACATGGCTTCATGGATTATTGCTTAAATATCCATGATGAGTCCTTATCTCTGACAAAAGGCACAACTCTGAAATAAAGTCGTTTTTTCTCAAAGTTGCCGAAATGCCACGCGCGTCCACTTATATTAGTGCATTCCTAACAACCTAAAAATTACAAAACGTAGATTTGATCAAATAAGCGACACGTTGCAATTTAGCAATGATTTGTTTGTTGTTGATCAAATGCGATACTCTATCGTTGACCTCCATACAAAAAGTCCTCACTTCGTGGGCTTTTTTTTCGTAGACAGATTTTGGCTTCGTAAAACCTCTCGCTTCGTCTTTTCTTCTCTGAGATGAGCCAGGCACTTCGACACGCAGTTCGAAATACAAGATCTCTAGTGCATCGCCGCTTGGCCTGAGCTATCGTTCCCTCTCTTGCTCTCAGGGATGATGAGGTAATTCGGAGCATGAGCAATGGGACTGGGTATCTACTGCCGCTTGCGACACAGAACCTAAACCGCGAAACAACGCGGGGCCTTCAGAACGTGGAGAAGAAGAAACTTCTCGCAGTTTCAAGGATGTTCTTCCCAGATGTGCCTCCAGCCATCAATTACGCACTCGTGTTGGGAATAACGTGTCTGACGGTCTTCTGCAACTTCACCAAAAGTTCCTCTGAGTTTTCAGGTTGGGAAAGCATGCTTACCCCTGTACAATTAGTGCTGCTCTTGTTTAGCCATTGTAGTGTGTATTATGTTAATGTGACGTAAATGCTTTATAGAGTTGTTTTGGGCTACAACAAGTGATACAGAAAGCCATAGTGCATGGTTGTCAGGGGATTTTATAAAGTCGTGGTCATTGCACAGAAAGTATTTTGGGATACTTTGGCTGGCTTTAGACAAGCAGCCCAATTCTTATATTGTTTCCACTAATTGGTATTTTGACCAATCACATCAGCTCTTTTTCAGAGCTGATATAAATTGGTCAAAAGACCAATTAGTGAGAATAATACAGCCCAGGTTTCAGCTTTGAAGAATACAGTGCAAATTGTTATTGGTTTGCTGTTTTTTACTCGCCTACTTGTTTTGTAGTCGATGGGCCCTCATTGGCGTGTTGCAACTGGTCGTGTGTGTTTGTTTCGTAGTAGGCTAAAAAAAACATAGCTTTTAAAGGTACACTGTAAGATGTGCATGCCGTCAAAGAGTGGACCACCAACACAAACGTAAACAATGGTTGTAATGTATCCCATGGCTTCACATGCAAGTGACATTGATATGATAGGCTATATCTAGTGCTTAAGGCATGACATTCCATAGAGTAACATTACTGTTTCTTTGCTACATTCTTTGTCAGAATATGACAACTAAGCCCTAAAACAATGTTTTCTGTTGTTAGAAGGTATAGAGTTGCACTAATCTCAACAAGGTAAAGTCATATTCTTCCAAAGGAAGTGTAGGCCTATTTCATTCTATGATTTTACAGGAAATGTGACTGGCTTTGAACATGTGCTTGGTGCCCTGGATAAACATGTGCCCTGTTGTTTTGCTGCTTGACATTGACCCACATGCACTTCAAATAACTATTTTGCTTTTACTGTAGCCAGTGCCTCAGTATCAGTAATTGTAAGTCTATGTACACTTGCCTAGTACTCTAACTCACTCACATTTGTAAATAGCACACATAACTTCCTGATCAGGTGTGTAGATTAAGACATGACTAAATGGAGTTAATGTTTTACTTCATGAAAGTTTATACTACTACCTCACCCGGTCGAAAAAAATAAATAACCCACGTTCTTCCGACTTCCAAGACAGCCATATTAAGAATATTGCAAGAGCATTGGCAGATATGGATACACACAACATTACTAATGTGGATGTTTTCTTGCTATTTTCTTGCCACACGATAAAGAGCAAGCCCTAACTGTGGTGGTCTATTGTAATGAATGGAAACGTAGTATGGTCCAAGCCCGCAAAGTTTCATTATGAATTCAGTTAATTTCACATGCAAAATACACAGTACCAGTATAACACAGTAATACTTGTTTAACCTTTATTTAACCAATAGCTGTCTCTTGGGATAGAAAACCCCTTTTTCCAGAGAGACCTCGCAAGAAAGTCAGCAAGGGAAACTTCACAAGACACTAATCTTCTCTCATTTGAGGTTGGAGGCCAACTCTTCTCTAGCCCCCAGCCCAGCCCAGGCCAGGCCAGTCCAGCTACCTTGTTTCAGACTGAGTAGCAGCAGAAGGGCTGGGAGTTTTGTTTACAGTGTCATAAACCAGGAAGAGAGCTTTGTGTCAATGTGAATTGGCTTCTAATGGGTCTCCTAATGGTTTTAAATGAGCAGACAAATGCCTGACTGGGGGCCAAGGTTTTAAAGAGCAGATGTGTTAAGTTAACTTCAAACTTCACACACACAAGTTAACTTAACACTACTTTTGTGACCTGTTGCGTAGGTGACAGCTGTCATTACATCTTAAAAGGCTGACAACTACATCTAAGAGTCTCTTCAACTCAATATTGTCAAAATATAGATTGAGTCAAATCGATAGGCCTTTAATGCAGCCTCAGAGTTGCATGTTACACTGTTATCAAAACATTGGGTCATAGGCAGGAGTTAGTTCTGTTAAATCTAGAAAATCTCTAATTCGGCAGCTTTGTAGCAACATAAACGCCTTTCCTTTCATTAGGAGGACTTTGCCATAAGGAATGTTCAATGGTCTATTGATTCAAATACTTTGTCCCCTTGGGGGATGGGAAAGGAAATGCCATTCCTGGTTCCTAAACTCCTAAATGATATTAGTAATAAGGCCAGGGGTTCGGAATTTGAGACCTGAGTCCCCAAAATCAATCTTGTTTGTTCCACACGACCACTGCAACGCAACAAGCAAAAACGGATGACTAGGCAGCATTCAATTCAATGTGAATTAAGAAAATAATTCTGCTATCCGAATGCCATCTGGGGGACTGACAGAGAACTTTGGCAATAAGGCACATTCTTGGCCAGCTGGCGTCTCCCTGGAGACCAAGTACCAATCATTTGATTGACAGCTGCTGCTGAGCTGAGGAGGGTGACAGAAGCTGATGAAGATGGCCGTCTCTAGGCCTAGCCTACATCTGCAGTGAGGAGAGGCTAGACGATATGTCTCATGGTTGGAAGCTGCAACTAAATTGTACTTAATGGCTTCCTTTCCTGTCTCCTACCCCTTCAGAGGAATGGATAGGTATATGGACTAGTTGGTTTCCAGTTACTTTTCACCGTAACTCTTAGGCTTTTCGTGTTGTCTTAGGTCAGGGGTCATAAAGGAGATGAGATGAACAAGGCCTGGATCCTAATGCACTTCAAATCGCACATTGACTATAATGAATGATTTAGGCTTAAGGCCAACTTGTGTGCACTTATCTCAAGTAAGGATGTGTACATATAACCAGTGCATATCAGTGCTAGTCATGCATTTCCAGTTGTCATATTCGCTCTTCAAGAGGAGAAACCTAGAAATCGAGGCTAAACCAGCGCTGACTGAATGTTAGCTTAAATAGCATGCGACTATAGGGAAAGATGGTAGTAAACTGAATACATTCAACTGAAATTTGTCTCCGTATTTAACCCAACCCCTCTGAATCAAAGCAAGCATTGAATTATGTAATTCACCCTTAGATATAAAAAAATATATATTGTTGGTAGGTAATTGAGTTCTATCTCTCCTTATCACCTCTATTATTCTAACACACAGCTGCCTGAATGACTCATTTGAATGGCGCCGGAGTAGATGGCTGCCGTTTTACGGGCTCTTAACCAATTGTGCTTTTGTGTGAGTTTTTTAACTTTATTTGTAACTTATTTTGTACATAATGTTTCTGCCACCGTCTCTTATGACCGAAAAGAGCTTCTGGATATCAGGATAGCGATTACTCACCTCGTACTGGACGAAGATTTTTTCTTTAAAGGGCTTGTTAGTAAGTATTTCACTGTAAGGTTGTACTTGTTGTATTCGGCGTATGTGACGAATACAATTTGATTTAATTAGAAGTGGGGAGTGAGCGTTTCATGTGGAAGACCCCCTTGGGCTACGAGCTAGCTCTTTAAAGATGCAGTCAGTCATGTCAGAAAGCTAGCAGATTCATTACTTACCAACAACAGCTGCAAATTCCAATACAACTTCATCAGCGACAAATTCCCAAGATTTGTGAATCTGTTCGGACCGAACAGCTAGCGCAACAGCTAAAATGGCTTTGAAAAAAATATGATTTCAGCTAATAGGGAGAAAGAAGTATTTCACAAAATAACTACATTATGGCATTCACTAATCATAAACTATTCACATAAAATAGACATTTCGGTACATTTGTGGACTAAATTCATACTTACTGAACCTTTAATATTAAAATACCTTTATCTTATCCCAAGCTTTTCTTGGGGAATTAGAACCATCATCATTATCAGTACTTGGACATTGAATCCTAGTTCTTGAAGTGTAGGTCCTCTTCCCACCAATGACAGGTATACAACATTGGAACTTTAATAGGATAGTCCGTCCAGATTTCAAGTCAAAGATTCTGAAAATCATTTTGTCTAGCTAAATTACTTGTTTTGAAGTTACTAATGACTTGTTTTGAAGTTTCTTAGCACTTAAACATCACATTAATTCACAGTTTCTATGTCTTTGGGATAACACATTCTGTGCAGGGATGCATTGTCTACCAGTGTGACATGTGGCTCATATGACCCCAGCTGCAGAAGTATTTTACCCAATCTTTCTTTCGGTGTCGTCCAGCCCAAAGCGTCATGCAGGGTTGCACCATAGGTCTCTATTATTGTAGACCCACCAGGGTGTTACAGTGAAAACTTTCCCCCTCTTTCTGTTTCTCGTAACCTGTGGCCGGGAGACCCGTTTAACCTCAGTCAATGGCTGTTAAATGGTCACGGGGTCAACAAAGGTCAAACCATCTTAACTAATGTGTGTTTGGGGCTGGAGGGCTAATGATCCAGCTTGCCTTCCTTTCAACAGGCTTAAGCCTAATCTAAACATTCTTATAATATGCGCTTATTTGCACTGATCTATGACTGTTTGAATAAAGTAGCGTATTGGGCACACAACAGACACTGCGCTCGATCCCCGACACAAGCACATGCGCTTTGTGGAGCAGCATTTCCGCCTGGAGATCAAGGAAAAGCTAACAGAAATGTATTGCAGAACCAGACTGCCGATTCAAGTGCCAGCAATGCTGATGATGCCAACGCACACCCACCAGCCCTCCACACACTTTTTGGAGAGGAATACTACACCAATGACGGAACCAAAAAAACGAAGTTTCATTCCACCTCAGGACAACGTGGTGGAGCAACAACGAGGCTCGGTAAAGGAAGCTTATTGTCCTGGCTAAGCAGTACCTCACTGTACCGGCAACCTCAGTTCCAGCAGAGAGAGTCTGTGGGCCTTCTTGTAAATCGGCTCTGCACTCGCCTCTCCTCTGAGCATGTGGATATGCTATATCTCTTGAATAAGAATGCTTAGGCCTAATGCAATTGTGACTTTTTCGTTTTTATTAAAGACACAATCTGTTTACCGGTACTTTCTTTAAATGTAGCCTAGGCTATTCATTTATTTTTTGCACAAGAATCTGTCGTTCTGAGGATGCAGCTCTTTTCAAGTTAATATATTTTTCCATGTTTGACCTTTAGTTTTTATTAAGGACACTTAATGTGTTTACTTTTTCAACATATCCAATTATTATTGTTTTTGCACAATAATCAGTGTCGTTGAGTAAGATATAGTAGCCCAGTTCTGAAGACACAGCCCTTTTCAAGTTGATTGTTTTTTCCTCATGTTCAATAAATTGATGTTTATTTAATCAGCTATTAGATGAAAAACAGTCGCAATTAGTATGTATTATGTGTAATTCACTTTTTTACTGAATGTTTTGGGTCACGTCAGGCTAATTACACATTTCAAATGCCCATCCCTAACACACACACACCTCCCTTCATTATCCAGATCCTCTTGAAGCCTCTCATATCTTAATGCTGCTCTGATTTTTTAGAGAGCTGGTTAAAGTGCACCAGGCCCCCTGCCCCTTTTTACTGTGTAACTCCCTCTCAGCACCTCTCCACACTCCTCTTATTTGCATCCCCATCCCTTTGTCCCTCATCCCCCCCATTCCCTCGCTTCTCCAAGCTTCTTTCCTCAACACTTCCCTTACCCCCTCTCCACTACCCCTTTCCTCATCCTCCCCCTTTCCTCACCATACCTCCCCTTTCTAACTCACCCCTCCTTTCCCCACTTAGCGCCTCCTCCACAGGGCTTTTGCCTGAGCACTACTGTCTTTCTGTGTGCCAGGTGAGCTCTGTCCAAACAAATCCCATACTTCGCCTCCTGCTTCTTTTGTCTATGGCGGGCCGAGGCAGGTGGCTGGGGGAAGGGGGACAGAGTCAGTTGGAAGGGGGTAGTATTATCTTGAAGACGAAGAAGAAACTGAACTTGAAAGCAGCTCGCTGATGTTCCATGGAGCCAGATTGTCGAGAGTGATGAATTGAGTATTTCACAGTCTGAGCAAAAGTCCTAAAACCCCCATCCACATTGGCAGGGCTGTAGTAGAGTGGGTCGAGATATTCGAGTTCCTTGGTGTCCACATCACTAAGTAATTATCATGGTCCACACACACCAATACAGTCGTGAAAAAGGTACGACAGCGCCTCTTCCCCCTCAACAGGCTGAAAAGATTTGACATGGGCCCTCAGATCTTTGGGAATCTGCACCATTGAGAGCATCTTGACTAGCTGCATCACTACTTGGTATGGCAAACTGCTTGGCATCCGACCGCAAGGCTCTATAGAGGGTAGTGCATACAGCCCAGTACATCACTGGGGACGAGATCCCTGCCATCCAGGACCTCTACACCAGGTGGTGTCAGAGGAAGGCCCTAAAAATTGTTGAAGACTCCAGCCACCCAAGTCATAGACTGTTCTCTCTGCTACTGCACGGCAAGCGGTACAGATACACCAAGTCTGGAACCAACACGACCCTGAACAGCTTTTACCCCCCAAGCCCTAAGGTCAATCTCTAAATTGACCCTTTTTCCACTAACTCTTTTGACTCATCACATACGCTGCTGCTACGGTTCATATATTCTGTTGCCTTGTCACTTTGTACCTACAGTACCAGTCAAAAGTGTGGACACACCTACATTGTAGAATAATAGTGAAGACATCAAAACTATGAAACAACACATATGGAATCATGTAGTAACCAAAAAAGTGGTTACTAACCAAATATATTTTATATTTGAGATTCTTCAAAGTAGCCACCCTAGCTTTGCACACTTGGCATTCTCTCAGCTAGCGTCATGAGGTGTGTCATCTGGAATGCATTTAAATTAACAGATGTGCCTTAACCTGTTACGGATCCAATCCCGTGAACGGGATCGATTTCGACAACATCCGGTGAAATGCAGAGGGCCAAATTCAAATGACAAAAATACTCATTTCAAACATTCATGAAAATACAAATGCTGCACACCCTTCAAAAGCATAGACTCTTGTTAATCTAACAGCATTGTCAGATTTCCAAAAGGCTTTACGGCAAAAGCAGAACATTTGATTGTCTGAGGACAGTGCCCCACTCAAACTCAATTAGCATAATAACATAATCAGCAGAGGTGTCCACAAAACTCAAAAATAGCATAAAATAAATAGCTTACCTTTTTGATCTTCCTCTGATGGAATACCCAAGCGTCCAGGTTACACAATAAAAGGTCCTTTTGTTCGATAAAGTTCCTCTTTATATCCATATAGCTCCATTTGGTTGGCGCGTTTTGTTCAGTAATCCACCTGCCCAAATGCTTTCATCCATGCAGGCAAACGATATCCCAAAAGTACCCGTAAAGTTTGTCGAAAAAAGTCAAACAGCATTTGTAATTAATACTCAGATACCCTAAAATGAATATAGACTATAATATTTCAGACGGAATATAACCTGCTGAATAGAAGAGAAAAAGAACTGAGCGCGCATTCCCTGTTACGTGCAAAATCCAAAACAGGACACTTGACGTGAACTCAGGAACAAGTCTTACTCCCTTGATTTTCATGATTGAAGCTTCCAACCTTTTTCTAAAGAATGTTGACATCTAGTGGAAGCCATAGGAACTGCAATCGGGGGGTTAAACTATGAGGCTTTGAATAGCTGGCCTATTGAAAACAGTGTGACATGACTGATTTAGACATCCCGGATGGATGTTGCTCGGGTTTTTGCCTGCCATATCAGTTCTGTTATAGTCACAGACATTATTTTATCAGTTTTAGAAACTTCAGAGTGTCTTCTATCCAAAGCCACTAATTGTATGCATATCCTAGCTTCTGGACCTGAGTAACAGGCAGTTTACTTTGGGCATGTTTTTCATCCAAACTTCAAAATACTGCCCCCTAGCCCTAAGAAGTTAATTTGTGGAATTTCTTTCCTTCTTAATGCGTTTAAGCCAATCAGTTGTGTTGTGACAAGGTATTGTGGTATACAGAAGATAGCCCTATTTGGTAAAAGACCAAGTCCATATTATGGCAAGAACAGCTCAAATAAGAAAAGAGAATCAACAGTCCATTACTTTAAGACATGAAGGTCAGTCAAAATTTCAAGAACTTTTAAAGTTTCTTCAAGTGCAGTCAGAAAAGACTGTTGGAAAAGCATTCCAGGTGAAGCTGGTTGAGAGAATGCCAAGAGTGTGCAAAGCTGTCATCAAGGCAGGTGACTACTTTGAAAAATCTAAAATATATTTAGATTTGTTTAACACTTTTTTTGGTTACTACATGATTCCATATGTGTTATTTCATAGTTTGGATGTCTTCACTATTTTTCTACAATGTAGAAAATAGTACAATTAAAAGAACAACTGTTGAATGAGTAGGTGTGTCCAAACTTTTGACTGGTGCTGTACCTACAGTGCCTTCAGAATGTATTAATACCTCTTGACTTATTCCACATTTTGTTGTGTTACAGCCTGAATTCAAAATACCCCATAATGCCAGTAAAAACATGTTTTTAGAAATGTTTGCTAATTTATTGAAAATTGAATACAGAAATATGTAATTTACAAGTATTCACACCCCTGAGCCAGTACATGTTAGAATCACCTTTGGCAGTGATTAGTTGCGTGTGTTTCTGGGTCAGTCTCTAAGAGCTTTGCACACCTGAATTGTACAGTATTTGCACATTATTCTTTTAAAAGTTCTTCAAGGTCTGTCAAGTTGGTTGTTGATCATTACTAGACAGACATTTTCAAGTCTTGCCATAGATTTACAAGCCAATTTTAAGTCAAACTGTAACTAGGCCAATCAGGAACATTCAATGTCGTCTTGGTAAGCAACTCCACTGTAGATTTGGCCTTGTCTTTTAGGTTATTGTCCTGCTGAAAGGTGAATTAATCTCCCAGTGTCTGGAGGAAAGCAGACTGAACCAGGTTTTCCTCTAGGATATTGCCTGTGCTTAGCTCTATTCCCTTTATTTTGTATCCTGAAAAACCAGTCCTTAACGATTACAAGCATACCCATAACATGATGCAGCCACCACTATATGTGAAAATATGGACAGTGGTACTTGGTAATGTATTGCATTGGATTTGCCCCAAACATAACACTTTGTATTCAGGACTAAAAGTTAATTGCTTTATCCCATTTTTGCAGTATTACTTCCGTGCCTTGTTGCAAACAAAATGCATGTTTAGAAATATTTGTTTTATGTACAGGTTTCCTTCTTTTCACACTGTCAATTAGGTTAGTATTGTGGATTAACTACATTATTGTTGATCCATCCTCAGTTTTCTCCTGTTACAGCCTTTAAACTCTGTTTTAAAGTCACCATTGACCTCATGGTGAAATCCCTGAGTCGTTTCCTTCCTCTCCGGAAACTGAGTTAGGAAGGATGCTAAAGTGTGATTAATAACTTCACCATGCTCAAAGGGATATTCAATGGCTGCTTTTTTATTTTGACCCATCTATCAATAGGTGCCCTTTTTTGCGAGACATTGTACAACCTTCCTGGTAGTTGTGGTTGAATGTGTGTTTGAAATTCACTGCTCGACCGAGGGACTTTACAGATTGTGTGTGGGGTACAGAAATTAGGTAATAAAAAAAATCATGTTAAACATTATTATTGCACACAGGGTGAGTCCATGCTATTTATTATGTGACTTGTTAAGCACGTTTTTACTCCTGAACTTATTTAGGCTTTCCATTACAAAGGGGTTGAATACTAAGACTAAAGACATTTAATCTTTTATACATTTGAAATGTCTAAAAACATAATTTGACTTTGACATTATGTGGTGTTGTGTGTAGGCCACTGACACACAATCAAATCAAATTTATTTATAAAGCCCCCCTTACATCAGCTGATGTCACAGAGTGCTGTACAGAAACCCAGCCTAAAACCCCAAACAGCAAGCAATGCAGGTGTAAAAGCACGGTGGCTAGGAAAAACTCCCTAGAAGGCCAAAACCTAGGAAGAAACCTAGAGAGGAACCAGGCTTTGAGGGGTGACCAGTTCTCTTCTGGCTGTGCCGGGTGCAGATTATAACAGAACATGGACAAGATTTTAAAATGTTCATAAAACAGGCAGAACAGTTGAAACTGGAGAAGCAGCACGGCCAGGTGGACTCGGGACATCCAGGTAGGCCTTGAGGAATGGTCCTAATGCTCAGGTCCTCCGAGAGAGAGAGAGAGAGAGAGAGAGAGAGAGAGAGAGAGAGAGAGAGAGAGAGAGAGAGAGAGAGAGAGAGAGAGAGAGAGAGAGAGAGAGAGAGAGAGAGAGAGAGAGAGAGAGAGAGAGAGAGAGAGAGAGAGAGAGAGAGAGAGAGAGAGAGAGAGAGAGAGAGAGAGAGAGAGAAAAAAAGAAAGAGAGAGATAATTAGAGAGAGCATACTTAAATTCGCACAGGACACCAGATAAGAGAAGAATTACTCCAGATATAACAGACGGACCCTAGCCCCCCGACACATAAACTACTGCAGCATAAATACTGGGGGCTGAGACAGGAGGGGTCGGGAGACACTGTGGCCCCGTCCGACGAAACCCCCGGACAGGGCCAAACAGGCAGGATATAACCCCACCCACTCTGCCGAAGCACAGCCCCCACACCACTAGAGGGATATCTTCAACCACCAACATACCATCCTGAGACAAGGCCGAGTATAGCCCACAAGATTTCCGCCACGGCACCAGAAGCCAGTGACTCAGCCCCTGTAATAGGCCCCTGTCACAATCTCAATTTAATCCATTTAAAATTCAGGTTGTAACAACAAAGTGTTGAAAAAGTCAAGGGGTGTGAATACACTGAACATAACTACCTCAATTTATCTCGTACCCCTGCACATTAACTCGGTACTAATTAGGGATTAACACGGGTAACTGGGATCCCGGGACTGTCCCGGGACCACTCTTCACACTTCCCGAAAAAATGTCAAGACCCAGGAAATTATACAATTTCTACAAAATACACAACATGTGCAGCAGCAGATTGGCAAAACATCTAATAACACATTATCCAAACAGGTTATCACATGGAAGCCTTTAGCCTAGTGTATTTACTTCACACAAAGTCGCCATAAATTCAAAGCACGCGCATAATTGACACTGCTGGACTGCACACGCGACCCGAATGCAGTTTAGAGTTCTCATCAGAACTGAAAATTTGATTCCCGGTGAGCTTGAGCCTGAGCCCAGGCCTGGTCCGACATCAAAGAAATTAAATGAGCCAAACCTGAAAAAAAGCCAGATTTCTAGAATAGGTTATATTGATTTAAACTGGTGTTGAGAACAACGCTGCGGAGGCGGGTGGCAGCAGAGTGGGGAGACGAGGAAACAGCCAGTGGGCCTAGAAAAAGCACAGAGAGAGGGAAAACTCACCTTATCAACTGAAGGATGAAAATATTGGAATAAAGTAGGCTAATGCAATTGAAGGCATGTATCAAATCCTTGCTGAAACTGAAACTCCCAGTCATATATAACCGTTATACTAATTTAAAGCAATAGTCGTTTGTGGTCATCTAGATTATAATTTCAGCACCGTTTTTATTGGGACAATGCCATCGCGCTCTTTTGAGACAAGCCTTGGGACTCATCAAGATAAATCAATCAATGTCAGATATTTGTTTTCAATGAATCTCTGTTTGGATATTTGGTAACAATTAGGTTGGGGAAATGTTAGCTAAATTGAGTGGAGTGCTAATGATGATCTTTTTTTTCTAGTTTACTCACGTATTAGCTGATCAGAACATGTTGTACAGGTGGATTTTGCTCTTCACCCGTGTAGTAGCCTGTACTACTCCTGACCAAAAGCCTGTGACTTGTTTGATAATCAGTCAATGTGATTTTGTTTCACTGAATATCTGTCAGTATATTTGGTGATTTGATCTCCTGCTGGACAAGTGGAAGTGGTAGCTCATGAGAAGCTCATCCCTGATCAGAAACATTTAGCATGCAATAATGTAGCCTAAATCAAGTGTATTATGTATCTGTTGACTCACACAGTGTAGCAATATTGATGTTACTCATATTGATGTTACACAGGAAACGGAAACCAGTTGTTACTTGCCTTATTTCATGTGCTGCTTGACAACAGGCCTAGTAAAGTTTGCTTAACTTCTTAGGGAGTGGTGGTGCGCTAGCGCCAAATTCAAAATCCAAAAGTTGAATTATTAAACATGCACCAATATACAAGTGTTTCATAGTCATCAAAAGCTCTGCTTCTTGGCAATATCACAGCGTTGTCAGATTTCAAAAAGGCTTTACGGCGAAAGCACCACATTTGATTGTTTGAGGGTAGCACCTTCACTATTTACCATGAATTGATTAGCCTTCACGGTTCACACAAAACACATTTCACAGCGAAAACAAATCAATTACCTGTTGAAGACCTTCTGCTGATGGCTTCCCAAGTGTCCAACTAAGACAATCCATGGTTCTTTTGTTAGAAAAAGTAATGTATTATATCCATAAATCTCAGTTTGGTTCGCGCGTTATAATCAGAAACTACAGCCTCCACTCGTCCATTGAAACGTGAAGAGAACTCGTTCAACTTATACCTATAAACTTGTCCAAGAACAATCAAAAATCATTTTAAATGTATCCTTAGGAACACTTTTATGTATATTTACTATAATAATTCAACCGGAATATAAACTGGGCGATAAGAAAGCAAAAAACCACAGAGCGTGCCTTGTCGGGAGCGCGCGTCCTCTTCTATTGACATCTGAGGGGACACTTCCTGATTTCTCTTTTACTTTGGGCACTCCAGGCTCTCCAAAACGGTCACCTCGTGCGCTACTCCCTAAGAAGTTAACTATATATCTTTGTCTGTCGTGACTACAACACAAAGCATATTGAAACATGGTGGCAGCGGTACTCAAAAGAACCTGGATCTCATCAATGTAAATTAAGAATATATCCCAAGAGCCAGTTTGGAAAAGTGCCGCATTTACAAGCTAGTCATCGCGCAGAACGTCAACGTTAGCTGGCTATCGTGAGTGACTCTATGCTAAAAGCTAGCTGGCTATTGGATACAAGCAGATTCGTGAGTAGCAAACATTCCATTCTACAAATAAATCGCCATGGAAAATGCACTGAAACCTCCTGGAAAAATAGACTGACTGTAATTTAGCACTGACCTGGAAAAGATGGAAAGAGGAATTAAATTTGTACATGGCTCTTACAATGGGAGAAAAATCTAATGAATACAAAGTGAAGCTACTGTATTATCTCATTGGGTGAAAAGGCAGAGAGATTTGTGAGACCCTCTGTGTGGGGAGTACAAAAGACAATCTCTTTTGTTGAGGAAGTAATTTCAGCACTGGATGCATTTTGTGATCAAGAAAAATGAAACAATTGAGATATAATAAAAAAAATTGCGAAGTCATGGCCAAGATGAGAGTTCAGACAAATATCTCACTAATTGAGGACTCTAGTGGCCACTTGCAACTTTGGAGTAACAGACTCTCTTATCAGGGACAGGATTGTGTGACCCACACTTAAGAGAGCCCTTACTCAGAGAGACTGATCTCAGTTTAGAGAAGTGCATACAGATTGGAAGAGCTGCAGAACTGTCCAGACAGAGAGCTTAAGTCCTAAACGTGCAGGGACCTGTAGCAGTGCATGCAGTAACACAGAGAGACTGAGGGGGAGAGGAGACCCTACAGAGGGACAGAGCATTATACAATGCAGATACTGTGGATGGACACATTCCCTAATATGGACAAACATGTAAATCCTGTGGAAAAAACAATCACTTCTCTATGGTTTGCAAAGGTGCAGGGACCAGCAAGAGAAACAGAGTCCTGGCAATGGAAAATGTGTCAGCTGACTCAGAGAGCGGTGAGGATGTTCTCTGCATCACACTAGGGCCAAAGTCAGAGAGCGTCAACATGGTGCAGGAGAAAACCACAGACCCCAAAGCAGCTCTCTTTGCAACCATGCTGGTCAACAAAAAGTCAGTCAGATTTCAGCTAGATTGTGGTGCTAGTTGTAATGTTATCCCTGCAAACCTCATTAAAACCAGTCACTTACAGCCCTGCAGTCAGGTATTGGTAATGTATAACAAGGGTACTCTGACGCCACTGGGGAAGTGCATGCTTAAAGTGATCAATCCACGCAATAAGAAAACCTACCGAGTTGAGTTCATCATAGTCAACAAGAATGTGCACAGGTCCATTCTATGCAGTAAGGCTATCCAGGCAATGGAGTTGATTACAGTGCAGCATCACAACATCCTGGCCATCGAGAAACAACAGGGTCCTGGACAAAAGAGCAAATCAAACAAGAGTACTCTGATGTATTCCAGGGCGATGGATGCTTACCCGGTGAACTGAAGCTGGAAGTGGATGAGCGAGTGGAGCCCGTCCAGCTGCCAGAGAAGAGTGCCAGTAGCACTATATAAACCACTCAAAGAGGAGCTTGGTGGTCTAGAGAAAAAAAGGATGATAAAAGCAGTTGACAAAAGCACAGATTGGATTAGCAGCCTGATCGTAGTGAAGAAACCGTCTGGAAAACTAAGAGTGTGTATTGACCTGAAATCTCTCAACAAGGCGCTCAAGAGGAGCCATTACCCACTTCCCACTATTGAAGATGTGCTGCCAGATCTGAACAGAGCATGCATGTTCTCTGTTTGTGATGTAAAAAAATGGATTTTGGCATTTGGAACTGGAGGAGGAATCCAGCTATCTCACCACGTTCCCTACTCCCATGGGACGCTACAGGTGGCGGCACATGCCAATGGGAATCAGTCCAGCCCCAGAGATCTTTCAGAGGAAGTTGAACCAGGCAATGGAAGGTCTTCCAGGAGTCAAAATCATTGCAGATGACATCCTGATTGTGGGAGAAGGAGACAATGATAAATTGGCGACTCTGGACCATTACAAGAAGCTGAGAATGAGCTTCCTGCATCTGTCCAGAAGCAATATCAAGCTGAATCTGGAGAAGCTGCAGCTCAGGCTGAAGGAAGTGCCCTACACTGGCCACCTGCTAACATCAGAGGGGTTGAAAGTGGACCCAGGAAAAGTGATAGCCGTCAGACAGATGCCTAAGCCTACAGATGTGCAGGGGGTGCAGTGCTTCCTGGCCATGGTAAACTACCTAACCAAGTTCTGCAGCCACGCCACGGAGCTCTGCGAGCCACTGCGACAGCTAACACACAAGGACACACTGTGGGAGTGGTCAGAGAGACATGAGCAGGCTTTCAATAAAATCAGGGATACCATTGCACAGACCCCTGTGCTGAAATGCTACAACCCAACAAATCATCAAATGTATTTATAAAGCCCTTCTTACATCAGCTGATTTCACAGAGTGCTGTACAGAAACCCAGCCTAAAACCCCAAACAGCAAGCAATGCAGGTGTAAAAGCACGGTGGTTAGGAAAAACTCCCTAGAAAGGCCAAAACCTAGGAAGAAACCTAGAGGAACCAGGCTGTGAGGGGTGGCCAGTCCTCTTCTGGCTGTGCCGGGTGCAGATTATAACAGAACATGGACAAGATTTTAAAATATTTATAAAACAGGCAGAACAGTTGAAACTGGAGAAGCAGCATGGCCAGGTGGGCCTTGAGGAATGGTCCTAATGCTCAGGTCCTGAGAGAGAGAGAGAGAGAGAGAGAGAGAGAGAGAGAGAGAGAGAGAGAGAGAGAGAGAGAGAGAGAGAGAGAGAGAGAGAGAGAGAGAGAGAGAGAGAGAGAGAGAGAGAGAGAGAGAGAGAGAGAGAGAGAGAGAGAGAGAGAGAGAGAGAGAGAGAGAGAGAGAGAGAGAGAGAGAGAGAGAGAGAGAGAGAGAGAGAGAGAGAGAGAGAGAGAGAGAGAGAGAGAGAGAGAGAGCATACTTAAATTCACACAGGACAACGGATAAGAGAGGAGAAATACTCCAGATATAACAGACGGACCCTAGCCCCCCGACACAAACTACTGCAGCATAAATACTGGACACTGTGGCACCGTCCGACTATACCCCCGGACAGGGCCAAACAGGCAGGATATAACCCCACCCACTCTGCCGAAGCACAGCCCCCACACCACTAGAGGGATAACAGAGCAGCTTGTACTACGATGTGATGCTTCAGAGAGTGGGTTAGGAGCAGCCTTGATGCAGGGAGGACAACCAATAGCATACACTAGCAGAGCCTTGACAGAGACTGAAAAAGGGTATGCACAGATAGAGAAGGATCTGCTTGCAGTGGTGTTTGGCAAGGAGAGGTTCCACCAATTCACATATGGACGAACTGTGGAAGTGCAGTCAGATCACAAGCCTCTAGAGAGGATCATGACAAAGCCGCTCCTCAGCGCACCAAAACGACAACAACACATGCTCATGAGATGCCAAAACTACGATGTCAGTCTCCGATACGTTCCTGAAACATGTGGTGCTGGCCGACACCCTGAGCAGGGCGTACCTCACAGAACAAGACAACAGAGGCCCTTATGGAGGTCGAAGTGGAATCAATCAATATGATACACTACCTCCCTCTGTCAAGCGAGAGACTAAAGCACATCCAGAGAGCCACTGAGCTGGACCGGGAGCTCCAGACACAAAAAAATGGTGGCCTGAAGTGAAAGGACATGTACCCTTGGAAGTAGCCATGTATTTCCACAACAGAGATGAGCTGAGTGTGTAAAATGGAGGTGAGCGAGTCGTTGTGCCTACTGCCCTCAGGTTAGAGATAATGCAGAGAGTCCATTCCTCACATATAGGAATCGAGGGATGTCTGAGAAGAGCTCGCGAGTGTGTCTACTGGCCGGGCATGAATGCACAGGTGAGAACATACATGGCACAATGTAGCACCTGCACTGCATGGGGTGTGAAGCAGCAGAAAGATACGCTGAGGCCACACGAAGCACCCAAGCATCCCTGGGAAAAAAATAGGGACCTGTTCCAGTTCAATGACAAAGACTACATGGTCACAGTTGATTATCTCTCCAATTTATGGGAAGTGGACCTTTTGGAGAACACACAGTTGAAAACGGTCATTCGAAAACTGAAGACACACTTTGCACTCTATGGGATACCTGACATCCTTTACTCAGACAAGGTCCCCAGTACTCTTCAGACGAGTTCCGAAGTTTCAGCAAGGCTTGGGACTTTACACACAAAACGTCGTCTCCAGGATACCCGCAAAGTAATGGGAAAGTGGAATCGGCAGTGAAAACCGCCAAGAGACTGATGGCAAAAGCAAAGAGAGCAGGTGCTGACCCATACCTGGCCATGCTGGATCACAGAAATACCCCGTCACAAGGGACAGACAGCAGCCCTGCAATGGCGCTCATGGGAAGACGTACAAAGACACTACTTATAATGAGTGAAAATCTTCTGGGACCGGGGATGGCAAACTGTCAGCTGGAGAAGTTCAAAGAAAGACTGCAGAAACAGGCAAAGTACTCCGACACCTCTGCTAAGGATCTCACAGAGCTGCAACAAGATGACAGGGTGAGAGTTCAGCCACTCACAGGACAGAAACAGTGGTGGCAGAGGGCCACAGTAGTCAGACCTGTTGAGGAGCCTGGCACAGAGCCAGTAAACAGAGCACCAGCTGATGCCCAGTAGGGTGCAGAACACAACCTAGAGGTGGACACTGCACCTCAACAAGAAGATCCAAACATCTCAGGTCAAGCATCTCCTGATGTAATCAACACTCCCCACACAAGGTCTGGTAGGGCCATCCGAAGACCTATACACCTGAAAGACTGTGTGAAGGTAAAAATAATAATAATAATGTAATGGACAGTCAGAGACATTAAACAAACATTCAGTTCATATTCCAGTTTATTGCAGACATGGACTACAAGCCAAAGTTAGGTGGAGTCTGCCTTTGTTGTAAAAAAATTAATGAAAAATACATAAAAAAAAGAGAACATGTAGCAATATTGATGTTACTCATTGATGTTACACAGGAAATGGAAACCAGTTGTTACTTACCTTATTTCATGTGCTGCTTGACAACATGCCTAGTAAAGTTTGCCTAACTATATATCTTTGTCTGTCGTGACTACAACCAACACAAGCATATTGAAACACATAGGAGCCTTATATGGCTTAATATAGATCCTAGGCTATTTTCTTATTGTTCCAATCCAACTGAAACCCAAAATACTGACTCCTGTCAATTCTGTAGTCCATAGGTTGGACAATGCAGGTCGCGCCTTTGCATGTCAAAATAAGCCTAGAACATTTCCCCTGCTTCTCTGCGCTGTCTTGTATTGCTATCCATTTAAGAGCTTTGGTAGAAAATGTCCAATCAACAAACGGTATGAGAGTTGATAGGGATCTTTTTTTAAACAGAGTTGGTCCCTGTTAAGATATCTTGATATTTAAACAAACAGTTTCCTCTCTTCATCTCCCCGTTATTCATGAGCTGGTCTGCGATCTGTATACAGTGAGGGGAAAAAAGTATTTGATCCCCTTTGCCCACTGACAAAGAAATGATCAGTCTATAATTTTAATTGTAGGTTTATTTGAACAGTGAGAGACAGAATAACAACAAAAAAATCCAGAAAAACGCATGTGAAATATTATAAATTGATTAGCATTTTAATGAGGGAAATAAGTATTTGACCCCTCTGCAAAACATGACTTAGTACTTGGTGGCAAAACCCTTGTTGGCAATCACAGAGGTCAGCCGTTTCTTGTAGTTGGCCACCAGGTTTGCCCACATCTCAGGAGGGATTTTGTCCCACTCCTCTTTGCAGATCTTCTCCAAGTCATTAAGGTTTCGAGGCTGACGTTTGGCAACTCAAACCTTCAGCTCCCTCCACATATTTTCTATGGGATTAAGGTCTGGAGACTGGCTAGGCCACTCCAGGACCTTAATGTGCTTCTTCTTGAGCCACTCCTTTGTTGCCTTGGCCGTGTGTTTTGGGTCATTGTCATGCTGGAATACCCATCCACGACCCATTTTCAATGCCCTGGCTGAAGGAAGGAGGTTCTCACCCAAGATTTGACGGTACATGGCCCCGTCCATCGTCCCTTTGATGCGGTGAAGTTGTCCTGTCCCCTTAACAGAAAAACACCCCCAAAGCATAATGTTTCCACCTCCATGTTTGACGGTGGGGATGGTGTTCTTTGGGTCATAGGCAGCATTCCTCCTCCTCCAAACACGGCGAGTTGAGTTGATGCCAAAGAGCTCAATTTTGGTCTCATCTGACCACAACACTTTCACCCAGTTGCCCTCTGAATCATTCAGATGTTCATTGGCAAACTTCAGACGGGCATGTACAGTGGGGAAAAAAAGTATTTAGTCAGCCACCAATTGTGCAAGTTCTCTCACTTAAAAAGATGAGAGAGGCCTGTAATTTTCATCATAGGTACACTTCAACTATGACAGACAAAATGAGGAAAGAAAATCCAGAAAATCACATTGTAGGATTTTTTATGAATTTATTTGCAAATTATGGTGGAAAATAAGTATTTGGTCAATAACAAAAGTTTATCTCAATACTTTGTTATATACCCTTTGTTGGCAATGACAGAGGTCAAATGTTTTCTGTAAGTCTTCACAAGGTTTTCACACACTGTTGCTGGTATTTTGGCCCATTCCTCCATGCAGATCTCCTCTAGAGCAGTGATGTTTTGGGGCTGTCGCTGGGCAACACGGACTTTCAACTCCCTCCAAAGATTTTCTATGGGGTTGAGATCTGGAGACTGGCTAGGCCACTCCAGGACCTTGAAATGCTTCTTACGAAGCCACTCCTTCGTTGCCGGGCGGTGTGTTTGGGATCATTGTCATGCTGAAAGACCCAGCCACGCTTTCATCTTCAATGCCCTTGCTGATGGAAGGAGGTTTTCACTCAAAATCTCACGATACATGGCCCCATTCATTCTTTCCTTTACACGGATCAGTCGTCCTGGTCCCTTTGCAGAAAAACAGCCCCAAAGCATGATGTTTCCACCCCCATGCTTCACAGTAGGTATGGTGTTCTTTGGATGCAACTCAGCATTCTTTGTCCTCCAAACACGACGAGTTGAGCTATTACCAAAAAGTTATATTTTGGTTTCATCTGACATTCTCCCAATCCTCATCTGGATCATCCAAATGCTCTCTAGCAAACTTTAGACGGGCCTGAACATGTACTGGCTTAAGCAGGGGGACACGTCTGGCACTGCAGGATTTGAGTCCCTGGCGGCGTAGTGTGTTACTGATGGTAGGCTTTGTTACTTTGGTCCCAGCTCTCTGCAGGTCATTCACTAGGTCCCCGTGTGGTTCTGGGATTTTTGCTCACCGTTCTTGTGATCATTTTGACCCCACGGGTGAGATCTTGCGTGGAGCCCCAGATCGAGGAAGATTATCAGTGGTCTTGTATGTCTTCCATTTCCTAATAATTGCTCCCACAGTTGATTTCTTCAAACCAAGCTGCTTACCTATTGCAGATTCAGTCTTCCCAACCTGGTGCAGGTCTACAATTTGGTTTCTGGTGTCCTTTGACAGCTCTTTGGTCTTGGCCATAGTGGAGTTTGGAGTGTGACTGTTTGAGGTTGTGGACAGGTGTCTTTTATACTGATAACAAGTTCAAACAGGTGCCATTAATACAGGTAATGAGTGGAGGACAGAGGAGCCTCTTAAAGAAGAAGTTACAGGTCTGTGAGAGCCAGAAATCTTGCTTGTTTGTATGTGACCAAATACTTATTTTCCACCATAATTTGCAAATAAATTCATAAAAATCCTACAATGTGATTTTCTGGATTTTTTTCCTCATTTTGTCTGTCATAGTTGAAGTGTACCTATGATGAAAATTACAGGCCTCTCTCATCTTTTAAGTGAGAGAACTTGCACAATTGGTGGCTGACTAAATACTTTTTTTCCCCACTGTATATGTGCTTTCTTGAGCAAAGGGGACCTTGCGGGTGCTGCAGGATTTCAGTCCTTCACGGCGTAGTGTGTTACCAATTGTTTTCCTGGTGACTATGGTCCCAGCTGCCTTGAGATCATTGACAAGATCCTCCCGTGCAGTTCTGGGCTGATTCCTCACCCTTCTCATGATCATTGCAACTCCACGAGGTGAGATCTTGCATGGAGCCACAGGCCGAGGGAGATTGACAGTTCTTTTGTGTTTCTTCCATTTGTGTGTGAATAATCGCACAAACTGTTGTCACCTTCTCAGCTGCTTGGCGATGGTCTTGTAGCCCATTCCAGCCTTGTGTAGGTCTACAATCTTTGGTCTTGGCCATGGTGGAGAGTTTGGAATCTGATTGATTGCTTCTGTGGACAGGTGTCTTTTATACAGGTAACAAACTGAGATTAGGAGCACTCCCTTTAAGAGTGTGCTCCTAATCTCAGCTCGTTACCTGTATAAAAGACACCTGGGAGCCAGAAATCTTTCTGATTGAGAGGGGGTCAAATATTTATTTCCCTCATTAAAATGCACATCAATTTATAACATTTTTCACGTGTTTTTCTGGATTTTTTTGTTGATATTCTGTCTCTCACTGTTCAAATAAACCTACCATTAAAATTATAGACTGATCATTTCTTTGTCAGTGGGCAAACGTACAAAATCAGCAGGGGATCAACTACTTTTTTCCCTCACTGTAATCAGCTCAATTTTGCCAAATAGTAAACTCAGCAAAAAAAGAAACGTCTCTTTTTCAGGACCCTGTCTTTCAAAGATAATTCTTAAAAATCCAAATAACTTCACAGATCTTCATTGTAAAGGGGTTAAACACTGTTTTCCAAGCTTGTTCAATGAACCATAAACAATTAATGAACATGCACTTGTAGAACGGTCGTTAAGACACTAACAGCTTACAGACGGTAGGCATTTAAGGTCACAGTTATGAAAAGTTAGGACACTAAAGAGGCCTTTCTACTGACTCTGAAAAACACCAAAAGAAAGATTCCCAGGGTCCATGCTCATTTGCGTGTCATGCCTTAGGCATGCTGCAATGAGGCATGAGGACTGCAGATGTGGCCAGGCAATAAATTGCAATATCCGTACTGTGAGACGCCTAAGACAGCGCTACAGGGAGACAGGACGGACAGCTGATCGTCCTCGGAGTGGCAGACCACGTGTAACAACACCTGCACAGGATTGGTATATCCGAACATCACACCTGCGGGACAGGTACAGGATGGCAACAACTGCCCGAGTTACACCAGGAAGCACAATCCCTCCATCAGAGCTCAGACTATCCGCAATAGGCTGAGAGAGGCTGGACTGAGGGCTTGTAGTCCTGTTGTAAGGCAGGTCCTCACTGGCAAAAAGTGCTCTTCACTGACGAGTCGCGGTTTTCTCTCACCAGGGGTGATGGTCGGATTCGCGTTCTAGTCGAAGGAATGAGCGTTACACCGAGGCCTGTACTCTGGAGCGGGATCGATTTGGAGGTGGAGGGTCCATCATGGTCTGGGGCGGTGTGTTACAGCATCATCGCACTGAGCTTGTTGTCATTGCAGGCATTCTCAACGCTGTGTGTTACAGGGAAGACATCCTCCTCCCTCATGTGGTACCCTTCCTGCAGGCTCATCCTGACATGACCCTCCAGCATGACAATGCCACCAGCCATTCTACTCGTTCTTTGCATGATTTCCTGCAAGACAGGAATGTCAGTGTTCTGCCATGGCCAGCGAAGAGCTAGGGCCATTCCCCCCAGAAATGTCTGGGAACTTGCAGGTGCCTTGGTTGAAGAGTTGGGTAACATCTCACAGCAAGAACTGGCAAATCTGGTGCAGTCCATGAGGAGGAGATGCACTGCAGTACCTAATGCAGCTGGTGGCCACACCAGATACTGACTGTTACTTTTGATTTTGACTCCCTCTTTGTTCAGGGACACATTATTCCATTTCTGTTAGTCACATGTCTTTGGAACTTGTTCAGTTTATGTCTCAGTTTTTGAATATTGTTATGTTCATACAAATGTTTACACATGTTCAGTTTGCTGAAAATAAATGCAGTTGACAGTGAGAGGACATTTCTTTTTTTGCTGAGTTTAGATATTCTGTCATTTGTTGGAAGTTATCTAGAAAGCTTAGGAACTTTGGTCATTTGACTTTTGTTTGAATGGCGTTACAAAGTTTGTATGATTTGACAACGCTATGGCCTACTCGGGGTGCGCTCTGGCGTCCTGAGCGTGGTCCGTGTCGAGATAGCCTAGGCCTACTGCTGAAATGCTCTGAATTAATTGAGGAACATGATAACGCTCATTGGCGAACAAAATGACTATCATTACTCAGTATCAGTTTCACTGGCTGTGAAATCTTTACATAGTGGTGCAGCCAAGCCGGCCATGTGGCGCAGCAACAATTTTGGGAGATCCCTGGCATAGTGACCATATCTTGGTTTTAAACACTTTAAATGAGCACTTCTGATTTTGTATAAATATTAATTAGTCCCAATATTGAAATTTACAAAATGAACATATTAATCCCTAGTGCTAGTTCCCCATGTACTGTATATAGCCAAGTTATTGTTACTCATTGTGTATTTATTCCTTGTGTCATTATTATCTTTGATTTCTCTTTTTTTCTCTCTGCATTGTTGTGAAGGGCCCATAGGTAAGCAGTTCACTGTTAGTCTACACCTGTTGTTTACGAAGCATGTGATGAATAAAACTAGATTTTTTTTGTGTAGATAGCATGGGATGCTACATGTCAGTGGAGGGTTTTGTGACATTGTGTACTCTGTATGTCATTTAGTGTAAGTGTGTCTCTATTTTATCACACAGACGCAGATTTTTGGTCACCTAGCAGCAGTCTGTTAAGCCGTAATGACCAGTATCCTTTCATATATCTCACACACACCTCTATATTTGTGACTATATGATAGAACTCATACAGTATGACACTCAATTGTCAGAGTGCGTCATATGGAGGAGCTGTGTTGGTTAGTCTATATCCATTTATCTTTAACACTTAGTGTAGTGGCTTCCTTTCGTTTTACCATAGCCACTGCCCTAGCATGAAGCGGGGTTGTTCGTACGCATACAGTCCACACTCAAGGTTTCCAATCGTCCCAAAACATTCAATGTTGTCCGGGATATGGTGCAACAAAAGGTTTATTCTTCTTGTATCTAACAAAAAATTATTCTCCAATCAACTTAAAGCAGATATTACTTGAAACGGAAAAATACATCATATGATCTGTTTGTATGTCTGTATGGTCAAAAAAACTATACCGCTCCCACGCCTAGCTAGACTCCCCTGAAGGCCCAACTTCCTGCCTTTATCCTCACACACTTCCTAACATACTTCCTAACACACTTACCACAGTACAATGAATGGGCAAGAGGGGGGCCAGAAACTAAGTTACACTTACAACAAATAAATACATTCTCAATCAGGTAAATATAAATCATAAAGGTATCGTACTAATATTTCATCATCATATACATTATATACATATACAATATTTAATCATATTTACACAAACGCATATGGAGCTCTGTATGTTCTGTCCTTTATACAAATCTGTCCAAATCGGCTCTAACATACTGCCCCTAATTGTTAACTGCACTGAATGCACAACAATTACCTAATATTCAAACATAGAGCCAATACACAAAACATTCCATACCAGAGCACTATTACAGTTCATAGCTATATACAAATATACAAGGTCCCATGTAGGATAAGAGTCCATAGATCTCAGTCGGAGTTCAGGTGTTCAACTTCCAAAATGTAAAAAGTTTGACGCTCAAAAATGTATGACTACTTAAAAAATAATGTAAGAGCACGACATCAACGAATCCAGAGGTGCACGTGATTCAAAGATGGAGCACTGTGTATGTATGTATGTATGTATGTATGTATGTATGTATGTATCAGTGCTCACTCTGCCGCCTCAAAGAGCAGACAGAGTTTATTGATAGGTCTCTGTAGGACGTTGGTCTTGGTCTTAACCATGACGCCCGGACAAGACCATTAGCTCCCTGGCAAAGCTCTCCACCACACGCCCCATTAGCCAAGAGTTCCTTGGGGCGGTGTCATCGACTATGACAACAAGGTCACCAGGACTGAAGTTTCTCTTAGTTTTGTCTCCACTTGTTCCGGCCCTGCATAAGTGGAAGATACTCCTGATCCATCTCTTCCAGAAGAGGTCAGTGATATATTGTACTTGCTTCCCATCTCCTTCAGGAGTATAGGTCACTTCTCTGGAATAGTCCTGGTGGCAGGACTGGCTTTGCTTTCAGATTAAGCAGATGGTTCGGAGTCAGGGTTCTAAATCATTAGGGTCATTTGTTACTGTTGTGATTGGTCTGTTATTCATAATCGCTTCAACTTCACACAAGGCTGTCTGCAAAGCCTCATCATCCAGTACTTGCTCTTTAAGGACTGAATAGAGGATCTTTTTTACCAGTCGGATCAACCTCTCCCATACCCCCCCATGGTGGGCTCCAGAGGGAGGGTTGAATGACCATGTCACTCCTTCCTTCAGTAATTCATTTTGAATCTTGTTGTGATCCAGCTCTTTCAGAGCTTCTCCTAGTTTCTCGGTGTGCTCCAACAAAGTTGGTGCCATTGTCTGTTCTGATACTTGTTACTGGGCCCCTTCGACAGATGAACCTGCGCAGGGCATTGATGCAGGAATCGGTATCCAGATAACTAGAAACTTCTAGATGGACAGCCCGACTCACAAGGCAAGTAAAGATCACACCATACCGCTTCACATGAACGCCTCGCTTCACCTCTATGGGGCCGAAGTAATCTATGCCCACATGGGTGAAAGGCGGCAAATCAGGTGACACCCGATCTTGTGGCAGGTCGGCCATCTTCTGTTCTCCAGCTCTAGCTTGCATCCGCCTGCAGAACACACAGCTCTTAAGGATCTTCCTTGCTAAGGAGTTGGCACAGGGTATCCAATATCGCTGGCGAAGTCTAGAAAGCATGTGACCTCTCCCAGAGTGGCCAACCTGCTCATGGATGTGGAGTAAGATCAGTCTGGAGATGTAGGAGTCTTTGGGCAGGATCATAGGATTCTTTAGTTCCGTGAGGGCATAGCAGCTTTGCTTAACCTTCCTCCTACTCTCAGAATGCCATTGTCAACAATTGGATCAAGCTTACAGATTGAGCCACTTCTCTTGGCACATTGTTTTCCTTTCACAACGAGTGCAATTTCTGTCTAAAGTGCTGTCGTTGCTCAAATTGAATAATGACCTTTTCTGCTTCATCTAGGTCATCCACAGACAGAGTTTCCTTTCCAAACGCCAGTTTGAACTTGTCAATTTGTTCCTTCAGTGAGTTTGTTAAACTCTGATCAATCCTGGATCAGTTTGTGTGAGAACTTTCCTTTTCTGGCTTAGCTGTCGAAGAAGTCTCTTCAGTTTCAGCATCCAGGCAACTGCTTTCTTCAAGCTGTTCCATGTTGAATAGTACTCAATCAGCTTGCTGGTCGGACTCTTTTCTTCCACACTTGTACTGTTTACGATTATGTCTTTTTCTCACCTCTGGATCATCCGGAGGGATGGAGCCAAGCTCCTCTGGGACTTTCGCCATTGCATTTCTTTCTTTCTCCAGGAATTCTGGTCCTTTGTGCCATCTCTTCGAGTTCAGGAAAGTTTCAACATGTAATCCTCTTGAAGCATCGTCGGCTGGGTTGTGTTTGAGTTCAAATACCTCCATTGTTTTGCTTTCGATAGGTCACGGATCACAGCAACCCTATTAGCCACGAAGGTATGGAATCTCTTGGTATCAAGCAGGATGTATTTTAGACAGACTGGCTGTCTGTCCAGAAAGTTGACTCTCAAGTTCAATCTGAGCTCCAACCTTAACATCCTGTCCACTCAAGCACTGCCAATGTTGCTGCGGCAAGTTCCAGTCTGGGGATCGCCATCTGCTTGAGTGGAGTCACTCTTGATTTCCCCAGTATGAATGCGATGTGGACCTTTTCCATACCGCTTGTGAACCTTAGGTAGCTTGTCCGTACATAACCTTGTTCACTTGGCACATCAAGTGATGCAGCTGTGCAGTCTTGACTTGACCAAAGTTCTCAGGCATCATACACCGTCAATCTGGAATCTGGACAGTTGGTCCAGTTCTGAGAGCCATCTCTTCCATGAAGTAGAGTGTTCTTCGGGATGACTTCATCCCATCCACACTTTAGCTACAGAGAGCTTGAAGAATTTGCTTTGCCTTTAATACAAATGGGGCGAGGAAACCTAATGGATCATAAATAGAGCTAACAGTTGAGAGAATACTCTTCTTGTAAGGGGTCTGTTCTTGACAGTGACTCGAAGGTAAACGCATCACTTTCAATGTTCCATCGGATTCCAAGTGCCCTTTCAACAGGCAGCTTCTCTCTGTCCAGGTCCAGTTCTTTTTATCTGCTTCTGGCTTTGTGTTCATCAGGATAGAAGCCAGCACGGGCGCTGCTGTTGCTGGGACCCACTTGGTCAATTTGAACCCACCCTGGAGAGCACACATCCCTGAGGTTTTTTGTGAGCTATGGCTTGTTCTTCTGTGGCCACTGACTTGAGGCAGTCATCAACATAGAAGTTGGACTTGACTGTTTGAATCACCTCTTCATTGTACCTCTCACAGTTGTCTTCTGCAGTCTTCGCAGTGCAAAGTTTGCACAACTTGGAGAGGATATAGCACCAAAAAGATGTACCGCCATTCTGTACTCCTCCAATCTTTTTTGTTAGTATCACCATCTGGCCACCATAGGAATCGCAGGAAGTCTAAGTCTTTTTCATGGACACGCATTTGATGGAACATTCCTCTGATATCTGCCATCATGGCAATGTGCTCTTGCCGAAATCTTAGCAAGACTCCTATGAGCGTGTTTGCCAGGTCAGGGCCTTGAAGGAGTTCACTGTTGAGAGATGTACCTTTTATAGGATGATGAACAGTCAAACACCACTCGTATTGTTCCTTTGCGCTTATGGTGAACGCCATGGTGTGGTATATACCATACCTTGCCCTTTTCTCTGAGAGATGTTCTTGTGGTACCTTCTCGGCATAACCTTTTCTAATCATCTCTTCCATGAAGCCTTTGTACTCTGCAGCGTAACCTTCGCCCTTCTTGAACCTCCTGGTAATATTTAGCCCGCTGTTCTGCTATGTCATGATTGTTTGGCAGGACTACATCTTTGTTGGGCGAAAGGGCAACGGTAAGTAGTAGTGACAGTCTTGAGGGTTATGGAGCTTGATACGATCTCCATAAACTTACGATCCTCAGCTGACATCTCACTTCTCTTCATACGCCTCTCAGGGAAGTCATGGTTATACTGATTTACAAGTAGAACCCCAGGTCAGCCATTGTGATACGATTGGCACATCACCGTAGGGCGCCTAAATTCTTCTGCCAAGGTACAATAATTGTTAAGAGGACCATTCATCACCCATCCAAAGAGGGTTTTCACTGCATACGGTCCGCTGCCTTTGGCTATTTATGATTTGCCAGGGTTCCATTGCTTTTGGAGCATTTACACCAATCAGGAGTTCGACATCGCATCAATCTCCTTCAACTGAACCTCTTTCAGGTATGGCCACCTTTGAGATCTTTCTGAGTGGGAATGTTCTTCTTGTCACTGGGATCTTATTCTGGGTGTAGACCTTTGGCAATGCAAGAAATGTGTCGCCTTCCACATTGCCAATCTCTAATCCAGATATCTCAAAGCTCTTGGTAGGACTCTCCTGCCCCATTGTGCGAGCAGAATTTCAGTCTCACTGCCTTTAGCTTTCAGCTGCCTCATGAGTCTCTCCGCACAAAATGTTGCTGAGCTACCAGAATCGAGGAATGCATAGGTTAACACAGACTTGTTTCCATTTGCCATCTTTACTTGAACTGGCACAATTGCAAGTGCGCAATCTGTACCGCCCGGTATCTTCACCAGTTTCCAGTGAAACAAGAGCACTGCTGACAGTCTCCTCCCGCTTACTGCTACACCACTCATATCTGCCTTTGAGATATAAATCTCTCTCTTCCTTCAATGTGCAGGATAGTGGGGTGCTTTGACAGCGCTGACAGGTCATCCTCTTTTACATTCTTTGCTTATGTGTCCTCTCGTCAAACAGCCAAAACAAAGGCCTTTTGATCTCAGAAACTCAACCTTGGATTCATGTGGCTGTGCCACCTGTTGGCAGTCAACCAATAAATGCTCACCAGCACAAAATACGTGATGAGATACTGGGAGCACTGTGAAGGTAGGAGCCTGGTCTCTTTACCTTGGATGTTTGCTCTTTAGAGGTTTTTCAGAGTCGCAATCTGCCACTACAGCTACTGCAGTGGCAAAGCTGCTTCCCTACTCTTGGACTTTAACTGCTGTTTAAAATCAGCTGCTGTTTTGGTTTTTAAAAACCTTGTTGGACAGGGATCTTGAATATTCCATACAACGGATCCTGTAGTATTTTTGGCCTGTTTTTCCATGAACTTCACAAGGTCACTGAACTGGGCCCTCAGGTGGCTTCGCTCTAAGATATCACATGCTGTAGACCTCCATTTTTCCCTTTAGTTTGTAGGGAAGTTTTGACATAATCAACTTTATGTTGGAGGAAGATTAAGCTCTTCCATGTTCTGTAGGTCTTGCATAGCTGCTACAGCAACCTCTTAGATAGAGTGCATAGCCACCCAGTCCTTTTCCATCATCCGGTTTGATGTTTGTCCAGTTCCAAGCCTTTTCCATGTAAGCAGTGGTGACTTTGATTTCATTGCTAAAATGTTCCTTTAACAACCTCTTAGCCTCTGCATAGCCTCTTCTGGCTTCCATATGCAGACAACTACGGACCAGATCCTTGGGCTGACCAGAGGTGTACTGTTCCAGGTAATAGAGTCTATCCTGGTGACTGCTTGTCTTTTCTTCTATACTCATGCTCAAATGCACGCATGAATGGCCTAAAGTTTAGAGGATCCTCACAAACATAGGTATCTCCCTAACAGGAAGTGTGGCCTGTTTGTGCTGTAGTACAAGGAGGTCAGCAATTTCCATTCTGCCTTTGCATGACAGTAGAGAGGTTATCATGGCTGGTATTATGGCTGATACCCGCAGTGTTGATTCTGTGTTGATTGCCAGACCTTGCTGTTGGCTGCTGAAGGGTGTGGTTTATGACTGTTTTCTGAATAGGTTTTGATGACTTTGTTGTCGGTTGTTGTAAAAACTCTTTGTAATGGGGTCTTTGGAACTGCACCCCAATGCAGCAAACTCAACAGGTGATGGTTCAGGTTCCTCGTAGACCTCAGGTTCCTGGTTCTCAAAATAAGAGTTCATTCCATCTTCTTGGCTTAGTAAATGGGCTGCCACCGGCATGGGATTGAGAAGTTGACTCAACACTCTCCAGGACCTTCAGTTTGGCATTATATGCTGCTATTTCTGTTTCCAGTGCCATTTTTTCCATCCTAACATTCAGTTGAGCTTGTTGTTCCAGTTGAGCTTTCTCCAGTTCCAATGCATGCTTGTCCTGTAATGATGCTTGGCGAGCTAGTAGAGCTGCTCGTTCTGCCTCAATTTTTAGGCGTGCAGAGGACACTGAGGAAGCAGCCTAGAATACTTTGTTTTACTTGATGTATTTGACACATTGGAAATGCTGTCGTGTGGTTCAATGAGCGCTTGTGGCTCAATGTCAGCCTTTTTCCATATTTCCACCTCTTTCAGGAAATGTTCTATAAGTCCTCATTCTTGGTTGATAATAGTTGCTCTCATTTTCCCTGTTCCTCTTCTGTGACTAGCTCTAGCACAGATTCATGAGCATTCTTAAAGTCATTGAGAACCTCATCAAATGCTGCGAGGCCCTCATTCACAGTTTCAACGTTTCCTCCTCCAACCAGAAGGACTTTATTTCATTCATTTTATGCGTGTACACACTCCAAGTTTGACTCTCCGGCTGCATAGAGTGAATTTAAATGCTCCTCTGCCCTCTCCAGTGGGGTCTTATTTGGGATTTCATCCGCCATCATTCACTTTTAATTCACTCAACACAGTTGTTGGTTTGATTGTTAAACGCAATGCCCCTTTAGACCTTTAATGCCTTTAAACACAGTCATCCATTTCAGCATATTGACCCATTTTGAATTGAACATATGCAAGTTCAGCATTTTAGATGCGTTTTAAAACAGTTCATCCCATCATAAGTTTTGTCCCCTTTTAATGAAGTTTAAACACGCAGTATCTTTAGATCCTTTAGTTGCGCTCTTTGACGCATTGCATTTCCACGTTAAGCCAAATATTAGACATATGATTAGGCTACAATGTGCATAGGATCTCGGTTTTTCCAAACTTAAACTTCTTAAATTGTTTTCGCAGCGCTGTGTTTTGGATTCCATTCCCAAGTTTATCAGGCGTTCTAATTATAAGCACATTTGCGCTTCAATATGCATGATCAAACGATCGCATTGAACAGAGCAG
The DNA here is from genome assembly GCA_030435695.1 of Brachymystax lenok tsinlingensis. NCBI lineage: Eukaryota > Metazoa > Chordata > Actinopteri > Salmoniformes > Salmonidae > Brachymystax > Brachymystax lenok. The sequence continues at coordinate 37,668,552 of CM059817.1, read as the reverse complement.
CTCATTCATTCGCAGTGGTTACTCACGGCTGGCGAATTCTAGGAGTTTAAGTCCTTCCAAGCAAGCTGTCCTTATTGTCCGAATGCAATGACAAATTGAACAGTATCCAGCGTGTGTCCGAACCGGAGATTTCCTTCCGATAGTAATCCTTTACGGAGTTTTTTGACTTGAGTGTAGTGGCTTCCTCTTTCGTTTTACCATAGCCACTGCCCTAGCATGAAGCGGGGTTGTTCGTACGCATACAGTCCACACTCAAGGTTTCCAATCGTCCAAAACATTCAATGTTGTCCGGGGATATGGTGCAACAAAAAAGGTTTATTCTTCTTGTATCTAACAAAAATTATTCTCCAATCAACTTAAAGCAGATATTACTTGAAACGGAAAAATACATCATATGATCTGTTTGTATGTCTGTATGGTCAAAAAACTATACCGCTCCCACGTCTAGCTAGGACTCCCCCTGAAGGCCCAACTTCCTGCCTTTATCCTCACACACTTCCTAACATACTTCCTAACACACTTACTACAGTACAATGAATGGGCAAGAGTGGGGCCAGAAACTAAGTTACACTTACAACAAATAAATACATCTCAATCAGGTAAATATAAATCATAAAGGTACGTACCTAATATTTCATCATATACATTATATACATATACAATATTTAATCATATTTACACAAACGTACATGGAGCTCTGTATGTTCTGTCCTTTATACAAATCTGTCCAAATCGGCTCTAACACTTAGCACTGGCAGCCTTTATTTTGGCAACCAGGCTCTAAAGAGTCTCAGGGAAATGTGAACCTTAGGGGCCTGGAGGCAAAAGAAACTCACGCCTGTTTAGGTGAGGTGCTTGCTAGCGGAGTAGAAACACTTGAAAAATTAAAGGAGAGCTCACACTAGGAGCTCAGATGCAATCATTTAATAACCTAATATCCAACGTTTCAACAGACAAGCTGTCTTCGTCAGGGTATAATGACAAACACTGCGGGTGACTAGTTTATATAGTGTCAAAGGACACACACAGGTGTCTGTAATCATGGCTGGGTGTGGCCTGATATCATTGGTTAATTCTCAAATATTAAAATAACATACAAAAAACATGAATGGATAGCATACAATCATAGATACAATTTGGCTACATAGGCCTACAAACATTTACAATGAATAGCAAAATCACAATAGTCACAAGAATGGCTTAAGATCAAAGTCTACTTTGAGACCGAAGGGAGCAAGGATCTTTAAATTAAAGATCCATGCAGCCTCTCGTTTTAACAAAAAATTGTCGAGGTCACCCCATCTCCTAGGGAGGGTGACATGTTCGATGCCGATATAACGTAGGGACGAAATCGAGTGGTTCGCTTCCAAAAAGTGGGCAGCAACTGGGTAGGTCGAGTTTTTGCACCTAATGGTGCTACGATTCATACTTTTAATTCACACTTTTTTTTTACCCACATAATTTTTACCACAAGGACAAGTTATAAGATAAATGACTGCCTTAGTGGAGCACGTGATAACACCTTTGATTGGGATCGGTTTCCCTGTTTGGGGGTGTTTGAAGGATCTACATTTATAAGTGCCATTGCGTTGAGCACAGCCATTACTTGTGTAGTTTCCATCCGGTAGGGGCGCAAATAGATGTTGTGCAGGGATATTTTGGGTTGGTAAATCAGTTTGCCAATTGATCTCTGAGATTTCTGAGAATACGACCAAGGGAGGGTGCGAAAACACATTACCAATACTGTCATCGGATCTTAGAATGTGCCAATGTTTGTGAACGATTCCCTTAATTTGTTCAGAGCACTTTGAATAGCGGGTAGTTAGAATGCAAGAATGCTTCTTTTTGCGAGACTGATCTTGAAAGAGTCTCTGTTTGTTTAGAATTTTCTCAATTGCAATATTGTTCTGACCATTTTTGTACCCCCTCTCCTTGAATTCTATTTGCGTGTCAGCCATATATCTGTTGAAAATCTGATTTGTTTTTTGCAAATTCTTTTGATTCGACAGAATTGGCTGTAAGGCAAACTGTTTTTCAAAGGAAGCGGGTGACAATTATCAGCCCTCAACAAACTGTTACGATCAGTAGGTTTCCTGTAAAGATCAGTGTATAACCTTAGGGGCCTGTCAGTATAGACAGCTGTGTGACTTCCAACTTTATGTTAGAGTGCGTGTGTGTGTGTGTGTGTGTGGGGGTGGGGGAGGTGAAGCCTAGCTTGTCAACACTAACTGCTATGCCATTCTCCTCTCCCATCCCACAGAGAGTGTGACTCCTGGGGAAACAAAGAGCTGTACTAGTGATGAGACACCTGGGTGTGTTGTTTACAAAAGGAAACACTTTTCACTTCTCCTCAGATGAGGTCAGCATGCAGGGAATAATTTGGGCTGTGCTCATTAGGGCACACTGTTACAAAACACTTTGCAACAAAAACTAAAATGAGCATTTCTTATTGGCTATGGTCAGGTTGGTGCATAATGAACATACCCCAGTTTCAATCATGCACCACTACAAGGCAGATTTTTTAGGCCTTTTTTAGGATATATTATGACATGTCATTTCCCACACTATGGTTTATTTTAGTATTTTAGAGTGTGGAAATGCATCGGCCTAAAGTGTTCAGAGAAGTAGCCTACAGCCTTAATATGATTAGGATAGTTTTATTGGCTTTTTCAGGTCTGTGTAAATGACCCATAAAACTGCTTGTAATCAAGTCAAACTCTGCAGCATTTCCTGATCCCAAAAATTCCGACCTAAGTTAAGAAACCACACACAACGCACTGAATGTTGATCTGCCGATCATCTGCCATTCGTTCGCTTGCTGACTACGTGTGTTTTGGGGACCACCCTCTGATAGTGCCTGACTAACAACAGTGTTCTAGCATTTCTACATGTAGAATCGGTTTCCCTGTCAGCTACAGACATTTCCACTCTGAGCCAGTCAGATCATGCCAGAAGAACTTTCCAGTGTGCCATATTTAAATAGCTAGGGCAGCTCTGGCTTCAGGAGGACACAGTGGACCCTTTCTCTGAGATTGGGGCATACTGACGGATGATGCCCCTGGAACAGTTGCGCCAACAGCAGTAGCTAGTGAACCAACAGCAGTAGCTAGTGAACCTGCAGCAGTAGCTAGGGCAGCTTTGGCTTCAGGAGGACACAGTGGACCCTTTCTCTGCCAGATAGACAAGTTTTCAGCAACCGTCAGTACAGCCTGCATTTTTCCCCCTTGCCCACGGATGAAGCCAAACACCAGTCAGCAAAACCACAATAACTCATGGGTTGGGGTGGCAGAGTACCAGGACTCTCAGCGCCATTTAGAAGGCCCTGGATAAATTCTGCCATACTGATGAGGACGGTTCCCTTTGGCCGACCCTGGAATGAAGAACGCAAAGCCTTTTACCAACAGCAGGTGGATGAGATTAGGGCATACTGCCAGATGATCCCCCTGGAACAGTTGCAGCAGTAGCTAGTGAACCAGCAGCAGTAGCTAGTGAACCAGCAGCAGTAGCTAGTGAACCAGCAGCAGTAGCTAGTGAACCAGCAGCAGCCCTGATCTCCATGCAGTGAAATCACCATACATTTTGCACAGACAATTTCTTCATCCTATTGCATGTTTATATACTCATAACTTTTTTTTCATTACAGGGTTGTGGATTTGGGGTTATTCTTTACTTTTTTATTTTTACAATGTAACTGATTCAGTTTTGCACAATTAAAAGTGACTCAATACCACTCATCTGCAACTATCATACAATTAAGGAAGCTCAGACTTTGGCATGGGTTAAATTGAACTATTCTTCAGATCTGCCTGGCTAGTCAGTTCTATCAGATGAAGAGTGAACATGCCCAATTCTATCTTCATAATACACATGCTAAACAAAAGTAGTCTCTGGGTCTATATCTTGATTTGCAGATTAAAAACCAACCACTCCAGTTGAATGCGTAGTAGATGGTTAGATTGGTAGATCACATACACATGATAACTGGGAGTAGGGTTAGAATTCTGTGATCAGCGTTTTTTGTGATGGAACAACAAAATCATTTTTGGCTGGCGTTAAGGCGGCGCTAGTGTCAAATGCACGTTAGTTTGCAATTTCCTCATGTAAATATTGTTGCACTGGCATTTTCTAGCCCTAATGCCATTTTCCAGCCCTAATGCCAGTTTTGGCAATTTACCTGTCTTTATGTTAATTCTCTGAAGTTCAGATGGGAGGGGTGGAAATATTTGAGGTGTGTCCTTTTAAAAAAGAACAAAAAAAGTGCTAATTTCAGGCAGCGCTGATAGGGATATTTAAGACTAACCAAAAAGCTGGTTTTAGCGGTAACGCTGTTGGTTATGGCATGAATTTTGACGCAGAAATGCAGCCTATTCAGCTGTGATGCACACTGCTAATATGCGCATGGAACAAGAGTAGCCTAATGTGCTTTTGGTGCCTCTATACTTAATATTTAGAAAACAAATTTATGTGAGCATAGCCTCCTCTCCTCTCACTGAAGGCTTTTTTTTTTTGTCCAGCCCAATGCAATTGCGAAGTAGTCAAGACTGTCGATAAAGGGTTTGGCTCCTGAAACCGCTTGGAAATAAATCTTCCTGGTTTTATGGTTACAACGTCTGTGTTGCGCATGCAATACAACTTCTGGAGATGCGTGAATGCGATCTGATCTGTTAGATGGTTCTGATTATGTTCATAAACCACAAGCCTATTTGGGAGCTGTAGAACAGTGAGTGGACATTCTGCCTTTCTATTTACTTTCTTTGTCCAGCTGCTGTGAACAGTTTGGATGTGCATAAAACCCTCCAGTCTGCGTTGTTTTATTATTATATGTTTTTTGGGCCTTATCAATAATTTAATTATATTATATGATCGGTATAATTTGAACGCGTTCTCTTCACGGTTCAATGGGCGACTCAACGGTGGATTTTATGATCATAACGCGCCAACCAAATGGAGATTTATGGATATAATAAATGACTTTTAGCACCCCACCACTCCCTAAGTAGTTAAACACCAGCACAGAAGTAAAAAGGTGTACACTCACTGAGCAAAACATAAATTAGACTCCTTGCTTTTAAACATGCCCCATGAATGACTAAGATGGTGACTGCTAGGGTTAATTTCTAATCACTTGGGCTAGGCTTTAGCTATCTTTTTCCATGGAAAATGCAATGCACCAATGACTCATCACTAAGCTAAGGACCCTGGGACTAAACACCTCCCTCTGCAACTGGATCCTGGACTTCCTGATGTACCGGCCCCAGGTGGTAAGAGTAGCCAACAACACGTCTGCCACGCTGATCCTTAACACTGGGGCCCCTCAGGGGTGTGTACTTAGTCCTCTCCTGTACTCCCTGTTCACCCACGACTACATGGCCAAACACGACTCCAACACCATCATTAAGTTTGCTGACGACACAACAGTGGTAGGCTTGATCACCGAAAACGATGAGGCGGCCTATAGGGAGGTGGTCAGAGAACTGGCAGTGTGGTGCCAGGACAACAACCTCTCCCTCAATGTGAGCAAGACAAAGGAGCTGATCGTGGACTACAGGAAAAGGCGGACCGAACAGGCCCCCATTAACATTGACGGGGCTGTAGTGGAGCGGGTTGAGAGTTTCAAGTTCCTTGGTGTCCACCTCACCAACAAACTATCATGGTCCAACCATACCAAGACAGTCGTGAAGAGGGCACGACAAAACCTTTTCCTCCTCAGGAGACTGAAAAGATTTGGCATGGGTCCCCAGATCCTCAAAAGGTTTTACAGCTGCACCATCGAGAGCGTCCTGACCGGTTGCATCATCACCTGGTATGGCAACTGTTTGGCATCTGACCGTAAGGTGCTACAGAGGGTAGCGTACGGCCCAGTACATCACTGGGGCCAAGCTTCCTGCCATCCAGGACCTATATAATAGACGGTGTCAGAGGAAAGCCCATCAAATTGTCAGAGACTCCAGTCACCCAAGTTATAGAGTGTTTTCTCTGCTATACCGCACGGCAAACGGTACCGGAGCGCCAAGTCTAGGACCAAACAAAAGTCTCCTCAACAGCTTCAACCCCCAGCTATAAAACTGCTGAACAATTCATAAAATCGCCCCCTTTTGTACACTGCTGCTACTCGCTGTTTATTATCTATGCATAGTTACTTCACCCCCACCTACATGTACAAATTACCTCAACTAACCTGTACCCTCGCACACTGCCTCAGTACCGGTGCCCCCTGTATACAGCCTCGTTTTTGTTATTCTTATTGTGTTTCATTACTTTTTATTTTAGTCTACTTGGTAAATATTTTAACTCTTCTTGAACTGCACTGTTGGTTATCCTCTTTGCGCACAGAGCAAACAACGCGGCAAATTCAAAACAAAAATTCTTAATATTTAACATTGTTCAATATACAAGTGTTGCATAGCCATCAAAAGCTCTGCTTCTTGGCAATATCACTGCATTGTCAGGCTTTACGGCGAAAGCACTACATTTGATTGTTTGAGGGTAGCACCTCACATATTTTCCACATTAGCATAAATTAATATCCAGCTCGGTTCTCACAATGTCCATATCACAGCTAATACAAATCGCTTACCTTTCAAAGAACTACTGCTGAGGGCTTCCCAAGTGTCCAAACAAGAGAATCCATGGTTCTTTTGTTAGAAAAAGTAATTTATTATATCTATAAATCTCTGTTTGTTTGGCGCGTTATGTTCAGAAAATCCAACGTCGAATCGCCCATTGAACTGTGAAGAGAACTCGTTCAAATATACCTATAAACTTTTCCAAAACAAATCAAAGACCATTTATAATGCATCCTTTGCTATCCTTTTATGAATATTAGCGATAATATTTCACTCGGATGGTAACCTAAACGTTATGAAAGGAAAATAAAGTGGGGTGCGCACACGGTCTCGCGCCCGTGAAATCTTGTTGACATCTGAGCTCCCTTGACTATTTCCTGTTCCTATCCGCTCTGCTCAGTGCTAGAGCCTCCAGACACTGTATAAAGACTGTCGACATGTAGTGGAAGCCGTAGGTACTGCAATCTCGGAGCTGGATACCATTAAAATCAATAGGGTTAGTATCAAACAGAGCAAAGGTCACAAAAATAATAATTCCCGGACAGAAATTTCTCGGGTTTTCGCCTGCTATATCAGTTCTGTTATACTCACATTATTTTAACACTTTTAGAAACTTCAGAGTGTTTCCTATCCAATAGTACTAATTATGTGCATATCCTATTTTCTGGGCCTGAGTGGCAGGCATTTTACTTTGGGCACGCCAGACTCCAAAACTGCCACCTCTGCTGCCGCTACCTAAGAAGTTAAGGGCTTGTAAGTAAGCATTTCACAGTAACTCTAAAGTCTACACTTGTTGTATTCAGCGCATGTGACAAATAAAGTTTGATTTGATTTTGACATGAAGTAACTGCTTAGCTCTCACTGCAGTGTTCGTGGTGGATGGCAGAGAGACTTGCGTTAAGAGAGGGTCTCCATCTTCCTGGAATAGTTCCATGATTGGGCCCTTCCCTGTCAACAATTTTGTGTATCAGTCCATGCACTCACTCCACATAAAGTTGTGTAGAGCGCAGTAAGCCAAAACATCCACTCTCTCAGGATGAAGGTTGATGGTGGTCGGGAAGACTCTGAAATGATTGGGTAGGATGCCAAAGGCTTTTTCCATGACCCTCCAAGCATCTGCCAGCCTGTAGTTGAAGAAGTTTTTGGTATCTTCAAGTTGCCTGTGTGGATATGGCTTCAAAGTCAAAGTCACCATTATTAGTCAGTTGTACAACCAAATGCCTTCAACCGAAATGTTTCTTCCGCATTTAACCCAACCCCTCTGAATCAGAGTGGTGCGGGGGGCTGCCTTAATCGACATCCACATCTTCGGCGCCCGGGGAACAGTGGGTTAACTGCCTTGTTCAGGGGCAGAACGACAGATTTTTTTCCTTGTCAGCTTGGGTATTTGAACTTGCAACCCTCCGGTTACAAGTCCAACACTCTAACCACTAGGCTACCTGCCGCCCTTCATGAGGTATGGCCTCAGGGGCAATGCCTTATCTGCAGTGATGGTGTATGGAGCCAGATGGTCAGTGCTAGGAAGGGGCACAGCAGCAGGATTTCGGCGGTCCTCTTCTTCAGGGCATTCTGTAAAGAACATCCGCCAAACAACCCTGCCATCCGAAACCACTTCATTGCATCCAACATCAATGTACAGTAACCTGTCATTCCTGTCCACTTGTGCCATCAACACAATGGAGAAGTTGTGCTTGTAGAATGTGGATCCGGAGAGCATCAGTCAAAGACATCTTTTTAGCAAGAAACATTCCCTGAAAATAAGGGAGCTACTATTTCAGTCGGTTCCCTTTCGGTTTGCAGTTAGGCAACATTGTGCAACATTCATCAACTCAATACCAGTTCCGTTGTCTGAAAGCTGTCGGAAAGCTCCAGACACTGCAGTATGGAACAGAAACCAAAAACAGTGATGGCCCAGGCTTGCTTCTACAGGTAGGGAGTGGGGTGTGGTACACAGCCTGTTGGACACAGTCAGTCTCAGTCTCACTATTCAGACTATACTAATGAGAGATGCATTATAGCATCCCTGTCTTGACACAGACTGTGCAGAATGCTATTGAGAACAATGCAGCCTATTATCACTGCTCAGATTTTGCTGAGAATAATACGTTATCACCGCATGTCTCTCCAGAATTTGCTATTGAGAGTCATATTAGTGGATGTAGCTAGTAAGAATGTACTGTAGCTAGAAATGCCACCGATTTATCTTCTCTCGTCCGCCCCACTTACGTGTGGCTATCAAATTATCCTCTCAACACCGCCCCTTGCTCCTGTGTTTGAGGGAATGTCAGCCACGCTTTGATGCCCCCCGTCCTCACTCTCTCACTCTTTCCCTCTCTCTCTCTCTCTCTCTCTCTCTCTTTTTTTCTTATTCACTTGCTTCCTGGGAGCTGATTTTATGTTGCTTTTAAAAAGCTGACAACGTGTCCGTCTCAATCCAGCTGTTATTATCCCTCCCTTCGTCCACCCATCCAGCTCTCGTTTCTTTCCCCTTATCATCCCCCTATGTCTTGTTTTATGTTGTGTTTATGGGAGACAATAAAATCACAGGATATTTTAAGGCCCATTAGACTGATGTAGAGGTATGGGAGGAGGAGAGAGGGATAGAGAAAGCATTTAAAGAAAGTGAGGTAGAGAGCCCTGGAGAGAGAGAAGTATGAAAGGGAGACGGAGAGAGAGAGGGAAAATAAAGAAAGAAACAAATGAAAGGGAAAGAGAAAGTGAGAAAGGTAAAAAGAAAGAGGGAGGGAAAGGTAGAGAAGGGGTGTGGGGTGCAGTGGAACAAGGAGGCATTGTGTAGGCCCCTCTGGTACAGTTCTCAAAGCCATGCTAGTCTGCTTCTACTCAGTCTCCCTTGGCCTGTGGCAACCTCAGGTAAGCTCAGAGAGAGGGAAGAGAACAGTGAAAGAAAGAAAAATAAAGAAAAGGGAACCCTGCCAATGGTTGTTTTGGCAACCTCAGGTAGGCTCGGGATGAGGGAGAGGAAGAGAGAGGGAGAGATTATGATAAGAGATGGAGCTGATGTAGTAAGATGAGAAGAACAGGCTGCGGAGATGAGAAAGTGGGAAATAGTGAGGAAAAGAAAGGTCCCACTCCTCAGCCTCATCCCTCCATTCAAACAGTAATACCCTGTGACAGTGTCTCTGTCTGTCATCTGGGTCTTTCTATCTGTCTGTGTGTGCATGCACTACGTGTGTGTCTCCAGTGAGCCAAACAATAAGAGACTCTTGTTGGCTAGCTGTTCCAACAGGCCTTTTGTAGGGGGGGAGGACTCCCTGGGTAAGTCCTATTGAACATGCCTGTGTATGGGCTTCCCTCAGCCCCTGTTCTTTAAACCCTCGGGAGGTGCTACTCTGCCCCTCCACGTGTTGTTCTCTCCTCTGCGAACAGCCCCTCGGATCAGCCTGTTTAAACCAGGCAAAGCTCTCCCTTTCAGGGCCCACCCACTCCCCCCTTTTTGAATGGAAATTCCTTTTCTCCTCCCTTTCTTCCCGCCTGGGCTTTTAAACTTCCGAAAAGGTATGTGGTGTAACTGTTAATTGATTCAATTGATGAATGGAGACTGTCAGCGTGTGTTTGTCTCCCGTGCCCCCTCCGCCCCCTCATCAACTCTCCCCCCTACCCATCTGAGTGAAAGTATCCCCTTGCCCACATGGGTCAGCGGGATAGGCACGCGCTAGCCGAGAGGGAAGTGGGGAGACCATTGTTTGTGTTTGGGGAGGGCCGTTAGGAGGGGAGTTGTGGACACTCCCTTAACACCCTCTGGGATGCTAAGCAGTAAGTAGCCTCTAGCGTGCTGAGAGAGAGCTTTAAAGATACTACCTCAGGCCCCAACAGATGTTAAAGGCACAAACTGGGGGTTGAATGGCAATCTCCAGATAGTTTCTTTAAAGTTCCCCTTCAGAGCCCCAGGAGAAGCTTAGAGAGCAGGCTACCAGGTGGACATTCTCTCATTGTCAAAAATGTACACACAAAGCCCACACAGTGCATTCTGTTCTGCCTCGAGCGGGGCTCGACTCACAACATTCTGCACAACAACATGCCAACCACCAACAGAGCAAGGGACTACTAGTCTGTCACTTTTGAGTGCCCATTTGCTTTACAGTGCCTTCAGAAAGTATTCACACCCTTGGACCTTTCCACATTTTGTTTTGTTACAGCCAGAATTTTAAAAGGATTACATTGAAAAATGTTGTCACTGGCCTACACACGGTACCCCATAATGTGGAATTATGTTTTTTACAAATTAATAAAAACTGAAAAGCTGAAATTTCTTGAGTCAATAAGTATTCAACACCTTTGTTATGGCACACCTACATTTGCTTAACAAGCCACATATGAAATAAAATTTTATTTGTCACTTGCGCCGAATACAACAGGTGTAGACCTTTCCGTGAAATTCTTAATTACAAGCCCTTAATCAACAATGCAGTTCAAGAAATAGAGTTAAGAAAATATTTACTAAATAAACTAAAGTATAAAATAAAATAAACAGTAACACAGTAACAAGGCTATATACATGGGGTACCGGTACCGAGTCAATGTGCGGGCCACAGGTTAGTTGAGGTAATTTGTACATGTAGGTAGGGGTAAAGTAACTATACATGGATAATAAACAGTAGCAGCAGAGTAAAAACTAAGGAGGGTCAATGTAAATAGTCCGGGTGGCCATTTTATTAATTGTTCAGCAGTATTATGGCTTCAGGGTAGAAGCTTTTAAGGAGCCTTTTGGTCCTAGATTTGGCGCTCCGGTACCGCTTACTGTGCGGTAGCAGAGAGTACAGTCTATGACTGGAGTCTTTGACAACTTTTTGGGCCTTCCTCTGACACCGCCTAGTATATAGGTCTTGGATGGCAGGAAGCTTGGCCCCAGTGACGTACTGGGCCGAACGCACTACTCTCTGTAGCGCCTTACGGTCAGATTCCGAGCAGTTGCCATACCAGGTGGTGATGCAACCGGTCAGGATGGTCTCGATGGTGCAGCTGTATAACTTTTTGAGGATCTGGGGACACATGCCAAAACAAATTCAGTCTCCTGAGGGGGAAAAGGTGTTGTCGTGCTCTCTTCACGACTGTCTTGGTGTGTTTGGACCATGATAGTGTTTTGGAAACCGAGGAACTTGAAACTCTAACCCGCTCCACTTCAGCCCCGTCAATTTTAATGGGGGCCTGTTCGGCCCTCCTATTCCGATAGTCCACGATCAGCTCCTTTGTCTTGCTCACGATGATTGTCGGTCATTGTCGGTGATCAGGCCTACCACTGTTGTGTTGTCAGCAAACTTAATGATGGTGTTGGAGTCATGTTTGGCCACGCAGTCATGGGTGAACAGGGAGTACAGGGACTAAGCACACACCCCGAAGGAGCCCCAGTGTTGAGGATCAGCGTGGCAGATTGCCTACTCTTACCACCTGGGGGCGGCCCGTCAGGAAGTCCAGGATCCAGTTGCAGTGGGAGCTTAGTGATGAGCTTTGTGGGCCGTACACTGAAGTTTACTCCAAATATGTAGCTCCAAATAGCTAATGTTAGTCCAAAACAACAACACAAACGCTCACTGGGTGAGGCTGCAGACGATCCTTTCCCGGTCATATTTGAAGCCAACACAGATGGCGTGTTCAAGACAAAAGAGAACTCTGAAAAAAATGTTTTGAATGGTCATCCAACTTGGAATGACCAGTCAGAAACTCTGGGATCGTCCTAGAGCTCTGACTTCTCCATTATTTAACTAGGCAAGTCAGTTAAGAACAAATTCTTATCTACAATGACGGCCTACACCGGCCAAACCGGACGACGCTGGGCCAATTGTGCGCCGCCCTATTGGAATCCCAATCATGGCCAGTTGTGATACAGCCTGGAATCGAACCAGGGTGTCTGTAGTGACGCCTCAAGCACTGAGATGCAGTGCCTTAGACCGCTACGTTGCTCGGGAGCCTAGAAGATCACTGACGTCACAATTTTTCCCAGTCTGAGCTCATTTTGTTTCAGAATTCCCAGTTGTCTTGAACGCACCAAAAGTAAGAGGTTTCAGCCGTGGCATACTTCATACTTTTTAAATAACAGAACGTGCTAAATAATACAGAGTATGCAGTTTGAGTATAGTGCCTTCAGAAAGTATTCATACCCCTTGACTTATTCCACATTTTGTTGTGTTACAGCCTAAATTCAAAATGGATTAAATATGTTTCTCACCCATCTACACACAATACCCCATAATGACAAAGTGAAAACATGTTTTCTGAAATGATTGAACATTTATTGAAAATGAAATTTCATAAACATTTAATTTACACACCCCTGAGTCAATGCTTTGTACTGTAGAAGCACCTTTGGCAGTAATTACAGCAGCGAGTCTTTCTTGGTAAGTCTCTAAGAGCTTTGCACACCTGGATTGTGCAACATTTGCCCATTATAAAAAAAATATATATATATTCTTCAAGTTCTGTAAAATTGGTTGTTGATCATTGCAAGACAACCATAGATTTTCAAGTAGATTTAAGTCGAAACTAACTCGGCCACTCAGGAACTTTCACTGTCTTCTTGGTAAGCAACTCCAGTGTAGATTTGGCCTTGTGTTTTAAGTTATTGCCCTGCTGAAAGTTTTAATGTCACATGCACAAGTAGAGTGAAATCTCTTTTAGGTGAATTCATCTCTCAGTGTCTGGTGGAAAGCAGACTGAACTAGATTTTCCTCTAGGAGGTTGCCTGAGCTTAGCTTCATTTCCTTTCTTTTTTATCCTGAAAAACACCCCAGTCCTTAATGATTACAAGCATACCTATACCGTGATGCTGCTATCAAAATGCTTGGATATATGGAGAGTGGTACTCAGTAATGTGTTGAATTGGATTTACCCCAAACATAACAATTTGTTTTCAGGACAAAATATTAATTTCTTTGCCACATTTTTTTAAGTATTACTTTAGTGCTTGATGCAAACAAGATGCATGTTTTGGAGTATTTGTAGTCTGTACAGGCTTCCTTCTTTTCCCTCTGTCAGTTAGGTTAATATTGTGGAGTAACTACAATGTTGTTGATCCATCCTCAGTTCTCCTATCACAGCCATTGAACTTACACTGTTTTAAAAAGTCTCCATTTGCCTCGTGGTGAAATTCCTGAGTGGCTTCCTTCCTCTTTGTAGTGACTGGGTATATTGATAAAGCATCCAAAGTGTAATTATTAACTTCACCATTCTCAAAGGGATATTCAATATCTGCTTTCTTTCTTTTACCTATCTACAAATAGGTGCCCTTCTTTGCCAGGCATTGGAAAACCTCCCTGGTGTTTGTGGTCGATTCTGTGTTTGAAATTCACTGCTCGACTAAGGGACCTTACAATTACCTGTATGTCTGGGCTACAGAGATGTGGTAGTCATTCAAAATTCATGTTAAACACTATTATTGCACGCAGAGTGAGTCCATGCAACTTATTACAGTTGAAGTCGGAAGTTTACATACACCTTAGCCAAATACATTTAAACTCAGGTTTTCACAATTCCTGACATTTATTAATCCTAGTAAATATTCCCTGTCTTAGGTCAGTTAGGTTCGCCGCTTTATTTTAAGAATGTGAAATGTCAGAATAATTGTAGAGAGTGATTTATTTCCGCTTTTTTTTCTTTCATCACATTCCCAGTGGGTCAGAAGTTTACATACACTCAATTAGTATTTGGTAGCATTGCCTTTAAATTGTTTAACTTGGGTCAAATGTTTCAGGTAGCCTTCCACAAGCTTCCCACAATAAATTGGATGAATTTTGGCCCATTCCTCCTGACAGAGCTGGTGTAACTGAATCAGGTTTGTAGGCCTCCTTGCTCGCACACACTTTTTCAGTTCTGCCCACACATTTTCTATAGGATTCAGGTCAGGGCTTTGTGATGGCCACTCCAATACCTTGACTTTGTTGTTCTTAAGCCATTTCGTCACAACTTTGGAAGTATGCTTGGAGTCTTTGTCCATTTGGAAGACCCATTTGCGACCAAGCTTTAACTTCCTGACTGATGTCTTGAGATGTTGCTTCAATATAGCCACATAATTTTCCATCCTCATGATGCCATCTATTTTGTGAAGTGCACCAGTCCCTCCTGCAGCAAAGCACCCCCACAACATGATGCTGCCACCCCCGTGCTTCACGATTGGGATGGTGTTCTTCGGCTTGCAAGCCTCCAAACATAATGATGGTCATTATGGCCAAACAGTTATATTTTTGTTTCATCTAACCAGAGGACATTTCTCTAAAAAGTACGATCTTTGTCCCCATGTGCAGCTTCAAACCTTAGTCTGGCTTTTTTATGGCTATTTTGGAGCAGTGGCTTCTTCCTTGCTGAGCGGCAATTTCAGGTTATGTCGTTATAGGACTCGTTTTACTGTGAATATAGATACTTTTGTACCTGTTTCCTCCAGCATCTTCACAAGGTCCTTTGCTGTTGTTCTGAGATTGATTTGCACTTTTCGCACAAAAGTACGTTCATCTCTAGGAGACAGAACACATCTCCTTCCTGAGCGGTATGACGGCTTCTAAAGCTATGACATTATTTTCTGGAATTTTCCAAGCTGTTTAAAGGCACAGTCAACTTAGTGTATGTAAACTTCTGACCCACTGGGATTGTGATACAGTGAATTATAAGTGAAATAATCTGTCTGTAAACAATTGTTGGAGAAATTACTTGTGTCATGCACAAAGTAGATGTCCTAACCGACTTGCAAAAATATAGTTTGTTAACAAGAAATGTGTGGAGTGGTTGAAAAACTAGTTTTAATGACTCCAACATAAGTGTATGTAAACTTCTGACTTCAACTGTATGTGACTTGCTTAGCACTTTACTGCTGAGCTTCTTGCCATAACAAAGGGGTTGAATACTTATTGACTGAAGACATTTCAGCTTTTCATGTAATTAAAACATAATTACACTTTGACATTATGAGGTATTGTGTATAGGCCAGGTGACTGAAAAATATATACATTTAATCAATTTTAAATTCAGGTTGTAACACAACAAAATGAGGGAGAAGTCAAGGAGTTTGAATACTTTCTGAAGGCACAGTAAGTAGTAGGCAAGCCAGATTTCATACACGACCACTGTCTCTAGTCTTCAGCATATCTGTAGATTACCTTTTAAGATGAGTTCTCCAATGGGAGACAGCGGCATCTTACAAAACAGAGGGTAAAGCCCAGAGTAGAGAATATTTGCCGACAGACGGACACTCATCCTGACTGTGGGCTCTAGTCAGAGAGACCTCACTCATTCCCTCTCTGCCTCCCCACCACCCCACTGCTCATACTATATTTACACACAAGTTTGTGGACACCCCTTCAAATTTGTGGATTTGGCTATTTCAGCCACACCAGTTACTGACAGGTGTATAAAATCAAGCACACAGCCATGCAATCTCCATAGACAAACATTGGCGGTAGAACAGCCTTACTGAAGAGCTCAGTGACTTTCAACGTCGTACCGTCATAGGATGCCACCTTTCCGACAAGTCAGTTCTTCAAATTTCTGCCCTGCTAGAGCTGCCCCGGTCAACTGTAAGTGCTGTGTTTGTGAAGTGGAAACGTCTAGGAGCAACAACGGCTCAGCTGCGCAGTGGTAGGCCACACAAGCTCACACAACAGGACCACCGAGGGCTGATGCGCGTAGTGCTTAAAAATCATGTGTCCTCAGTTGGAACACTCACTACTGAGTTCCAATGCCAAGCATCGGCTGGAGTGGTGTAAAGATCTCCGCCATTGGCCTCTGGAGCAGTGGAAACGCGTTCTCTGGAGTGGTGAATCATGCTTCACCATATGGCAGTCCGACGGACGAATCTGGGTTTGGCGGATGCCAGGAGAACGCAACCTGCCCCAATGCATAGTGCCAACTGTAAAGTTTGGTGGAGGAGGAATAATGGTCTGGGGGTGTTTTTCATCGTTTGGACAAAGCCTACTTAGTTCCAGTGAAGGGACATTCCAGACAATTCTTTGCTTCCAACTTTGTGGCAACAGTTTAGGGAAGGCCCTTTCCTGTTTCAGCATGACAATGCCCCCGTGCACAAAGCGAGGTCCATACAGAAATGTTTTGTTGCGCTCGGTGTGAAATAACTTGAGACTGGCATGCACAGAGCCCTGACTTCAACCCCATCGAACACCTTTGGGATGAATTGGAACGCCGACTGCGAGCCATACCTAATTTCCCAACGGCAGTGCCCGACCTCACTAACGCTCTTGTGGCTGAATGGAAGCAAGTCCCTGCAGCAATGTTCCAACATCTAGTGGAAAGCCTTCCCAGAAGAGTGGAGGCTGTTATAGAAGCAAGGGGGGGACCATCTCCATATTAATGCCCATGATTTTGGAATGAGATGTTCGTCGAGCAGGTGTCCACATACATTTGCTCATGTAGTGTCCTTAAGAGCATACCTCTCTGTGCATTCCTGCGGGTACCTGACACACCTCAGCGTACTATGGTCAGAGCCAGGGTTCGTATGAGTTTATTACATTTAGCACACACATTAACTCAACATTTAATGCGTCTCTCTCACTCTCTCTCTCTCTCTGCTGAACCATGTGGAAAGTCTGGATCCCACATCTCTTTGACCTGCAGTAGGCCTTTATCTAATCAGTGAGTCCTGAACAGGAAATCCATGTGTGACGGTGTTGACACAACACAGCAGTCCATCCCTAATCTCCGTCCTACCTGACCCACTCTAACGCCGGGGTCAGGCAACGAGGCCATCACATCACTAATTATCGTCGGCCTTCAGGTCCTCGGGTTTCCAGCTTTGTGGTAGGCTGACGGGAGTAGAAGATCACATGATGGGGGTGGAAGCACAATTATGTCCGAGGTCTGGACATTCCATAAAACTGTCTGACAGGCTGATTCTTATCACATGACTTTGGGGTTATAACACGGTGTATGAGTGGAAGCTGCAACTCTGCAGCTGTTTGGCCGCAGCTGTTTTGAGGGCTGGTTGTGTTGTCATGCCTCACATGCCCTTAGTACCTGCTTGTGTTTTACATTCATGCATGTGTGCTTATGTTTAATTATCTTGACAATTGATCTCAAGTCATCTGCTTACTGGTTTGCGCACGCTAAACAATCTCGATACCTCCACGCTGTCTCGTGAAAACAATGATGCGATGATGTGATTAGATTGTTAATGTGGCTATAACGAGCTGTGGCTCAAAGCAGCCTCAAACGTTTTCAGTCAGACATTCACGATTGCTATATAGAGTTGAAATATCTAGCCAACATTTTGAATTGAATAACATTGCTTGTGAACTTCAGAGCTGTAATGATTTGACATGTTAGCTTTGGTTAAAGGAAAGTACAAATGCATACTAGTAGTAAGGTTGCCGTACGAGCTGGTTGTGTTGTTTGCGTGTGTGGTCCTGTCAGTGGGAATGCCAAGTTCACCCTTACTCTCTCTGCAGTGGGCCAGCTGGCCGGCCTGTGCGTGTGTGCGTATGCCCGTGCATTAAGCTTACTGTGTGCCAAAGAAACCCTGTGTGCTATTCACACCAAGCTAACTTCGCTTTGCATTTTATGATCAAAGAAATCATCAAGGCAAACTCTGCTATACCTGACTGCAAACATCTTGCCTTTTGATTATGGCAATGCCTTCAAAGTAGCCTACTGTAATAGTTAAACGCTTCAAAGTAAAATGTTCTTGGTTTAATTTCAAGTGAATTTGAAAAGGTACACAGGTAAGGCAATCAATAAAACAGTGAAATATCAGAGGCTGCACTTGGCTCCACTGTTGTCTGTTTATGTCCCGAAGTTCACCTGTTACTTTGAGCTATGAGAGTTTCATGACCACGCTCCAAGGAACGACTGCACTGTTAAGAGGTTACCATGGTAATGGTAAAAAGGTGAATATGTGTGTGTGTGTCACTGTATGGGGATAGTTCCTACTTCCTCTAATGTACCTGTAATGTTTGCAAAGCACTCAGCAGTGGGAACCTAACATTTTAACCTAACATGTTCAGCTAGCTGTTTCAGTGGCAATTCTTCTTAACTGATACTTTCAGTTTTGAACCAAGAGATTGCTTACGGCTTTAAAATGATACTAACAAGTCTCCTTGTTTTGGATAAAGTCTATGTAGCCTCCTATGCATTTCGGTAACACTTTGTTTTAAAGTAATTTGTCATAAGCTGACATGAACAGGCATGAGACGGTAAATTGCTGGTATGTCATTGTTAAGTCCTTATGGTCGATGGGTTCAAGTAAAGTGAACATGGGTTTCAAACTTTATCCTATTGAGAAAGTCACTAGTGGAAGCACTTCCCCTCTCCCATACGACAAAGTTTTTCTCAGTCCCAAATGGCACCCTATTCACTGTAAAGTGCAGGAATAGGGTACTTTTGACCAGAGCCTGATGAGCCCTGGTCAAAAGTAGTGCACTTTACAGGGAATAGGGTGCCATTTGGGACACTGCGTTTATCTTGAGGACCTTTGTCCTGAATGGTCCACTGCCAGCTGTCAATCATTTGGCTGAATGGTTCTGGAAAAAAGGAGGAAAAAAGACAGAGATGAAACAGATGAAAGAAAGAAGGCAGTGCTCTCTCCTTTATCTGCACGCTCGTTCTCGTAGGCAGGAATGTTAATGGTGCCGGTGCTGTGTGATGGGGTTCAGTTCTCCTGACTGACGGACTAACTGACTGACTGACAGGCTGGTGCCTCACAATGACAGGAATATGTCAATAGAAATGCCAGAAAAGGCTGGCTAACACCGGAATTAGCTTTAGCATTAAAGAGACATGCTAGGCCTGTGGGGTTTCACCTAACAGGCACATGCCAACATTAATAACATAAGTTTTCAAATAGGCTGCCCATCTCTGTTTTTGTTTTTATACACTTTAAAATATGGAATACTGTTCAAAACATGGTTGTTGGCTAACTTCTTGACTAACTGACACTAACCAGGTTTCCATCCAACCTTTTTATGCCAGTAAAGTAAATTTCGGACAGGCCTGATGGAAACAACAGTTTTCGCTAAACTTTCCAAATGTCAACAAAACTAAATATGCTAGACAAGGTGGGATTTTTGTGTTGGTAAAATTAATTATGGAAGAAATGTTGGTGGAAATATTGATATAATAGCCATCATATAGAAGTATTCTTGTAGTCATACTCGTCGGGAAAGCATGCAGTTTGTTAGGCTACAGACTAAATAAGCTATGATGAACTTCACAGAATAGTGAAATTGCAAGGTGATGAGCTTGGTGCTCCTTTCCAATGAATATTGATAGTATTATTCTGGTGACATGATCAATACTTGGCTGCCGTTTGACAAATAAAAATAACCTTGCTATTTTGTCCATAATAATCTCATCATGTACGCTATACGTGCGCTCTAGCCAACAACGCGAGGGCAGTGCTGTTGGTTAGAGCGCATTTGCCAACACCAGAGTGGGCACACTCACTATATAACACAATTTTTTTGTTAGAAAACTATCAATCTGAAACTAATAAAAATAATTATTATGTGCACTACGTCATCACGCACAGCCTTTTATCTGCAACAAGTCAATTTGATGGAAACATCTCTGGTGGGAAAATGTATATTTGCATGAAAATCTTTTGCCAATTGAATGGAAACCTAGCTACTGAGTGAGAATAGACCCACTAATGCTAACAAAAGAGGTTATCGGCAGAGACAAGGATTCAGGGTTAGCGGACTTAGCGAGGGCTTTCTCTCAAGCCTGGGCTCAGAGAGACTCATATGCAGAGTCTGTTCTTCAGATATGACTGGAGTCTAACAGCTAATGACACTAGGCTAGGGCTTTTAGCGTTAGCGTGGTGTTGTGGTATTCTAGGCCCATATTCTAGGCCCGTTTTTTTAGGTGGTTAAGTGAAGGCAGTCGTTTGTCAGGCTTGTTGGCAGATGACGCTGCAGTGGATAGCAGCCATCTTATGGACTGTGTGTTTTTTGTACATAATGTCTCCGCCATATTTTCCTGTGTGTATTTATTATTTGTGTCTCTCAGTGGAGGCTCCTCAGAGGAGGAAAGGGATGACCATCCTCTTCAATGAATTTCATAAAAATAAAAACATTTAAAAAGTTAAAGTTAAATATATTCACAAATTATTGATTAAAACACACTGTTTTGCAGTGGTCTACAGTAGCCTCAACGGCACTGTAGGGTAGCACCATGGTGTAGCTGGAGGACAGCTAGCTTCCTTCCTCCTCTGGGTACATTGACTTCAGTACAAAACCTAGGAGGCTCGTGCATTTCACCCCCTTCCATAGACTTACACAGTAATTATGACGACTTCCGGAGGACATCCTCCAACCTAGCAGCATGAATTAACATGTTGTCCACCCAATCAAAGGATCAGAGAATTAATCTAATACTGAAAGCATAAGCTACAGTTAGCTAGCTCTGCAGCGCATAACATTTGGTGAGTAGTTAACTCAAAGAGAAACAAAGACAATAGTTGAATAGTTAACTAATTTATTTCTTCTAAAATGGAGAAGCTTTTTTTTCTCCATTCTTTTTCACTTGCAGATTCACTTAGCTAGCAAATGCAGCTAGCTAGTTTAGCCTACTTAAACACCCTGCTCAAACAGAGGGATGCTATGTTACCTAGCTGGCTATGACTATCCAACACAACACTGGAACTGTTCCAAGTCAAGGTAATCTTTGTAAGTGCTAAACTGCTTACTGACTGTACACTAACATTACTGCATGATTGGAACGGGTTTACTAACGCGTTAGTTCTATTAACCTCTCCGGGCTAGGGGGCTGTGTTCGGAAGTTCGGAGAGTCTGGCGTGCCCAATGTAAAATTCATGTTACTCAGGCCCAGAAGCTAGGATATGCATATGTATTTGATAGAAAACACTTTGAAGTTTCTAAAACTGTTAAAATAATGTCTGAGTATAACAGAACTGATAAAATCCATCCGGAAAAATTGCTTTTTTGAGCTCCCATGAAATTGGTATGGTTTCCTATAACGAGTTAGTTCTATTAACTATGACAGTACTTTAGCTATGGTGACAACAATGTAGGTTGTGTGTAGTGTTTTTGATATGGTTTGACTTTCAAAGATTTCTTTTCCCCAATCGAAGGGAAAAGGTGAGAGGAGGAGAGTACATGGATGCGAGAAGGAATGCAAGGTGGCTGCTATAAAAGTGAACCGTGTTTATGCGTGATTAGGGGTGTATTCATTCAGCCGTTTCTGTTGTAAAAACATTCCTTAAATGGAAACAAACGGAACGAGACGGGGACAACCATGCCTGAATTTGTCCAATAGAAACTAGTTTGCAACTGTTGGACTAATGACCCTAGATCAGCTAGATGTCTGTCACTTCAACTTTTTCTCCCGACCTGTGTCCACCCACGTTGTAAACTTTTATTCATAGCCTAGGTTGTAGCAACCTCATGATGGGTACAGGGAACATTTTTGTATCATGTAGTAGCCTCAACATATTAATGTTACATTGAGCTGGGTGAATGGAATATGAATGACAGTGATCCAATTTTCTGTAATACAAATAAGGCCATGCTCATGAAAAAATTAAAAACTCTTAATGGCAAAATGTAGATTTCCACTTAAATAGACATACCCAAAAGTAACTGCTATTCATGTATAATTAAATGATTCTGACATGCCAAAAAAATATTTGGAAAGAAGACATCTGGGAGATTATTGATTCCCAGAGCTAGAAACACATAAGATGGCTTCCGCAACATGTGAACAATATCAGAATAAAACAATGGGATGGATAGACCTAACAACTAGAGATGGGCAGATGTTTTAGTAAGTGATGTCAGGTATGGTCACGGGATGTTTCCAAGTGTCCCTAAACCTCTTCAAAGTGGCATATGTCTGTAAATGAGATAATTCCAGTGCTATTACATATTTGCAATCCCTAAATGCTATTTGTTCAGTATAAAAACACAATTTGTACCATATCAACCTCACTCAAACATTGTGGTGGTGTTATGGGGTATCCAGGGTACATTCAAGTGTCCTTTCAAGTGTCCTTTCCGGCCTTTCTATGGAGTTTTTCCTAGCCACTGTGCTTCTACATCTGCATTGCTTGCTGTTTGGGGTTTTAAGCTGGGTACCTATGGCTTCCACTGGATGTCAACAGTCTTCGGACAGGGTTTGATGACGTTAGGTTGAATTAGAAGCGAATAGAAGAAGAACTTAGACATGGACCCCGGAACTCAATAGAATGACATGCGCCTTCACGGTCTCGCACGCTCTGTTTTTTTTTCCTTTCCTATCGTTCAGGCTATAATCCGGTTGAAATATTATAGTAAATATACATAAAAGGATACCTAAGGATACATTTAAAATGATGTTTGATTTGTTTGGACAAAGTTGATAGGTATAATTTGAACGCGTTCTCTTCACGGTTCAATGGGCGACTCGACGGTGGATTTTCTGAACATAACGCGCCAACCAAACGGAGATTTATGGGTATAATAAATGACTTTTTCTAACAAAAGAACCATTGGATGTCTTCATTGGACACTTGGGAAGCCCTCAGCAGAGATTTATTTTAGCTCTTATATGGGTTTTGTGTGACCCGCGCTGGATATGAATTTATGCTAATGCATAAATATGTGGGGTGTTATCCTCAAACAATCAAATATTGTGCTTTCGCCATAAAACCTTTTTTGAAATCTGACAATGCTGTGATATTGCCAAGAATCAGAGCTTTTGATGACTATGCAACACTTGTATATTGATGAATGTTTAATAATTCAACTTTTGGATTTTGAATTTGCCGCGCTTTGTTTGCTCCGAAAACGAGCCCGCTCACGGGATCGGATCCGTAAGCGGTTAATGACATTGGTATGAAAGGTCTTTCATTTCCCCCGTTCTTTTCTATTTATTTCCAAAGCTAATGTTTCATTGATAACATTGGTATGAAAGGTCTTTCATTTCCCCCGTTCTTTTCTATTTGTTTCCAAAGATAATGTTTCATTAATAACATTGGTATTAAAGGTTGATAAGAAAAGACTACATTGGGCCAGATTTACAAAGCAATTGCATTCTACCTATTCTATTTTTGAGAAACATAGAATTCGTTTTTCATTAATTAATCCTCATGGTTTATTCATACTCTTATCTTACTCAGTCTCTTACTTTTATTCTTACTATTATTATACTCTTGTTTTGCCTTAGTCTTACATATTTGTATATTGTTCACCATAGAGAAACAATTGCAACATTTGCACTGTTGTAAATGACTTATTAAATCCTTTGTACCTGACTATTCTGTGTATACAACAATTCAGCCTTCTTTCTTCTTTCTGTCACTCAATGTCAACATTTCTGTCTTATATGTTTTCACTTTTCTCTTTGTACTGTTCTTTCATTCCTTCCTCCATTTTCATATTCTCTCTATTGTTTGACTCTCCATTCGTATTCTTCCCTCGTGTCTTCTGTTCTCGCTCGCTCTCTCTCCCGTTCTCTCTCTCGCTCTTCATTCCCTCCATCTACAGTGAGGGAAAAAAGTATTTGATCCCCTGCTGATTTTGTACATTTGCCCACTGACAAATGATCAGTCTGT
Source organism: Brachymystax lenok tsinlingensis (assembly GCA_030435695.1). Classification (NCBI taxonomy): domain Eukaryota; kingdom Metazoa; phylum Chordata; class Actinopteri; order Salmoniformes; family Salmonidae; genus Brachymystax; species Brachymystax lenok. The sequence continues at coordinate 37,644,486 of CM059817.1, read as the reverse complement.
CATTTTAATAGTAGGTTTATTTGAACAGTGAGAGACAGAATATCAACAAAAAAATCCAGAAAAACGCATGTGAAAAATGTTATGAATTGATTTGCATTTTAATGAGGGAAATAAGTATTTGAACCTCTCTCAATCAGAAAGAAGTCTGGCTCCCAGGTGTCTTTTATATAGGTAACGAGCTGAGATTAGAAGCACACTCTTAAAGGGAGTGCTCCTAATCTCAGTTTGTTACCTGTATAAAAGACACCTGTCCACAGAAGCAATCAATCAATCAGATTCCAAACTCTCCACCATGGCCAAGACCAAAGAGCTCTCCAAGAATGTCAGGGACAAGACCTACACAAGGCTGGAATGGGCTACAAGACCATCGGCAAGCAGCTTGGTGAGAAGGTGACAAACACCTTCGGCCTGGGGCTCCATGCAAGATCTCACCTCGTGGAGTTGCAATGATCATGAGAACGGTGAGGAATCAGCGCTCCACCACTCCGTAAGTAGTTAAAGGAGAGTGATTCTTCCAAAGTGGTCCAACCCATGGCCGTTTGAACTTCCTGGGGGATAAGACTTGCCTGTGTGTCTTTCCACAAAGGTGATGGAGGAGTGAAGTGTTTCCTATTCAGATAAGCTTTGTTTGCAGTGAATTATCTCATATTCATTGAGTATCTTTGTTTGTTGTATGATTTTAAACTTTGGGCACATTCCAGATTGTATTTAATGGTCACGTGCACATGATCAGATCTCACAACGCCTGGAAAAGCGATTAGCATCTCGGGAAATATTGTACATCGACATGATATAGCAATCTGCTGAAATGCCCAGTGCTTCTTCAAACAAGACAACCTGGAATGCCAATAAAGGGATGATTAGTGTTTGCCCTATATGCATTTAACAGCGGCGCACCACCACTGCTTCTATTTAGAAACAATTGATGTTGTTATATAATGGATGAGTGTACAAAACATTAGGAACACCTGCTCTTTCTATGACTTAGACTGGCCAGGTAAGTCCAGCACTTATTGATGTCACCTGTTAAATCCATTTCAATCAGTGTAGATAGAGGGGGAGGAGACAATAACCTCTAAAAGTCTAAGCCGTTGGGGGATGGGGTACCCAAGCTAACATTTGGAATTGCTTTATGATGGTAATACAATGGATCATTTAACTATTTGTATTAGAATTTTAGGAGCCCTTTAGCTATCAAAAAAATATTGAAACATTATTTAATAAAATATTGAATTTAGCATTTACTACTATAGCCCGTAGAAAAGCATTGAGTAACACACTCATAAATGGCAAAAAAGACAGTCCAAAAATAAATCATCAGGAATAAGCTTTTAACCTCTTAGCGCGCGCCGATCCCTTTAGCGGGATCGTTTTCAGAGCAAACATAACGCGCCAAATTCAAAATACATATTCGTAATATTTAACTTCGATATACAAGTGTTGCATAGTGTTGCATAGCCATCAAAAGCTCTGCTTCTTGGCAATATCACTGCGTTGTCAGATTTTAAAAAGGCTTTACGGCGAAAGCACTACATTTGATTGTTTGAGGCTAGTACCTCACATATTTTCCACATTAGCATAAATTCATATCCAGCTCGGTTCTCAAAATATCCATATCACAGCTAATATAAATCGCTTACCTTTCAAATAACTTCTTCTGAGGTCTTCCCAAGTGTCCAAACAAGATAATCCATGGTTCTTTTGTTAGAAAAAGTAAATAATTATATCCATAAATATCCGTTGTTTTTGGCACGTTACGTTCAGCTACTCCACCAAGCATTGTCAGTCTACTCGCCCGTTTTACAGTGAAGGGATCGCGTTCAAATTATACCTCTCATCTTTTCACAAACAAATATCATTAATAATGCATCCTTATGTATTCTTTTATGAATAATAGCGATCATATTTTACAAGAACGGTAAGTGAAACGTTAAAAGACGAAAAGAAAGTTGGTCGCGCTGGGCGGCGTTCACGTTCGTGAACGTGCACGCCTGTTTACCTTTTTCCCTACCCATAGTAATTCTCTCTCTAAGGATCTGGTCAGAGCTTTTTCCTCCATACCCTTTCCAGAGACTGTTGACATCTAGTGGAAGCCATAAGTACTGCAACCTCGGTCCTATTCCCCATAGAAAAATATTACATGGGCTTCAAAATGAGAGGAGAGCAACAGAAAAATAAATTCCGGACAGAAATCTCTCTGGTTTTTGCCTGCTAAATCTGTTCTGGAATAGCCACAGACTATATCTTAATGGTTTTATAAACTTCAGAGTGTTTCCTATCCAATAGTACTAAATATGTAAATATCCTAGTTTCTGGCCATGAGTGGTAGGCATTTAACTTTGGGCACGTCAGACAGGCGAAAATTTGGAAAATGGGACCCTAGCTGGAAGAGGTTAAAGTGTCTGTCCTATAGCTAAGAGATTTAAGAAAGCTCAGGAAATATTTTTGGTTTTTTTGGACACATATTTAACACCTTATTTCTGTTGGTACAAAACTACCTCCATATTTTCATTTGTTTGTATGGGTTACCTTCAGGGTTACCTACGTCCCGTCACACTTGTGGGGTTTGTAGAGCAAAACAGACAACACCAGTGTTTTCGTGAAAGTTTGTAGGCCAAACCATTGTAGGCCAAACCAAACCACAAACCAAGTTTGTAGGCCAAACCACACGTTTTTGTGAGAAGACCGATTTTCGGGATGTCTCATGGTCTGACAAACACTGCTGTAGCTCTGCCACCTTCCACCGCAGATACGGAAGGCCAACATAGGCAGATTTTCAGGATTGAGACGCAGCCCATGCTAGCTTAAACTGATGGGGATTTTTTTTATTATGTTACTTAGATAGACTTGTAAGGGTTTTAAAGAAAGATTTTTAAGCCTTGAGACAATTGAGACATGGATTGTGTGTGTGCCATTCAGAGGGTGAATTGGCAAGACAAAATATTTAAGTGCCTTTGAACTGGGTATGGTAGTAGGTGCCAGGGTCACTGGTTTGAGTGTGACAAGAACTGCAACGCTGCTGGGTTTTTCATGCTCAACAGTTTCCCGTGTGTATCAAGAATGGTCCACCACCCAAAGGACATCCAGCCAATTTGACACAACTGTGGTAATCATTGAGGCTGTTCTGCGGGCAACGAATTGAGGCTGTTCTGAGGGCAAAAGGCGGTGTAACTGTAAGGACCAACGCTAGGAGACGAGAAGCATGTACAGGGATTGAACATTTAATGACAAGAAACAAACAAGGACAGCATCTGGACAGGGGAAAATTTAACGACATCAATGCTGACACAGGGAACAAACTGAAGAGCAGACAGATATAAGCATGACAGTAACACGATATTAACAAAGGTGATCCTAATGTTTTGTACACAGTGTATGTTATATAATGTACACTGAACAAAAATATACCATAAGGCGCATCCAACGTCATTTTAGAGAATTTGGCAGTACGTCCAACTGGCCTCACAACCGCAGACCATGTGTAACCAACACAGCCCAGGACCTCCACATCCAGCTTCATCACGTGCGGGATCGTCTGAGACTAGCCACCCGGACAGCTGATAAAACTGTGGGTTTGCACAACCGAAGAATTTCTGCACAAATTGTCTAGAAAACACTGTTACCACCGATAAATCCATGATAATTGAGAATTTCAATAAGCATTTTTCTACAGCTGGCCATGCTTTCCACCTGGCTACCCCTACCCCGGTCAACAGTCCTGCACCCCCCACAGCAACTTGCCCAAGCCTCCCCCATTTCTCTTTCACCCAAATCCAGATAGCTGATGTTCCAGAAAGAGCTGCAAAATCTGTACCCCTACAAATCAGCCAGGCTAGACAATCTGGAATGATCAGCCGAAATGGTTGCAACCCCTATTACTAGCCTGTTCAACCTCTCTTTCGTATCGTCTGAGATCCCCAAAGATTGGAAAGCTGCCGCGGTCATCCCCCTCTTAAAAGGGGGAGACACTCTAGACCCAAACTGCTACAGACCTATCCTACCCTGCCTTTCTAAGGTCTTCGAAAGCCAAGTTAACAAACAGATCACCGACCATTTCGAATCCCACCGTACCTTCTCCGCTATGCAATCTGGTTTTCGAGCTGGTCATGGGTGCACCTCAGCCACACTCAAGATCCTAAACGATATCATAACCGCCATTGATAAGAGACAATACTGTGCAGCTTCATCGTCCTGGCCAAGGCTTTCGACTCTGTCAATCACCACATTCTTATTGGCTGACTCAACAGCCTTGGTTTCTCAAATGACTGCCTCACCTGGTTCACCAACTATTTCTCAGACAGTGTTCCGTGTGTCAAATCAGAGGGCCTGTTTTCCGGACCTCTGGCAGTCTCTATGGGAGTGCCACAGGATTCAATTCTCGGGCCGACTCTTTTCTCTGTATACATCAATGATGTCGCTCTTGCTGCTGGTGATTCTCTGATCCACCTTTACGCAGACGACACCATTTTGTGTACTTCTGGCCCTTCTTTGGACACTGTGTTAACTTCTTAGGGAGTGGCAGCAGTGGTGGGAGTTTTGGAGATTGGCGTGCCCAAAGTAAAATGCCTGCCACTCAGGCCCAGAAACTATGATATGCACATAATTAGTACTATTAGATAGAAGTTTCTAAAACTGTTAACATAATGTCTGTGAGTATAACAGAATTGATATGGCAGGCGAAAACCTGAGGATAATCTGTTTTTTTGTGTGACATGCCTTCTTTTCCAATTGTTGTCTATGGGATCTGCTGAAATCCAGGACCCAGGTTGCAGTACCTATGGCTTCCACTAGATGTCAACAGTCTTTAGACAAGGTTTGATGAGTTTACCTTGAAAAACAGCCGAATAGAAGAAGATTATGTAAGTGGAGTGAGGAAGTGCATTTTGTGTTGTGCGCGCCTCTGGATTTTACTTTCTATTGCTCAGGATATTATCCGTGTGAAATATTATAGTTAATATACATAAAAGTGTACCTAAGGATACATAATAAACAATGTTTGATTTGTTTGGACAAAGTTGATTGGTATATTTTAAACGCTTTCTCTTCCCTGTACAATGGGCGAGTGGACGGTGGATTTTCTGAACATGATGCACCAAACAAACTGAGATTTATGGATATAACTTTTTCTAACAAAAGGAACATTGGATGTCTTGCTTGGACACTTCGGATTGCCCTCAGCAGAAGATCATAAAAGGTAAGCGATTTTATTTGAGCTCTTTTTATGTGTTTTGTGACACCCGTGATCGTTATGAAATTATGGCGGGCGCTGTCTTCAGACAATCAAATGTTCTGCTTTCGCCGTAAAGCCTTTTTGAAATCTGACAATGCTGTGAGATCGCCAAGAATCTAAGCTTTTGAACAGTGTGCAACACTTGTATTTTCATGAATGTTTTATAATTCTACTTTTGGATTTTGAATATGGCTCCTTACATTTTTCCGGGTATTGGCTCCCTATGAGAGCCTTTAGCTCGATGCGGATTTTGCCTGTAATCCATGGCTTCTGGTTGGGATATGTACGCACGGTCTTCGTGGGGACAATGTCGTCGATTCACTTATTGATGAAGCCGGTGACTGAGGTGGTATACTCCTCAATGCCATTGGATGAATCCCAGAACATATTCCAGTCTGTCCTACCAAAACAGTCCTGTAGTGTAGCATCCACATGCGTCACTTCCATATTGAGCGAGTCACTGGTACTTCCTGCTTAAGTTTTTTGCTTGTTAGCAGGAATCAGCAGGATAGAATTATGGTCAGAGTTGCCAAATGGAGGGTGAGGGGGTTTTGTATGCGTCTCTGTGTGTGGAGTAAATGTGGTCTAGAGTTTTTATTTTTTTATTTAATTTTTTTCCTCTGGTTGCACATAGTGGTAGAAATGAGGTAAAACAGATTTATCTTTGCCTGCAATAAAGTCCCCGGCCACTAGGAGCGCCACTTCTGGATGAGCATTTTCTTGTTTGCTTATGGCCTTATACAGCTCGTTGAGTCTGGTCTTAGTGCCAGCATCGGTTTGTGGTGGTAAATAGACGGCTACGAATAATATAGATGAGAACTCTCTTGGTAGATAGTGTGGTCTACAGCTTATCATAAGGTACTCTACCTCAGGCGAGCAATACCTTGAAACTTCTTTAATATTAAACATCGCGTACCAGCTGTTATTGACAAATAGACACACATTCACCCCTCATCTTACCAGATGTAGTTGTTCTGTCCTGCCGATGCACGGAAAACCCAGCCATCTCTATATTGTCTGTGTCGTCGTTCAGCCACGATTCCGTGAAACATAAGATATTACATTTTTTTATGTCCTGTTGGCAGGATAATCTTGAACGGAGATCATTCCGTTTATTTAACAATGATTGCACGTTGGCCAATTGAACGGATGGTAGAGGCGGGTTACCCACTCGCCGATGAATTCTCACAAGGCACCCCGATCTCAGCCTCCTGTATTTCCGTATTTTCTTCACGCGAATGACGGGGATTTGGGCCTGCTCTCAGGGAAGCAGTATATCCTTCGCATCGGACTCATTAACCTCTTTGCACACGGATCCCGCTAGCGGGATTTCGACAACATCCGGTGAAATTGCAGAGGCTACAAAAATCGTAATATTAAACGTTCATGAAAATACAAGTGTCTTACATGGTTCAAAAGCTTAGAATCTTGGTAATCCAACTGCATTGTCAGATTTCAAAAAGGCTTTACGGCGAAAGCATGCCATGCGATTATCTCAGGACAGCGGCCCACACCAAAATCATTTTTCAACCAGCACAGGCGTCACAAAAATCACAAATTGCAATAAAAGAAATCACTTACCTATGAAATCTTGCTCTGTTTGCAATCCCAGGACTTACAGCTACACAGTGAATGGCCTTTTGTTTGATAAAATCCATTTTTATAGCCTAACACGAAACATTTTGTAAACCGCTTGTTCCGTGAATTCCGTCTCATTCACCTTTCGACTAAACATTCGATGTAAATACACACACTAAACGTCCGTTTATCCAGTCATGTTTGGTTTCATTGCAATCCTCTGGTTGTTTGTAACACAACCACACGATGGCTTTTTCCCCCTGGACAAACTGACCGAAAGAAACCGATTTGAAGACAAGTAATGACCTCATTGCGCACCAATGATATGACTGCTGTTCCGTTGATTGACTGTATTTTTCCCCAATGACCACTGATCGTCTTGAAATCTAGCTTGGTAGATAGCCAATGAGCTGAGGTAAACGGCAACCTGTAATGTTTATGTGTTGGAAGACCAGCACATGTAGTAAACTCCGGCGTAAAGAGGGTCTTTCGCCATTGAACATTCTGACTGGAAGGAGCCACGGGCGTTACGCATAGCATTATTTCGGTAAAGAGCATTTTCAGCTATTTTTAAATAAAATACAATGGCGACTAAATCAGGAAAATCTAAGTCTAGGTATACAGATGTAAACCAAATTATAGATGAAATTGATAGGGAAAGTGCGACAGAGTTTCTCCTTGACGAAGATTCTGTTAGCGAGCATAGCTATGACTCACAGACGGAATAATATTTTTTACACGGAGAGGACATCGTTTTGGACTTTTAAGTTCTTCTCATGCTAATGCCGTTGTTTTGAAATTAATAATATCAAATATTATTCGATATTTTTATTTATTTATTTGCAATATATAAAAATGTAATGAAATGTGTAAAGTACACATTGGCTATACATTGTGGGTGGGGGTATTTGTATTGACCCATAACGTGTGTGTGTGTATGTGTGTGTGTGTGTGTGTGTGTATATATGTGTGTGTGTGTGTATATATATATATATATATATATATATGTATGTATGTATGTGTGTGTATATATATATATATATATATATATATATATATATATATATATATACACACACTGCTCATAAAAATATATATACACACACTGCTCATAAAAATTAAGGGAACACTTAAACAACACAATGTAACTCCAAGTCAATCACACTTCTGTGAAATCAAACTGTCCACTTAGGAAGCAACACTGATTGACAATAAATTTCACATGCTGTTGTGCAAATGGAATAGACAACAGGTGGAAATTATAGGCAATTAGCAAGACACCCCCAATAAAGGAGTGGTTCTGAAGGTGGTGACCACAGACCACTTCTCAGTTCCTATGCTTCCTGGCTGATGTTTTGGTCACTTTTGAATGCTGGCGGTGCTTTCACTCTAGTGGTAGCATGAGACGGAGTCTACAACCCACACAAGTGGCTCAGGTAGTGCAGCTCATCCAGGATGGCACATCAATGCGAGCTGTGGCAAGAAGGTTTGCTGTGTCTGTCAGCGTAGTGTCCAGAGCATGGAGGCGCTACCAGGAGACAGGCCAGTACATCAGGAGACGTGGAGGAGGCCGAGGAGGGCAACAACCCAGCAGCAGGACCACTACCTCCGCCTTTGTGCAAGGAGGAGCACTGCCAGAGCTCCTGCAAAATGACCTCCAGCAGGCCACAAATGTGCATGTGTCTGCTCAAACGGTCAGAAACAGACTCCATGAGGGTGGTATGAGGGCCCAATGTCCACAGGTGGGGTTGTGCTTACAGCCCAACACCGTGCAGGACGTTTGGCATTTGCCAGAGAACACCAAGATTGGCAAATTCGCCACTGGCGCCCTGTGCTCTTCACAGATGAAAGCAGGTTCACACTGAGCACGTGACAGACGTGACAGAGTCTGGAGACGCCGTGGAGAACGTTCTGCTGCCTGCAACATCCTCCAGCATGACCGGTTTTGCGGTGGGTAAGTCATGGTGTGGGGTGGCATTTCTTTGGGGGGCCGCACAGCCCTCCATGTGCTCGCCAGAGGTAGCCTGACTGCCATTAGGTACCGAGATGAGATCCACAGACCCCTTGTGAGACCATATGCTGGTGCGGTTGGCCCTGGGTTCCTCCTAATGCAAGACTGGAGTGTGTCAGCAGTTCCTGCAAGAGGAAGGCATTGATGCTAAGGACTGGCCCGCCCGTTCCCCAGACCTGAATCCAATTGAGCACATCTGGGACATCATGTCTCGCTCCATCCACCAACGCCACGTTGCACCACAGACTGTCCAGGAGTTGGCGGATGCTTTAGTCCAGGTCTGGGAGGAGATCCCTCAGGAGACCATCCGCCACCTCATCAGGAGCATGCCCAGGCGTTGTAGGGAGGTCATTCAGGCACGTGGAGGCCACACACACTACTGAGCCTCATTTTGACTTGTTTTAAGGACATTACATCAAAGTTGGATCAGGCTGTAGTGTGGTTTTCCACTTTAATTTTGAGTGTGACTCCAAATCCAGACCTCCATGGGTTGATAAATTTGATTTCCATTGATAATTTGTGTGTGATTTTGTTGTCAGCACATTCAACTATGTAAAGAAAAAAGTATTTAATAAGATTATTTCATTCATTCAGATCTATGATGTGTTATTTTAGTGTTCCCTTTATTTTTTTGAGCAGTGTATATATGTGTGTATGTGTGTATATATATATATATATGTGTGTGTATATAAAATGCTATTGAGTAGAATGTAACAGCAAACACACACCTCAACACAGCGACCATGCTTCCTCCACTCAATAAAACATATTGTGTGGATTAGAGGGAGCATGGCCACCATGCCGAGATGCGTGTGTCTGCCGCTCCACCCCACCCCCGTATGAAATTGCCATTGGAGGCTGTTGAGGGGAGGGCAGGCCCACAACAAAGGCCGGCGTGGAATGGAACAGCACTTCACCATAGTGATTGTGTTCCCTTTACTCTATAAAATGCATATCTGTTTATTTTACGTGTTGATACTGGGATCATACGTAAAAGTATTCTTACTGAACTTTTGTCTTTCACAGTGCCTCCGACTCTGAATGGACCCCTGCTGTCTCCAGCTCCACACCATCTAGAGGTGTGAAGACAGCAATAAAGAAGTGGAGGTGGGGAAGTGTGCAACCTGCAGGCAAAGAGGCAGAGGGGCGTTGGCACACTGCTAGAAGATGATGTCAGGCCACCTCCACCAACATTTAGGCCAAAAAGGCAACCAGGACCTCAGCTGGACATGACAGCAAAATACCGCCCCCTTCAACTTTTTCAGCTGTTTTTCACCTTCGTCAGTTGTTGACTCACGGTGTCTAACACCAATACGTGTGGTGCGAAGAAGCAAGCAGGCAAGAAAGAGGCATGGAAGGCCATTTCCATGTCAGATCTTTTCTGTTTCCTTTCGATGGTCATTTACATGGGGCTGGTGAAGCTGAAAACCCTGAGGGACTACTGGAAAACGTCACCTCTCTACCAACTGCCTTTCCCCATCACTGTCATGTAAAAGGTTTCTGGCTATCTCACGGGCGCTGCATATCAGTGACCCGAAAGTTGATGAGGACAATGAGAAGAAGAGAGGCACAGCTAGGTTTGATAGGCTCTGCAAAATCAAACCTCTCTACCCCAACATGGTTGAGGCCTGCAAGACCTATTTTCAGCCTGCCCAGAACCTGTCCATAGATGAGAGGATGGTAGCCTCAAAGGCCTGAATTGGCCTCAAACAATACATGCGAAACAAACCAACAAAGTGGGGATACAAACTGTTTGTTTTGGCTGATTCTGTGTGTGCTTACACATGCAATTTTTTTGTTTATGAGGGGAAAAGCAGTTTTGCAACTGGTAAGGGACTTAGCTATGATTCTGTTATGGAGTTATTGGATTTTCAACTGCTGGGGAAGGGCTACAAGCTGTTTGTGGACAACTTCTACACAAGCCCTACCCTGTTCACAGACCTGAGGAAGCTGGATGTGTGGGCTTGTGGCACCATTCGTACCAACAGACAGGGCTTTCCAAAAACGAAGGTGAATGACATGCCTAAGCGGGCTGATCGGGGTATCATGCGATGGATCCGTGAAGATGGCCTGCTCTTTGTCAAGTGGATGGACACCAGAGAGGTGGTCATGTGCACGACCATCCACAAATCCTTCAGTGGCGATCACGTGCGTCAGGCGTGTGAAGAAGCCTTGAATGGGAGCACGGACCACAAATAATGTCCCCATTCCAGCTGCTGTGAAGGACTACAACAAGAGCATGGGAGGTGTGGACCTGTCAGACGCGCTGATAGGCTACTACAATGTTCTTCACAAGATCATGAAATGGTACAAGACATTCTTATATCATTTCATCGACATTGCTGTGGTCAATGCATTCATCCTCCAGAAGGAAATGGCTAAGAGCTGTGGACAGCCCCCCATCTCACAGCTAGCCTTCCGAGAGCTGCTCATCAGGGAGCTCGCTGCCTACAAGTCCACTGCACCACCTTCTGTCCCCTCTACCCCTGTCCCTTCTGGTCCTGCCACAACTGGTGTTCACCTGCCCAAGTTCATTTCTGCAGGCATGGATGTGCCTCAGGGCATAAAGGGCACAGCATGGAGGCGTCGTTGTGTTCTTTGCAAAATGAAGTCTCCCATCACCTGCACAACTTGTTCGGTGACCCTCTGCTTCACAGCAGAAAGAGACTGCTATGGGACATGGCATCAGCAGCACAGTATTGTGTAGAGGACTGAGGGTCTTCCAAATATTGAAAGTGTGTAAATAGTTACCCTTGTTATTTTTTATTGTGTAATTTATTGTTTATTTTGGGTGTGTTCGAATAGCATTTTGGTATTTTGTATATAGTTATTGGCTTCAAAATGTATCACTTCACCAATTTGGCCACTTGGGTACATTTGGGTAACTTGTGTGCGACACCTGGGTGACTTCATGCAAAATGTCATGTAGCTCGCTCATTCCGGAAGTTATCATTCTGAAACTTTCCACAAGTACTGTTGCCCTCTTATGTTCTTCATTGAAATTATCCTATCTGAATGTTTGTCTTTTCTTGTTCATTTCAAAGATGCAACAACAATAAAAAACTAAAAACGTATGTTTTTTTGTTTGTATTATCTTCTACCAGATCTATTGTGTTATTCTCCTACATTCAATTCACATTTCCACAAACTTCAGAGTGTTTCCTTTCAAATGGTACCAAGAATATGCATATCCTTGCATCTGGGCCTGAGCTACAGGCAGTTAGATTAGGGTATGTCTTCAGGCGGAAATTGAGAAGAAGGGGGGGCTAACCTTAAGCCTCATTTGTCCAGTTCGAGTTGAGTAATCGCTTTTCTGATCTCCAGAAGCTCTTTTTGGTCATAAGAGACGGTAGCAGCAACACTATGTACCAAATACATTATAAACAGTGCAAAAAACAAATAAAATAGCACAGTTGGAAAGGAGCCTGTAAAACGGCAGCCATCCCCTCCAGCGCCATTATCTGTAGATAGATTTAGGTGTGCTGCTGCTTTTGTGGTAACCGTTGGTAACCATGGTGTTTTTCTCATCTCCTAGGTTACCTGTCCAGAGTGTTGAGGAACTACACCGAGCAGGCGGGCGACGGCGACTTCCTGTCGGTCCGCTGCCCGCCCCGCACCACCATCACTGTCCAATCGGCTTTCTACGGCAGGAGAGGCCCCTTCCACCCCCAGCACGGCCCGTCCTACCACAGACCCACCCTTTTAGGGACACTCCCACTGGAGGATGACTTGTATTGTTACATGTCCACAGCCCTACAGGTAAGGGCCCTTCCCTCCATACACACTTACCCTATAGACATGTATCCTTCTCTAGTAACAAAGGTCATGAAATAATGGTAATCTGCTGGTATTGACATTCATCTAGGGTGATTTTCCCAAAGCTTTGTAGCAAAATGTGCAAAGGTGACACCCAAGAAACACCCACGTCAAACCACACCCCCAAGCCAACTCACGTTTGGCTCCTGTCATGGTCGCCAGCATTTCTTGAGGAGCAAGACAAAAAAACGAGGTTACATTCCCCTTTTAAGAGCCTCATCCACACATTGTGGATGGTAGCCTCATGTTAGAAAGCTATTGCACATCTCTGCTGCTTTTTCTAGATAGTCCTCTGTGAAGTGCCATACAGTATACGGCACAGCCTGAAAAACTGGCTTCTTGGAAGTCCTCTTTTTAATGGCTCAGGTGTGTAATGTCATAAAGTCTGACAGCTCTTCTCCCATTCCTCACCATATACAAAAAAATGGTCTATATCGATACCGCTTCAGGATCCTATTCAAGGATGCATTTTCATTTTCATTGTTAACAACAACAAAAAAATCGAAGAGACCCACATATAGGTTAGCATAGCTCAGAGCAAACCTGGAGCCCATCGATGTTCCATTCGTTTGGAGGTAGTATTCATCATCAAATCTGAAATAGTTATACGTCAAAACATATTCAGCCAGCTCTAAAATAAAGTTTGTTGGTCAGTATTTGTTGGTATGTCGGTCTCTTAGGTAGTGAGCTAGGGAATGCTGGTGTACAGACTCTCGACATCTAATGTGACCAGAATTCTATTAATCCGTTATTGGTGAGATCTTGTTTATAAATTCTTTCACATATGATGGCAATGATTGTACATGAGTCTACAAAGTTTGGCAATGGCTCTAGCAGTTTACTTATTCCTGCGACAACTGGTATGCCTGGATAATTGCCTTCTTGTATTTTAGGTTTGTGTTATTAACGCAAAATATACAGGCATTAACCTATGACACATGGGAAGAAAAAAAAAATCCAGAATTGTTTTTATTTCACCTTTATTTAACCAGGTAGGCCTGTTCATGTCCTATGATAATCTTGGGCAAATTAATTCATTTTCTAATAACTTCAATAACTTTAGCTGGTGTCTTACTAAGTTCAATAAATGTTTGAATATTGTTGAATTCTGTTTTTAATGTCTGGATTTCGTGATTCTGTCTGCATTCTCTGCAAAATTGATTTAATGGGGCCTTAGAAAATGTTTGAATTATTCAATGTATGTAAATGTTAACATTAACTAATGTCTTGGCGTTAAACACTTTGGCCAACTCTATGGCGTTTTTATCCTGCACTGTACCCGATGATTTATGAAAACTTACTTAGTAGGTTGATGTCCTCATTGTTATACTACAGACATGTTTAATACATTTTATGTATATACTTTATAATATTTATGAAAGGCACATTGTTACAGTGCCTCCAGAAAGTATTCACACCCCTTGACTTTTTTCACATTTTGTTGTGTTACAGCCTGAGTTTAAAATAGATTTAACTGAGATTTTGTGATACTGGCCTACACACAATACTCCATAATGTCAAAGTGGAATTATGTTTTTATTTTTTATTTTACAAATTAATTATAAAATGAAAAGCTAAAATGTCTTGAGTCAATAAGTATTTATCTCCTTTGTTATGGCCTAAATAAGTTCAGGAGTAAAAATGTGCTCAACAAGTCACATAATAAGTTGCATGAACTCACTCTGTGTGCAATAATAGTGTTTAACATGATTTTTGAATGACTACCTCATCTCTGTACCCCACACATACAATTATCTTTAAGTTCCCTCAGTCGATCAGTGAATTTCAAACACATATTCAACCACAAAGACCAGGGAGGTTTTCCAATGCCTCGCAAAATAGAGCACCTATTGATATATGGGTCAACTTCACCAGAACATGGTGAAGTTATGAATTACAATTTGGATGGAGTATCAATACACCCAGTCACTACAAATATACAGGCGTCCTTTTTGGAGGGGAAGGAAACCACTCAGGGATTTCACCATGAGGTCAATGGTGACTTTAAAACAGTTACAGAGTTTAGTGGCTGTGATAGGAAAAAACTGAGAATGGATCAACAAACATTGTAGTTACTCCACAATACTAACAATACAGAAGCAATACAGAATGAAAAGAAGGAAGCCTGTACAGAATAAAAACTATTCAAAAGCATGCATTCTGTTTGCAACAAGGCACTAAAGTAACACTGCAAAAAATGTGGCAAAGCAATTCACTTTTTGTCCTGAATACAAAAGGTTATGTTTGGGGCAAATCCAATACAACACATTGCTCAGTACCACTCTTCATATTTTCAAGCTTAGTGGTGGCTGCATCATGTTATGGGTATGCTTGGAATTGTTAAGGACTGGGGAGTTTTTCAGGATAAAAAATAAGCGGGTTGGAGCTAAGCACAGGCAAAATCCTAGAGGAAAACCTGGGTCAGTCTGCTTTCCACCAGACACTGGGAGATGAATTCACCTTTCAGCCAGAAAATAAATTAAAACACAAGGCCAAATCTACACTGGAGTTGCTTACCAAGACGACATTGAATGTTTGAGTGGCCTAGTTACAGTTTAGACTTAAATTGGCTTGAAAATCTATGCCAAGACTTGAAAATGGCTTTCTAGCAATGATCAACAACCAACTTGACAGAGCTTGAAGAATTTTAAAGAATATTGTACAAATATTGTACAATCAGGGTGTGCAAAGCTCTTAGAGACTTACCCAGAAAGACTCACATCTGTAATCACTGTCAAAGGTAAATCCAACATATATTGACTCAGAGGTGTGAATTTGTTTCTTTTTTTTCACCTTTATTTAACCAGGTAGGCCAGTTGAGAACAAGTTCTCATTAACAACTGCGACCTGGCAGTACTTATGTAAATGAGATGTTTCTGTATGTCAGTTTCAATACATTTCAATACGTTTTCCCTTTGTCATAATCGGGTATTGTGTGTAGATGGGTGATTTTTTTTAATCAATTTTTAAGTCAAGCTGTGACACAACAAAATGTGGAGTAAATCAAGCGGTATGAATACTTTCTGAAGGAACTGTATGTTTGGTAACACTTTTTTTCTTGACTCTAACCCCATTCGATGTACTGAACGGATGTGGGTGGAGCAATATTAACATATGGGTGCAAATTACAAACAGCTCTGACCAAGGCCAAGAAGCTGATACGTAAAGCTTAATAAAGAACAGTGATACTAGCAACCAAGCTAACAACAAACGTTCCCACCACTTTAGAGAACGTTCCGTTAAGAGTCTCATTAGGTCATTAAATAACGTTTTCATAGGAATGTTCGTGTGATGTACAATGAATGTTTCCAAGAGACCATCTACTTAATGTCAAATAGATCTTACCCAGAATGTGGTTACCATTTTAACAGAATCTAAGATATTAATGTTCTAGACACGTTTTATGGGAACATTGCAAGAACATTCATGTGTGCAGTTTTCTGAGGGAGGAGAATATTCCATCAACGTCCCACCAAACATACACAGAACATGGTTGCCATGTACTCAAAATATAAGATATTAATGTTCTAGACACGTTTAATGGGAACGTTGCAGGAACATTTCTGTGTATCAATTGTCAGGACGTCAGCTAATGGTCGCTAAAGAAACCTCCCCCCAGAAAAAAATGTCATTACACATCACACCTTGTTACTGTTGTCGAGCTAATCAAGGCCCTGATTGGTGAACCACTCATCCAGTCATATCTCTATGTCCGTTGGCAAGGTTATGGATACCCTCACACACAGTGCTTTGACATTGTGTTTTTTACTTATATATTTGACACGCTCATTTATACAGTAATTATTATTCAACATATCCTCACCTGGGATTTGAAGTCACAACCTCTTGGTTCACTCAGATCTTCCCCGCCACATGTTCATGTCAGGTACTGTTTTAATCTGGCTATTCTCATCATTGGGCTTTCAGTATAGCTGTCTGATGTTGGTGAGGCATGTTAACCTGTTTTAATCCTACTCCTGAATCACTAGGATCAATAAAAACATTTCTTAAGTCTACTTTTAAGGGAGCTGAGATTTACTGTGCATTCACCCTATTGTTTACACCTATCCACTTGTTTCATCTGCATTCAGTAAGTTCCAAGGGAGGAGGGGTTAGGGTTTTTCTGGACAGGACCTAACTATTCTGGCCCAATAAGGACATGCCCTAAAAATATCCCTTATTGGGACAGTGGTTAGGACGTACGTCATTGGTGCTGGTGGCCTGGTCTCGAAACCCGTTCGCTGAGTCACCCTACTCTCACATTCTTAGCAATAGAATATCATTACAACACACCTATCTGTTCTGATTCAAATGTGTTTCTCAATGACACGTTTGTTCTAAATGGAATGTGGTATAGATTTGTAAAAGTTGTTAGAGTTCTCTTTCAGTTGCTCAGCTATATAGAACTAATAAATACTGATAATTTATGAGGTAGTGTAAATGTGGTCATAATTCGTGCTCAAGGAGAAATGCTACAGATTCCCATATTTCAGAGAGAAACTAATTTGAATTAGATCAGATAGGTATGTTGTAACTGTTGCCAAATAATGACATTAACATATTTTTCTAAGAATATCAGAGTAGAGGGACTGCCCTAGTGTGTCTTGAACAAAGGCCACCAGCAGCGATGATGAACACCCTAACCACTGTCCCGATAAGGAATATCTCTAGGACGTGTGCTTATTGGACCAGTATAGTTAGGTCCTGACCAGAATAAACCCTACCCCCTCCTCCCTAGGCACTAGTGTAGATCTGAAACAACTGGATAGGTGGAAACAATAAGGAATATCTCTAGGACATGTGCTTATTGGACCAGTATAGTTAGGTCCTGACCAGAATAAACCCTACCCCCTCCTCCCTAGGCACTAGTGTAGATCTGAAACAACTGGATAGGTGGAAACAATAAGGAATATCTCTAGGACATGTGCTTATTGGACCAGTATAGTTAGGTCCTGACCAGAATAAACCCTACCCCCTCCTCCCTAGGCACTAGTGTAGATCTGAAACAACTGGATAGGTGAAAACGATAAGGAATATCTCTAGGACATGTGCTTATTGTTAAAAAGGTTATCAGGAGGGTTTTGCTAACATTAATAGAATGTTACCCTAACTTTCCCTCAATAAAGCAGCTAGCTTGAATTCCCATTTCAACAGTGCAGACATAAAACGCTATGAAGACAGGTAGACATGATGTTACAAGCTGTTTTTTACTACTATGCTCATTCTGGGGGTATGATGTCACAAGCTGTTTTTTACATCTATGCTCATTTTGGGGGTATGATGTCACAAGCTGCTGTACCTTTTCATCATATCACATCCCTGGCCATTGTGTCTCCTTAATGAAGCGTGATGACATGAACGTCAGTGTGCAACCGTACTTGAGATTTCCAGTCTGGCAGCACATGCCAGCAGACAGGACACACTAGAATAACACTGGGAGGTTGTCTTCTACAAGCCTCTGTTTGTTTTAGTGGAACTCACTGCTCGTGTGCCAGCTTTGCCCAGGCGGTGGGCACCGACCTACCCGTCACAACTCCCAGTGCCACAGTCTGTGGTCAATCATAAATGGGCACCTCCCAGCATAAGGGTGGCCCATGTCAACAGTGTGATGCGTTATGGGGGGAAATGACTGAACTCTTGCCTTTTTGTTATTTTTCAATAAACTTCCAGGGAATTTGGTGAGAGGGAGGGAGGGGGAATTCCACAATTCCTTGTTGTGGAATGTAGTAGATTCTAGAATGTTGCTCAGCTGTGTCAAAACAAGGAAAAGAAGGAAAGGTGTAAGACTGTGAAATCTGAGACATGGAAGTGACTGGAGTGTAGCTTCTTTGCAGCCGTTCTATTGTCCCCTTGGCGTGGGAGGAGAAGGGCACGGTAGAGTGTTTTCAAGGGGTTTTAGGTTTGTGTGCCGCTGATCTCACCGACGCTTGCTCATTGCTATCTCTCCCTCTTCCTCTCTCTCTCTCCCTCCCTACCTCAATCTCATAGAAAATGTTGGATGAGTGCCAGGACAGGAGAAGCTGTAAGGTCCTTGTCAACAGTCGTCTCTTTGGGATGGACCCATGCCCCAGCAGCAGCAAATACCTCATTGTGTGGTACAAATGCAGGCCTAGTAAGTCCCTCATCACCCCCCAAAGTCTCTTTATAGTTTATACTCCTCCTTCAACTGTCTGTCTATCTAGCTCTCTCTCTCTGACACACTCAGAGAGACCTGCACGCACGCACACAGAAAACCCTGGTGACACAATATATACGGTTTAAATCCCATTCATACTAAATGGGCAGAAACGGAAGCAGAAGCCTTCACAATGTGGACTACGTTTAGCCATGCACAGGTATTCCACACACAGAGTCCAGTAACAGTGACCTGTGACAGAGCTCAATACCCGGAGTACCTCCATTAGCCATGATATCAAAACTATGGACATGTGGAACAGGAATGCAACGGAGAAGAAGGTGACAGGGAATGAAAGAGAGTCTAGAGAGAGACACACACACACACACACACACAGAGAGAGCGAGCAAGAGTGAAGGAGAAAATACTGAGAATACTAAGCGCTAATATGTATTAAATGCAAACCCAGCTCTCTTTCTCCCTCCCTCTCCCTTTCAGAGGAAGTGACACCATGTTACGCCTCACTAAAATCCCACTGAGCCATTTCTCTCTCGCCAGAAGTTATTGGTTAAGTGATTGGTTCAGGGTCAGGGTAGGGGAGGGGTCAGTGGAGTGAGTGTGAGTGACCATACCACACCTCAGGAATGACATGAATGGACTTAAGGCTGTGTCCCAAATGGCACCCTATTCCCTACATACAGTAGTGCACTACTTTTGACCAGGTCTCATAGGGCTAGTATGTAAAATATTGCATTACATAGTGAATAGGGTGCCATTTGGCACGCTACCTTAGTTACTACAACACTCTGGGTGGTGGGATTACTGTTATTACTTCACTGTTATTCTGGGTCTGCCTGGAATTATACACTCCACTGTGAGAAGGAGAGAAAGAGTGGGGAAGATAGATGGATGGGGAGAGAGGTTGAAAGTTGGGATGAGGATTTCCGTGTTATAGTACAGAAGGATTGAGAGAAGGCTAGTGGTGCTTGGAAAGGGATGACAGCGAGATGAGGAATGGAAATGAAGTGTGAAAAACATACACTTGAATATGCACAAATGCACACTCACATGGAAAATATACAAGTCAAACTTCAGAGTAAGCCTGAGAAAAGGGTTAAAGTGTGTTTGTGTGTGTGTGTATAAAATAATACTAAAATAAGTCTCTCTCTCTCCCCATCTTCCCCCAGATGAGTATAAGAGTAAGGTGGCGTGCGAGGAGGAGAGAATGAAGCTGACCTGTAAACGGGGGATGCAGATTGCCGTCTACTCGGCCATGTTCGGTCGAACCCAGCAGGGTACCCTGGAGTGTCCTACCCACCACAGGTGGGCGTCGTCCGTAGGTAAGATCATCACCATGTATCGAACCTGGAGTTCTCCCTTACCACTTGACCTGATCAGGGAGAACTCTGGGCCTAAAGCGTCTTTGTAACTAGGACCTAGAGTTTCTCCTGGGTCTTAAACTTGGGTTAATGATGCATTGGTCCAGAGCCAGGCGTTATTGGCGGGGGGTCACTCGTCATTGGCGGAGAGTCAGGCGGAGAATGACGCGTTGAAGAGTGCGAGGAATGAGATGGAGTCACAATCTATGCCAGGCACATCTGTGAGCTCTGGAACTCCACCTCCGACAGGCAGAGTCAATATACGTGGCGGGTTCAATCGCTTTATTGTTGAATTATTTAAGGCTCCTTCCTCTTCTCTGTGCTGGAGTTCTTTTAAGAATAAAGTAGGCTAATGAAGGAAATCAATTGTTGCTTACTGTAACTCCCAAAGTCATCCAATTGTTATAATAGGATTTGAAGTAATAGCCTACCCGCGTGTGGTCAACTATTTCAGCACCATTTTGTGCTGCTCTGAGAAAAGCATGGGGACTAGTCTTGATAAATCAATGAGATTTTTATTTTCACTGAATCTCCGTTTGGGTATTGGTTCGCCTACAATTAGGGTGTGGAAATGTTAGGATTATTTTTCTCTTCACTCGCAGTCACTTAGTAGCCTACTTCCGACCGGTCACGTTGTACAGCGCCAACTTTTGATAGCCAGTTTTTCTTGGAATAGAAACACCATTATATTAATCAAATGAATTAAGCTAAATGAATCCCATATACTATGTTCTTACAAAAAAGGTTTTAAATTCTCTAGTACAGACAATATTACAAACAGTCGAATGCTTGTCAAAGATGCCCTCTGGTGGTCAAACTAGCACGAACTAGCATTAATGGCAACAATGGCTGACACCTAAATAACATGCCATAGAATTCTGCTGCAGCCCACAAGCTGTGCTGCAATACGACGCAACTTTTAAAGGAAGAACCACTGTATCAGTAGTAGGGCTGGGCGATATATCAATAATTATCGAGGTAATTACTTCCCTCAATAACGATATAAAAATGTTTAGATACATTTTCGATAATGTCGATATAGAATAATTAGGTACAGTAGTCCATTTCACCTCTGTGACGCAGCAGGAACGTGTTGAGAAGTGACAATATGCACGTGGAGAGGTATACGCCCACTAAAAACCACTTAGCACCTCAAGTGATGGAGTAGCCAATATTAACCACGAAAAATGAGTGATGTTGGCAAAAACAGTGGCAGTGATAACCATGGAGAAAGAGCAGCTTCCAACAAAGAAATTATTGATAAAAAGGGTTAAACTGTTTCAGTAATTTGGAAGTGGTTTGGCTTTTTGAAGTTCGACAAAGAGCAGAGCAATGTTCGGTGCAAATTGTGCCGTAGACAGGTGGCTACGAAGTCTGGTAATACGACAAACCTTTTTCAACATCTGAAGTAAAATCACTCTTTGGAACATGCAGGAAGTTTGAGTTTGCGCCACGGTATTGATTGGTTCTACACTGAACTACATTGTCACAATCCAAGATGGCGTAGCAGTCAGACGTCTTTTGTCCTCGTCCTGTCGTGTCCAGTGTATATATCTTTTCTTCGCATATCATTTTATATATATTTTTTAAAACTCAACTTCAAAACACTCTCCTGCAACCCGCCTCACCCAATGTGGTACGGATCTGTTTTAGGAATTCCCTAACAGAAGATAGCCAGCTCACTAGCTAACGTTAGTATTTAGCTTACCATTGCTAGCGGACATCAGCTAACCGTATAACGCGACTCAAACCAGAGCATACCGGACCTATTTTCTCTCCATATCCCCAGGTTCCTATCGCAAGCTCTGGATATTTTCACCTGGATCTTGCAGCTAGCTAGCTGCTATCCAAGTGACTATTGGCTAACGTTGGTCCCGGAGCAAGCACCAATTAGCCTGAAGCTAGCCTATGCTAAGCCCATCTTCCGGCTAGCTGAAGAATCCCATCAGCCACTCCTGGGCTACAACACCTATCTGGACCCGTTTTTACTGCCGGTGCGGAGCCCCACCGGGCCTTCACGACTGGACTAGCGACATTATCTACCCGAGGGGGTTATTCAACTGGCCCTCCGTCGCGACGTCACCTGAACGCCCATCAGCTAACTGCGGCCAGCTAATGTTAGCTGTCTAGAGCATATCGGCTGCTAGCTAAACAGGTCCATCGGACAATTTCTTGGGCCACTATTACCTATATTGCCAATTGGCCTGGTCCCCTTCACCACACGGAACCCCACTAACCCATCACGACTGGTCTACCGACGGAAACGCACGAGGAGGCTATAAGCAGACTTCCTCCATCTTTGTTAGCCGGCCTGCTTTGCTAGATTTTTATCCCCGGCTAGCTGTCTGAATCGTCGTGTCCCCAACCAGCCTCACTACTAACTGCACCCTTATGATCACTCGGCTAAGCATGCCTCTCCTTCATGTCAATATGCCTTGTCCATTGCTGTTCTGGTTAGTGTTTGTCTTATTTCACTGTAGAGCCTCTAGCCCTGCTCAATATACCTTATCCAACCCTTCAGTTCCACCACCCACACATGCGATGACATCACCTGGTTTAAATGTTTCTAGAGACAATATCTCTTTCATCACCACTCAATGCCTAGGTTTACCTCCACTGTATTCACGTCCTACCATACCTGTCTGTACATTATGCCTTTAATCTATATTATCGCCCCCTGAAACCTGTTCTTTTTACTCTCTGTTCAGGACGTCCTAGACGACCAGCCATTATAGCCTTTAGCCATACCCTTATCCTACTCCTCCGCACGAGGTGACCGTTTTGGAGACCCTGGATTTTTTGGAGACCCCACTCTGAATTTTCTAAAAGTGTTAACATTTTGTCTGTGAGTAAAACAGAACGGATATGGCAGGCGAAACTCCGAGGAATTTCTGTCCTGGAAAAAGTGGTTTTGACACATTGCCTCATTTGGAACCCCTCCCTTATGAAAATGCCCTTATAAGGGCATAGGAATCAACAGTCTCAAGAAAGTGATTCGATTCTTCTAAGCTGCTTTTAGAGCAGAGAAGAAGAGGAATCAGGAAGTGTCCCCATAGATGTCCTTTCAAGTAAATGCGCGTTCATGGCTTGCGCGCGCTGTGGTTTTTTCCTTTCTTATCGCCCAGTTTATATTCCGGTTGAAATATTATGCTATTTATACATTAAAGTGTTCCTAAGGATACATTTACAATGATGTTTGATTGTTCTTGGACAAGTTTATAGGTATAGGTTGAACGAGTTCTATTCACGTTTCAATGGAGGAGTCGACGCTGTTTTTTCTGATTATAACGCGCCAACCAAACGGAGATTTATGGATATAATACATGACTTTTTCTAACAAAAGAACCATGGATTGTCTTCGTTGGACACTTATGAAGCCCTCAGCAGAAGTTCTTCAAAAGGTAATTGATTTGTTTTTGCTGTGAAATGTGTTATGTGTGAACTGCAATGGTTTATGAATTTATGGTAATGGAAAAAATATTGGAGGTGCTACCCTCAAACAATCAAATGTAGTGCTTTCGCCGTGAAGCCTTTTTGAAATCTGACAATGCTGTGATATTGCCAAGAAGCAGAGCTTTTGATGACTATGCAACACTTGTATATTGATGAATGTTTTTAATAACTCAACTTTTGGATTTTGAATTTGGCGCCTTGCATTTCACCGGGTAGTGTCGGGAGTGGGGCGCTGACGCTAGCGCCCCAAAGGCTCCTTAAGAGGTTAAGAGTGTGCTCCTAATTTCAGCTCGTTACCTGTATAAAAGACACCTGGGAGCCAGAAATCTTTCTGATTGAGAGGGTGTCAAATACTTATTTCCCTAACTAAAATGCAAATCAATTTATAACATTTTTCACATGCGTTTTTCAGGATTTTTTTGTTATTCTGTCTCTCACTGTTCAAATAAACCTACCATTTAAAATGATAGACTGATCATTTCTTTGTCAGTGGGCAAACTTACAAAATCAGCAAGGGATCAAATACTTTTTTCCCTCACTGTGTATCTATCCTACCCTGCCTTTCTAAGATCTTTGAAAGCCAAGTTAACAAACTGATTACCGACCATTTCGAATCCCACCGTACCTTCGCCGCTATGCAATCTGGATTCAGAGCTGGTCATGGGTGCACCTCAGCCACGCTCAAGGTCCTAAACGACATCATAACCGCCATCGATAAAAGACATTACTGTGCAGCCGTATTCATTGATCTGGCCAAGGCTTTCGACTGTCAATCACCACATCCTTATCGGCAGACTCGACAGCCTTGGTTTCTCAAAAGATTGCCTCGCATGGTTCACCAACTACTTCTCCGATAGAAGTACTTTTTACTCCATGTGTAACTATGTGTTGTTGTATGTGTCGAACTGCTTTGCTTTATCTTGGCCAGGTCGCAGTTGTAAATGAGAACTTGTTCTCAACTTGCCTACCTGGTTAAATAAAGGTGAAATAAATAAATTGATAAACGCCCCTTAAGCACCAGCCAATTGAGGGATGTTTGCCCGAAGCGGTCAACACTGACAGAATTTATGCCCTACAAGCAAACATCGAAAGACAAAGACATCACAAATGCTATTATGTATTGCATTGCTAAGGACATGCTACCAATTAGCACAGTCGAAAAGGAAGATTTCAAGAGGCTTAACAATTTAATTGACCCCAAGTACGTGCTCCCTGGCCGCAAACATGGAACAATTTTCCATGTAGTATAATTTTATGTGTAGCTCACATTTTTTTTTTACCTTTTATTTAACTAGGCAAGTCAGTTAAGAACAACTTCTTATTTACAATGACGGCTTTCCTGTCACTATGGGTGCCTGATCCAACAACAACCTTCCTTGTTTGGTGTCCTGAAAGGGTTGAGAGTGACCCAATGGTGATACTCCACCTGGCCTTAGGGAAGTGTCCTGCATATTTCTTTATTTCATATTTCTTTCTTTCGGTCCCATCAGATCTGCAAATAGTGCATGGGTAAGGGCAGTGGTGGAAAAAGTACCCAATAGTCATACTTACTAGAAAATGACTCAAGTGAAAGTCACCCAGTAAAGTACTACTTGAGTAAAAGTCTAAAAGTACTTGGTTTTTTTAATACACTTATGTATCAAAAGTAAATGTAATTGATCAAATTTACTTAAGTATCAAAATTAAAAGTATAAATAATTTCAAATTCCTTATATTAAGCAAACCAGACAGAACAATTTGATTGGTTTTTTAATTATTTATGGATAGCCAGGGGCACGCTCCAGCACTCAGACATAATTTACAAATGAAGCATTTGTGTTTAGTGAATCCGCCAGATTCGGTAGTAGGGGTGACCAGGGATGTTCTCTTGATAAGTGTGTGAATTGGACCATTTTCCTGTCCTGCTAAGTATTCAAAATGTAGCAAGTACTTTGGGGTTTCAAGAAAAACGTTTGGAGTAAAAATTACATTATTTTTTTTAGGAATGTAGTGAAGTAAAAAGTAAATGTTATCAAAAATATAAATAGTAAAGGACAGATACCACAAATCTACTTAAGTAGTACTTCAAAGTAGATCAATTACAGTGCGTCCGGAAAGTATTCAGACGCCTTTTTCCACATTTTGTAATGTTACAGCCTTCTTCAAAAATTGATGAAGAAAATATATTTTTTATCCATCTACACACAATACTCGATAATGACAAAGCAAAAACTGGTTTTTAGACATTTTTGAAAATGTATTAAAAAAACACAACGGAAATATCACATGTACATAAGTATTCAGACCCTTCACTCAAGACTTTGACGTTACCATTCTTCTCTGCAGATCCTCTCAAGCACTGTCAGGTTCGATGATGATGATCAGGTCTCTCCAGAGATGTTTGATCGGGTTCACGTCCGGGCTCTGGCTGGGCCACTCAAGGAAATTCAGAGACTTGTCCAAAAGCCATTCCTGTGTTGTCTTGGCTGTGTGCTTAGGGTTATTGTCCTGTTGGAAGGTGAGCCTTCACCCCAGTCTGAGGTCCTGAGCGCTCTGGAGCAGGTTTTCATCAAGGATCTCTCTGTACTTTGCTCCATTCATATTTCACTCGATCCTGACTAGTCTCCCAGTCTCTGCCGCTGAAAAACATCCCCACAGCATGATGCTGCCTCCACCGTGCTTCACCGTAGGGATGGTGCCAGGTTTCCTACAGACGTAATGCTTGGCATTCAGGCCAAAGAGTTCTTGGTTTCTTGGTTTCATCACACCAGAGAATCTTGTCTATCATGGTCTGAGAGTCTTTAGGTTGCTTTTGGCAAACTCCAAGTGGGCTGAAATGTGCTTTGACTGAGGAGTGGCTTCTGTCTGGCCACTATACCAAAAAGTCCTGATTGGTGGAGGGCTGAAGAGGTGGTTGTCCTTCTGGAAAGTTCTCCCATCTCCACAGAGGAACTCTAGAGCTCTGTCAGAGTGATCAGGGGTTTCTTGGTCACCTCCCTGACCAATGCCCTTCTCCCCCGATTGCTCAGTTTGGCCGGGCAGCCAGCTCTAGGAGGAGTCTTGGTAGTTCCAAACTTCTTCCAACTTGCACTCAATTTCGAGTCTCATAGAAAAAGGTCTGAGTACTTATAAGGTATTTCAGTTTGACTTATTTTTCAAATTAGCAAAAATGTGGAAGAACCTGTTTTGGCTTTGTCATTATGGGGTATTGTGTGTTTTTATGTTTTATTTAATCCATTTTAGAATAAGGCTGTAAACGTACCAAAATGTAGAAAAAGTCAAAGCGTCTGAATACTTTCCGAAGGTACTGTATAGGGCTAAATATCAATCTAGATCAGGATTATCTATTTTTGATGCAATTTGAATGGAGAAAGACTGCGAGAGTGCTCGCGCTTACACTGATTTTAAGCAACAATAATTGAGTGATAGGCTGTTTTAAAACTCTGCAGCTACAATTAAAATTAGTATAATCTTTACAATTAAAAAACAAGGTGAACTGCGAAAGCCAGATGGAGATGGGTAAATTAGATCCGCATTCGTTCTTAATATTACTGTAGCAGATGATAGATCTACATGCATTGTGAACTGATGATAGGTCTACATTGTGAACTGTCCCCACCCTGAGCGTTGATCGCATAGAATTTAACAGTTCCAATTCATGCCATGCTGTTCGTAACAATAATTTATTATAATTTACCGTTTTCTCTCAGTTATTTATCCCTGGAAAAGGAAGGGGTTTTGGGTGGTAGTCTCGGTACCCGCCATTCACCCCTAATCGTGACGCAGCATTAGATAGTGGTTTCGTCGATGTAGCACATTTAGAGATCGATTTATAGCCAGTAAGGAAAAATAATGAACAGATTTTAAGATGAATAGATTCATATGACATGAAAGGCTACTTCCTAACAAGTTCAGGAAGCCAAGTTATAGCTCTGTGAGACATGGGGGCAGACATTTTGATCAAGAGAGACCTAAAATATGCACATTTTCTCAAACACTAAATATACAAAAATGTATTTTACAGTTAGGAAGGTGAAAGGTATGTGAAATATTATAGTTTGTCGTTTTATAAATGGATTGTATTATATTTAGACAGAATTTCAAGCCTTATTCATAATGTTTTCTTGAATAGGAAATATTTCATATTTGTATCATATCTGTACTGTGTACTTGAGCTTATGTCCTCAAAAGTGACTACACGTCAGCAAATTATAACTCCTTTTACCAGAAAGGAGAGATGTTAACCTTTCTTGGAGTATGCAGCATGACTAGTTATTATTTATGGTCTTCTCATGATAAATAATTACTTTTGGGGATTACATAGATTACATTTTTGATTACATTTAAGAGGCTATACGGTTTCACTACCAGAAAGACACAGGTGTGTGTGTCAGACTTCATGAGTTCATGTTACTCCATTCTCTATGTTAATATCTCTTTACAGCCTGATACACTCAGGGTGACATACAGTGGGGCAAAAAAGTATTTAGTCAGCCACCAATTGTGCAAGTTCTCCAACTTAAAAAGATGAGAGAGGCCTGTAATTTTCATCATAGGTACACTTCAACTATGACAGACGAAATGAGAAAAAGAAATCCAGAAAATCACATTGTAGGATTTTTAATTTATTTATTTGCAAATTATGGTGGAAAATAAGTATTTGGTCAATAACAAAAGTTTATCTCAATACTTTGTTATATACCCTTTGTTGGCAATGACAGAGGTCAAACGTTTTCTGTAAGTCTTCACAAGGTTTTCACACACTGTTGCTGGTATTTTGGCCCATTCCTCCATGCAGATCTCCTCTAGAGCAGTGATGTTTTGGGGCTGTCGCTGGGCAACACGGACTTTCAACTCTCCTCCAAAGATTTTCTATGGGGTTGAGATCTGGAGACTGGCTAGGCCACTCCAGGACCTTGAAATGCTTCTTCTGAAGCCACTCCTTCGTTGCCCGAGGCGGTGTGTTTGGGATCATTGTCATGCTGAAAGACCCAGCCACGTTTCATCTTCAATGCCCTTGCTGATGGAAGGAGGTTTTCACTCAAAATCTCACGATACATGGCCCCATTCATTCTTTCCTTTACACGGATCAGTCGTCCTGGTCCCTTTGCAGAAAAACAGCCCCAAAGCATGATGTTTCCACCCCCATGCTTCACAGTAGGTATGGTGTTCTTTGGATGCAACTCAGCATTCTTTGTCCTCCAAACACGATGAGTTGAGTTTTTACCAAAAAGTTCTATTTTGGTTTCATCTGACTATATGACATTCTCCCAATCCTCATCTGGATCATCCAAATGCTCTCTAGCAAACTTCAGACGGGCCTGAACATGTACTGGCTTAAGCAGGGGGACACGTCTGGCACTGCAGGATTTGAGTCCCTGGCGGCGTAGTGTGTTACTGATGGTAGGCTTTGTTACTTTGGTCCCAGCTCTCTGCAGGTCATTCACTAGGTCCCCGTGTGGTTCTGGGATTTTTGCTCACCGTTCTTGTGATCATTTTGACCCCACGGGGTGAGATCTTGCGTGGAGCCCCAGATCGAGGAAGATTATCAGTGGTCTTGTATGTCTTCCATTTCCTAATAATTGCTCCCACAGTTTATTTCTTCAAACCAAGCTGCTTACCTATTGCAGATTCAGTCTTCCCAACCTGGTGCAGGTCTACAATTTTGTTTCTGGTGTCCTTTGACAGCTCTTTGGTCTTGGCCATAGTGGAGTTTGGAGTGTGACTGTTTGAGGTTGTGGACAGGTGTCTTTTATACTGATAACAAGTTCAAACAGGTGCCATTAATACAGGTAACGAGTGGAGGACAGAGGAGCCTCTTAAAGAAGAAGTTACAGGTCTGTGAGAGCCAGAAATCTTGCTTGTTTGTATGTGACCAAATACTTATTTTCCACCATAATTTGCAAATAAATTCATTAAAAATCCTACAATGTGATTTTCTGGATTTTGTTTCCTCATTTTGTCTGTCATAGTTGAAGTGTACCTATGATGAAAATTACAGGGCTCTCTCATCTTTTTAAGTTGGAGAACTTGCACAATTGGTGGCTGACTAAATACTTTTTTGCCCCACTGTATCTATCATGCAAAAGAGCACAGTTCTGTGCAAAAATGTGGTGAACCTCATAATCTGTAAGAGTTCATTCATTTTAAACCTTCTCAACAATGGCTGTTATAGGGAGGGTTAACAGAACATTTTGCACAGGTCTGTGGTCTTTTATATGACGGAAATCTCTCCCTCAATCTCTTTCTTTCTTTCTCATGTCATTGTTACTTTCCCTCGCTCACCCCCCTCCCACTGCCCCACAAACTGTTCACTTACTTGATCCCCCCGTGTCTTCTTGTCTTTGATGTGGCTTCCATGTCACCATGCACAGGAAGTGTAGGGGCTTGAGTGACAGGCCAGACAGACAGTGTTAATTATCTTAATTGCTTTTCCCTTCCGTGGAATACTACGACAAATGTGTGTGTCTGGAGAGACTGTCTGTGTGTGCTTGAGTTTTCTAGGTTGGTCTTAAAATGCAGTGTAAATAAAGCCTGGAAGGTATGTATAGTAAACATTTGATCTTCTTCAGTAATGAGGTCAATTGAAATTGTGTGTGCGTCGTATGCCAACATTAACCCATCATTCACTAATGGAGAAATCAGAGAAGAGATGCCTGCTCAGGTGTGTGTGTGTTGCTGATGTCTGTGTACATAGGGAGTACAGTGAAGCGCAGGAAGGATTTGGTTCTCAGAATAGCTTTCGAGCTGATGGAGCCACCTTAAAGGTATTGCTCTGGTTCTGTAGTCTGAAGCTGATGGAGCCACCTTAAAGGTATTGCTCTGGTTCTGTAGTCTGAAGCTGATGGAGCCACCTTAAAGGTATTGCTCTGGTTCTGTAGTCTGAAGCTCATGGAGCCACCTTAAAGGTATTGCTCTGGTTCTGTAGTCTGAAGCTCATGGAGCCACCTTAAAGGTATTGCTCTGGTTCTGTAGTCTGAAGCTCATGGAGCCACCTTAAAGGTATTGCTCTGGTTCTGTAGTCTGAAGCTCATGGAGCCACCTTAAAGATATTGCTCTGGTTCTGTAGTCTGAAGAAGACTGCTATTTTGATATCAACACACACACACACGCACACACATGTACAAACTCACACATGCCCTGTGATCTGTGCACTCCTCTTATTTGGAGTTGGAGGGGGTGGCGGTGGTATCAGAAGAATCTTCAAAGCGAGGGGGACAGGGCCAAGTTCAGGACTCTGTCATCTGCCCCATTAGCATCACACACACACCCTGACATCTAAATTGGCCTCTATGTAATTTTGGCTAGACAAATGAAGATCTATCTAATGCCAAGAGAAATACAGTTTGATAGCAGGTTTGCAGTCAATTCTTTTTACAATTCAGTCAACTCAGAAAGTGAATTAAAATGCAATTCATGAATTAAAAATTAGCCCTTAAATTGTATGATGATTTGGGTATTAACTCAATTAGAACGTACAGGAACTACGTTATATGTTCTTTCTGTACTGGAACAGCCAGTGTGTGTTTGACTCTACTCTGGTTGTCTCTATAATAACAGATAGAGTCGGAGACCTTGTGCAGAAGAGACGAATCGCTTGAATGCCAGGAAATGACACAGGAGGGACGTTGCGTTTATGCGCCACATGATTGTTTTCATACCCGTCCCTCTGACTCAACAGATAACCTGATATCAGCTTACACAGAGGTGTGTACAGTTTACAGGCATGTGCGTTTGTGCCAATGCACACGTGTATTCATGTTTTTAGATGTAGGCCTACAGTATGTGTATATATACAGTGAGGGAAAAAGTATTTGATCCCCTGCTGATTTTGTACGTTTGCCCACTGACAAATAAATTATCAGTCTATCATTTTAATGGTAGGTTTATTTGAACAGTGAGAGACAGAATAACAACAAAAAAATCCAGAAAAACGGATGTGAAAAATGTTATAAATTGATTTGCATTTTAATGAGGGAAATAAGTATTTGACCCCCTCTCAATCAGAAAGATTTCTGGCTCCCAGGTGTCTTTTATACAGGTAACGAGCTGAGATTAGGAGCACACTCTTAAAGGAGTGCTCCTAATCTCAGCTTGTTACCTGTATAAAAGACACCTGTCCACAGAAGCAATCAATCAATCAGATTCCAAACTCTCCACCATGGCCAAGACCAAAGAGCTCTCCAAGGATGTCAGGGACAAGATTGTAGACCTACACAAGGTTGGAATGGGCTACAAGACCATCACCAAGCAACTTGGTGAGAAGGTGACAACAGTTGGTGCGATTATTTGCAAATGGAAGAAACACAAAAGAACTGTCAATCTCCCTCGGCCTGGGGCTCCATGCAAGATCTCACCTCGTGGAGTTGCAATGATCATGAGAACGGTGAGGAATCAGCCCAGAACTGCACGGGAGGATCTTGTCAATGATCTCAAGGCAGCTGGGACCATAGTCACCAAGAAAACAATTGGTAACACACTACGCCGTGAAGGACTGAAATCCTGCAGCGCCCGCAAGGTCCCCCTGCACATATACATGCCCGTCTGAAGTTTGCCAATGAACATCTGAATGATTCAGAGGACAACTGGGTGAAAGTGTTGTGGTCAGATGAGACCAAAATGGAGCTCTTTGGCATCAACTCAACTCGCCGTGTTTGGAGGAGGAGGAATGCTGCCTATGACCCAAGGAACACCATCCCCATCATCAAACATGGAGGTGGAAACATTATGCTTTGGGGGTGTTTTTCTGCTAACAGGACAACTTCGACGCATCAATGGGATGATGGACGGGGCCATGTACCGTAAAATCTTGGGTGAAAACCTCCTTCCCTCCGCCAGGGCATTGAAAATGGGTCGTAGATGGGTATTCCAGCATGACAATGACCCAAAACACACGGCCAAGGCAACAAAGGAGTGGCTCAAGAAGAAGCACATTAAGGTCCTGGAGTGGCCTAGCCAGTCTCCAGACCTTAATCCCATAGAAAATCTGAGGAGGGAGCTGAAGGTTCGAGTTGCCAAACGTCAGCCTCGAAACCTTAATGACTTGGAGAAGATCTGCAAAGAGGAGTGGGACAAAATCCCTCCTGAGATGTGGGCAAACCTGGTGGCCAACTACAGGAAACGTCTGACCTCTGTGATTGCCAACAGGGGTTTTGCCACCAAGTACTAAGTAATGTTTTGCAGAGGGGTCAAATACTTATTTCCCTCATTAAAATGCATATCAATTTATAATATTTTTCACATGCGTTTTTCTGGATTTTTTGTTGTTATTCTGTCTCTCACTGTTCCAATAAACCTACCATTAAAATTATAGACTGATCATTTCTTTGTCAGTTGGGCAAACGTACAAAATCAGCAGGGGATCAAATACTTTTTTCCCTCACTGTGTGTGTGTGTATATATATATATACAGTACCAGTCAAAAGTTTGGACACGCCTACTCATTCAAAAGTTTTTCTTTATTTTTACTATTTTTTACATTGTAGAATAATAGTGAAGACATCAAAACGAAATAACACATATGGAATTATGTAGTAACCAAAAAATATATATTTTACATTCTTCAAAGTAGCCACCCTTTGCCTTGATGTCAGCTTTGCACAGTCTTTGCATTCTCTCAACCAGCTACATGAGGTAGTCACCTGGAATGCATTTCAATTAATTGGTGTGCCTTGTTAAAAGTTCATTTGTGAAATTTCTTTAGTTCTTAATGCGTTTGAGCCAATCAGTTGTGTTGTGACAAGGTAGGGGTGGTATACAGAAGATAGCCATATTTGGTAAAAGACCAAGTCCATATTATGGCAAGAACAGCTCAAATGAGTAAAGAGAAATGACAGTCCATCATTACTTTAAGACATGAAGGTCACTCAATTTGGAAAATGTCAAGAACTTTGAAAGTGCAGTCGCAAAATCCATCAAATGCTATGATAAAACTGGCTCTCATGAGGACCGCCACAGGAAAGGAAGACCCAGAGTTACCTCTGCTGCAGAGGATGTTCATTAGAGTTAATAAACTACACCTAGATTGCAGCCTAAATAAATTGGTTCCAACCACTGTGTCTTTGAGATGCAAAGTAGGTGAACGGATGATCTCTGCATGTGTGGTTCCCACCATGAAGCATGGAGGAGGAGGTGTGATGGTGTGGGGGTGCTTTGCTGGTGCCATATCTTCTGTATATCTTCTGCTACCATGTCACAACACAACTGATTGTCTCAAACGCATTAAGAAGGAAAGAAATTCCACAAATTAACCTTTAACAAGGTGCACCTGTTAATTGAAATGCATTCCAGGTGACTACCTCATGAAGCTGGTTGAGAGAATGCCAAGAGTGTGCAAAGCTGTCATCAAGGCAAAGGGTGGCTACTTTGAAGAATCTCAAATATATTTGGATTTGTTTACACTTTCTGTTGTTATTTCATAGTTTTGATGTCTTCACTATTAATTGAGAATGTAAAAAATAGTTAAAATAAAGAAAAACCTTTGAATGAGTAGGTGTGTCCAATCTTTCGACTGGTACTGTATATATATACACACACACACACACACACACAGAAACATCTTTATACCTGCTTCTGTGTGAGAGGAGTTATGGGCCGACTCCCACACATCATGGTGTTTTACAGTCATATACTACTGAGATGAATGTCACTACAACAAGCACACGTCACTTCAATACACACACGCGCACACACTGTCATCTTTTTACAGAACATGATTAGGCAACTTAGAAGCAGAGGCAATTTTGTAGTAGTACAAACAAAAACCAAAAACAAGGTGATTAGAATGGTTTAATGTCAACGTTTTCTGCACAATGCCTTTCTTAAGACAGGTCTCAATTAACAATGCACTGAAAGTGGCTAACAGGGATGGGGTCAATTCCATTTCAATTCAGTCATTTCAGAATGTAAAGAGAAGCATTGAGGAGAATTGGAATGACTTCCTGAATTGACTGAATCTAAATGGAATCGACTGTGTTGTGGTCCCTAAAATATGTTTTCAACTGTAACCATATCGTTCACCACCATGTATATTTGGACAGTGAAGGTACAGTTACAAATGTGCCTCTACCTTCTACATTTGAGATCAAATGTTACATATTTGGCGACAGTACACCTTTTATTATATTTTTAACATACCTGTTTTACTGTTTAGAAATGAAAGCACTTCATATACACTTCACGTATAAGCTGTTGCCAAACTGACTGGAGGTCAGTGTATCAGCTAGTTTCGTGCAGAGAGAGAGTTTAGTGAGGGCGAGTAGTGGGGGTTCGATGAGAAAGCTGCGACCTACTGACGTGTGAAAGCATTACTCCGCTCTGGTTTCAACATTCCCACAAAGTTCAGAACCTGCCAGGGTGATACATCCTGGTGGGAAATTACAGCGTGTCCGATCTGGCTGGGAGCGTTCAGGAACGTCTGACTGGCAGCCTCTCCGGGATTGACACGGATGTTGGGATGGCACTCTGCAGGGTTCTCCCAACTATCTATAGACCATGCTGGGTTGAATCTGGGTCGGATGTTTACACATATGTTTCTAAATGGCATAGTTCACTACCAACCTGGAAGGAAGTTAATGGTTGATTCATTTGATTGATTGATTTATTGTATGTGTCATACACCAATTGGTGCCCAGCCCGTATGGGTTCATAAGACACTATTTATTTAAGTATACAAAACAAAACGACATAGTCATTTGAGGGTGGCACTTCAGAATAATTTCACTCTCTCACCCTTACTTACTCCTTTACTTCAGTTTCTAATGGCTCAGTGGGTTAGAGCACAGGACAAAACCAGGGTTGTGCGTTTTATTCCTGCCTAGACCACATACTGATTAAATGGGTCAGTTAATGTTGCCCGTTCTGTAAGTTGCTTTGTGTAGAAGTGTCTAATAAGTGTATAAGGGCACAAGGCGAAACCCAAATGCAGACACAGGAGGCAGATGGTTGAGCTCCGATATTTATTATAACAAAAGGGGTAGGCAAAAGGCAGGTTGGGGGCAGGCGAGAGTTCAAAAACCAGGTCAGAGTCCAAACAGTACCAGGGGATAGGCAGGCTCGAGGTCAGGACAGACAGGGGTTCAGTGAACAGGTCCGAGTCCAAGCAGTACAAGGGGATAGGCAGGCTGGAGGTCAGAACAGGCAGAGTGGTCAGGCAGGCGGATACGGCGTCAGGACAGGCAAGGGTCAAAACCAGGAGGACAAGGAAAAAACAGAGACTGGGGAAAAAAAGGAGCTAGGAGAAACGCTGGTTGACTTGGCAAAACAAGACGAACTGGCACAGAGAGACAGGAAACACAGGGATAAATACACCAGGGACTAATGGGGAAAACAGGAGACACCTGGAGGTGGGTGGTGACAATCACAAAGTCAGGTGAAACAGATCAGGGCGTGACAAAATGGCCATAGTATTCTTTAAATTATCAAGTATTAATTAATCTAACACAACTGGATATGTGAAAATGTGGTCTCCACTATCATAGCTTCCTCCAATTCAGTCATACCAGATCAGTAATTGTCTTACTTTAAGGAAAGGGTGAAGGATTCAACTGGTGTCTGTGTTTCTCTTTAGCTCCTGGGCTATTTTACCTGTGACCTCCATCATCATTCGTCCTGAGTCTGTTGACGTCTGAGGAGTGGCCTGTCCTCTCTCATCTCTCTGGGGCTGGTGTGTGGGATGGCAGTACACACACACAGGCACAAACACACACACACCCATGTACAAATGTACGAGCGCACACACACACACACACACACAGACACATGCATGAACACACCCAATGTGAGTGAGTTCAGTAGTGTCTGTTTTCAAAGGGAACTCCCCCATCTCTCTACAACTCTGTTCTGGGTTTTTATGGTTTGTGTCTTCTTAAGGGCATCCATGCAGAACCAGGGGCAACATTCCCAAATGGTTTTGTGGGTGTCCGGTTGTCCTGACCAAACCTGGGTTCAAATAGTCAATTTTGTTTTCTTTCAAGTACTTTGATGTATTCAATTGGTCTAGCCTGGCACATTAGAAACAATGGAATTGTCCCGAAAGTGCAAACTCACCAGTCTGGCAATGCTAAAAGCAGCCCTGGGCACTTATTCATAAAGCGTCTCAGAGTGGAGTGCTAATCTAGGATCAGTTTGACCTTTAGATCACAATTAATATAATTACATGGACAGGAGGACCTGATCCTAGATCGCACTCCCACTCTGAGATTCTTTGTGAATACGGGCCCTGGGCTTCTTTACTACAGCAGTCCTTTTGGGATTATGTGGTTCAAACTTGACTGAGTTGCTATCATTAAGCATATCAGTAATATATGATAGATGAGTAATATATCAGTAATTTATAATATATCTGTAATAAATCAGTAATATATGATATATGAGTAATATATCAGTAATCTATAATAGATGAGTAATATATGAGTAATTTATAATATATGAGTAATCTATGAGTGATATATGAGTAATATATCAGTAATGTATGAGTAATATGTGATATATGAGTAATATATCAGTAATCTATAATAGATGAGTAATATATGAGTAATTTATAATATATGAGTAATCTATGAGTAATATATGATATATGAGTAATATATCAGTAATATATGATGTATGAGTAATATGTGATATATGAGTAATATGTGATATATGAGTAATATATCAGTAATATATGATCCTACACAGTTGCTATTACCTTACCTGCACTTTTAAGGGTCAGTGTTATCCGGGATCCTTGGGTCGTTCCTACCCTAAACCCTAACCCTTATCCCCTACCCTAACCTTAACCCTTATCTATCCCTAACCTTAACCCTTACCATTACCATTTTAAATGTCAACTTCAATGGGGTAGGGATGTCCCAAGGATCCCTGATAGCACATACCTTTAAAGTACACCATTGGAATAGATGTGGTCACAGCATGTTAGTACATCAGACAACATCTACTGAATCTCAAGCGTAGAGAGTGGAGGAGGAAAGGAGAGGAAAAGAGCCTTCTGTCCCCCAGACAAAAGAGGAAAAAGAGAAGAGCCTCATCTGTACATCCTTCCCCAGAGGATGAGAAGAGCGGTGGAGAGGGTCTGAAGATGTAGGAGGGGGTCTGGCAGGCTCTTAGTGATGATGAATGAGCTCCCCATCGATCACTCTGACAGGTGTCAGTGTGTCCCCGTCTCCGTCTCCCCCACACACCCTCACAAGATCAGGTATCCCTTTTCACAATGGGGGGCCTGCGCGGGATGTCCCTGGGATGGGTCTGCACAGAGGCCCCCGAAGGAGGACAATGGGGGGTCAGAGCCTTTGTGGGGAAGAGTGTGTCAGAGATGTCCCCTAGTCCCTCTCTCTGTTCTTGTGTGTGAGGCTCTCCCTACGCCCTACTTTGAGTCTATAAACATTGACAGAGGCTCATGTAACGCTTTGTGCCCCTCTGAAGTGCCGACGATGCGTCAAAC
This sequence comes from Brachymystax lenok tsinlingensis, assembly GCA_030435695.1. Taxonomy (NCBI): domain Eukaryota; kingdom Metazoa; phylum Chordata; class Actinopteri; order Salmoniformes; family Salmonidae; genus Brachymystax; species Brachymystax lenok. The sequence continues at coordinate 37,606,485 of CM059817.1, read as the reverse complement.
ACTCTAAAGAGAGAAAGAGAAGGATACACACACACTTAATTTGCCAGTAAAACTAATCGCATTGATACAGTTGCGGCCAAATATATTGGCACCCTTCTTCTGAAATAAGTTGAAGTTGATTTTCAACATTGCAGAAACAATTTCATTTTTGTAAACTTAAGTTGGATAAAATTATTGGCACCCTGAAGTACTTGTTTTCACAGTCTTTGGCCAAGAGCTTGATGCACCGTTCTACTGGCAATTTGGATCACTTTTCGGCAACAAACTGCTCTGTTTGAGGGGTGCCGTCCACCAACTGCTGTTTTCAGATTCTGCCATTGGTTATGGATGTATTCAGATCTGGACTCTAAGTTGGCCGCTGCAGAACAGTCCAGTGTTTCCTCTTGAACCATTCCGGGTTGCTTTTGATGTGTTTTGGGGATTATGTTCCTGCTGGAAGATCCACAACCTTCAACGGACACCCAGTTTTTGGACAGTTGGTTGAACATTGCACTCCAAAACACCTTGATGATCTCCTGAATTTATGATGACTTGCACAAGTTCCAGGCCTCTGTACAAGTGGCAGCAAAGTGACACCACAGCATTATTGACCCTCCCCCATGCTTGATTGTAGGGAGGTTATTTTTCTTTGAATGCTTTGTTTGGTCGTTGATAAACAGAAAGACCCCATTGCTGAAGGAGACACAAGAAAGCCTGATTGAACTTCTCAAAAACCCACCTAAACAAGCTCTTTGGCAATACAGATCAGCGCTGTGTTTACCGACAACCAAATTAAGCTACTATCAAACATGGGGAGGTTTGATAATACTGTGGGGTTGCTTTGCTGCCTCTGGTACTGGGTGCCTTGAAAATGAGGCTGTTGATCAGGCTGTTGATCGTGGCCTGTGGAATGTTGTCCCACTCCTCTTCAATGGCTGTGCGAAGTTTCTGGATATTAGCGGGAACTGGAACGCGCTGTCGTACACGTCGATCCAGAGCATCCCACACATGCTCAATGGGTGACATGTCTGGTGAGTATGCAGGCCATGGAAGAACTGGGACATTTTCAGGAATTGTGTACAGATCCTTGCATCATGGGGCTGTGCATTATCATGCTGAAACAAGAGGTGATGGTGGGGGGATGAATGGCACGATAATGGGCCTCAGGATCTCTTCACGGTATCTCTGTGCATTCAAATTAGCGTTGATAAAATGCAATTGTGTTTGTTGTCCGCAGCTTATGCCTGCCCAAACATTAACCCCACCGCCACCATTGAGCACTCTGTTCACAACATTGATATATTAATGTGGGGCGGCAGTTAGCCTAGTAGTTAGAGTGTTGGGCCAGTAACCGAAAGGTTGCTCGAAAGGTCGTGTCTTTTACTGAGGAGTGGCAATCGTCTGGCCGCTCTACCATAAAGGCCTGATTGTTGGAGTGCTGCAGAGATGTCCTTCTGGAAAGTTCTCCCATCTCCACAGAGGAACTCTAGAGCTCTGTCAGAGTGACCATCGGGTTCTTAGTCACCTACCTGACCCAAGGCCCTTCTCCCCCGACCTCATGGCTTGGTTTTTGCTCTGACATGCACTGTCAACGTTTGGACCTTATATAGACAGGTGTGTGCCTTTCCAAATCATGTCCAATCAATTGAATTTACCACAGGTAGACTCCAATCAAGTTGTAGAAAAATCTCAAGGATGATCAATGGAAACAGGATGCACTTCGAGTCTCATAGCAAAGGGTCTGAATAGTTGTGTAAATTAGGTATTTTTTCCCTTTTTTTATACATTTACAAATATATCTATCTGTCATTATGGGGTATTGTGTGTAAATTGTATATTTAATCAATTTTAGAATGAGGCTGTAACATGACAACGTGGAAAAAGTGAAGGGGTCTGAACACTTTCCGAAGGCCCTGTATATAGGCCTATAGAGATAAAGAGAGAAGTGATATGTACACTTTCCGAAGGCCCGAGAGAGAGAGAGAGAGAGAGACATGTACACTTCCAGAAGGCCCTGTATATAGGCCTATAGAGATAGAGAGAGAAGAAGTGACATGTACACTTTCCAATGTTAGCATTTCACTTCATGTGGAAATGAACAGACTGAGGAATGAATGAGCAATACATCTGTCTGTGAACAAATCTCAGATTCCACTCAGCTAAATGATATGGAATGTAGCCTGCATGACTGTACTGAATCTATAGATATAAGGGTGCCATGTGGCTCACAGATTGTGCAGTCCCTCCCTGCCCTGTGTATGTCAATTCTGAGTAAATGCGTCCTACGAGACCCTTCAGTTTTTGTTTACTGTTATTCTTCATGGACTCATTGGGCCTCTCCCCCCCCTCTCATCCCCCCTCTTCCTGTCTCAGACTGCCAGTCGGGCGTGGCTCTCCAGTTGTTGACAACACGTTGCCAGGGGAAACGGAGCTGTTTCGTCCGAGCGTCCACGCAAGAGTTTGGGGACCCGTGCTACTTGGGCACCAGGAAATATCTCAGTGTCATCTACGCATGTGGTGAGTCTCCAGTTGTCCTGATACCTGGGCAGCAGTTTTTTTTACATGACACCTAGTCAGCAGTTCCGAATGCAGACAGTAGAGGGAGGTGTTCTCTCATGTATGTGGATGAGGGGTTGATTGATACAGCTACGTTCTGCACGTGTCCCAGGTTTTTGTCTGTCTCTTAGCTCTGTCGTCTGTCTGTCAGTATCTCTCTCGCTTTCTCTTTCTCGTTCTATCTCTCTCACTCTCTATTTAGTCATTCATGTCTGATGACTCTCTGATGTTTATGGAGTGGTGCTCGTCTGCTCGTTTATGATTTTTGTCTCGACGGAAGAGAGAGGGGCTTCCTCCCTGTCTACCTAGCCACCACACCCCCAGGCTAATCCTGAGCTGTCACACTATAACTCATTAACACACACACACACATTCACAAACGAATGGGCACATATACACACACATACAGTACATACATGCACACACATACACACACCCCCAGGCTAATCCTGAGCTGTCACACTATAATTCATAAAAAAGCTGGAGCTGGAGCACACCCAGAGAAAATTATTTTGTGTGGAGGTGCTGACTAATGGCGAATAAACTGTAAGCTATAAAAATAAATAGTCGCACCCACATATGTAGAACCTCAGAGTAATTTATTTGGTAAAACACCAACGTGTGACTCACTTTATTTATTTTTACACTATAATTCATTAACACACACACACACTCACACATTCACAAACTAATGGACACACACACACACACTAATGCTGAGCTGTCACACTATAATTCATTAACACACACACACACACACTCACACATTCACAAACTAATAGACATACACACACACACACTCACACATTCACAAACTAATAGACATACACACACACACACTCACACATTCACAAACTAATGGACACACACACACTCTAATGCTGAGCTGTCACACTATAATTCATTAACACACACACACTCACACATTCACAAACTAATGGACACACACACACACACACACACACACACACACGCACTCTAATGCTGAGCTGTCACACTATAATTCATTAACACACACACACACACACACTCACACATTCACAAACTAATGGACACACACACACACACTCTAATGCTGAGCTGTCTCACTAATTCATTAACACACACACACACTAATGCTGAGCTGTCACACTATAATTTATTAACACACACACACACTCACACATTCACAAACGAATGGACACACACACATCAAGTGTTATTTGTCACATGCGCCGAATACAACAGGTGTAGACTGCTTCCTTACGAGCCCTTTCCCAACAATGCAGAGTTAAAAAGGAAGGACAAAATTAGCAAATGTAAAAAAAGAAATAGTAACACAATAAAATAACAATAACGAGGCTTTATACAAGGAGTACCGGTACCGAGTCAATGTGCAGGGGTATGAGGTAATTGAGGTAATTATGGGGGTAAAAGTGACAATCCGGATACATAATCAACAAAGTAGTGTGTGTATGTGGTAGTGTGTGTGGGTGGTGTCAATATGCATGTGTGTATTTGTGAGCATATGTAGTGTGTGTGTGTATTGGAGTGTCAGTGTAGTATGTGTAAGTGTGTGGGTAGAGTCCAGTGAGTGTGCACAGAGCCAGTGCAAGAGTGTCAGTGCAAGAAAATGAAAACAAAATACACACACGTTGTCCAAACACCTGCTGATCCAGGAAGTCAATCCATCAGTGCCAGGGTCTAGAGCCACTCAGACCGGACATGTCAACAAACACACACACAATTTCTAAGCCCACCTAACCCACACACTTATACACAACCCCCTAATGCCCCGAACCCTGTTTGAATGGTCTCCAAGAGATGTCCAGTGCCTATCATAACAGCAACAGGGGAACTCAGATTTGAGACTCTTTTTGGTATTTTTCATGTTATTGGAGACATTTGGGCTCAATCTCTGTCTGACCCTCCTTATCTGTATTTGATAACCAGAGTGCCAGAGTGTGCTCTTGGACAGTTTCAGAGATGTGGAGTGTGTGAGGAGGGGGCCACACAAACACACACACTTCCAGTCATGTGGAGTGTGAGTGTCAGGAAGGGGCTAGGTAGGGGGAATGGGGGGCCAAGGAAAATAAAGGGTGTAGGACAGGGGGAGAGGGGATGAAGAAATCGTTCTAGCTTTAGTAGACATGAAGTCACCAGGAGCTTGAGGCTTTAGGTAGTTGTGATTTTGGAGTATTCTCTTTCACGGCTGGTAATATGTATGATGTATGAGTGTGTGTCTGTGACCCCGTGTGTGGGGAGGGGGGGGCATTGTGTTTTTGCATACGTAAGTGTGTGTCACGAGAGCAAAATGTGTCTCAAAGTGGCTTATAGCATGGGGTCAATCGCTTTGACCATTTGTACCGTCCTCCATATGAATGTACGTAGTCAACATCCAAGGAATAGCCAACTCCTCACACACACACACACACACACACACACACACACACACACACACACACACACACACACACACACACACACACACACACTCACCACCCCCACACACACACACACACACACACACACACCACTCACCACACACACACACACACACACTCACTCACTCACACACTCACACTCACACTCACACTCACACTCACACTCCCACACACACACACACACACACTCACTCTCACTCACTCCACTGTCAGGCATCATTTGAACCCAAGTCCCACAGGAGGAAATCCCTATGGCTTGTTTATTTGTGAACGAGGCGCTGCATTAGCCTGATTAGGCCAGGGAATATACTAGAGACACTTTCACTTTCATTACATTGACCTATGTAGGACCCTATAGCAGCTTAATAGTTAGAATATAGGTTTCCCTTTTTGAATTTTGTTCAATCTTTCCAATGTGTCAAGTGATTATCTTTTTGTTTTCTCGTGATTTGGTTGGGTCTAATTGTGTTGCTCTGCTGGGGCTCTGTGGGCTCTGTTTGTGTTTGTGAACAGAGCCCCAGGACCAACTTGCTTAGGGGACTCCTCTTCATGTTTATTTCTCTGTAGATGATTTTGTTATGGAAGGTTTGGGAATCGCTTCCTTTTAGATGGATTTACAATTTACAGTTCTACTACACCTTGAAGAGGTATAAGGAAAAAGCTGGGTGTATTTGATAAATGGGCCTGCCCAAGGTTGGGCCTGCCCGAGGTTGATACAACCGAGATCCTGTTCCATTTTTATTCATTCTAATATGTACTTCTATGGTTGATACTGTGAAGTTGATCTTGTAGTGGTGCATGTTCCTCTGTGCATTCTAGCATCCACAGGTGGTAGTTTAGCACCACTCTGCACGCTAGTTTGTCCATTTCGTCTTGCGGTTCCAGCCCTATCAATGATTTGTGAAGCATCTACAGTGCCTTCGGAAAGTATTCAGACCCCTTGACTTTTTCCACATTTTGTTACGTTAGACTTATTCTAAAATGGATATTTTTTTTTAATTCCAAAGCAATCTACTAACAAGCTACACACAATACCCCATAATGACAAAGAAAAAAATATATTTTTAGAAATGTTTTGAAATGTCTTATTTACATAAGTATTCAGACCCTTTGTTGTGAGACTCGAAATTGATCTCCGCTGCATCCCGTTTCCATTGATCATCGTTGAGATGTTTCTACATCTTGATTGGAGTCCACATGGGGTAAATTCAATTGATTGGACATGATTTGGAAAGGCACACACCTGTCTATATAAGGTCCCACAGTTGAACATGCATGTCAGAGCAAATACTAAGCCATGATGTCGAGGAATTGTCCGTAGAGCCCAGAGACTGGGCTGTGTCGAGGCACAGATCTGGGGAAGGGTACCAAAACATTTCTGCAGCATTGAAAGTCCGCAAAAACACAGTGGCCTTCATCATTCTTTAATGGAAGAAGTATGGAACCACCAAGAGTCTTCCTAGAGCTGGCCGCCCGGCCAAACTGAACAATTGGGGGAGAAGGGCCTTGGTCAGGGAGATGAGAAAGAACCCGATGGTCACTCTGACAGAGCTCTAGAGTTCCTCTGTGATGGGAGAACCTTCCAGATGGACAACCATCTGTCACAGCCTGGTTTCTTCCTAGGTTTTGGCCTTTCTAGGGAGTTTTTCCTAGCCACCGTGCTTTTACACCTGCATTGCTTGCTGTTTGGGGTTTTAGGCTGGGTTTCTGTACAGCACTCTGTGACATCAGCTGATGTAAGAAGGGCTTTATAAATACATTTGATTTAATTTTGATTTGATTTTGATCTCTGCAGCACTCCACCAATCAGGCCTTTATGTTAGAGTGGCCAGACAGAAGCCACTCCTCAGTAAAATGCACATGACAGACCGCTTGCAGTTTGCTAAAAGACACCTAGGGTAAAGAGGGAGGGAGAGGTCATGAGCAGATGAGCTCCCACATCTTTCAGCATGTTTTTAAAAATAGATCAATTTAGATTTAGACAAACTTAGATATACAGGATGCTACCCTAAACAACATAACCTTCACTATGTCACCAGGACATATACAGGATGCTACCCTAAACAACATAACCTTCACTATGTCACCAGGACATATACAGGATGCTACCTAAACAACATAACCTTCACTATGTCACCAGGACATATACAGGATGCTACCCTAAACAACATAACCTTCACTATGTCACCAGGACATATACAGGATGCTACCCTAAACAACATAACCTTCACTATGTCACCAGGACATATACAGGATACTACCCTAAACAACATAACCTTCACTATGTCACCAGGACATATACAGGATGCTACCCTAAACAACATAACCTACACTATGTCACCAGGACATACAGTGGGGAAAAAAAGTATTTAGTCAGCCACCAATTGTGCAAGTTCTCTCACTTAAAAAGATGAGAGAGGCCTGTAATTTTCATCATAGGTACACTTCAACTATGACAGACAAAATGAGGGGAAAAAATCCAGAAAATCACATTGTAGGATTTTTTATGAATTTATTTGCAAATTATGGTGGAAAATAAGTATTTGGTCACATACAAACAAGCAAGATTTCTGGCTCTCACAGACCTGTAACTTCTTCTTTAAGAGGCTCCTCTGTCCTCCACTCATTACCTGTATTAATGGCACCTGTTTAAACTTGTTATCAGTATAAAAGACACCTGTCCACAACCTCAAACAGTCACACTCCAAACTCCACTATGGCCAAGACCAAAGAGCTGTCAAAGGACACCAGAAACAAAATTGTAGACCTGCACCAGGTTGGGAAGACTGAATCTGCAATAGGTAAGCAGCTTGGTTTGAAGAAATCAACTGTGGGAGCAATTATTAGGAAATGGAAGACATACAAGACCACTGATAATCTTCCTCGATCTGGGGCTCCACGCAAGTTCTCACCCGTGGGGTCAAAATGATCACAAGAACGGTGAGAAAAATCCCAGAACCACACGGGGGACCTAGTGAATGACCTGCAGAGAGCTGGGACCAAAGTAACAAAGCCTACCATCAGTAACACACTACGCCGCCAGGGACTCAAATCCTGCAGTGCCAGACGTGTCCCCCTGCTTAAGCCAGTACATGTTCAGGCCCGTCTAAAGTTTGCTAGAGAGCATTTGGATGATCCAGATGAGGATTGGGAGAATGTCAGATGAAACCAAAATATAACTTTTTGGTAAAAACTCAACTCGTCGTGTTTGGAGGACAAAGAATGCTGAGTTGCATCCAAAGAACACCATACCTACTGTGAAGCATGGGGGTGGAAACATCATGCTTTGGGGCTGTTTTTCTGCAAAGGGACCAGGACGACTGATCCGTGTAAAGGAAAGAATGAATGGGGCCATGTATCGTGAGATTTTGAGTGAAAACCTCCTTCCATCAGCAAGGGCATTGAAGATGAAACGTGGCTGGGTCTTTCAGCATGACAATGATCCCAAACACACCGCCCGGGCAACGAAGGAGTGGCTTGAAGAAGCATTTCAAGGTCCTGGAGTGGCCTAGCCAGTCTCCAGATCTCAACCCCATAGAAAATCTTTGGAGGGAGTTGAAAGTCCGTGTTGCCCAGCGACAGCCCCAAAACATCACTGCTCTAGAGGAGATCTGCATGGAGGAATGGGCCAAAATACCAGCAACAGTGTGTGAAAACCTTGTGAAGACTTACAGAAAACATTTGACCTCTGTCATTGCCAACAAAGGGTATATAACAAAGTATTGAGATAAACTTTTGTTATTGACCAAATACTTATTTTCCACCATAATTTGCAAATAAATTCATAAAAAATCCTACAATGTGATTTTCTGGATTTTCTTTCCTCATTTTGTCTGTCATAGTTGAAGTGTACCTATGATGAAAATTACAGGCCTCTCTCATCTTTTTAAGTGAATACTAAATACTTTTTTTCCCCACTGTATACAGGATACTACCCTAAACAACATAACCTTCACTATGTCACCAGGACATATACAGGATACTACCCTAAACAACATAACCTTCACTATGTCACCAGGACATATACAGGATGCTACCCTAAACAACATAACCTTCACTATGTCACCAGGACATATACAGGATTCTACCCTAAACAACATAACCTTCACTATGTCACCAGGACATATACAGGATTCTACCCTAAACAACATAACCTTCACTATGTCACCAGGACATATACAGGATGCTACCCTAAACAACATAACCTTCACTATGTCACCAGGACATATACAGGATGCTACCCTAAACAACATAACCTTCACTATGTCACCAGGACATATACAGGATAGTACCCTAAACAACATAACCTTCACTATGTCACCAGGACATATACAGGATAGTACCCTAAACAACATAACCTACACTATGTCACCAGGACATATACAGGATACTACCCTAAACAACATAACCTACACTATGTCACCAGGACATATACAGGATACTACCCTAAACAACATAACCTTCACTATGTCACCAGGACATATACAGGATACTACCCTAAACAACATAACTTTCACTATGTCACCAGGACATATACAGGATGCTACCCTAAACAACAATGATATCTGGAAATGTGCATGTACACCCTGGCCCACCTACTGTTGCTAGCCCCAATTCTGACTTGTGCTCTGATATCTGCTTCACTGATTTCTGCTCTCGTAAAAGCCTGGGTTTGCTCCACATTAACACTAGAAGCTTATTACCTAAAATGGATCAATTGAAAGTGTGGGTTCACAGCTCCAATCCAGATGTGTTGGTCATTACTGAGACGTGGTTAAGGAAGTAGGTTTTGAATACTGATGTTAACCTTTCTGGTTATAACCTTTTTCGGCAAGACAGATCTTCCAAAGGTGGGGGAGTGGCAATCTTTACCAAGGATCACCTTCAGTGCTTGGTTGTTTCCACCAAGTCTGTCCTCAAACAATTTGATTTGCTGGTTTTAAGTATTCAACTTTCAAATAGCTCTTTGTTGACTTTTGCTGGGTGCTATCGTCCTCTATCATATCAGCACCGGCCTGTACCCTACCTGCCCAAAGCTCTCTCCTGGACCCTTACACTAAGTCTGAATGTGTCCTGCTAAGTGACCTAAACTGGGACATGCTTAAACCACCTGACCAAGTCCTAAAGCAATGGGACTCCCTAAATCTTTCTCAGATTATCACCAATCCCACAAGGTATGACTCCAAACACCCAGAAAACACCAGACTGATACCTATCAGGATTATTTGGGAGGATAACATCAAGCCTGGGACATAAAGTTCTTCCTTATACCTCTTCAAGGCTTGATGTTATCCTCCCAAATAATCCTGAGAGGTATCAGTCTGGTGTTTTTCTGTAATGACCTTAGTGATCACTGTTTTATAGCCTGTGTTTGTAATGGCTGCTCAGTGAAACGACCTGTCCTGATTTATACGCTTGCTAAAAAACTTTCATGAGCAAGCTTCCTTCATGAACTGGCCTCTGTAAAATGGTATAGAATCAGGTTGATCCCCTCTGTTGAAAACACTTGGACCTTTTGTTTTATATTTTCAGTGGTATCGTTAACAAACACACCCCCATAAAGAAATAACACAGGTTCAGCCCCTGGTTCGACCGTGATCTTGCAGAGTTACTCCACCTCAAGAATTGCATTTGGCGAAAGGCTCGGCACACGCATACTCAGTCTGACTGGCTCTCGTTCAGGCAAATGAGAAAAAAGTGCACTCAGGCTAACCCGGAAGGCCAAATTTGGTTACTTTAAGGAGCAGTTCTCTCTCTCTGTGGGTCAAACCCCAAGAAGTTCTGGAAAACGGTTAAAGACCTGGAGAATAAACCCTCCTCCTCACAGCTGCCCATGTCCCTTAAAGTAGATGATGTGGTTGTTACTGACAAGAAGCTGAGCTCTTTAATCATCACTTCATTAAGTTTCCTATTTGACAGCCATGCCTCCTTGCCCATCTAACATTTCCTCATCTCCCAGCCCTTCTAAAGCGACTATCCCCGATGCTTCTCCCTCTTTTCCCCCTGCCCCTCTACAAAGTTTCTCCCTTCACTGAGTCCAAGGTGCTAAAGGAGCTCCTGAAATTTGACCCCAAAAAGCCATCTGGGTCAGATGGTTGAGACCCTTTTCTTCTTTAAGGTTGCTGCCCCTATCATCGCCAATCCTATCTCCAACCTTTTTAACCTCTCTCCTTTCTGGGGAGGTTCCCATTGCTTGGAAGGCAGCCATGGTTCGTCCTTTATTTAAAGGGGGAGATCATGCTGATCCTAACTGTTATAGGCCTATTTCTATTTTGCCCTGTTTATCAAAAGTGTTGGAACAACTTGTCAATAATCAACTGACTGGCTTTCTTGATGTCTATAGTATTCTCTCTGGTATGCAATCTGGTTTCCGCTCAGGTTAAGGATGTGTCACTGCAACCTTAAAGGTCCTCAATGATGTCACCATTGCCCTTGATTCTAAGCAATGTTGTGCTGCTATATTTATTGACTTGGCCAAAGCTTTTGATACGGTAGACCATTCCATTATTGTGGGCCGGCTAAGGAGTATTGGTGTCTCTGAGGGGTCTTTGGCCGGGTTTGCTAACTACCTCACTCAGAGTGCAGTGTATAAAGTCAGAAAAACTGCTGTCTCAGCCACTGCCTGTCACCAAGGGAGTACCCCAAGGCTTAATCCTAGGCCCCTTCTCAATTTACATCAACAACAAGCTCTCTCATCCATTTACAAGCAGATGATACAGTCTTAAACTCAGCTGGCCCCTCCCCAGATGTTGTGTTAAATGCTCTACAACAAAGCTTTCTTAGTGTCCAACAAGCTTTCTCTACCCTTAACCTTGTTCTGAACACCTCCAAAACAAAGGTTATGCGGATTGGTAAGAAGAATGCCCCTCTCCCCACCGGTGTGATCACTACCTCTGAGGGTTTAGAGCTTGAGGTAGTCACCTCATACAAGTACTTGGGAGTATGGCTAGATGGCACACTGTCCTTCTGTCAGCACATATCAAAGCTGCAGGCTAAAGTTAAATCTAGACTTCCTCTATCGTAATCTCTCCTCTTTCACCCCAGCTGCCAAACTAACCCTGATTCAGATTACCATCCTACCCATGTGTCACGACATCGACTGAAGTCGCTTCCCCTCCTCGTTCGGCGGCATTCGGCAGTCGACTTCACCGGTCTTCTAATCATCACCGATCTACTTTTCCTTTTCCATTTGTCTTGTCTTGTTTTTCACACACCTGGTTTGCATTCCCCATCATTATCTGTTGTGTATTTAACCCTCTGTTTTCCCCCATGTCCTTGTGTGTGATTGTTTATTGTTAAGCCGTTTCTTTCCGGCTGGTGCATTTATTTTATGCCTCGCCTGTTTTGCGTTTGGCATGTGTTTTGTATTTACGCATTTAGCGTTTTCCTAGATATTTTATTTGAGAAAAGTTTTTGCTCACTCAGTACTGTTCTCCTGTGCCTGACTTCTATGCACCAGCTACACAAGAGCCTGACACCATGCTAGATTACGGAGACATAATTTATAGATCGGCAAGTAAGGGTGCTCTCGTGCGGCTAGATGTTCTTTACCATTCAGTCATCAGATTTTCCACCAATGCTCCTTATAGGACACATCACTGCACCGTGTAAACTGGTCATCTCTGTATACCTGTCGCAAGACCCACTGGTTGATGCTTATTTATAAAACCCTCTTAGGCCTCACTCCCCCCTATCTGAGAGATCTACTGCAGCCCTCATGCTCCACATACAACACCCGATCTGCCAGTCACATTCTGTTAAAGGTCCCCAAAGCACACACATCCCTGGGTTGCTCGTATTTTCAGTTTGCTGCAGCTAGCGACTGGAACGAGCTGCAACAAACACTTAAACTGGACAGTTTTATCTCAATCTCTTCATTCGAAGACTCAATCTTGAACACTCTTACTGGCAGTTGTGGCTGCTTTGCGTGATGCATTATTGTCTCTACCTTCTTGCCTTTTGTCCTGTTGTCTGTGCCCAATAATGTCTGTACCATGTTTTGTGCTGCTACCATGTTGTTGTCATGTTGTTTTGCTACCATGCTGTGTTGTCATGTGTTGCTGCCTTGCTATGTTGTTGTCTTAGGTCTCTATGTTGTGTTGTCTCTCTTGCCTTGGTGTGTGTTTTGTACTATATTTATACAGTTGAAGTCTGAAGTTTACATACACCTTAGCCAAATACATTTAAACTCAGTTTTTCACAATTCCTGACTTTTAATCCTAGCAACTGTCCCTGTCTTAGGTCAGTTAGGATCACCACTTTATTTTAAGAATGTGAAATGTCAGAATAATAGTAGAGAGTGATTTATTTCCGCTTTTATTTCTTTCATCACATTCCCAGTGGGTCAGAAGTTTACATTCACTCAATTAGTATTTCACTCACTCGCCCCAAACTTCTGACCCACTGGAATTGTGATACAGTGAATTATAAGTGAAATAATCTGTCTGCAAACAATTGTTGGAAAATTACTTAGATAGATGTCCTAACTTAAGTAGATGTCCTAACCGACTTGCCAAAACTATAGTTTGTTAACAATAAATTTGTGGTTGAAAAACGAGTTTTAATGACTCCAGTGTTATGTAAACTTCCGACTTCAATCCCAGGCCCCGTCCCCGCAGAAGGCCTTTTACCTTTTGGTAGGCTGTCATTGTAAACAATACTTTTTTCTTAACTTAATTGCCTAGTTAAATAAAGGTTAAATAAAATAAATTAATAAAACCTAAAAGACTCTAAGACCATGAGAAACAAGATTCTCTGGTCTGATGAAACCAAGATTGAACTCTTTGGCCTGATTGCCAAGCGTCACTTGGAGAAAGAAAAACCTGGCACCATCCCTACGGTGATGCATGGTGGTGGCAGCATCACGCTGTGGGGGTGTTTGTCAGCGGTACGGACTGGGAGACTAGTCAGGATAGAGGCAAAGTTGAACAGAGCAAAGTACAAAGAGATCCTTGATGAAAGCCTGCTCTAGAGTGCTCAGGACCTCAGACTGGGGCGAAGGTTCACCTTCCAACAGGACAATGACCCTATTTACACAGCCAAGACAATGAAGGAGTGGCTTTGGAACAAATGTCCTTGAGTGGCCCAGCCAGAGACCTGACTTGAACCCAATCTAACATCTCTGTAGAGACCTGAAAATAGCTGTGCAGCAACGCTCCCAATCCAACCTGACAGAGCTTGAGAGGATCTGCAGAGAGGAATGGGAGAAACTCCCCAAAAACTGATGTGCCAAGCTTGTAGTGTCATACTCAAGAAGACTCAAGACTGTAATCGCTGCCAAACGTGCTTCAACAAAGTACTGAGTAAAGGGTCTGAATACTTATGTCATTAGGACATTTTTCTAAAAACCTGTTTTTCCTTTGTCATTATGGTGTATTGTGTGTAGATTGATGAGGGGGACTATTTAATCCATTCTAGAATAAAGATGTAATGTAACAAAATGTGGAATAAGTCAATGGTTCTGAATGCACTGTATATCGGCCCAATAAAGTGTTTAAGTTGGACTGCCGCAGGCTATTGTGTGGCTGTATATTCCTGTATTGAGGTCAGTATTGGCTGTGGGGGTCCCAGTGACCCAGACCCCTCAGCCCTACTTTCTCAGACCTTCCATTCCCAGCTGGCCACTCTTCTTATCTCACCACCACTTCCTTCCTCTCTGGGGCCAAACACTGCCTGCATGGCCTCCTGCACACAGAGAGAGACACAGCCACAGGGCTTCCTGATATGTGTGTGTGTGTGTGTGTAAATTGGTACTAAAGCCCTGCATAGCATGGCACGCGCCGGACCTCACATACTTCTAGCTTCAAAGGAAGCGTAAAGATCTCTCCCAGAGCTCCTCAGAGAAATTAGAGCAATAAACACACACACTCTCTCCCCCACCCACATCCGGAAGAACGCAAACTGTTACCCTGACGACTGAACCCAGACCATCAAGCCCGCCCTGCCGGTGACCGTCTGTTTCCACAATTTGTTCGTTCGTTGACACAAACACACCAGAGACTAAGTGGCAGTATGTGTGTGTGCGTGCGTACGTGTGTGAAGCAAGCCGCTGAACCCTTTCTTCAGTATACCGAACACCAGTGTCTAGTTCACTGGGTCCTAGCCTCTGGTGCTAGCCTCCAGCCTGTAGTATGCTCCTGTCCCCAGTCCTTAAGTGCTGCAATTAATCAATTTCCTGTAACCAATCACCTGCCTTCAATTGGCATTCTTTTTTATCCCCTGTAGAAACCCACAACTAACTTGCACTCGTTCACAGACTTGTTCTGGCGTTCAGAGGGCCATTCGGGGCTATCCATGACGCTAGAGCGCAGTGAGAGGAAGTCTATTGGAAGAGGGAGACTTTCTCTTGATAAGTCAGTGGGGTTTTCAACCCTGAGGGAGGAGGGCTTGGAGGGCTGTTAATGTGTGTGTGTGTTCAGCTGCAGGCCAGCTAGTCAGCAATGGGTCCACTGGGCCTTCCTCTGCCTCTGCATCCTGTCTGTTATAGATACATGTAGTTCTGTCCTTGAGATGTTCTTGTTTATTAATGTTCTGCATCCTGTCTGTTATAGATACATTTAGTTCTGTCCTTGAGATGTTCTTGTTTATTAACGTTCTGCATCCTGTCTGTTATAGATACATTTAGTTCTGTCCTTGAGATGTTCTTGTTTATTAACGTTCTGCATCCTGTCTGTTATAGATACATGTAGCTCTGTCCTTGAGCTGTCCTTGTCCATGAATGTTCTGCATCCTGTCTGTTATAGATACATGTAGTTCTGTCCTTGAGCTGTTCTTGTTCATGAATGTTCTGCATCCTGTCTGTTATAGATACATGTAGTTCTGTCCTTGAGCTGTTCTTGTTCATGAATGTTCTGCATCCTGTCTGTTATAGATACATGTAGTTCTGTCCTTGAGCTGGTCTTGTCTATTCATGTTCTGTGTCATGTCATGTTTCATGTTTTGTGACCCCAGGAAGAGTAGCTAATGGGGATCCTAATAAAATACCAAATACAGTTTAAACACACACACATACATCTAAAGGACTAACCACTGGTCTCTAGTGGTTTTATGGTCTCCGTTGCCTGTCGAGCTGTATGTGAGTATAAGAAGTAGAAGAATCCTAATGTCCGTCTGAAATGGCACCCTATTCCTTATATAGTGCACTGCTTTTAGCCACAGTCCTATGGGCTCTAATTGCAGCCATAGTTTCTGTTCCAATCAGTGGAGGCTGGTGGGAGGAGCTATAGGAGGACATGTCTGGAATGGAACATATGGAACGGTATCAAACACGTCACAGGGTACCAGTTTGAAAATGTATGCGCTCTACCGTAAGTCGCTCTGGATAAGAGGGTCTGCTAAATGACTAAAATGTAAAATGTGAAAATCTCACACATATGGAAACCACGTTTGACTCCGTTCCATTTGTTCCGTTCCAGCCATTACAATGAGCCTGTCCTCCTATAGCTCCTCCCACCAGCTTCAACTAGGTCCAAGTTTCCCACACTTGCCACTACTACTTCTCCTACTTAGAACGTAGTCAAATCAAGTTCTATTTGTGTCATGCTTCCTAAACAACATGTGTAGACTAACAGGGAAATTCTTACTTACTTCCCAACAATACAGAGAGAGAAAAAGAGAACTTGGCTATATACACGGTGTACCAGTACCGAGTCGATATGCAGGGGTACGAGGTAATTGAGGTGGATATATACATATAGGTAGGGATAACTAGGCAACAGGATAGATAATAACAGTAGCAGCAGCGTATGTGATGAGTCAAAAGAGTTAGTGCACAAAGGGTCAATGCAGATGGTCTGGGTAGCTATTTGGTTAACTATTTAACTAACTAATCAAATCAAATGTTATTGGTCACATACACGTGTTCAGCAGATGTTATTGGTCACATACACGTGTTTGTCAGATGTTATTGGTCACATACACGTGTTTAGCAGATGTTATTGGTCACACACACGTGTTTAGCAGATGTTATTGGTCACATACACGTGTTTAGCAGATGTTATTGGTCACATACACGTGTTTAGCAGATGTTATTGGTCACATACACGTGTTTAGCAGATGTTATTGGTCACATACACGTGTTTAGCAGATGTTATTGGTCACATACACGTGTTTAGCAGATGTTATTGGTCACATACACGTGTTTAGCAGATGTTATTGGTCACATACACGTGTTTAGCAGATGTTATTGGTCACACACACGTGTTTAGCAGATGTTATTGGTCACATACACGTGTTTAGCAGATGTTATTGGTCACATACACGTGTTTAGCAGATGTTATTGGTCACATGCACGTGTTTAGCAGATGTTATTGGTCACATACACGTGTTTAGCAGATGTTATTGGTCACATACACGTGTTTAGCAGATGTTATTGGTCACATACACGTGTTTAGCAGATGTTATTGGTCACATGCACGTGTTTAGCAGATGTTATTGGTCACATACACGTGTTTAGCAGATGTTATTGGTCACATACACGTGTTTAGCAGATGTTATTGGTCACATACACGTGTTTAGCAGATGTTATTGGTCACATACACGTGTTTAGCAGATGTTATTGGTCACATACACGTGTTTAGCAGATGTTATTGGGTTTGTAGCGAAATGCTTATGTAGCTGGATAACTATTTAGCTGTCTTATGGCTTGGAGGGTAGAAGTTGTTCAGGGTCCTGTTTGTTCCAGACTTGGTGCATCAGTATCGCTTGCCGTGCGAGAGTCAAGTTCTGGCCAAGTTCAGGCCAGTCAAGTTCTTCCACAACGATCTCATCAAATAATTTCTGTATGGACTTCGCTTTCTGCACAGGGGCATTGTCATGCTGAAACAGGAAAGGGCCTTCCCCAAACTGTTGCCACTGTTGGAACTCACTAGTGAGTGTTGCGACCGAGGACAGACGATTTTAATGCCTGTTATTTGTCTGTTATTTTTTAGCAAATCACTGTCCACAAAGCTGACCTTTTTAGCAGGAACATCAACTTTTCAGCAAAAAAAGTACAGTTGAAAAGCATCTGAAAAATGTTAATACATCAAATTGAGTCCGACTATCTACTGATCTGAGCTGCGTTTATTTCAGTTAAGTGTTGCTCTACGGGTGTCGTCTGTGCACTTCACCCAAGCTCTCCCGTCAGCGAATCAGACACAGAGGAAGGCACTGGAGGCCTTTTGCCGCTCGTTGGTGGGCGGCTGAGTGGGCGGTTGCCGTGGTGATTTGCTGATGCCAGGTGGTCAGGGGATTGTGCTTGGTCAGCGTTTTTTAGCCAGCTGATGTCTGTCCCGCTCCCACACATTCTAGCGTACTCACATTATCCAGTAGCGGCTGGCACAAACACACACACACACACACATATACACACACACATTGACACGTATTTATGCAACGATGCACACATACTGTACGTACACGCACGCACACATACACACACACACACATAACACACAATGCACTTTGTACAGCTCTCAGTTTAATACACTTGATATGGAATCGGTGTTTGGTGCCTAAGGGCCATACAGTGAGAGCTTTGATCAGATTAGAGTGTTTTTCTAACAAAGTGGATTACATGTTAAAAGGTGTTTTGTTCCCTATATTCCATTTAATGTTCTAGTGGGTTCTAAAACATATTCAGTTTCTCCATTTCTCTCTGTCATCCCTCTCTGTATCCCTCTCTCACTGCGTCTGTGTCTCAGTCACTCTCTTTCTCGCTGTATCCCTCGCTGAAACACTCTCTCACTCTGTACCCATCTCTCTTTCTCTCACTCCCTGTGTGTCGCTCTCTCTCTATTTGATCTCTCTGTTCTCAGTCTCTCTCTCTGTACCCCCTCGCTCTCTTCTTCTCTTTTCTCTCTCTCTCTCTCTCTCTCTCTCTCTCTCTCTCTCTCTCTCTCTCTCTCTCTGGCTGATTCTCTTTGGGTGGTTTGAATACAGTAAACAATGGCGTCCTTATGTTAGGAAATGTCCAAACTTTTTGTTAATTCGCGTCAATGCTAATCAAATCACATCCATGAGGAAATCTCTCCTTCTCTCTTACCCTCTCTAGTTCTCTCACTCATTCTCCAAGTCAATCATTCATTCATTCACTCATTCTCTCTTTGATTCTCTCTCTATCTCTCTCTTTATCTCACTTTTTCTTTCACCATTCGGTCTCTGTGAAGGACAGTTCCATTGTGGACCCTCTGTTCTATGTGAATGACGAGAGCTTGTTTTGTTGCAAATGTGACTTTTGTTTAATTTCATATTCATACCATGAAATTAGAATAAACAACATATATAATCTATATAATCACCCACTAACGGTTAATTAGCACTGTACAATAACTGATCAACACTGCCTGAGGGGGTATGCACTGTAGAGTACAAAGCTAATCTAACAGTAGCGGTTAATTAGCACTGTACAATAACGGATCAACACTGGCTGAGGGGGTATGCACTGTAGAGTACAAAGCTAATCTAACAGTAGTGGTTAAATAGCACTGTACAATAACGGATCAACACTGCCTGAGGGGGTATGCATTGTAGAGTACAAAGCTAATCTAACAGTAGCGTTTAATTAGCATTGTACAATAACGGATCAACACTGGATGAGGGGGTATGCACTGTGGAGTACAAAGCTAATCTAACAGTAGAGGTTAATAGCACTGTACAATAACGGATCAACACTGGATGAGGGGGTATGCACTGTGGAGTACAAAGCTAATCTAACAGTAGAGGTTAATAGCACTGTACAATAACGGATCAACACTGGCTGAGGGGGTATGCACTGTGGAGTACAAAGCTAATCTAACAGTAGAGGTTAATAGCACTGTACAATAACTGATCAACACTGGCTGAGGGGGTATGCACTGTAGAGTACAAAGCTAATGTAACAGTAGCGGTTGATTGTGGAGCGCCAAGAAGAAGTCAGTCTGGCCAGGCCTAGGCTGTGTCTGAAATAGCACCCTATTCCCGACGTAGTGCCCCACTTTTGACCAGAAAAAGTAGTCCACCATATAAGGAATAGGGTTTCATTTGGGATGCTGCCCTAGTCTAGCGACAGAAGACTGACTAGCTTTTCTATTGCTTGTATGACGTTAGCGCTTTGCCTTTGATGGTCTATTATGAAAATAAATAAAAGCAGAGTAACAAAGTTCCATGCCAGCGGATGGAGAGATAGAGGCTTTGATCGCTCTATCTATCAACAGACGACTTGATATGGCCCGGACTGTAACACAGAGAGAGGGGGGTTGTGTGTGTGGGGGTGGGGAGTGGGGTTGCGTCCACCTGCCCACTAATCTTATCTCCAGCATGTCTCCACTATCATGTGCTTATCTTGTCTCTCTTACCTCGCCCAATCATAGTGCGGGATCATAGAGGTCAGAGGGCATGGTCGGGGTTGCTATGGGACACAAAAAGGGGGACCCTCTGAAGACTTTAAAAAAAGACAACGTCCAACCTTGATTCAATAGGCACATTGTTTACATTTGTATGCACTTTGCTGCTTAAAGAAAATAGAACACATGGCCGTTATCTCTCCAAGTATCTATCCAAGTGTTTTTTTTTTTTGTCCTTCCAGATGCAGTACAGTAGACACACTGCTGTGTGCAGGGCCTCTGCCTTTTGTTTCCACGGGGCCCATCGGATGGTCATTTTAGAGACAAGCTACTCCGGTGGCCCTGGTTCTAATCAAAGACCCATGTGTTGTGTGTTCCATCCCCTTGTCACAGTTCCAGCTCCCTCTCCTTGGCTCTGATCTAATAGACAAATAAGTGTTGTGTTTTTTCCAGTGAGGGGGAAAGCTCTCATTTCTCTATTACGCCATTGTGTTGTCCTCAAAAGCTTTAGAAATGGGACAAAAGGAACATACACCCCCGCGCACACACATATGCACACACACACACAGGCACTGTGGTTTTTCACCTCAGTTATTTTCCCAAATGTGTTTCCCAATGGCGTCTTTGTTGGTCTGGAAAGTCGGGAAAACTCTGGACATACAATAGTAGCCTAACACACTGAAATTATCCTCACAATGCTCTAAGCAAGTTAGTGACTAGTGATGTGCTGTGTAGAGACTAATGATTTCCAGTCAATAGCAGGTTTTGGGTTTCTTTGAGAGGGAGAGGGAGAGAGAGACCCCTAGTCGTACACTAGCCCAAGCCAATGGCATGTACCAGATGCTCAGCAGGCTCTGCTCACACATACTGCTCTGATGCCAAACCACACAACTAACAACATTGGAGACTTTATGGAACACAAAGTCTTCACTATCTCATCCTGGAATATTTGACCTCTCAGCTTTCCCTATCAAATCAAAAAATGTCAAACAGAGAAACGAAAAAACTTAACAAAAATGACAAATGGTTTGATGAACAATTCAATAACCTAAGAAAGAAATTGAAACCTATCCAACCAAAAAATCTAACCAAAATAAACACTAAACAAACAACAACACGAAGAGTTGCCTATCCAAAATGGAGATGTATGGGTAAACCACGTCTCCAATCTTTTTGTCCCTATAACAAAGAACAAACATCACAAACATGTACATGATCAAATACAAATCTTAGAATCAACTACCAGAATCCACTGGATTCTACAATTACATTGAATGAACTACAGGACAAAAAACAAACTGTCCAACCCAAAAAGGCCTGTGGTGTTGATGGTATCCTCAATGAAATGAGAAAATATACAGACAATTGGCTATTCTTAAACTCTTTAACATCATCCTTAGCTGTGGCATCTTCCCCAATATTTGGAACCAATTACTGATCACCCCAATCCACAAAAGTGGAGACAAATTTGACCCCAATAACTACCGTGGGATATGCGTCCATAGCAACCTTGGGAAAATCCTCTGCATTATCATTAACAGCCGACTCATACATTTCCTCAGTGAAAACGATGTACTGAGCAAATGTCAAATTGGCTTTTTACCAAATTACCATACGACAGACCACGTATTCACCCTGCACACCATAATTGACAAACAAACAAACCAAAACAAAGGCAAAGTCTTCTCATGCTTTGTTGATTTAAAAAAAATATTTTGACTCAATTTGGCATGAGGGTCTGCTATACAAATTGATGGAATGTGGTGTTGGGGGAAAAACGTACGACATTATAAAATCCATGTACACAAACAAGTCTGCAGTTAAAATTGGCAAAAAACACACATTTCTTTCCACAGGGCCGTGGGGGGAGACAGGGATGCAGTTTGAGCCCCACCCTCTTCAACATATATATTAACAAATTGGCAAGGGCACTAGAACAGTCTGCAGCACCCGGCCTGACTCTAATAGAATCTGAAATCAAATGTCTACTGTTTGCTGATGATCTGGTGCTTCTGTCCCCAATCAAGGAGGGCCTACAGCAGCACCTAGATCTTCTGCACAGATTCTGCCAGACCTGGGCCCTGACAGTAAATCTCAGTGAGACAAAAATCTAATCAAATGGTGTTGGTCACATACACATGGTTACCAGATGTTAATGCGAGTGTGCTTGTGCTTCTAGTTCCGACAGTGCAGCAATATCAACAAGTAATCTAACAATTCCACAACAACTACCTAATACACACAAATCTAAGTAAAGGGATGGAATAAGATTATGTACATATAAATATATGGATGAGCAATGACCGAGCGGCATAGACGAGATGGAATAAATATAATATAAAATACGGTATATACATCTGGGATGAGTAGTGCAAGATATGTAAACATCATTATTAAAGTGGCCTTAATAAAGTGACAAGTGATCCATTTGTTAGAGTGGCCAATGATTTCAAGTCTGAATGTAGGCAGCAGCCTCTCTGTGTTAGTGATGGCTGTTTAACAGTCCGACGGCCTTAAGATAGAAGCTGTTTTTCAGTCTCTCGGTCCCAGCTTTGTTGCACCTGTACTGACCTCGCCTTCTGAATGGTAGCGGGGTGAATAGGCAGTGGCTCGGGTGGTTGTTGTCCTTGATTATCTTTGACATAAAATAATGGTGTTCCAAAAAAGGTCCAGTTGCCATGACCACAAATACAAATTCCATCTAGACACCGTTGCCCTAGAGCACACAAAAAAACTAGACGTACCTCGGCCTAAACATCAGCGCCACAGGGAACTTCCACAAAGCTGTGAACAAGCTGAGAGACAAGGCAAGAAGGGCCTTCTATGTCATCAAAAGGAACATCCAATTAGGATCTGGTAATTTTTTTTAATATATTTCACCTTTATTTAACCAGGGATTGCTGGGGCGCTATAGCGGGCTGCTCCCGACACTACCAGGTGAAATGTAAAGCGCCAAATTCAAAATCCCAAAGTTGAATTATTAAACATCCACCAATATAAAAGTGTTCCATACTCATCAAAAGCTCTGTTTCTTGGCAATATCACAGCGTTGTCAGATTTCAAAAAGGCTTTACGGCGAAAGCAGCACATTTGATTGTTTGAGGGTAGCACCTCACATATTTTTCCCATAGCCATGAATCGATTAGCCATCATGGCACACACATAACACATTTCACAGCGAAAACAAATCAATTACCTGTTGAAGAACTTCTGCTGAGGTCATCCTAAGTGTCCAACGAAGACAATCCATGGTTCTTTTGTTAGAAAAAGTAATGTATTTTATCCATAAATCCTCCATTTGGTTCGCGCGTTATAATCAGAAACGACAGCCTCCACTACTCCATTGAAACGTGACGCAAACTCGTTCATCTTATACCTATAAACTTGTCCAAGAACAATCAAACATAGTTTTAAATGTATCCTTAGGAACACTTTTCCGTATATTTACTATTATAAATCAACCGAATATAAACTGATCGATAAAGGCGGTAAAAAGACACTGCGCGCCTTCTCGGGAACGCGCACTGGGTACTGTTGACATAAAAGAGACACTTCCTGGTTTGCTCTTATTCTCTGGTCTAATTCATCCAAAATGAAATTTTACACTGTCTCCAGACTGTTGACATCTAAAGGAAGCGATGGGTACTGCATTCATATGCCCTTATATGGTCATTTTCATGAGGGAGGGGTTCCCAAATGAGCAATGTGTCAAAATCACTTTTTCCAGGACAGAAATTCCTCGGGGTTTCGCCTGCTATATGCGTTCTGTTTTACTCACAGACAAATGGTTAACAGTCTTGGAAAGTTCAGAGTGTTTCCTATCCAATGGTACCAAATATGTGCATATCCTATTTTCTGGGCCTGAATGGGAGGTATTTTACTTTGGGCATGCCAGGCTCTCCAAAACCGACCCCTCAGCTGCCACTCCCTAACAAGTTAACCAGGTAGGCCAGTTGAAAACAAGTTCTCATTTACAACTGTGACCTGGCCAAGATAAAGCAAAGCAGTGCTCACAAACAACAACACAGAGTTGCACATGGAATAAACAAGTGTACAGTCAATAACACAATAGAAAAAAGGAAAGTCTATATACAGTGTGTGCAAATGGCGTGAGGAGTTAAGGCAATAAATAGGCCATAGTAGCGAAGTAAATACATTTTAGCAAATTAACACTGGAGTGATAGATGTGCAGATAATGTGCAAAAGAGTAGAAAAGTAAATAAAAACAATATGGGGATGAGGTAGGTAGATTGGATGGGCTATGTACAGCTGCAGCGATCGGTTAGCTGCTCAGATAGCTGATGTTTAGTGAGGGAAATATGTTAGTGAGGGAAATATGTCTCCAGCTTCAGCGATTTTTGCAATTCGTTCCAGTCATTGGCAGCAGAGAACTGGAAGGAAAGGCGGCCAAAGGTGAGATATACCTGCTGGAGCGAGTGCTACGGGTGGGTGTTGTTATCGTGACCATTGAGCTGAGATAAGGCGGACCTTTACCTAACAAAGACTTATAGTTGACCTGGAGCCAGTGGGTCTGACGACGAATATGTAGCGAGGGCCAGCCGATTAGACCATACAGGTCGCAGTGGTGGGTGGTATATAGGGCTTTGGTGACAAAACGTATGGCACTGTGATAGACTGCATCCAGTTTGCTGAGTAGAGTGTTGGAGGCTATTTTGTAAATGACATCCCCGAAGTCGAGGATCGGTAGGATAGTCAGTTTTACTAGGGTATGTTTGGCGGAGTGAGTGAAGGAGGCGTTTGCCATTTCTAGATTAATTTTGGATTGGAGATGTATAATAAGAGTCTGGAAGGAGAGATTACAGTCTAGCCAGACACCTAGGTATTTGTAGATGTTCTAAGTCAGAACCGTCCAGAGTAGTGATGCTAGTTGGGCGGGCGGGTGCGGGGGCAGCGAACGGTTGAAAGCACCTACCAAGAATTCACAAAATGGGACAAACGCCAAATTGAGACTCCATACAGAATTCTGCAAAAATATCCTGTGTCCCATGAAAAACACCAAATAATCCATGCAGAGCAGAATTAGGCAGATATCCGCTAATTATCAAAATCCAGAAAAGAGACGTTAAATTCTACAACCACTTGAAAGGAAGTGATTCCCAAACCTTCCATAACAAAGCCATCACCTACAGAGAGATGAACCTGGAGAAGAGTCCCTAAGCAAGCTGGTCCTGGGGCTCTGTTCACAAACACAAACAGACCCCACAGAGCCCCAGAGCCCCAGGACAGCAACACAATTAGACCCAACCAAGTCATGAGAAAACAAAAAGATAATTACTTGATACATTGGACAGAATTAACAAAAAAACTGAGCAAACTAGAATGCTATTTGGCCCTTAACAGAGAGTACACAGTGGCAGAATACCTGACCACTGTGACTGACCCAAACTTAAGGAAAGCTTTGACTATGTACAGACAGTGAGCGTAGCCTTGCTATTGAGAAAGGCCGCCGTAGGCAGACCTGGCTCTCAAGAGAAGACAGGCTATGTGCACACTGCCAACAAAATGATGGGGGCTACTGAGCTGCACTTCCTAACATCCTGCCAAATGTATTAGCATATTAGAGACACATATTTCCCTCAGATTACACAGATCCACAAATAATTTGAAAAAGAACCCAATTTTGATCAACTCACATATCTATTGGGTGAAATACCACAGTGTGCCATCACATCAGCAAGATTTGTGACTTGTTGCCACAAGAAAAGGGCAACCAGTAAAGAACAAACACCATTGTAAATGCAACCCATATTTATGTTTATTTATTTTCTCTTTTGTACGTTAACAATTTGCACATAATATGACATTTGACATTTATTTTCTTTTGGAACTTTAGTGAGTGTAATGTTTACTGTTCATTTTTATTGTTTATTATCTACTTCCCTTAGCTTTGGCAATGTTAGCATATGTTTCCCATGCCAATAAAGCCCTTAAATTGAATTGAATTGACAGAGAGAAGTCCGACGGAGAATTCCCAAGACAGTCCCTGACAGACCAGCATTCCCACATTCACAAATTTCAGCTGAATGAAATGATCCTGTCTCTGCATGCTGACTCCCCCTCTCTCTCTCTCTCTCTCTCTCTCTCTCTCTCTCTCTCTCTCTCTCTCTCTCTCTCTCTTCTGCTCTCACAGTGATGTGGTGTGTAGCAGTGGAGGCTGCTTAGGGGAGGATGGCTCATATGCATGGCTGAAAGTGAGCAAATGGAAACAATGTGTTTGGTGTATTTGATACCATTTCAATAATTCTGCTCCAGCCATTACCACTAGCCTGTTCTCCCCAATTAAGGCGCTACCAACCTCTTGTGGTGTGTAGGTGGACACAACTCTCTCTCTCTCTCTCTCTCTCTCTCTCTCTCTCTCTCTCTCTCTCTCTCTCTCTCTCTCTCTCTCCTGCTGTCACATTCCAGTGCTCAGAAAAGCTCAAAGAAAAGTAAAAGCACAGCAACAGAAGAGTTCCGCCTACTCTAGCCTTCCGTGGTGTTCTCTTTCTCTCTCTCTCTGTCGCTCTCTCTTTCTCTCCCTCGCTCTCTTTCTTTCCGGATCCTAAGGAAAGAATAAGAAACTCTGTCCAAAGTGTTTTTTGGTCTAAAGGGGGGAGTAGTCACATTGCAAAGGACTGTACCTACTTAATGGGGCAATAAAAATTTGTTTTCCACTCTCCATCTCTCCTTTTGTGGGCTGCACACTCCTTTTCTTGTGGGACCCTCCGTGGAGTAATGCTCACTTGAGCGCTTGTTTTTACGGTGCCTCTGGCAGACCCTAGCCGAGCTCTCCGGGAGGGAAGGGGGAAGAACGAACACACACTCGGACACAGCGAGAAACTTACTACCTGGGCCCCGGAGGGTTTTCCACTCAGTCATGTGTGTGTAAGTGTCATTCCGTTTCTCCTCTTTCAACATTTACACTTCGTTTACACTTCTCTCTAGTTTGTCAACTTTTTTTGTTTCCCCCTGTTACTAGAATAGTGAAGCATGTTACTTTGTCCTCGTTTGAAGAATGTCCCTAACTTCCATTTTTACATGCAGTTGAGTTTAGTCGTTCTCTCTGTTGAATACGGCACACTTGTTATAGGCTACAGTGCAGTATGTACAGTAGGAGTTCAAATCTCTCACATTTTGGTCTCATGTCTTTTTCACAAGAGGTAGAACTCCGTATTCTCTCATCTGTTTCTTCTTGTTGAAGAATCTCTCATGTTATTGCTCACTGAGAGTTCAGTATTGAGTCTGTTGTTATTGTTATTGCTCATTGAGAGTTCATTTGAAACTCATGTTATTGTTCATGGAAGGCGCAGTATCGAGTACCGATTGTTATTTCTCACTGAAGGCTCATCATCGTATAGCGCTTGTTGTTGCTCACTGAGAGCTCAGTTTAATATGTTAATGCTCACTTTGAGCTCACTACTGTCTCACTTGTTACTTCTAACTGCAAATAGCACAGGCTGGGGGATTTGAAAAGTCATAGTCAATCAATCAATAATATAATAATACTCTTAACAAAACATTTTATCTTTCATTTACAATCTGTAGATGCTATGAGAATAGAAAGGTTCAGAACTGTTGTGAAACATCACAGTTGAAAAATATCTGGCTAATAGAAATCAAACTGGATGGTGTTAAGAGATAGATGGGAGGGGTTGAGGGGAACTGAAGGGTGGGACTAAAAATAACAACAAAAAAGCAAGTTGTAAAATGTACTTTGTCCATAAATGTATAAGGTATGTAGAAGCTGGAAGTAGAAGCCTAAGCGTTGTTGTCCATTAGTTTACTCCAATTAGGGGAAGGATGATGGAGAAAATAGTTAAGAAAGAAAATACTGTATATTAAAAATAGATATTTGTCAATAAATATAAATTATAATAATAATATAAATCTTTTTAAATAACGTTTGTTATTGCTCAGTTAAGTATCTGATGTTATTGCCAACTTAAAGCTCATTATTGTCTCACTTGTTACTTCTTACTGACGTTTCAGTATCGAATAATGCTTTGTTGCTCACTGAGGGCTCAAAATCAAATCTCTCATGTTATTGCTTACTTCGAGCTCAGTATGGCTCACTGAGACCTCACTGGTGGTGAAGCCATGCTGGTGTGAAGTCATCCGTCAGCACACATCTCTGGGAGGATTCCTATGGGACATGAAGCGACACGTGTTCAGTAGGAGATTTATAGGCTGCGAGTGAGTGGATTATTACTCCGACAGCGAACCAGGGGCGAGACATGGTGTGGACAGATGAGCGAGTGTTACCAACAACTGTGGGAGACAGCTACCATCCTAAAATACTACATATAGCATGTGTTGGCGGTGCCTATTTGCAGGACCGGTCAGACTTAAGTTGTTTGGGTATGAGTGAGAGAGAGGGAGGGAGGGTAAATGAAAGAGAGAGAATGACGATTGGCATGTGATTGTGGATTATGAAAGAGACCGAAAGAGAACAAAACAGATAGGGGGAGGAGAGAGAGAGGGATAAACCAGAGGGAGGTTAGGGCATGGGAGCGGTCTCTCTCCTTGGCCATAGATGGTCAGTGTGGTCACTAATGAGGTGCTGGTCTATTGAGCAGGCTCCACTGGCTCCATTATTGGACCAGGCTGGATTTATATTCTATTTCCACAGAGTGGGCATGGGATGCGGTGGCCTGATACTGTCTGGATGGATGGATCTATCTGTCTGTCTGGCATTATATTCCTGTTCCACAGAGCGGGCATGGAATGTGGTGGTGGCCTGATACTGTTTGGCTGGATGGCTGGATAGACTAATGGATTGATCTGGATAGACGGATGGATGATTGGCTGTCTGTCTGGCTGTCTTTCTCTGTCTCTCTCTCTCTCTCTGTCTCTCCCTCTCTCTCTCTCTGTCTCTCTCTCTCTGTCTCTCTCTCTCTGTCTCTCTCTCTCTCTCTCTCTCTCTCTCTCTCTCTCTCTCTCTCTCTCTCTCATCACTGCAGACATTGGAGAGGCACTTTTGCAATGATGTACTTCTATCTTGATACATTTACATGATGCGCTTGTATCAAACTTAATTAAACATGGCTTGGTGCTCTGTGCATGGTTAGTGTTTACCACTCACGGAACTTCTCCTGTAATTGAATGTGTTTATTTTGAGAGTACTCTGCCTCAGCGTGGGCCCGCCATCACCCTGACCACAGCCTGAAAACTCAACCACTCAACCTCCCATGCACACTTTTACGGTCATAAAGTACGAGCGTGCCACCAGCCATTTCAGTTCAGACACTTAGACCATGACGACGGAGCAGTTCAGATAGGGATGTTGCTTCTAAAGTGTCAAATATAAGTGTCTAGATTGGTCCCCTTGGGTGTGTGTGTTTGTGCCTGCGTGCTTGTGTGCATGCGTGTGTTTGTGTGCGTGTCCCCGTGTGTGTGTGTCTGTGTGCCCCAGCCTCTCCCCTCTTCCTGTCAGCCAGGTTTCCCTTGAAATGATGTGCATCCGTCCCCCGCAGCACCGGTTTGCAGGGGCAGCCCATATCCCAGGAACTGTGTGACAGCACAGGAACTGTCTAGGCCACTGTGTGTGTGTGTGTGTGTGTGTGTGTGTGTGTGTGTGTGTGTGTGTGTGTGTGTGTGTGTGTGTGTGTGTGTGTGTGTGTGTGTGTGTGTGTGTGTGTGTGTGTGTGTGTGTGTGTGTGTGTGTGTGTGTGTGTGTGTGTGTAAAAAGGGAAGATGAATTATGCTATCTCTCTTACACACATTATGTGACACACACACACACACACACACACATTCAATCCCCTCTCTCTCCCACTCTCTCTCTCTCTCTCTCTCTCTCTCTCTTTCTCCCACACAAACACCCACATACACACACACATTGGCTCTGTTTATCTACTGGGATCTGTGTGTCTGGCCATCTGATAAAGGAGGTTGTATAGATCCATAAATACTATCTCACTATCAACACTTGGTAATGTCTCAATGACAGGAAATGTGCTCTGCTTCTCTTTCTCTCTTTTCTCTCCTTTTATCCCTTCATCCACAGAGCCCTTTATTACTCCAGCCCCTTGGAACTATCTGTCTCTTTCTGTCAATCCCTCTCTTTCCACCTTGAAAGAGAAATTGATTTATTCACTGTCTAGAGTGTGGAACCTGGCTTCTTGCTTTGGCCTCTCTCCCTCTTTCTCTCTCCCTCCCTCCTTTTTCTCCCTCTCTCCCTCCTACCATTTTTGATTCAACTTTTTTTCTTCTTCTCTCCCTCTGTTTTTGAAACTTAGCATGCTGCATTCCTCTCCTCACTCCAGTTTTCCCAGGCGTGCTTATTCACACTCTCCTTCTCTCGACCATTCATTCTCACTCTCCACCTCTTTTCTCTCCTGCTCTCTTTACCTCTCTCTTGCGCTCTATACCTCTCTCTATCTCTTTCTCCCTCCACCTCTCTCCCCACCCCTTTCCCTCTCTTTTCCCCCTTTCCATCTCTCTCTCTCTCTCTCTCTCTCTCTCTCTCTCTCTCTCTCTCTCTCTCTCTCTCTCTCTCTCTCTCTCTCTCTCTCTCTCTCTCTCTCTCTCTCTCTCTCTCTCTCTGTCATATCCAGCAGTGTTTAATCCCCTCAGTAGAGGAGCAGTATTTCGGGGTTCTCCTGATAGGGAAAGCAGATGTGGCCGGTGCAAGGCGGAACTTCCTGGCATTCTTTAATGCCAACAAGCAGCTGCTTCATGTTGGGGTACTGGTTGTCTCCCCACCCCCTACATCCCAACCCCCACTGCAAGTGTAAGTCATTTACCCCTACCCCCACTAACCTCTTTCATATCGAGGCCATACTTTGACTCTCCTACCTCATAGCTCTATCCTAGTTCCCTACCACTGGTCCTAGTCCTCCACCCTTATCCCCACGACCTTAACTCACCCACATATCTCAGGCATACTTTGACCACTACTTCCTAGCACTAGCCCTGCTCCCACCATACCACACATACCACACATGTACTGAGCCTTCCTCCATTATAGTGCGTTCCCACCTCTGGCATACCCCCAGAATACCCTACATGTATGAACAGCCTCTTTCCAAAGAGCCCCTGTTCACCTACAACTACATAAACTCGCCAGTAGATTATTTGAGCAATAAGGCCAGAGGGGGTGTGGTATATGGCCAATATACCACGACTAAGGGTTGTTCTTAAGCACAACACAACGTGGAGTGCCTGGATACAGCCCTTAGCCGTGGTATATAGGCCATATCAAATGTTATTGGTCACATACACATGGTTAGCAGATGTTATTATGAGTGAAGCGAAGTGCTTATGCTTCTAGATCTATGCTTCTATCTAACAATTCCACAATAAATCCTAATTCACACGATCTAGTAAAGGAATGGGATGAGAATATATAAGTATAAAATATATGGATCAGCAGTGACAAGATGCAATAGATAGTATATAATTGATGGTGAAGGAGACAGTATACAGTATATACATATGAGATGAGTAATGCGAGATTTGTAAACATTCTTAAAGTGGCATTATTAAAGTGACTAGTGTTCCATTTATTAAAGTGGCCAATGATATCAAGTCTGTAGGTAGGCAGCTGCCTCTCTGTGCTAGTGGTGGCTGTTTAACAATCTGATGGCCTTGAGATACAGTAGAAGCTGTTTTTCAATCTCTCTTTCCCAGCTTTGATGCACCTGTACTGACCTCGCCTTCTGGATGGTAGCGGCGTGAACAGGTAGTGGCTTGGGTGGTTGTTGTCCTTGATGATATTTCTTGCCTTCCTGTGACATCGGGTGTTGTAGCTGTCCTGGATGGCAGGTAGTTTACCCCCGGTGATGCGTTGTGCCCTCTGGAGAGCCCTGCGGTCGTGGGTGGTGCATTTGCCATACCAGGCGGTGATACAGCCTAACAGGATGCTCTCAATTGTGCACCTGTAAAAGTTAGTGAGGGTTTTCGGTGACAAGACGCATTTCTTCAGCCTCCTGAGGTTGAAGAGGCGGTGTTGCGCCTTCTTCACCACGCTGTCTGTGTGGGTGGACCAATTCAGTTTGTCCGTGATATGTACACCGAGGAACTTAAAACTTTCCACCTTCTCCACTACTGTCCCGACGATGTGGATAGGGGGGTGCTCCCTGTAGGCTGTCTCGTCGTTGTTGGTAATCAAGCCTACCACAAGCAAATAGACCCTAGTGGGTCTAGAGTAGCAGGTAGGGTGGAGGTGATATTATCCTTGACTAGTCTCTCAAAGTACTTCATGATGACAGAAGTGAGTGCTACAGGGCGATAGTCATTTAGTTCAGTTACCTTAGCTTTCTTGGGAACAGGAACAATCGTGGCCATCTTGAAGCATGTGGGGACAGCAGAATGGGATATGCATTAATTTAATATGTCCGTAAACACACCAGCTAGCTGGTCTGCGCATGCTCTGAGGACACGGCTAGGGATGCCGACTGGGCCGGCAGCCTTGCGAGGGTTAACACGTTTAAATGTTTTACTCACGTCAGCCACGGAGAAGGAGAGCCCACAGTCTTTGGTAGCGGGTCGCGTTGATGGCACTGTATTGTCCTCAAAGCTTGCAAAGAAGTTGTTTAACTACTCAGGTGAAATGCAAGACAAAATTCCAAAATTGAATTATTAAAAATGCACCAATATACAAGTGTTTCATACTCATCAAAAGCTCTGCTTCTTGGCAATATCACAGCGTTGTCGGATTTCAAAAAGGCTTTACGGCGAAAGCACTACATTTGATTGTTTGAGGGTAGCACCTCACATATTTTCCATAACCATGAAATCTTTAGCCAGCGGTCGATAGAAAATGCATTTCACAGGGAAAACCTGTGCCTTACCTTTTGTAGAACTTCTGCAGAGGGCTTCCTAAGTGTCCAACGAAGACAATCCATGGGTATTTGGTTAGAAAAAGTAATTTATTATATCCTTAAATCTCTGTTTGGTTGGCACCTTGTGTTCAGAAAATCCAATGTGACGAGAACAGCGTTCAACTATACCTATAAACTTTCCCTCAACAAAACAAAAACCAATTAAAATGCTTCCTTAGCTTATCTTTTATGAATAAAAGTGATAATCTTTCACTTGGATGGTCACCTAAACGTTATATAAGTCAAATAAAGTGGACCGCTCAGCCATAGCGTGCGCCCAAAAAGCGTGCAACTGAAAAATAGCTCCCCCGACTAAAACTTCTCCCAATAGAACACATTGGTTCCGATTTCCATTAAACTTTATCTATACATTGCTGACATCCAGTGGAAGCAATAGGTACTACATTCAGTGTCCTGGTATAAAGACTTTTCTAAAGGCACTGTCTCAAAGTGAGCTATAAGCCACAAGGAATGAGATTTCCGGATGGAATTTTCTCTGGTTTTTGCCTGCCAAATGACTTCTGTTACACACAGACAAAATGATAACACTTTTGGAAACCTCAGAGTGTTTCCTATCCAATAGTACTAATTATGTGCATATCCTATTTTCTGAGCCTGAGTGGCAAGCATTTTACTTTGGGCACGCCAGACTCTCCAAAACCAACCCCTCAGCTTCCACTCCCTAACAAGTTAATTTGTCTAGAAGCAAGACGTCGATGTCCTCGACGGGGATGGTTTTCTTTATGTAAACCGTGATTGTCTGTAGACCCTGCCACATACGGCTTGTGTTTGAGCCGTTGAATTGCGACTCTTCTCTCTATACTGACGCTTTGTTTGTTTGATTGCCTTACGGAGGGAATAATTACACTGTTTGTATTCGGTCATGTTTCCAGTCGCCTTGCCATGATTAAATGCGGTGGTACGTGCTTTCAGTATTGTGCGAATGCTGCCATCAATCCACGGTTTCTGGTTAGGGAAGGTTTTAACAGTCACAGTGGGTAAAACATCTGCTATACACTTCCTTATAAACTCGCTCACCGAGTCAGCTTATACATCAATGTTATTGTCTGAGGCTACCCGGACATATCCCAGTCCATGTGATCAAAGCAAACTTGAAGCGTGGAATCCAATTGGTCATACCAGAGTTGGATAGACCTAAGCACAGGCGCTTCCTGTTTTAGTTTCTGCCTATTGGAGGGGAGAAACAAGATGGAATCATGGTCAGATTTTCAAAAATATCGGGGGGCCTTGTTTGTATGCATTGCAGAAGTTAGAGTAGCAGTGGTCGAGTGTGTTACTCGCTCGTGTACTGCAATCGATATGCTGATAGAATTTAGGTAGCCTTGTTCTCCGATAAACATTGTTAAAATCCCTAGCTACAATAAATGCATCCTCAAAATATATGGTTTCCCTTGGGAGATCGCACCACCCTCTGGAGAGCCCTGCGGTTGTGGGCGGTGCATTTGCCGTACCAGGTGGTGATACAGCCCGACAGGATGCTCTCAATTGTGCACCTGTAAAAGTTAGTGAGGGTTTTCAGTGACAAGCCAGTACATGAGCGAGTGTGTTACTCGCTCGTGTACTGCAATTGATATGCTGATAGGATTTAGGTAGCCTTGTTCTCAGATCAGCTTTGTTAAAATCCCTAGCTACAATAAATGCAGCCTCAGGATATATGGTTTCCAGTTTGCATAAAGTCCAGTGAAGTTCCTTGATGGCCGTCTTAGCATCCGCTTGCGGGGGGATATAAACGGCTGTGACAATAACCGAGGTGAGTTCTCTTGGGAGATAATACGGTCGGCATTTGATTGTGAGGAATTCTAGGTCAGGTGAACAAAAGGACTTGAGTTCCTGTATGTTGTTACAGTTACACCATGAGTCGTTAATCATGAAACATACACCACCGCCCTTCTTCTTACCGGAGAGATGTTTATTCCTGTCGGCGTGATGCACTGAATATCCTGTTGGCTGTACTGACTCAGACAGCATATCCCCATAGCCATGTCTCTGTGAAACAGAGTATGTTACAATCCCGAATATCTCTTTGGAAAGCAACTCTTGCCCTAATTTCGTCTACTTTGTTAACTCTGAAGCGGTGGCTGGTGTGCGCGCATCCAAAGCCTCACTAGAAGACCGCTCCGGCACCCTCTCCTCCGACTGCGTTATTTTGGGTCGGCCTCTGGAATCAGTTCAAATGCCCTGGGAGGTGCAGACAAAGGATCCACTTTGGGAAAGTTGTATTCCTGGACGTAGTGCTGGTTGTGCTGGTGCGTTACCGCCACTCTGATATCCAGTAGTTCTTCCCGGCTGTATGTAATAACACTTAAAGTTTTCTGGGCTAACAATGTAAGAAATACATAAATACATTAAAAAAACTAAATACTGCCAGGTTCCTAAGGACTTGAAGTGAAGCTGCCATCTCTATGGGCGCCATCTTTTTCCTTTTTCCATATTCCACTAACCCCTGGCAATAAGTGCCGTATTGCTTTTATAAACCGGTTGCCAACACAGTAAGGCAAGGAACTACAATTCTAAATTGAAAATGTTTCTTTAATAAATAAATTCATAATAAATACATTCCGCCAGAAAATGTAGTCTGGACAAAAGTCTCGTTGCTAGACTGGTTGCTATGCAACATAAACACAGGCTAGCAAGCAAGCTTACATTAAATGTATGCAAAAACCGAGCATTAGCGCCATTTCTAGAGTGACTAACACATGCCAATTATATATTAACGTTGATCGGAATGTTTCCATTTATTGTGCACGAATAAAAAAATGGTCCCATGTTATCATTTGTTGTTGGCTTGCCCATTTTGTCATTCGTTGGCTCCCGTGCTGGAAATGGATGCCGTTCTTTTAGCTAGGGGAGCTGCTGCTGTGTTGTCAGAGAGAATAGTGTTTCTCTGCTTGCTTGCTTTCAGATTTGGCCTCTAGTGACTTTGAAGAGAGGTTTCGAATCTGTGTCCTCTGACAGACAGATCGTGCCTCTAATCAAGCATCCGACAGTTTTTCTGGATCATAGTGGTTTTCGGAGGCAGTGGTTTGTGTAAATCTGCGACGGGCCAGCTATTTTGCAGATCTTTGGCAGCATTTTTGCTAGTGTTCGCTCCAGTTGGCTCTTTTGTGTACCTGAAGTATATAAGACAAAATAACATTAGCTAATAGTTAGGCCTACATAGCAACCGGTTATATTGTCACGGTACTTTAAAATAATTTAGCTAGCTAGCTAACAGTTGCATACCAAATGTATCCGTTCACTGGTGGGCAGCTTTGTCACACCCCTCTTTCCTCAACTTTTTACTTACGCCGACAGACACATTGTTGCTCGTTGTGAATTCGGTGTCCTTATGTATACGCCATGCCAAACTGAGAGGGGGTCGTTGATATGTCTGTCAGTTCCAGATGAGCTCTGAGTCCAGTGTAGCTGCTAATTCCATATTCTTTGCCATTCATGTTTCTCACTGAACCATAAAAGTCCCGTAGAATGACATTCAGCTCTGTTTTTGTTGTATTCCCAAACTCAAAATGTATCCCTTTTTCTGCACACCAGTCAGTGAAACAGTTAAGTGCCCACTTTGTTATGGTTTCTGCCAAGTTTATCTAAACGCGTCTTTTCTACATCGGCATGTCGTACTATTGTTGATGTAGCCATTTTATCGATGTGAAAAGGTGCAACGATATAAGGTGAAAAGGCTAAATGTCATAGTCATGGTATACGGTCTCACATACGGCTAAATGCTGTTTTATCCAATCAGCATCCTGTATCCAAACTACCTGGTTTATAAATGACTGTAAGGCACATTCTTCATACTACTGCCTGTTTTTTCTCTTCTTTGTTATTGTCCAGAGTGAGTTGTAGAATGGAGATTTGAGTATCTGCAGCTTTTATGGTGGAGGCCGTATATCTCCTAGCGAGGTGCTCTCCCTAAGCCCACACTATCTGCCTAGCTTTACAGGTCATCTGGGTGTGTGAGTACTGTGTGGGAATGCCGTAAGATCTACTACACACCGGCTACACACACGGACACATATGCATATGCACACACACATACCCGTAGATACACACACACACACACACACACACACACACACACACACACAGGTGAGCACGTATAAACACACCAGTTACAGACACACACACACATACTGTACACACGTACCAGTTACGAACACACACACCGGTTACGAACACACACACATGCACACACTGAGATGCAGTATGCTTCCGAGGGGCCTGTTTGGGAGGAACCTGGGGTCGCAAGCGAGAACATAAATGTTGCTGTACGGCGAAGAGTATTTGTAAGGTTTTTTATTAAAACGCTGAGAGCCTGGTGAATGAAGCCATTGAAGTGTTTCTTTGGCAGTCTGCTCACATCTCCCAGTCCCGGGATCTAGTGTTCAGGGCGGGGTATACTGTAGCCGTGTGTGTGCGTGCCTGCCTGCGTCAGTACGTGTGTTGTTTGTGTGTGAAGCTGGCTCTTTGGCACACCCCTTCCTTTGGGTTACCTCACTGATCTAGGTTCTAATTAGACCAGAACACTGCACCACGGGGAAAGAAGAGCAAAACCTTGTGTTCTAGTAGAGACTGCTCCTGTATGTTTGCATGTGTGTTTATGTTTTTCCATGTATGTGCGTGTGGGAATGCATGTCATGATGTCATGCGTAGGTTTTTCCATATGAGTTTGTGTGCGTGTGTTGTCCATCTGAGTTTGTTTGTGTGTGCCTCTGTTAGCATGCCACTGTGCAGCAGTACATGTCTTTGTGTGCACATTGAGGTAAAACCCAGTGTCAGAGTCTATAGGGCTCAGCCTGCTGTATGTCGGATTGGCCCTGGCACGAAGCATATGGTGTATTTTTACTGGCCCTCCTCTTCTCCTTCCATCCCTCCCTCCTAACCCTCATTAAACTCCTTTTTTCTGAGTAGCGAGGGATATACTGTGTGCCCAGAAACATGTGGAACAGGATGAAGAGAGAGAGGGAGGGAGAGAGAGATATATGCTACTTGAGCTGTGACTTGCATTGTAATTCCATGATTCTAAAGCCATTTTGAATTACTTGCATTCTAATCATTGTGTATTGCTTCGGAGACATTGCATTGTCTTTTCATGTCAATAAAGTTATGTTGGATTTGATTGTGAGAGACGGCTGACCTGGCTTTAGGTCCAGACTGATTGCTGCTTTTATGAATCAGCTAGTGACTCATTATTAGAGACTCACAAAAGCTCCCACACATCTCGTAACAATCTAATACATCTTATACTCCTCGCAGACTTTCATTAACGTGTGCATGAGTGTGTGTGTGTGTGTGTGCATGAGTGTGTGCGTGTGTGTGCGTGTGTGTGTGTGTGTGTGTATCGTGTAATTAAGAATAGGCTAGATTCAGAGTGTGTGTTGTTGATTTGACTGGGTTTTTCGTAGTTGTGAGATGAAGTTTCAATGTAAGAAAGTTTTGGGTTTGTCGCAGGCGGATTCAAAAACACACTGTACAGTAAACGTGTTTTGTATTGCGTCGCTACAGCCGGTTTATCGCTCCCATTTTTCAGATTTTGAAAATTAGCAGACACTTAATGATGCCGGCGCAGTTTACAACCCAGGGTGTACCGAATGGAGCATTAAATCGCTGCGGCCTCTAGTTTGGCTCTCGGGTTGTCTACAGTATTATCAGATGGTTGATGTTGGTTTGGAGAGGGACATCTGGGTCGTGTTCATTAGGCACCAAATAGAAGAATATAGACTGAAACAGGGAGGGACTACCAGGACTCGTCCAATAAGAAATGCTTGTTTTCATTTTCTACTTGAAAAACGTTTTACTACAGTGTGTTGTAATGAATAAACCCCTGGATAGCCGTCAATGCATACTTTACGTAGGCCGAACCATAGAAATAGAACTACTAGAAGGGACAAATCCCCTCCATAGACACTGCAATTTGACTGGTCCACTCATGGGTGCACTCAATATGGCTGCCAGTCCACCCATCACAAAAACACCACTCTTTGAGGGATGTATTTTGTTTCAGTCTCCCATCCCCTCTAATGCTCAGTATAATAACTGATTTATGGTCAGTACTCCATACCAAAGTCCAAACCTTTACTGCAAAGGGGTAAACAACAAAACAAGCCCAAAACAGAATCTGACCCTACTGTGATGGATAGTATTAACCCTTTATCTCGCTCTCTCTGTGTCTTTCTGTCTCTCTCTCTCTCTGCCTCTCTGAGAGAGAGAGAGAGAGAGAGAGAGAGAGAGAGAGAGAGAGAGAGAGAGAGAGAGAGAGAGAGAGAGAGAGAGAGAGAGAGAGAGAGAGAGAGAGAGAGAGAGAGAGAGAGAGAGAGAGAGAGAGAGAGAGAGAGAGATCATGACAATCAGCTTGGTTCTCAAGCTCGCTCTCTATACACTACATGAAGTATGTGGACACCTGCTCGTCGAACATCTCATTCCAAAATCCATGGGTATTAATATGGAGCTGGCCTCTCCCCTTTGCTGGTATAACAGCCTCCACTCTTCTGGGAAGGCTTTCCACTAGATGTTGGAACATTGCAGGGACTTGCTTCCATTCAGTCACGAGCATTAGTGAGGTCAGGCACTGATGTTGGGCGATTAGGCCTGGCTCGCAGTCGTGGTTCCAATTCATCCCATAGTTGTTTGATGGGGTTGAGTTCAGGGCTCTGTGCAGGCGAGTCAAGTTCTTCCACACCAATCTCGACAAACCATTTCTGTATGGACCTCGCTTTGTGCATGGGGGTATTGTCATGCTGAAACAGGAAAGGGCCTCCCCCAAACTGTTGCCACAAAGTTGGGAGCACAGAATCTTCTCGAATGTCATTGTATGCTGTAGCGTTAAGATTTCCCTTCACTGCAACTAAGGGGTCTAGCCCGAACCATGAAAAACAGCCCCAGACCCTTATTCCTCCTCCACCAAATTTTACAGTTGGCGCTATGCATTCGGGCAGGTGGCGTTCATCTGGCAGATGGTGAGCTTTACACCACTTCATCCAAAGCTTGGCATTGCTCATGGTGATCTTAGGCTTGTGTGGAACTGCTCGGCCATGGAAACCCTTTTCATGAAGCTCCTGACAAACAGTTATTGTGCTGACGTTGCTTTAAGAGGAAGTTTGGAACTCGGTAGTGAGTGTTACAACTGAGGACAGACAATTTTTACGCGCCACGCTCTTCAGCACTTGGCGGTCCCGTTCTGTGAGCTTGTGTGGCCTACCACTTTGCATCTGAGCCGTTGTTTCTCCTTACTTACAGTTGACCGGGGCCGCTCCTGCAGGCCAGAAATTTGACAAACTGAATTGGAAGGGTGGCATCCTATGACGGTTCCACGTTGAAAGTCATTGAATTCTTCAGTAAGGCCATTCTACTACCATTGGAAATTGCATGGCTGTGTGCTCTATTTTTTTATTTTTTTTTATTTGGCTGAACTGGCCAAATCTACTAACTTGAAGGTGTGTCCACATACTTTGTATATACAGTACCAGTCAAAAGTTTTTCTCCATTTTTACTATTTTCTACATTATAGAATAATTGTGAAGACATTAAAACTATGAAATAACACGTTTGGTCGATAACCAAAAAAAACTATGAAATAACACGTTTGGTCGATAACCAAAAAAAGTGTTAAACAAATCAAAATGTATTTTAGATTTTAGATTCTTCAAAGTAGCCACCCTTTGCCTTGAAGACAGCTTTTCACACTTTTGGCATTCTCTCAACCAGCTTGAAATGCTTTTCCAACAGTCTTGAAGGAGTTACCACATATTCTGAGCACTTAGTGGCTGCCTTTTCTTCACTCTGCGGTCCAACTCATCCCAAACCATTTCAATTGGGTTGAGGTCGGGTGATTGTGGAGGCCAGGTCATGTGATGCAGCACTCCATCACTCTCCTTCTTGGTCAAATAGCCCTTACACAGCCTGGAGGTGTGTTGGGTTATTGTCCTGTTGAAAAACAAATGATAGACCCACTAAGCCCAAACCAGATGGGATGGCGTATCGCTGCAGAATTCTGTGGTAGCCATGCTGGTTAAGTGTGCCTTGAATGCTAAGCCCAAACCAGATGGGATGGTGTATCGCTGCAGAACGCTGTGGTAGCCATGCTGGTTAAGTGTGCCTTGAATTCTAAATAAATCACAGACAGTGTCACCAGCAAAGCACCATCACACCACCTCCTCCATGCTTCACGGTGGGAAACACACATGCGGAGATCATCCGGTCACCTACTCTGCGTCTCGCAAAGACACGGTGGTTGGAACCAAAAATCTCAAATTTGGACTCATCAGACCAAAGGACAGATTTCCACCGGTCTAATGTCCATTGCTCGTGTTTCTAGGCCCAAGCAAGTCTCTTCTTCTTGTTGGTGTCCTTTAGTAGTTGTTTCTTTGCAGCAAATCGACCATGAAGGGCTGATTCACGCAGTCTCCTCTGAACTGGCGGTCCCCCCAGTTACAGTTGAAGTCGGAAGTTCACATACACCTTAGCCAAATACATTTAAACTCAGTGTTTCACAATTCCAGACATTTAATCCTGGTGAAAAGTTTCTGTCTTGGATCACCACTTTATTTAAAAAATGTGAAATGTCAGAATAATAGTAGAAATAATTATTTATTTCAGCTTTTATTTCTTTCATCACATTCCAAGTGGGTCAGAAGTTTACATACACTCAATTAGTATTTGGTAGCATTGCCTTTAAATTGTTTAACTAGGGTCAAACGTTTCGGGTAGCCTTCCACAAGCTTCCCACAATAAGTTGGGTGAATTTTGGCCCGTTCCTCCTGACAGAGCTGGTGTAACTGAGGCAGGTTTGTAGGCCTCCTTGCTCGCACATGCTTTTTCAGTTCTGCCCATTCATTTTCTGTAGGATTGAGGTCAGGGCTTTAACATGGCCACTCCAATAACTTAACTTTGTTGTCCTTAAGCCATTTTGCCACAACTTTGGAAGTATGCTTGGGGTCATTGTCCATTTGGAAGACCCATTTGCGACCAAGCTTTAACTTCCTGACTGATGTCTTGAGATGTTGCTTCAATATATCCACATAATTTTCCATCCTCATGATGTCATCTATTTTGTGAAGTGCACCAGTCCCTCCTGCAGCAAAGCACCCCCACAACATGATGCTGCCACCCCCGTGCTTCACGGTTGGGATGGTGTTCTTTGGCTTGCAAGACTCCCCCTTTTTCCTCCATGTCGATATAGGACTCGTTTTACTGTGGATATGGATACTTTTGTACCTGTTTCCTCCAGCATCTTCACAAGGTCCTTTGCTGTTGTTCTGGGATCGTTTGCACTTTTCGCACCAAAGTACGTTCATCTCTAGGAGACAGAACGTGTCTCCTTCCTGAGCGGTATGATGGCTGCGTGGTCCCATGGTGTTTATACTTGCGTAATATTGTTTGTACAGATGAACGCGGTACCTTCAGGCATTTGGAAATTGCCCCCATGGATGAACCAGACTTGTGGAGGTATACTTTTTTCTGAGGTCTTGGCTGATTTTCTTTTGATTTTCCCATGATGTCAAGCAAAGATAGGCCTTGAAATACATCCACAGGTACACCTCCAATTGACTCAAAGGATGTCAATTAGCCTATCAGAAGCTTCTAAAGCCATGACATAATTTTCTGAAATTTTCCAAGCTGTTTAATGGCACAGTCAACTTAGAGTATGTAAGCGTCTGACCCACTGGAATTGTGATACAGTGAATTATAGGTGAAATAATCTGTCTGTAAGCAATTGTTGAAAAAATTACTTGTGTCATGCACAAAGTAGATGTCCTAACCGAATTGCCAAACTATAGTTTGTTAACAATAAATTTGTGGAGTGTTTGAAAAATCGAGTTTTAACAAGTCCAACCTAAGTGTATGTAAACTTCCGACTTCAATTGTACATCATAGCGATTTTTGCAACTGCACTTGAAGAAACTTTCAAAGGTCTTGATATTTTATGGATTGACTGACCTTCATGTCTTAAAGTAATGATGGACTGTCATTTCTCTTTGCTTATTTGAGCTGTTCTTGCCATAATTTGGACTTGCTATTTTACCAATTAGGGCTGTATTCTGCATACCACCCCTACCTTGTCACACTGATTAGCTCAAAGAAGGAATGAAGGAAAGAAATGCCACAAATTAACTTTTGACAAGGCACAGCTGAAAAGCATTCCAGGTGCAGTTTACGGGACTCCACCCCGGAGTGGCAGGTCTCGAGTAGAAAGCCATACACTCTGCCCAAGCCGATAGCGGGGAGCAGGGGTCCGGTGGCGATCCGGCTGTTGCCGATATCTAGATGTGGTCTTCAGAGCGGTGGACGAACATCTGGGCAGAGCATATGCTGACTTCTTCCTATTGCTCAGGGAAGAGCGGGGGCTGATATCCCAAGAAACACTCGAAGGGCGATAGACCAGTGGCCGAACAGGGAAGGGTGTTATGGGGGTATTCCACCCACAAGAGTTGCTGGCTCCAGGTGGTGGGGTTGGCGGAGACGAGGCAGCGAAGAGACATCTCCAAGTCCTGATCTGCTCGCTCCGACTGGCCGTTAGATTGGGGGGAGAAAACCAGAGGACAGGCTGGCTGACGACCCACTGAGGGTGCAGAACGTCTTCCAGAACCGGGATGAGAACTGAGGACCATGATCGGAGACCATGTCGACCGGAAGTCCATGGATCTGGGAGACGTGCTGCTCCATGAGCTGAGCCATCTCCTTGGCTGAGGGTAACTTGGAAAGGGGAATACAATGGGTGGCTTTAGAAAACCTATTCACCACTGTCAGGATCGTGGTTTCCATCTGATGGAGGAAGACCATTTACAAAATCCAGGGATATATGGGACCAGGGGCGGTGAGGAACAGGGAGGGGTTGAAGAAGGCCCGCTGGAGCTTGTCGTGGAGTCTTATGCACAGTGCACCCTGACGAAAGCCAGGGTGTGACGGGAGCCTGGATGGCAGGTCAGTCTCGATGAATGGGCCCATTCCAGGACCGGGGAACGGGCAGAGTCTGGGACAAACATCTGGTTAGCCAGACCCCTTATGGACCAGGCTCTCTATACCCCAGACGAGTGCAGCCGCCAGACAGGAGGTAGGGAGGATGTTCTCGGGGTCAGACAGAGTAGCAGCGGGGCTATACAAACATGAGAGTGCGTCAGGCTTCACATTCTTGGACACCGGGCAGTAGGAGAGAGTGAAATTGAAACGGAATAACAGGGCCCAACGAGCCTGCCTAGAGTTGAGGCGCTTGGCGGTGCGGAGATATTCCAGGTTCTTATGGTCAGTCCACACTAAGAATGGGTGTTCCGCCCCCTCCAACCAGTGCCTGCACTCCTCCAACGCCATCTTGATGGCAAGGAGTTCTCGATTACCCACATCATAGTTCCTGTCAGCAGGGGTAAGACGACGGGAGAGAAAAACGCAGGGGTGCAGTTTTTGGTCCTGGACAGAACGCTGAGACAGGACGGCCCCCACTCCAACATCCAAGGCGTCGACCTCCACCACAAACTGACAGGACAGGTCCAGATGGATGGATTAAGATGGGGGCTGTAGTTAATCGTTGTTTCAGGGAAGAGCGGGGGCTGATATCGTTGTTTCAAAATTGAAACTGAATAACAGGGCCCAACGATTTTCTCTCCAGTCGTCTTACCCCTGCTGACAGGAACTATGATGTGGGTAATCGTTGTTCGCTCCCTGAAGAGGTTTGAAAGCCGAGGAGATGAGTGGTAGAGGGTGAAGTTTTTTAACCGTAATGTCATTAAGGCCCTGGCTGTTGATGCACGGGCTCCAGCGGGAGAGGCAGATGGACGAACACTCCCTGCAGCGAGAGAGTCCTCAATGTACACCTCCATAGCCTTGTTCTCTGTACCCGACAGGGAGTAAAGC
This sequence comes from Brachymystax lenok tsinlingensis, assembly GCA_030435695.1. NCBI lineage: Eukaryota > Metazoa > Chordata > Actinopteri > Salmoniformes > Salmonidae > Brachymystax > Brachymystax lenok. The sequence goes on along the minus strand of CM059817.1, from coordinate 37,561,542 downwards.
CGCCCCTGAGGTGGTGTAGTGCCCGGGAGAAGGTCAATGGTGCAGTCGTAGGGTCGATGCGGAGGGAGAGAAGTAGTGCAGGCCTTGTTGAAGTCCTCCCGGAGGTCCAGGTACTTCGCGGAAATGGCGGCGAGATCCGAAGCTTCTACCAAGCCTGCAGGAAGACGTGGGCAGGCTGTGCCGACTTAAGGCAATGCGCATGGTAGAACTGGCTCCAACCCACGATATAACCAGTAGCCCAGTCGATCAGGGGATTGTGCTTCTAGAGCCATGAATACCCCAACACCACAAGTACATGCGGAGATTCTATGAGCAGGAACTGCTTACACAGATTTCCTGATACTCGTAGGTAGATAGGAACCGTATTGCGGATGACTCTGCCAATAGAGCGCCCATACAGCGCTCTGACGTCCATGAGAATGGAGAGGGGTTGAGTGGAGATACCCAGCTCTGACACCAAGGTAGCGTCGGTAAAGCTCTCGGCCCCAGAGTCAATGAGCACCCGGAGAGACAGGGTGTGATGTAAAGGAGTACGTGTAGTGGGAGATTGAAAAATCCCTGTACGGCTCACCAGAGTACTCGTACCTACTGATGAGCCTGGTCATTTTAATGGACAGGTGGAAATATAATGTCCTGTAGTCCCGCAATATAGCCAGCTCCTGGTGCTCAATCTGCATAAATGTTCATCCGGAGACAATCTAGCCCTTCCCAGTAGATTGGGCTCTGGAGGAGGCGAGTCGACCGCCCTCTGTGATTCCCCTGGGCACTCGGGTGACATCGAATTCCCTCTGTAAGGTGGACGTTGGGAACTTCCGGGATTCCTCTGAGGCAAGGTGGGAGCAGTGGGTGAGCGAGTGTGACCGGGAACAGACATCCTCTCCCTCCTACGTTCCTGTAGCCGCCCATCGATCTGTAAGGTCAAGACGATGAGGGAGTCGAGGTCCATGGGAAGCTGCCATGTTAGTCACAAGACTCTCCGGAAACTCACCACAGATAACTGAAAACATAAATGTCCTTTCTCTCTCGCTCTCTCTTTTATTTCTCTGTCTCTGTCTCTCTTTTGTATTTTCTCTCTCCTGCCTGCCTTATCCCCTCTCTCTTTCGCTCTTGTACTGTCACAAAGCAGGGTGTCTTCTGTACATCTGAAATAGTACTGTGGGGCCCGGCCTCGTCCAGGCCCCAGTTAGCATAGTGTTATTTAAAGATCCCTCAAGGAGCCTCCACTACTCTGATCTAATGCCAGTAACCCCACTGAGGCAAGCCTCCAAATGCCTATGATTGCGTTGTTCTTAATTTTCTTGCTCTGACCACAGATGGATTGAAGGATGGAGGGAAGCAGAGAGAGGGTTGGATGGAGGGAGAGCGGGAGGGAGGAATGAAGAGAGAGAGGGAGGGAGCGAGGCGTTTTCCCTGTCCTTGTTTAGCCTGGCTTTTTATAAAAACAATTGCCCGGGGCTGATCTGTTTCCTGTCTGGTAACACAACTCCCACCCCCAGTGACCAATTGGGTGATGCCATAGCTGGGCCCCAGAAAAAACATGACAATGCAATGCATGATTGGCAATAATCATAATAGGTCTGGAGGTGTTTATTTATGTACTAATTCATTTTCTTCTGCACGTGGGCATATTAAATGTGTTGGACCATATATCTAATTTGTTAGGGCCATGAGTGTTTCGTGATACTCTAGACCTGGTCAGGAAAAACTCCTGGCCCTATACTCATGTGATACCATATGACAGGGATACTCCAATCTGGACCTCAAGTTCAGTTAGACTTCTGATATAAATTTTTACTCTGTAGTTTATTGCACTCAAATTGTAAACCAGGTCTAAATCAGTCCCTGACTAAAGGGCAATAATGAAAATCAGCAGTGGTTTAGAAGGTTTAGATTGGTTTAGAAGGTTTAGATTGGAGTATTACTGCCCTATGACATGACAGAACAAGGGTCTTTGTAAGTGGTGGGAGCTGCTGCGAATCACTTTGTTACAGGGATATAGTAATGTGACCTATGTAGGGAAGTCATATGAATAGGCTGCTGCATAGTCAATATGGGGAGCTCTTTCTAGAGCGCCTGGTAAAATTGTGCATAAGAGCATTTTTTTTTATCTAAATGGTTAAACTAGTGAGAAATATGTGATTGTTAATAAAATAATCTGTGAATTTTCTTAATCAATCACTATCATGCTGTCACGATCTTCATAAGGGACAGACTAAGGCGCAGCGAGGCATCCAGTATACATGTTTTATTAAACGAAACGAAACACACGTAACTGGGCAAACTAACAAAATGAATGAAGATCGTAACACTAACATAGACTGACAACACAACGAAACTATGACCAAACAATAACCCACAAAACCTATACGAAAACCCCAAACATATATATGGTTCCCAATTAGAGACAACGACACACAGCTGCCTCTAATTGGGAACCATTACTCCAACATAGATATATAACACCTAGAACATAAAAACCCTACACCAAAAACAAAACAAAACACGCCAGCCTGTCTTTCCAGGCCTGGACGTGACAGTACCCCCCCCAAAGGCGCGGACTCCGACCGCGCCAAAAAGTCCATGTGGGGGTCTTCGGGTGGGTTTCTTAGTCCCAGGTGGCGGCTCCGGTGCCGGCCGTGCTGGTCCGAGGTCACGCACCGGAGGCCCTGGGCCATTTGCAGGACTGGGGACCCTCAACAACACTCAACAAAAATGAGTGTTCATAAACTTTACTCATAAATTATACCAAACGAGTAGAAAAAACAATCACTCGACACGGAACATATTACAACAAACAATAACGCACTAAAACATGGGGGAAACAGAGGGTTAAATAAGGAACATGTAATGATGGGAAATTAAAACCAGGTGTGTGAAAAAGGAAAACAAAACCAACGGAAAATGAACAATGGATTGGTAGCGGCTAGAAGACCGGTGACGTCGATCGCTGAAACCCGCACGAACAAGGAGAGGGACCAACTTCGGCTGAAGTGTAGCAGGTGTAGCCCATCATGCAAACAATGTTTCCTATTAGCAGGGCAATAGACTTTTCACAGCCCGGCTACTGTAGGTGTGAAAATCCCCCAATTTGCATGTATTGTATTCTATGCTTAAATACTCCAAAGTGTTACATTTCTAACTCAAGACCTCACGCAACCACAAAATGTCGGAGATCCATATAGATTGCAAAATAGTGGGGAAGACATTCCATTGCACATGGTTTATGAATTGACACGCAACTCTTCATAGCCCGGCTGCTGTAGGTGTGAAAATCCCCCAATTTGGCCCTAACAGTTCTTCATCAACATCTTTATGCTTTCATTAATAAAGTAATGAGGAAAAAAGACATTCGAACTGAAGATGTTTATTTAAACTACATTTTAGTCACACTTCCCCCCCAGCTCCACGACCACGGGTAAAACCTTGCTGAGATGATCAATGAATTTGTTGCATTGTTGTATCGTCAATTTCTCAAGCCAAAACGTCTTGATGGTCTTCACCAGTTCATCTTTGCTTGTAGGCTTGAGTTAAGGATGAATGTTTTCAGTTGATGCCAAACTAGTTCGATCGGGGTTAAATCAGGAGACCTATACATGTAGAAATGTAAAAAATATAGGTCTACCGTAGGTGTTGTAGGTCTTTTATTTATTTATTTTTACTTACTCTGCTGGCGTCTTGACCCAGTTTATGCCCTCATTTGCGATGCAAACCCGGGTGGCTGTGTGTTTTGGGTCATTGTGTCATAAGGTGGGTGTAGCTGGTGTAGAGTCAGGCGCAGGAGAGCAGAGATGAGTGGACTAAGCACTTTACTAGGCAATGTCAAAATACAGAACGCAACCGCGTCATAAAACAAATGCCCAATAACCCAAGTAAGGCAGCACAAGGTACAGAATAACCGCACAGTACAGGCCGCACAAAGCAAAAGTGAAAACATACAACCCGGTGTACCAACATGCCAAAACAAACAATTCCCCACACAGACATGGGGGGGGGGGGACAAAGGGTTAAATGGACAACAGTAATGAATGAAAACCAGGTGTGTGTGAAAACAAAACAAAACAAATGGAAAATGAAAAGTGGATCAGCGATGGCTAGAAGACCGGTGACGTTGACCGCCGAACGCCTCCCGTACAAGGAGGTCGTGACACATTTTCTGCGTTTGGAGAAGAAAAAAAGACTTTTAGCCTAACAACCAACATTAGGTACAATACTAGAAATATACATGTAAATAGGCCTAAACATAACAAAATATTGATATAATCCTACCTTGAAAGAAACGATGTAGTCCCAGAAACACCTCTCTGACATAGGGTCCAGTATATCTCTTGATGATTTGTTCCTCAATGAAATCTCGAGCAGTGAATTATTGTGGAACACATAGCAGTCCATGAGGCGTAGGCTACAATATTTTATATACCTTAGCATTATTAGACCTACTTTACAGTATTGTAGCCTACTGTACCTGTTCATTTTCCCGGGCTTTCGTGTTCGGCGTAACACAGGCATCTGATGATAGTGTTTGCAAATAGAACTGTCCGTGACCAAAATCCCCAAGTCTACCAGTATTTTTGAAATGTCTCCAGTAGATTGTCCGTTCCTCCTGAAAGCCCTGATCTGCTCACTTAAATGAATAGAGATCCTGGTCATGGTGCTACAGTATGTTGTTACAGCATGATCAAAGTGAGGACAGTCAGTGATCTGCTGTATACTTATGGCCTATAGTAACCTGAAAGTCACACCTTTCTAGTACTCCTCACCCCGCCCCAAACTCCACCCTTAACACAGTTACCATTAAGAAACAAGCTGTTTATCTAAAAAAACCAAAAAAAACATTGCGACTAAAGAGAACAGACGAAATGGACATCATTTTCATCAAGCCAGTATCAGGAATCAAGGTAAGACCCAAGTGCAGACTGTGTGAAGTACAATGTTTATTGTAACCACAGGGGCAGGCAAACGACAGGTCAAGGCAGGCAGGGGTCGATTATCCAGAGTAGGAGCAAAGGTACAGGATGGCAGGCAGGGTCAGGCAGAGTTCAGTAATCTAGAGGTGGAGCAAAGGTACAGGACAGACGGCAGGCTCAGGGACGGACAGGTGAGGCGGACGAGTAAAGGGTCAGGACAGGCAAGGGTCAAAAACCAGGAGGACGAGAAAAGCGAGGCTGGGAAAATACAGGAGCTGACAGGACGAATGCTGGTAAGCTTGGCAAACAAGACGAACTGGCAACAGACAAACAGAAAACACAGGTATAAATACCCAGGGGATAAGTGAGGAAGACAGGCGACACCTGAAGGGGGGTGAAGACAAGAACAAGGACAGGTGAAACAGATCAGGGCGTGACAGCCAGCTTCTTTCTATGGTGCTACCCGTTCCAGGGTTAGGACTGTAATTAGGTTTAGACTACAATTAGGGTGTGGAAAAGATAGGATTATTTTGCTCTTACTCTAGTACTGTAGCCTACTCCCGACCTGTCATGTTGTACAGCGCCATTATGGGCTATTAGCAGGACAATAGACTCTTTCTAAGATGTAGGGTAGCGGGAGAATTGTATGGTCAAATGTATTTCTTAGTTTCTTAGATTGGAACCTTTAACAAGTGGAAGGGGGAAAACATATTATTATTATTATTATTATTAACCTTGTTTTTCACAAGCGTAGCAGGCTGTGAATTCTGCAAACAACGTTTCTAGGATGGGCTATTAGCAGGACAATATATATTGGTCATATTGGTCATGGCTCCCGAGTGGCTTTTATTGTTCAATCTAATTCATGCTCAAACTCGCACACTTTTGATCGACTTAAAGGGGCAATCTGTCCTTTGGTTGCCTCGGAGGCCTTGATTCCCAATGCGTTGTGATCTGTGTAATGGAGATGTTACAGTGGTAATTGAGACATAAGGAGATGAACAAGCATTTCAATGTTTTGGGTTTGCTCTATTTCATTATCTCATCACCGTGGTAGCAACTGCTCTCAGATCAGCTTTTCACTGCTCTGTGTTTGTGGGGGAAACTGGGTTAGCGCTATTCCATTATCTCATCATAGCTGTAGGAACTGCCCTCAGATCAGTTGTTGGTTGGGGGGACTGGCAGCCTGGTAGCAGGTGTTCATTTTAAAGACATAAAAGTGTATGTGTGGGGAAGTGTGTGTGTGTGTGTGTGTCTCTCTCTCTCTCTGTCTTTCTCTCCCTCTCTATCTCTCTCTCCGCTGAGCCCTGAGGACACACACACACTCTGTGTATTGTGCTGCATGCTGTTTAAGGACCATAGAAGAGAGGAACCACAGATGGATCTAAAGTAGGAAAGAGAGAGAATGTGTGCCAAGTAGACCTCCCAAGCTGTGCCAGTCCTGCCAAACTCTTTAATGAGCATGTACACATGCTCATGTATGGGCCACTGGTTGATGCTTATTTATAAAAGCCTCACTCCCCCCTATCTGTGATATCTACTGCAGCCCTCATCCTCCACATACAACACCCGTTCTGCCAGTCACATTCTGTTAAAGGTCCCCAAAGCACACATCCCTGGGTCGCTCGTCTTTTCAGTTTGCTGCAGCTAGCGACTGGAACGAGCTGCAACAAACATTCAAACTGGACAGTTGTATCTCAATTTCTTCATTCAAAGACTCAATCAATCACACTCTTACTGACAGTTGTGGCTGCTTTGTGTGATGTATTGTTGTCTCTACCTTCTTGCCCTTTCTGCTGTTGTCTGTGCCCAATAATGTTTGTACCATGTTTTGTGCTGCTACCATGTTGTTTTGCTACCATGTTGCTGTCATGTTGTGTTGCTACCATGCTGTGTTATGTGTTGCTGCTATGCTATGTTATCTTAGGTCTCTCTTTATGTAGTGTTATGTTGTCTCTCTTGTCATGTGTGTTTTGTCCTATATTTATATGTTATATATAGATTTGTTGTTTTATCCCAGACACCTGTCCCCACAGGAGGTCTTTTGCCTTTTGGTAGGCCGTCATTGTAAATAAGAATTTGTTCTTAACTGACTTGCCTAGTTAATTAAAGGTTAAATAAAATAAATAAACATAGGATCAGCCTACGTGTGTATACCCGATCTCCTTGCTTCTCCCCCGCTCCTTGATCAAAACCAGCTGCTAGCATAGCTTGTGTTGTCGCAGAGCTCTGCTCTCAGACATCTATTTTAGGAGTTGGCTCTAGTAAAGGCACTAAAGGAGTATTAGCGTAGCTCTGTTATAGGACGGTAGAGTAACATGGGAGACAGTATAGTGTTCGCGCATACAGGACAGTGCCAGGGAGGACAGTAGAGTGAAGGACTAAACAAAAACCTCCTAGTTGTCATTAGTTAGAGGTGAGGACAGATTTTGGGCTCTAATTGTACCTGGAAAAGCTTACCCAGTCATAACGTTAACACACTGTGGAGTGGAGTGTGGCATGGCCTTAGGGGAGTATAACACACATACATAAGCGAGCAGAGAGCACACACACATGTTCAAGCATTGAGCACACACACACATGTTCAAGCTTTCAAGTGGTGAGCTCACACACAAACACACAATTTTAAGAAGTGAGCACACTCACACACACATTGTTGGTAAATGTTACACTGTTACTGTACTGTACAGTTCACACACACACTCACCCTGCTATTACCTACTTTCATTGAACATGGCTCATTTAGTACTTATTATGGGTACGACCATGTCTGTCTGTAGGAGTTTGATTAGGGGGGAACCCACATCACTTAGGATAATGTTTATCTACCTACCTCGTCTAAGGACGGGAGACAGAGCCAGAGGTGGATGAGAGAGATAGGAGACAGCTGTTATTCTAAAGTATACCTGGGGTATAAACCTCAGACATAAACCAGAGGTGGATGAGAGAGATAGGAGACAGCTGTTACAGTACTTAGTATTATTCTAAAGTATACCTGGGGTATAAACCTCAGACATACACCTGGGGTGGATTCACTAAGAACCAAACGGTAGCAAATAGGCTGATCTTGTCCAATATGAAACTACATTTTCCCTACGGTGTGCACTAATGAATACACCCCTGGAGTTCATACCTGGGGGTTAAAAGATAAAAGGCTGACTTACAGCACTTCATAAACAATTCACACATCCTAAAATAAGGAAACTATAGATATAATTGGAGCCATGTCATTAAAGGTTAAGACAGTGGCATCTCTAATCTTATCTAGTTAGTCCATTTCTCCTGTTGGCCTGAATGGCAATATTATGGGGATGTGGTCTGCATGTGTGTGCTGCTCTGCATGTGACTGTGAGATCCTACTGTTGCTAGGTCTAGGCTAGGCTTATTCTCTATAGGCATACTTTATACCATGTCTAAACTCATAGAAATAGAATGACTAGAATAGACTGTACATTCCGTGATGGGTGGACCGGCCGCCATATTGAGTGTACCCGTTCCCAAAGGTAAAAGCAGGAAGTTCAACGCTAAATTGTTTTATTTTATTATTTTGTCTGTACATGTACTGTATACCTGTACTACCAGCCAGAAAGACACAAATGAGCTGGACGCAATGACCCCATGAAGTCACAGACATGATTTGTCATTCATCAACCATTGTGGTAACCTGCTATTGTAGTGTAGCGAGGCCTAGAAACTATGCACTTTTCACCTTGTCATGCCTCAACGTTTTTTTTCCTCAGAAAACCAGGAAAGAATGGATGAGCTAAACTTGACTGAAACCATGATTACATAGGGCCACACTTGATAAAGCATGTCTATCTGCAACTACAGTATCCAGAAAACCTTAGTGATTTGATCAGGAAGAGCCGTTCCGAGGCTCAGCGGTGGAGGGATATGGTCTTTGTCTGGGTTCTGGCTGCGGGATTCGAAACGTCACAACTGACACAAAGTTCTTTTGAACTTCGTTGTTTCTTGTTATGTTTGGATGCACCAGATGCCACCCAGGTGATAGATAGATGTAAGAGAGAGAGGCAGAGGGAAAGAGAGTGATGGAGAGAGAATGTGGACAGCCAGCAGACTATGACTAACTGTCTGTGGTAACGTCACAAACGGAAAAAGATGATGCAGATACAGTTTACTTCTGCCGGTAATCACATTTCATTTCATTTGTCACATGCTTCGTAAACAACAGGTGTGGACTAACAGTGAAATACTTTCTTACTTATGCTTAATAGACTAAAACAGAATATTGGAAGAACCTTGGAGTAGTAAAACAAAGAACAGACTACAGAGAACAATTTGCTAATATTAGCTGGACTTGCTGCTTTGTCTGACTAGCTCTATTAATCCCTAGGTCCCAACAGGCCTGTAGAGTTGAGTTGAGCTTATTCATGTCTCATTCATGTGTCAGCTGTTAGCTCCCACTTATTCAAGTCCCATGTACAGTTTTCTCATGTCACAGCTGCTCTTGCTAAAGATAACGGACTACCTCGGTCCGAATAGGCCTATAGAGTTGAGTAGAGTTAAATCAATCAAATTGATTCATAAAGCCCTTTTTACATCAGCAATTGTCACAAAATGCTTATACAGAAACCCAGCCTAAAACCCCCAAAAGGCAAGCAATTCAGATGTAGAAGCACGGTGGCTAGGAAACACTCCCAAGAAAGGCAGGAACTTTGGAAGAAACCTAGAGAGGAACCTGGCTATAAGGGGTGGCCAGTCCTCTTCTGGCTGTGCCGTGGGGAGATTATAAGAGTAAATGGTCATTAAGGCCAGATTGTTCGTTAAGATGTTCAAACGTTCATAGATGACCAGCAGGGTAAAATAATAATCACAGTGGTTATAGAGGGTGCAACAGCTCAGCACCTCAGGAGTAAATGTAAGTAAACTTTTCATAGCCGAGTGAGGGGAGGCAGAACATAGAACAGTAGAAACTGGATCAGCGGCAACTGGATCAGCAGCATGACCAGGTGGACTGGGGACGGGGACAGCCAGGACTCGTCAGGCCAGGTAGTCCTGAGGCATGGTCCTGGGGCTCAGGTACTCAGGGAGGTAAAAGAGAGAGAGATTGGAGACTTAGAGATCACACAGGACACCATTTTTACAATGTTGATGGAAAAAGGCTAAGATGGAAAAAGGCTACTCTTGAATTGTATATGCTTGTCAAAAGAGAGATCAGGGTCCAGAGTAATGCAGAGGTCTTTCACAGTTTTATTTGAGACTAATGTACAACCTTTGAGATTCATTGTCAGATCCGACAGCAGATCTCTTTGTTTCTTGAGACCTAGAACTAGCGTCTCTGTTAAGTTCATTCATGCCTCATTCATGTCTCAGCTGGCTCTTATTTTAGCTCAATAGAGAGTCCACAGCCGTGTAAAGGCTTTTTCGGAGTCCACAGCCGCAAAGCCGCGATCGTCCGGCAGCCCATTGTGACATAGCTACCCTGTCTCTGAAACCACCGTCTGCGGGGGACGCACCAGCTGCCGTGCACCTCCCCAAAATTCCCAACCAACATGACTTCGTGTACATGGATCAAATCAAATCAACGTTTATTTCTTGCTTAAACAGATTTGCAGGTGCAGCGAAATGCCTATATTTAACTAGCTCCAACAGTGCAGTAGAATGTCTGGCAAATGCAATACAAACACTCAATTAATTGAAGCAATCAAAACAAGAAATCAAGAAATAACATAACAAAGTAGATATATTAGAGTGAGCATGTATTAGAATCCATAATATACATATGTGGTGTGTATAGACAGTATTTGGAGAAAGAAAATGGTATGTACTGTAGTAAGTATACTAAACTCAACAAAAAAAAAAATGTCCTCACTGTCAAATGTGTCTATATTCAGCAAACTTAACATGTGCAAATATTTGTATGAACATAACAAGATTCAACAACTGAGACATAAACTGAACAAGTTCCACAGACATGTGACTAACAGAAATGTAATAATGTGTCCCTGAACCAAGGGAGGGTCAAAAGCTGCATTAAGTATTGCAGTGCATCTCCTCCTCATGGACTGCACCAGATTTGCCAGTTCTTGCTGTGACATGTTACCCCACTCTTCCACCAAGGCACCTGCAAGTTCACTGACATTTCTGGGGGGAATGGGCCTAGCCCTCACCCTCCAATCCAACAGGTCAGAAATGTACTCAATGGGATTGAGATCCGGGCTCTTCGCTGGCCATGGCAGAACAATTACATTCCTTTCTTGCAGGAAATCACGCACAGAAAGAGCAGTATGGCTGGTGGAATTGTCATGCTGGAGGGTCATGTCAGGATGAGCCTGCAGGAAAGGTACCACATGAGGGAGGAGGATGTCTTCCCTGTAACGCACAGCGTTGAGATTGCCTGCAATGACAACAAGCTCAGTCCGATGATGCTGTAACACACCGCCTAAGACCATGACGGACCCTTCACCTCCAAATCGATCCCGCTTCAGAGTACAGGCCTCGGTGTAACGCTCATTCCTTCGACTAGAACGCGAATCCGATCATCACCCCTGGTGAGACAAAACCGCAACTCGTCAGCGAAGAGCACTTTTTGCCAGTCCTGTCTGGTCCAGCGACGCTGGGTTTGTGCCGATTGGCGACGTTGTTGCCGGTGATGTCTGGTGAGGACCTGCCTTACAACAGGCCTACAAGCCCTCAGTCCAGCCTCTCTCAGCCTATTGCGGACAGTGGTGGAGGGATTGTGCGTTCCTGGTGTAACTCGGGCAGTTGTTGTTGCCATCCTGTACCTGTCCCGCTGGTGTGATGTTCGGATGTACCGATCCTGCACATTGCTCATTTGGAACCCCTCCCTCATGAAAATGACCATATAAGGGCATATGAATGCAGTACCCATCGCTTCCTTTAGATGTCAACAGTCTCGAGACAGTGTAAATTTTCAATTTGGATGCTTTAGACCAGAGAATAAGAGCAAACCAGGAAGTGTACTTTTTATGTCAACAGTACCCAGCGCGCGCTCCCGACAAGGCGCGCAGTGTCTTTACCGTCTTTATCGATCAGTTTATATTCCGGTTGATTTATAATAGTAAATATACGTAACAGTGTTCCTAGGTGTAACGCCCAGTCCTGGGTTTTCAGGCTGGAGCGTTTTGGGTTCATTTTGGTTTAGGGGTTTTCACAGTTCTATGGTGTCTAGTTCTATGTTGGGTTAATGGCTCCCAATTAGAGGCAGCTGAGTCTCGTTGTCTCTAATTGGGAACCATTTATATGTTTGGGAATTGCACCTTAGTTTGGTGGGTTATTGTATGTTCAAGTGTCATGATTATGTTAGGTTCATCAGGTTCTTGTCTGGTTAGGTTTCTCATTCGAGGTTTAGTTAGGTTTCTTGGGCGTCGTGGTTAGAGTTTAGTTCTCTTTGTGTTAGTTTAGCATTTAGCGTTAGGGCTCTCTGCCTTGTTCATCGCTTTCTTGTTTTGTTCCGCCTCGTCCTGCCTGTGAATAAATCATGTATTCTGGCTATCGCTATGCGTCTTGGTCTGTCCGCCAGAAGTGAATCGTGACAGAATAACCCACCAAACAAAGACCAAGCAGCGAGAGACCCGGGAGTTCTGGACTTGGGAGGAGATATTAGCTGGGAAGGGACCTTGGGGAAGACAGAGGATTATCGTCACCCCAGGGAGGAAAAGGCGAAAGGAGCAGCGCAGGTGTGCGAGGACTGAGCGTGGGAGCTATGAGGACTTATATGGCGATGGACCTCGGGAGAGAAAAAGTTCATTGGAACTCGCCTGGCACGGAAGCCTGCAAGGCAGCCCCAAGAAACTTTTTGGGGGCACACGAGGGGTTGGCCGGTTCAGGAGGGACTCCTGAGCCAACTCCTCGTGCTTTATGGAGAGAGCGTAGAGGAGAGCGTCGCAGCGAAGGGAGGCCGTATATGCAGTGTTGCACGGTTTCCCTATAGGGATTCAGAGGTCGGTGCGGTGATTCCCGCTCCACTCATCAGTCGGGGGAAAATAAGGGTGCAGCCAGAAAGAGTGGTGCCATCGCTGCGCACTAAGTCCCCGGCACGCCTCCTGGGACCCGGATATCCTGCTCCAGTTCCGTGTGCGGTGTCTCCGCACGTGTCCGCAGCCCAGTGCGAGAGATCCCAGCGCCACTCATTGGTCGGGCCGAGGTCTGTGTGCTACCTGGGAGAGTGGTGCCAGCTCTCAGCCAGGCCTCCAGTGCGCCTTTTGGGTCCATGTTATCCTGTGGTCCTCACGGGCAGAATCTCCGGCACTAATCCACAGCCCAGTCCGAGAGATTCCAGCTCCACTCACCCATGAGGCCAGGGTTAGTGAGCTAGCTGGAGGTATGGTGTCGGCTCTCCGTATCAGGTCCCAGGTCCGGGTGGAGGTTTCTCCATCGCCCAAGATCCCGGTTCCACGCTCCAAGATCCCGGTTCCACGCTCCAAGATCCCGGTTCCACGCTCCAAGATCCCGGTTCCATCGCCCAAGATCCCGGTTCCACGTTCCAAGATCCCGGTTCCACGCTCCAAGATCCGGTTCCACGCTCCAAGATTCGGTTCCACGCTCCAAGATCCCAGTCCGTGTAGTGGTTTCTTTACATCGCCCAGTCCCTGCTCCGCGCACTCCAGCTCCCGTGGCGCTCCGAGAGTCCAGCACGCCCTGCTCCGCGCACCCAGCTCCCCCGCGTGCGCTCCGAGAGTCCAGCACGCCCTGTCCCGGCTCCGCGCACAAGTTCCTGTGCGCTCAGAGAGTCCAGCACGCCCTGTTCCCGCCCGCACCAAGCTCCCCGTGCGCTCAGAGAGCCCAGTTCGGCCTGTTCCCGCCTCGCACCAGAGTGCGCGTCCCGAGCCCAGTTCGCCTGTTCCCGCTCCGCACCAGAGGCGCGTCCCGAGCCCAGTTCGGCCTGTTCCCGCTCCCGCACCAGAGTGCGCGTGCCCCGAAGCCCAGTTCGCCTGTTCCGCCCCCGCACTCAGAGTGGCCCCGAGCCCAGTTCGCCTATTCCCGCTCCCCGCACCAGAGTGCGCCCCAGCCCAGTTCGGCCTGTTCCCGCTCCTCAAGACCAGAGTGCGCGCGTCGAGCCCAGTTCGGCCTGTTCGCCCACGCACTCAGAGTTCCAGTGAGCATCACGAGTCCGCACTGCCAGTGCCCGCTCCACGCACCAGAGTTCCAGTGAGCATCACGAGTCCGGCACTGCCAGTTCCGCCCCACGCACCAGAGTCCCAGTGAGCATCACGAGTCCAGTACGACCAGTTCCTGCTCCACGCACCAGAGAGTCCCAGTGAGCATCACGAGTCCGGTACTGCCAGTTCCTGCTCCACGCACCAGAGTTCCAGTGAGCATCACGAGTCCGCATTGCCAGTTCCTGCTCCACGCGCAGAGTCCCAGTGAGCATCACGCAAGTCCAGTACGACCAGTTCTGCTCCACGCACCAGAGTCCCAGTGAGCATCACGAGTCCAGTGCGACCAGTTCCTGCTCCACGCACCAGAGTCCCAGTGAGCATCACGAGTCCAGTACCGACCAGTTCCTGCTCCACGCACTCAGAGTCCCAGTGAGCATCACGAGTCCAGTACTGCCAGTTCCTGCTCCACACACCAGAGTTCCAGTGAGCATCACGAGTCCGGTAGGGCCAGCTTCTGCTCCACGCACCAGAGTTCCAAGAAAGGGTCCAGGGCCTCCGGTGCGTGACATCAGACCAGCACGGCCAGCACCGGAGCCCCCACCTGGGACAAAGGAACCACCCCAGATCCCCCACAGACTTTTGGGGCGGCGTCCGAGTCCGCGCCTTTGGGTATTGTAACGCCCAGTCCTGGGTTTCAGGCTGAGCGCTTTGGGTTCATTTTGGTTTTAGGGGTTTTCACAGTTCTATGGTGTCTAGTTCTATGTTAAAAGAAGACGGCTCCCAATTAGAGGCAGCTGAGTCTCTTGTCTCTAATTGGGAACCATTTATATGTTTGGGAATTGCACCTTAGTTTGGTGGGTTATTGTATGTTCATGTCATGATTATGTTAGGTTCATCAGGTTCTTGTCTAGTTAGGTTTCTCCGCTCGAGGTTTAGTTAGGTTTCTTCCGTCGTGGTTAGGTTTAGTTCTCTTTGTGTTAGTTTAGCATTTAGCGTTAGGGCTCGTCTTGTTCATCGCTTTTCTTGTTTTGTTCCGCCTCGCCTCGTCCCTGTGAATAAATCATGTATTCTGGCTACATCGCTGCGTCTTGGTCTGTCCGCTCAGAAGTGAATCGTGACACTAGGGATACATTTAAAACTATGTTTGATTGTTCTTGGACAAGTTTATAGGTATAAGATGAACGAGTTCTCGTCACGTTTCAATGGAGGAGTGGAGGCTGTCGTTTCTGATTATAACGCGCGAACCAAATGGAGATTTATGGATAAAATACATTACTTTTTCTAACAAAAGAACCATGCATTGTCTTCGTTGGACACTTAGGATGACCTCAGCAGAAGTTCTTCAACAGGTAATTGATTTGTTTTCGCTGTGAAATGTGTTATGTGTGTGACATGATGGCTGCATGAGGTGCTACCCTCAAACAATCAAATGTGCTGCTTTTGCCGTAAAGCCTTTTTGAAATCTGACAACGCTGTGATATTGCCAAGAAACAGAGCTTTTGATGTGTATGGAACACTTGTATATTGGTGGATGTTTAATAATTCAACTTTTGGATTTTGAATTTGGCGCCTTGCATTTCACCTGGTAGTGTCGGGATTGGGTAGCGCCCCAGCAATCCCTGAGAGGTTAACGACCGTTCCACAGGTGCATGCATTAATTGTTAAAAGGCTTCATTGAACAAGCATGGGAAACACTTTTTAAACCCTTTACAATGAAGATCTGTGAAGTTACTTCGATTTTTACAAATTATCTATGAAAGACAGGGTCCTGAAAAGGGACGTTTCTTTTTTTGCTGAGTTTATATATACAAAGTATGTGGGCATCCCTTCAAATTAGTGGATTCGGGCTGACAGATGTATAAAATCAAGCACACCGCCATGCAATCTCTTCAGACAAACACTGGCAGTAGAATGTCCTTACTGAGGAGCATAGGATGCCACGTTTCCATCAAGTCAATTAGTCAAAGAATTGTTCATCGGGAGCTTAATGAAATGGGTTACTAACCCCGAGCAGCTGCACACAAGCCTAAGATCACAATGTGCAATGCCAAGCGCCGGCTGGAGTGGTGTAAAGCTCACCGCCATTGGACTCTGGAGCAGTGAAAACGCGTTTTCTGGAGTGATAAATCACTCTTCACCATCTGGCAGGCCGACAGACGAATCTGGGTTTGGTGGATGCCAGGAGAACCCAACCTGCCCGAATGCATAGTGCCAACTCAAAAATTATGTGGAGGAGGAATAATGGTCTGCGGCTATTTTTCATGGTTCACGCTAGGCACCTTAGTTCGAGTGATGGAACTAAGTGCGTTATGATGAGAAAATACAACGTCCACTCGCCCATTGAACCGTGAAGAGAACTTGTTCAAACTATACCTATAAACTTGTCCAAGAACAATCAAACATAATGGATAATGTATCCTTAGGAACACTTTTATGTATATTTAGTATAATATTTCAACCGGAATATAAACTGGGCGATAGGAAAGGAAAAAACCACAGCGCGCGCAAGCCGGTGAACACGCATTCTCTTCTGTTTACTTCTCTGTGACCACTTCCTAATTCTTCTTCTATTACCATCCAGATCAACTAAATAGAATCAAAACACTGTCTAGAGACTGTTGACATCCAGTGGAAGCAATAGGCACTGAAATCTTACTCCCTTATATGGGCATTTTCATACGGGAGGGGTTCAAAATGAGGCAATGTGTCAAAATCACTTTTTCCAGGACAGAACTTCCTCGGGTTTTTGCCTGCCATATCCGTTCTGTTATACTCACAGACAATATTTTAACACTCTTAGAAACTTCAGAGTGGTTCCTATACAATAGTACTAATTATGTGCATATCCTATTTTCTGGGCCGGAGTGGGAGGCATTTTACTTTGGGCACGCCAGGCTCTCCAAAACTGTCACCTCGGGAGCTGCTCCCTAAGAAGTTAACTGGCCTGTACAGAGCCCTGACCTCAACCCCATCGAACACCTTTGGGATGAACTGAAACGCAGACTGCAAGCCAGGCCCAACATCAGTGCCTGACCTCACTAATGCTCTTGTGGCTGAATGGAAGCAAGTCCCCGCAGCAAGTCCCCGCAGCAATGTTCCAACATCTAGTGGAAAGCCTTCCCAGAAGAGTAGAGGCTGTTATAGCAGCAAAGGGGGGACCAACTACATATTAATGCCCATGATTTTGGAATGAGATGTTCGACGAGCAGATGTCCACATACTTTTGGTCATGTAGTGTATATTTGGATGAGCTATGTCAAGAATACTATCAAGGCACAAGGCGAGACCCAGATGCAGACACAGGAGGCAGATGGTTGGAGTCTTACAATGTTTATTAATCCAAAGGGGTAGGCAAGAGAATGGTTGTGTACAGGCAAGAAGGTCAAAACCAGATCAGAGTCCAGAAGGTACAGAGTGGCAGACAGGCTCATAGTCAAGGCATGCAGAATGGTCAGGCAGGCGGGTACAGAGAGTCCAGAAACAGTCAAGGGTCAAAACCGGGAGGACTAGCAAAAAGGAGAATAGCAAAAAAAAAAAAAAAAGAAAACACGCTGGTTGACTTGACTAAACATACAAGACGAACTGGCACAGAGAGACAGGAAACACAGGGATAAATACACTGGGGAAAATAAGCGACACCTGGAGGGGGGGTGGAGACAATCACAGGAACAGGTGAAACAGATTAAGGCGTGACAAATACAGGATATACAAACACACTGAGTAAAGAACAGTATATAAACAGAATTCTCGACAAGACCATGGTAAAGACAATGGTACTTGCCTACGGAGCAGCAAGAGGCACTGACCCTCCCTGTGCAAACGTATGAAAGCCAACGGTCCAATATTCTAGAACATGGCTGACTTGCCTAGTTAAATAAAGGTTAAATAAATAAAAAATAATAATAAACACTTAAACCCTGTTGTCCAAAAGGCCCATTATTACATATTTATTAACCTAATTTGATTGGCTGATATTGAGTACTGTATGTCACATTGGTCACAATGGAACGCAGAATATCACTGCTCAGAGGCTGTGAACTTTGTAGCAAGTTTTACTCTCGTCTAATTCATGTCTCATGTCGGCTCGCTCTAAAGATAATGACATGTTTGGGTTAGAAGAAGCCACCAACATCAAACTGAACAAGCCTCACATTGTCGTTGCCTTAATTTCCATCACATCTATGTCAGCCAATGAAAAGCCTTGTTTTACCACCATCAGGACCTCTCACTCAATCAGAAACGTTTGATACGAAGTGACTAACAGAATGGCTAAATTGGGCTTGTGTGATGAGCTCATATATAAGCCTGATACAAGGGAGAGAGTTAGTTCAGGGCGAGGCGCACTTTGATGACATGGCATTTTAGGCACATCCTTGTTGACCCACCGAGCGAGCGGACACGCCAGATCATGAGAGTGCTGACTCAGTTACAGTAGCCTCCTTCCTCTTTGTCTCCCACACTTGTCCAATAAATTGAATGAAACACACACACACCAGCCCAATAAAGAGAATGAAACACAAACAGTTAACCCCGCCAAGCCACTGTTTTGATAGGTCGTTTGGTTTGGAGAGGGGTCAAAGTTCATGGGGAGTGAGGACACTGAGACACTGGTTGTGTCTGAAATGGCACCCTAATCCCTGTAAGTAGTACACTATAATATATGGAATTTGTGTGTGTGTGTGAGATGTTTGTACTGTTGTGTGTATTCTGTTTGGGAGGTCTACTGGACTCTAAAATCATGTCATTTTCAAGCCCTTTATTATGTCCTCCCATTGTCAACGGGTCAGCTATTTTGGTGTATGTTTCTTAAAGGTATACTTCGGGATTTTCCACAGAGTCAGATGAACTCATTGATAACTTTTTTATGTCTCTGGGTGCGGTTTGAAGGAAGTTGCTAACTAGCGCTAGCGGAATTGCCAACTAGAGTTAGCACAATGACTGGAAGTCTTTTGTTTTTCTTTTTTTTTTTTATCTTTATTTTAACAGGGAAAACAGACTGAGACCTGGATCTCTTTTACGGCTGTGCCCTGTGTAAACATGTTGACATGTACAGTTCTAGGCATACAGACAAGAACATTTCAAAACATACAAAACAAAGACACAGTCATCAGAAACAATCACAGACAACATCATATTGATGCTCCATCATATTTTTAAAATGGGCAAGGGACACCAGAGTGGCTAGCTGAAGTTTGATCTGCAGTTTGTTCCATAAATAAGGTGCATCATATGGATGCCCATAGACTTCCATTATTGCGCCAACGCTAAATAGCGTTGGCTCGCAAAACTACCTGTAACTTCATTCATACTGGACAAGGAGAAATAAAAATGGTATCCACGAGTCCATCTGACTCCGGGGAAGTACCAAAAACCTGAAGTATCCCTTTAATGGCAGCAACTGTGTTTCAGAAGTGTAGTGTAGTGAATGGCGTCATTATAAATAAGAATGTGTTCTTCACTGCCTTGCATAGTTAAATAAAGGTTAAATGACTAAAACAGCTGGGATCATGGAGCGGGATAAATTATTGTAGTGGAGTGGGAGTAGCTAAGGTCTATGCTGTGTGTGTCTGTGTGCACATGGTGGATCTGTGAGCGTGTGGGGGTGTGTGTGTGTGTGCATGTGTTTGTGCTTATGTGTGTGTGTTTGCTCGTGCTCACAGCCAGAGGGATGTGTGGTATGCAATATAGCATTTGGAGAGAAAAAATACTATGCAATCCAGTCCAGGGCAGGGGGCACACCTGTGTGTGTATATTAGAGGTAGGGTAAGCTCTCCTCTTGCTCCGTCCTGGAATGCACCCTACTTCTACCACCGGTTATGAGTCCAAGGTCAGACCATATTGCAGTAGGTCAGTCTTTCACCTCGGTTGATTTCCAGGTGGGGATCAAAGGCCTTACAAAGCACCACCCAGGCAACCAAATTGTAGCCTTTTGAAGCCAACACATTTTAGGCAGGGAGGGGGGGGGCAACAAGGGCCTTCCTTGCCTATATGGTAGGGGATATAGGTCCCTAAAAGTCGAGTGCTTTCACCAGTCTCCGTGTTTAGCCTTTGATCACAGCCAAAACACATTCCATCACCTAAAAGGGTCAAGAAGCCCACTAGATGAATTCATCATTGGACCCCGGTACTGCTCAAATTACCCAGTCCTGAAGCCTGTGTAGGTGCTGATGTATGTATACACACACAACAAGAAGGAGTGTGAAGTGAGCGTGTCATTCCCTCACACACATACTAATGCAGACGTTCACACACACACACACACGCACAAAGACTCACACGTACTGATGCAGACATACACAGAGACACACATACACATTCTGACAGTGGGAGTGCTATGATAGATGGAGGGGAGTACTCAGCTGGGGGGAGAATAAACGTGATGTTCATGGCAAAGCTTGGCTAGGGTCATATAGGTCCTTATATCCCCAAAACCACACACACACACACATACGCTCAGACACAAACAAATACACACACACACACTACCCCGATTCACTCAGCACTCAATCCGCCAAATCCTTATTCATAACTACCCCCACCTCTAAACGTAAGCCTCCTCTCTCCATCTCGTTTCTCTGTCTTTCATACCGGCTATGCTCTGCCCATCTACCCCAAACATCTGCACGCTGCCCCAAACAACTCCTGTCAGCTGGATACTGTTAAAACTGCCCCGGTGAGACTCTCTGACACTGAAAACGGAAGAATTGCTATGATGAGTGGGGGAGGGAGAGATGGAAGGAAGAAGGGAGGGTGACAAGAAAAAATAGGGGAGAAAAGAGGAGTACAATTTCAACACCTCAGGCTCCTGCCCTGTTCACCTAGCCTATGTTGTTCCTCTGGAATGCTATTAGCTGTGAGTTATTGTGTGTGTGTCTGTCTCTGTGTCCGCCATGCTCAGCTGCCAATCTCTCTCTCCCTCCCTCTTCCTTTCATTCTCCTCTTCCTCCTCTCTTGCACACTTCTCTCTCTTTCCTTCCTTACTCATTCTCTCTCTCATAGGATGAATGTCCTTCTCCATATTGCAGCTGTTCAGAGATCTTCTCTGTAGTCTGGAGTACTAGGATCAGTTCAGCCTTTTAGACCACAATGAATAACACAGATCGTAGATCACTGTTTTTGCTTCTCCCAATAAGGAATCTTGAGCTAGAAGCAACTTTTCGAACGCCATGGTCTTTGTCAGGGTGTAACTGTAGGGAGTTATGGTCCTTTGCAGCTCTGTTGGTAGAGTATGGCGCTTGTTGGTAGAGTATGGCGCTTGTTGGTAGAGTATGGCGCTTGTTGGTAGAGTATGGCGCTTGTTGGTAGAGTATGGCGCTTGTTGGTAGAGTATGGCGCTTGATGGTAGAGTATGGCGCTTGTTGGTAGAGTATGGCGCTTGTTGGTAGAGTATGGCGCTTGTTGGTAGAGTATGGCGCTTGTTGGTAGAGTATGGCGCTTGTTGGTAGAGTATGGCGCTTGTTGGTAGAGTATGGCGCTTGCAACTCCAGGATAGTGGGTTTGATTCCCAGGACAACCTCTAAGTAAAATGTATGCATGCATGCCTATAAGTCGCTTTGGATAAAAGGGTCTGCTAAAAATGGGAAGGTTACTAATTCACAGTGTGTTACTATACCATAGTACTCCTCTGGCTCAGAGAACAGCTTTGTCATAGTGTTGTTCTGTACTGCACCAGTCAGCATATTCCCCCGTTATGCACACACCCACTGCTGTACTCCTGAGTCCAGTAAAAACAAACCATAGCTGTGGCAGTATCAACACAGTCTATTGTTATACACTCTACTCTAGAGTCGCCTCCAGTAACCCCCTCTATTTTCCTCTGTCTCTCTTTCTCTCTCCCAAATCAAATCAAACGTTATTTGTCACATGCGCCGAATACAACAAGTGTAGACCTTACCGTGAAATGCTTACTTTACAAGCCCTTAACCAACAGTGCAGTTCAAGAAGAGTTAAGAAAATATTTACCTAATAAACGGAAGTAAAAAATAACACGATAACATAACAATAACGAGGCTATATACAGAGGGTACCGGTACCGAGTCAGTGTGCGGGTGTACAAGTTAGTTGAGGTAATTTGTACATGTAGGTAGGGGTGAAGTGACTATGCATAGATAATAAACAGCGAGTAGCAGCAGTGTAAAAACAAGGGGGGTGGGGTCAATGTAAATAGTCCGGTGGCCATTTGATTAATTGTTCAGCAGTCTTATGGCTTGGGGGTTGAAGCTGTTAAGGATCCTTTTGGTCCTGAACTTGCCGCTCCGGTACCGCTTGCCGTGCGGTAGCAGAGAACTTGGGTGACAGGAGTCCTGACAATTGTATGGGCTTTCCTCTGACACTGCTTAGTATATAGGTCCTGGATGGCAGGAAGCTTGGCCCCAGTGATGTACTGGGCCGTACGCACTACCCTCTGTAGCGCCTTACGGTCAGATGCCGAGCAGTTTCCATACCAGGCGGTGATGCAACCGGTCAGGATGCTCTCGATGGTGCAGCTGTATAACGTTTTGAGGATCTGGGGACCCATGCCAAATCTTTTCAGTCTGCTGAGGGGGGAAAAGGTTTTGTCGTGCCCTCTTCACGACTGTCTTGGTGTGTTTAGACCATGATAGTTCGTTGGTGATGTGGACACCAAGGAACTTGAAACTCTCAACCCGATCCACTACAGCCCTGTCGATGTTAAGGGGGGCCTGTTTGGCCCGCCTTTTCCTGTAGTCCACAATCATCTCCTCTGTCTTGCTCACATTGAGGGAGAGGTTGTTGTCCTGGAACCACACTGACAGGTCTCTGACCTCCTCCTTATAGGCTGTCTCATCGTTGTCAGTAATCAGGCCTACCACTGTTGTATTGTCAGCAAACTTATTGACGATGTGTTTGGCCACGCAGTCGTGGAGCTCTCTCTCTCTTTCGCATTCTCCTGTCTAATATTCCCACTCCCTGTGGTGTTCCAGAATGGGCTCCCGCTGCACCGATAGAGCAGGGAATTAGAAGGTAGGATCGCTGTTTTGGGAAGTTGGAGGTTTTTGCGACTGTGTCATTTCAGAACTGGCAGCTTCGTTGGAGAGATTTATGCGCAGTGTTTCTCACTGTGTCACACTTAAACACACACATTCACTTTTTCGCACACACACACTTTCTCTCTCGTGCTGGATCTATATTGCTTGGTAATATGTTAAGTGTTGTTGGCTGCATCCAACAGTCCAAGTCAAGTAGTTTTACTGTTGACCATTATTTCCCATACAATCGACAGTCGTTTAAAAATGTGGTCCTTGCTGATTCCTAGTAGTCAGCACACTAAGAATTCAGTCATATGTGTAGTTGTCTTATGAATTCTAACGCATTATCTTTTTGTGTGAACAGGAGTATAAGAATATGAGTGAGTTTGTGAAGTTGGGAGTGTTGAAATTGTGTGCGAGTGTGTGTGTGTGTGTGTGCGTAGGTACATACGTAAGAACGTGCACGTGTGTGTTTGTGCGTCTGTGTGTGTGTGTGTGTACATGCGCGTCTGTGTGTGTTCACTAAGTGACAGCAGGGCCATCATCACACAGCGTCTCCCAGCTGTGACCTGAGGCCACATGTGCTGCCAATTAGGACCAATCAGAGCCCTGTAATGATGGCGGGGGGGGGAGGGGATGACCCATGATTAGTGTGTCAGATTGATGAGAGAGGACAGGGGAGGGTGGGGTGGGGAGGCCAGGAATCATATTTCTCTCCCTCTCACTATTCCACATTCTGCTGATTTGCTTTGTTTGATTTGTGTATGGTAGCAGCAACGGTCATCAAAATTGTTACGGTTTTAAAAACAATTCTAATAAATGTAACAGTTGGACAATGGATGAAGGAAGATAGGTGGGAATTCAGGTCTTAAATGTATGTCAAATTTCACTTCTTTTTTTTTTGTTAAAATAAAGAAAATATGATTTGCCTTTTTTTGCATAAATACACTGGATGTATGTGCATATATGAATAAATGAACATAAAGGGGTGGAACCGGGCAGCAACCACCACAAACCTGCCCTGTCCCACACCTACCTACACTCACCTGTGCTATCTAGACTGCCTCGTTAATTACTCCTGTTGTCACCTTCTGTTGCATGATTCATCAAGTGTCAATAGCAGGATACCCTCAGGTAAAAAATCAACACACTTGGCTCTATATTACACCTATCTATACATACTTTGAGATACTGAGACCAGACATAATATCACTATAATCCGAGTGTTCATTTTCAGAAGTTGCTTTCATTTCAGTGCATCTCATTTGTAAACATTTACACCCTTAAAAATGAAGTTATCTTCCTGCTCTATTGTGACGCAAGTGTCAAGACGATGCGTTAAATCCCAGACTAAGCTTTAGCTTTCTTATAGATGCTACGGAAAGACAATGTATTTCATTGAGACCATTTCAGCCATTCCCGGGTGTTTGACAGGTCATTACAAACATTTCTGTGTTCGTAACGTTAACAGGAAAAAAATTGACAGGCACAAGCAAGAGTATGAAAGAGT
Organism: Brachymystax lenok tsinlingensis; assembly: GCA_030435695.1. Taxonomy (NCBI): domain Eukaryota; kingdom Metazoa; phylum Chordata; class Actinopteri; order Salmoniformes; family Salmonidae; genus Brachymystax; species Brachymystax lenok. The sequence goes on along the minus strand of CM059817.1, from coordinate 37,537,058 downwards.
CGCAGGAGTAAAATGAAAGCAATCAATCCAGCAATATTTAAGTGACAAGTGGATTTTGCACCCCTCAAACACAGGGAAAAAGACAGATCCTCAAGTGGGCGGGGCAAACACGTTGCTAATGGTAGTGCTGGTCTTGCCCCCCACCACTCCATATGGTAGATGGGGGAGGGTTGGGGCTGGAGTTAGATTCAGCTGAGATCTTTGTTCTAAATGTTTTCTTCGTTTTCTGCAGTCTATGGAGTTGTGCGACTGAGTGTTCAACTTTGCTGTTGCACATTTCACCTATGAAATATACCCCATCATTATATCATTACGTTATCACTGCGAGATTGTCTTTTCTTGGACATTCATCTCAATTTGTGGCTAGCCCTATACACACGACAACCACAGTTTCCACACAGCCTTTGAAACAGTTCAAGTTGAAATGAATGGACTGAATGGGAGCCTGAACGTTTGACAGGCATAGATCAGGCATAGACAGACATAGATGCTGTAAAGGTCTTCAGAAAAGTAAAACTGAGGTTTAGGTTGAACCTATGTTTGTGGGGAACAATACTCTACAGTGTATAGAGTTCTGTATAGTCCTACACTAATTTATACTGTGAATACTGTATTTCTGTTGTAAGGATCTTCAGAAGGGTGAAACTGAGATCACTGTTGAACCTTTTTTTGTATGTGGTGAACATGCGCTATAGCCTAAAAGAGAGTTCATTTATAGTCCTAGTTTATAGTGTATACTGTATGCTTGAGGTTATATATGAATACTGTATGTTTGAGGTTAAAAATGAGTGTGTACTGTATATTTGAGGTTATATAAGAGTGGGTACTCTATGCTTGAGGTTATATATGAGTACTGTATGTTTGAGGTTATATATGAGTTTGTACTGTATATTTGAGGTTATATAAGAGTGGGTACTCTATACTTGAGGTTATATAGGAGTGTGTACTGTATATTTGAGGTTATATATGTGTGTACTGTATATTTGAGGTTATATATGAGTGTGTACTGTATATTTGAGGTTATATAAGAGTGGGTACTCTATGCTTGAGGTTATATATGAGTACTGTATGTTTGAGGTTATATATGAGTTTGTACTGTATATTTGAGTTTATATAAGAGTGGGTACTCTATACTTGAGGTTATATAGGAGTGTGTACTGTATATTTGAGGTTATATATGTGTGTACTGTATATTTGAGGTTATATATGAGCGTGCACTGTATGTATGTATTTATTCCTCGTGTTGTTATTTTTCTAATATTTCAATTTTTTTCTCTCTACATTGTTGGAAAGGCCCCGTAAGTAAGCATTTCACTGTTAGTCTACACCTGTTGTTTAGGAAGCTTGTGACAAATAACATGTTATTTTATTTGTTTGAGGTTGTACAGTGCCTTCAGAAAATATTCACACCCCTTGACTTTTTCCATATTTTGTTGTGTTACATCCTGAATTAAACATTTATTAAATTGAGATGTATCACTGCCCTACACACAATACCCCATATTGTCAAAGTGGATTGGTGTTTTTAGAAATGTTTACAAATTTAAAGCTGAATCTTTAATCATTAACTTCTTAGGGAGCGGCAGGTGAGGTGACGGTTTTGGTCTGGCATGCCCAAAGCAAAATGCCTTCCACTCAGGCTCAGAAAATAGGATATGCACATAATTAGTACTATTGGATTGAAAACCATCTGAAGTTTCTAAAACTGTTAGAATAATGTCTGTGAGTATAACAGAACTGATTTGGCAGGCGAAAACCCGAGGTATATCCATCCGGAAAAATGTGATTCTGTGAGGTGCCTCTTTTCCCATTGACTTGCTATAGGAAATACTGGAATCCAGCGCCCAGGTTGCAGTACCTATGGCTTCCACTAGATGTCAACAGTCTTTAGACAAGGTTTCATGCATTTATCTAGAAAAATCGAGGAGTAAGACAAGAATTGGCAAGGGGAGTGATGAAGTCACTTTTCTCTTTTACGCACGGGACCATGAGCGTGCGCCTCATTTTTTTCCTTTTCTATCGCCCAGGATATTATCAGTGTAAAATATTATCGTTAATATACATATTAGTGTACCTAAGGATCGATTAGAAACATTGTTTGGACAAAGTTTATAGGTATATTTTTAACGCTTTGTATGTCTTGTATAATGGATGAGTGGACGGTGGATTTTCTGAACAAAACGCGCCAACCAAACGGAGCTTTATGGATATGAAGAGGGACTTTTTCGAACAAAAGGAACATTTATTGTCTTGCTGGGACCCTTCGGATTGCCATCAGAAGAAGATCTTCAAAGGTAAGCGATTTATTTTATCGCTTTTTCTGAATTTTGTGACACCCGTGCTGGTTATGCTATTATGCTAATGCAGAAAATATGCAGGGCTCTGTCCTCAGACAATCAAATGTTATGCTTTCACCGTAAAGCCTTTTTGAAATCTGACAACGCTGTGAGATTGCAAAGATTCTAAGCTTTTGAACAGTATGCAACACTTGTATTTTCATGAATGTTTTATATTACTACTTTTTGTCATTTAAATTTGGCGCTCTGCATTTTGGCGGAAGTTGTCGCAGCCTGTGACCCACTGCTCCCTAATTATCCCTAACAGGTTTTAATGACTGGAGACTTTTTATTATAAAAAAGAAACGGAATAGAGCTAAGCACAGGCAAAATCCTAGAGGAAAACCTGGTTCAGTCTGCTTTCCAATATACACTGGGAGACAAATTCACCTTTCAGCAGGACAATAACCTAAAACACAAGGCCAAATATACACTGAAGTTGCTTTCCAAGATGACATTGAATATTCCTGAATGGCCTAGTTAAAGTTTGGACTTAAATTGGCTTCAAAATCTATGGCAAGATTTGAATATGGCTGTCTAGCAATCAACAACCAGAGCTTGAAGAATTTTGAAAAGAATAATGTGCAAATATTGTACAAAATAGCTCTTAGAGATTTACTCAAAGACTTACAGCTGTAATCGCTGCCAAAGGTTATTCTAACATGTATTGTGTCAGGGGTGTGAATACTTATTTAAATTAGATAATATTTCTATATTTCATTTTCAGTCAATTTGCAGAGGAAGTAAGGCCTCTATGGGCTATATGAGGTCTGGGCCAGGTCTTTTATTGTATCTTTCTTGGAGCGCAGCCGAATAATGTCTCAGGAAATGTGGTCGGTTTGTTTATACACCAAGGGCTTTCAAACAAATATTAAATTTTTCTCCCGAATCACATTTTGAATGTATCTTTTGTTGTATGAGTTTTCATTATTAGTGAGTGTGCTACTGAGTTTAGTTGTTTTTGTGAGGGCCAGTGGAAATTGGAGGGCGGGCAGACAGACACGCAGACGGTTTTGTAGGCAATAAATCATCGGTGATAGAGACAGACACAGTGATCAGAGATTGCGGTCTGGTCAGACTCGTAAAACCACGTGAGGGGAAGGAATGTATGACCCCGTTGCATTGTGGGTCCTGTGTGTGTATGTCTGGGTGGAGAGTACGGTTTTCCCTGACTCACAGGATGTTGTGAAGCGGTATGGAGGGGGAGGTTAGAGGGGAGAGGAGCGTAACTTTCGGGAATAGCCCTCTGTGGGGTCAGAGGAAGTGGGTGAATCACGGGTTGTGACTCTGTTTGTCCGTTCGCCCTCCTTCCGAGCCCTCTCTCTGTCTCTCTCTCTCCCTCTTATATTTCGCTTTCTCTGTACATGAGCTGAGCATGACATACACATACAAAACATTAAGAACTACTATTTCCGTGACATAGACTGACCAGGTGAATCCAGGTGAAAGATATAATCCATTATTAATGTCACTTGTTAAATTAACTTCAATCAGTGTAGATGAAGGGTAGGAGACAGGTTAAAGAAGGATGTTTATGCCTTGAGAAAATTGAGACATTGATTGTGTATGTGTGCCATTCAGAGGGTGAATGGGCAAGACACCAGGCGCACCGGTTTGAGTGTGTTAACTGCAGCGCTGCTGGGTTTTTCATGCTCAACAGTTTCCTGTGTGTATCAAAAATGGTCCACCACCCAAAGGACATCCAGCCAACTTGACACAACTGTGGATAGCATTGGAGTCAACATGGGCCAGCAGCCCTGTGGAACGCTTTTGACACCTTGTAGAGTCCATGCCCCGACGAATTGAGGCTGTTCTGAGGGCCAAAGTGTGTGCAACTAAATACACTGCTCAAAAAAATAAAGGGAACACTTAAACAACACAATGTAACTCCAAGTCAATCACACTTCTGTGAAATCAAACTGTCCACTTAGGAAGCAACACTGATTGACAATAAATTTCACATGCTGTTGTGCAAATGGAATAGACAACAGGTGGAAATTATAGGCAATTAGCAAGACACCCCCAATAAAGGAGTGGTTCTGAAGGTGGTGACCACAGACCACTTCTCAGTTCCTATGCTTCCTGGCTGATGTTTTGGTCACTTTTGAATGCTGGCGGTGCTTTCACTCTAGTGGTAGCATGAGACGGAGTCTACAACCCACACAAGTGGCTCAGGTAGTGCAGCTTATCCAGGATGGCACATCAATGCGAGCTGTGGCAAGAAGGTTTGCTGTGTCTGTCAGCGTAGTGTCCAGAGCATGGAGGCGCTACCAGGAGACAGGCCAGTACATCAGGAGACGTGGAGGAGGCCGTAGGAGGGCAACAACCCAACAGCAGGACCACTACCTCCGCCTTTGTGCAAGGAGGAGCACTGCCAGAGCCCTGCAAAATGACCTCCAGCAGGCCACAAATGTGCATGTGTCTGCTCAAACGGTCAGAAACAGACTCCATGAGGGTGGTATGAGGGCCCAATGTCCACAGGTGGGGTTGTGCTTACAGCCCAACACCGTGCAGGGCGCTTGGCATTTGCCAGAGAACACCAAGATTGGCAAATTCGCCACTGGCGCCCTGTGCTCTTCACAGATGAAAGCAGGTTCACACTGAGCACGTGACAGGCGTGACAGAGTCTGGAGACGCCGTGGAGAATGTTCTGCTGCCTGCAACATCCTCCAGCATGACCGGTTTGGCGGTGGGTCAGTCATGGTGTGGGGTGGCATTTCTTTGGGGGGCCGCACAGCCCTCCATGTGCTCGCAAGAGGTAGCCTGACTGCCATTAGGTACCGAGATGAGATCCTCAGACCCCTTGTGAGACCATATGCTGGTGCAGTTGGCCCTGGGTTCCTCCTAATGCAAGACAATGCTAGACCTCATGTGGCTGGAGTGTGTCAGCAGTTCCTGCAAGAGGAAGGCATTGATGCTAAGGACTGGCCCGCCCGTTCCCCAGACCTGAATCCAATTGAGCACATCTGGGACATCATGTCTCGCTCCATCCACCAACGCCACGTTGCACCACAGACTGTCCAGGAGTTGGCGGATGCTTTAGTCCAGGTCTGGGAGGAGATCCCTCAGGAGACCATCCGCCACCTCATCAGGAGCATGCCCAGGCGTTGTAGGGAGGTCATTCAGGCACGTGGAGGCCACACACACTACTGAGCCTCATTTTGACTTGTTTTAAGGACATTACATCAAAGTTGGATCAGGCTGTAGTGTGGTTTTCCACTTTAATTTTGAGTGTGACTCCAAATCCAGACCTCCATGGGTTGATAAATTTGATTTCCATTGATAATTTTTGTGTGATTTTGTTGTCAGCACATTCAACTATGTAAAGAAAAAAGTATTTAAAAGATTATTTCATTCATTCAGATCTATGATGTGTTATTTTAGTGTTCCCTTTATTTTTTTGAGCAGTGTATTATGAAGGTGTTCCTAATGTTTTGTACACTCAGTGTATGTTGGGCTAAGGTATTCGGTTCACTTTCTCTCACTATCCATCTCACTGTCAATGAGTAGAGAATCATATATTTTCCTAATCAATTTGGGTTGAAATTCAAACTTTCCTTCCATCCCTCTCTCCAGTCCCAAAGAAGTTGCTGCTGCAAGAGCCCAACCCCAGAGTGGCAGTGTACCCCCCGTCAGCCAATGCCCATGACCCAAACGTGGTTGGAGACAGCGCCCCCCCTGATGGGACCTCAGTCATAACCTCAGAGTCTTTGCTCTCAGGTGAGCTGCTACATACCCATATGCAGGCATACACACACACACATAGGTGACAGACCACACACACAGATGTAGGTATGTGCACGCAGAGACATTATCACACATACACAAATGCATCTGCATACACACACACCTCTCTCAGGGGACCACTTTACACTAAACAGCCCCCATACATATTTGTTTCTATCCTTTAAAGGAGATTGGTAATCATATTTCATAATTTGGACATTAACTTTTGTTCTGTCCATTTGTCTAGCAAGTCAGAGAGAGAACATACCAGCATAAATGGGTCATTATATGTACATCACAATGTTGGGCTCCTGACCTTTTTTGTATTATTATCAATGTGGATTGGACTAAGCACGCACCCCTGAGGGGCCCCCGTGTTGAGGATCAGCGTGGCGGATGTGTTGTTACCTACCCTTACCACCTGGGGTCGGCCTGTCAGGAAGTCCAGGATCCAGTTGCAGAGGGAGGTGTTTAGTCCCAGGGTTCTTAGCTTCTACCTCCCAAGAGAGTTTTCAGCTGTTATCGTGACTACTGGCACTTAACGAACTAGAAGAAAACAAGAAGAAAACCATACACCAGGATGAATGTTTTCTTGTTTACGGTGATTATAATTACATGTCATTAAGACATGTGATGCCCAACTTTCATCAACACATCTCCTTCACCACTAGGGGCGATAGTCCTAGACCACTGTCACTCTACCCACAAGCAAGCAAGCATACAAGGCCCTTCTTCGCCCCCTTCGGCAAATCAGATTATAACTCTATACTCCTGCTTCCTGTCTACAAGCAGAATCTCAAACAGTAAGTACCCATGACCAATATTCCTTCTAATATTTTTAGGCACTGAGCAAATTTCAGGATGAGCCCAAACTTTGAACCTCCAAATTTTGGTGTGCGTTTACTGTGAACATTGAGGCTGTAACCTCTTTAATTTACTGTTTTAACAGTGGCCAAGTAGTCTACTGTGGCTATTTGATCATAATCTAGGCCTAGCGGAGTGGCCTACCGGAGTGGCCTACCGGAGTGGCCTACCGGAGTGGCCTTGCAGAGTGGCCTTGCAGAGTGGCCTTGCAGAGTGGCCTAGCAGAGTGGCCTAGCAGAGTGGCCTAGCAGAGTATTATTATGACCTATACCATTATTACAGAGAATCAGACAAATTATGCTACCCTCTGCCTATTGGCTATTCAAGCCTGTCTCAAAATATGCCCAAAGGTTATTTACCTGACTCGCTTTTCAGAGATGGCTAGAAATGTACACATTTTGTGTTTTTGTAGGAAACGATCACTCCCACATTGCTGACTACAAATTAGCTATAACTAGCTCAGCTAAGAGGGAACATAAGCGTATCGAAATGGTCCTCTGAATCGGAGGCTATGCCATAAGACTGCTTTGCTAGCGCTGACTGGAATGTTCCGGGACTCTGACAATAGCATCGGAAGCATCGACAAGCTAACCAACTCCGTCACCGGCTTCATTTGGAAATACTTTGCCGACATTGTCCCCACAGTGAAGGTTGGTAAAATTTAGACTTTTATTCAAGTAGTATTTTATAGTAAGATGATGGCGCCGACAGAGATGGTCGCCTCGTTTCGAGTCCTTAGGAAACTATGCAGTATTTTTTTTTTTTATGTATTATTTCTTACATTGTTAGCCCAGAAAATCTTAATTGTTATTGCATACAGCCGGGAAGAACTATTGGATATAAGAGCGACGTCAACTTACCAACATTACGACTAGGAATACGACTTTCCTGAAACGGATCCTTTGTTCAGACCACCACCCAGGACATTGGATCTATTCCCAGATGCCGACCCAAAACAACGTCGCCGCAGGAGAGGTAGACGGAGTGGCCTCCTGGTCAGACTTTGAAGGTGTGCACACCACCCACTGCTTCCAAGCATATTATTCGCCCATTTCCAGTCTCTAGACAGCAAGGTGGACGAAATTAGGGCACGGGTTGCCTTCCAGAGAGACATCAGAGATTGTAACATTCTCTGTTTCACGGAAACATGGCTCTCTCGGGATATGTTGTCAGAGTCGGTACAGCCACTGGGGTTCTTCATGCGTCGCACCGATAGAAAAACATCTCTCTGGTAAGAAGAAGGGCGGGGGTGTATTCTTCATGATTAACGACTCATGGTGTAATCATAACAACATAAAGTCCTTCTGTTCACCTGACCTAGAACTCCTTACAATCAAATGCCGACCACATTATCTCCAGAGAGAATTGTCTTTGATTATAGTCACAGCTGTGTATATCCCCTCCCCCCTATCCTGAGGCTGCATTTATTGTAGCTGGGGATTTTAACAAAGCTAATTTGAGAACAAGCCTACCTAAATTCTATCAGCACATTGACTGTAGCACACCACTGCTACTCTAACTTCCACGATGCATACAAGGCAAATCCGACCACGACTCCATCTTGCTCCTACCGTCCTATAGGCAGAATCTCAAACAGGATGTACCCGTGACTAGAACCATTCAACGCTGGTCTGACCAATCGGAATCCACGCTTCAAGATTGGTTTGATCACACGGACTGGGAAATGTTCCGGGAAGCCTCAGAGAATAACATTGATTGATACGCTGACTGTGAGTGAGTTTATAAGGAAGTGCATTAGAGATGTTGTACTCACTGTGACTATTAAAACCTACCGTAACCAGAAACCGTGGATAGATGGCGGCATTCGCGCCAAAACTGAAAGCGCGAACCCAAGCATTCAACCATAGAAAGATGTCTGGGAATATGGCCGAATATAAACAGTGTAGTTCTAAAGATATCCCCTGATATTGACCCTTTTCACCCAAAAGGGTGAATCCAGATTGTCATACCTTCATACCGACCTTGTGCCATATCGGGATATTCGGTAATACTGGCGCTGAACACAAGGGCCACTATTTTTAAACCCCACTGTAATCCGAAGGTTAGCAGTGCTGACAAGTATATGTAAAATCCCATCGAGAATGCTAACTAAATGCTAACGAGCGCATTGCAGACATTTTATAGTCTCTGACAAAGTATTTGCAGGTCAGAAATCCCAGCTCACAAAGTTATACAAGTTACATAAAAATGCTACTCACAGTAATATTAGACAGTAAGGCTCTTGATCCAGGAAGGGATTCTCTGCTGTTACCAAACAAAGCTTGATTTTGGAATAAGCTAACCACTTAGTTACATTTAGTTGTTAATTCCATACTGTAACTAGATCACCTGGTGCGTGCTGCACAACAGTGAGCGACTCACAAGGCTCTGGTTGTGTGCTTGTAAACAAACACCACGTGGCTGGGAACTATTGGTAAGCTTCATAATGAAAAAGTATGTTCTTTATCTCTGATTCAGAGGGGTTGGGTTAAATGCGAAACACACATTTCAGTTGAAGACATTCATTTGTACAACTGACTAGGTATTCCCCTTTCCCTTTTTTCACGTTATGTACAAGTTGTCTGCGGGTATTTACTTAAAAAGTAGCTACAAATATTCAAATGTATAAAAAACAACTATGCATGGTTGTGCATACCTAATGAGCCGGTCATGGGTATCCATCTGTCGGCTTGTCCCCTTGTGTGTTGGGTTTGATGTGCGTCTCCAAGAAGTCTAGTGCCTCCTTGGCAGTGGAAAATGTGTGTGTTATGTTCTGGAAGGTCAAGATGAGTTTTGTCTGGGTGGATGAAGCCGCATCTCAGGTTTAGCTCGCGTTGCTGGGATCTCACCTCGTTGTAGGTCTCCCTCGGTTTTAGCAGTTCGGCGCTCCGGTCTTGGTAGATTCTGATCCTTTTCCCTGCATAGTTCAGACTCCCAAATACCGCTGCAATTCATAGTCATTTGCAAAAGAAAGACACGAAAAGGCCAAGCGTTTCAATGCATGCCACCGGTTACGTAATTGTCATCGGTTTTATATAATAACTTGAAAAATGTATACGTGAGGTGTAACTGCATTGGGACTTTTGACTAATGCAAATCCATGTTACATGTGGTTACGTTTATGCTACCTACCCTTTAAAGACCCCTGCCACCCAAGCCATAGACTATTCTCTCTGCTGCCGCACGCCAAGCGGTACCAGAGCTACAGAGACTACTGCATTGTTGGGAAAAAGCTTGTGCATGTGACAATGCAACTTGAAACACACTAGCCTCACTCACGCCACCCTTCTGGAAAAAGCTGTTTCTATCGCAAATCTAGGAAGACAACCACACTTTTTCCATTCATCGTAAGTTTACCAAATCTTTCCATGTCTTCTATCACTTTTCTTTGTTTCGTTTTTTTGTAGCATGAAGCAAGGGATAACAATAGTACATGCTCCATACCTGCTCTTTCCATGACATAGACTGACCAGGTGAATCCAGGTGAAAGCTATGATCCCTTATTGATGTCACCTGTTAAATCCACTTCAATCAGTGTAGAGGAAGGGGAGGAGACAGGTGAAAGAAGGATTTTTAAACCTTGAGACAATTGAAATATGGAATGTGTATGTGTGCCATTCAGTGGGTGAATGGGCAAGAGAAAATATTTAAGTGCATTTTAACCTGTTAGGGCTAGGGGGCAGTGTTCGGAAGTACGGAGAGCCTGACGTGCCCAAAGTAAACTGCCTGTTACTCGGGCCCAGAAGCTAGGATATGCATATACTTGGTAGGATAGAAAACACTCTGAAGTCTCTAGAACTGTTAATGTCTGTGTGTATAACGGAACTGATATGGCAGGCGAAAACCCGAGGAGAATCTATCCGGAAAATGTTTTTTTTTTATGTCACAGTTTTTCCATTGACTTGCTATTCACTAAAGAGGGATTTAGCTCCCAGATTGCAGTTCCAATGGCTTCCACTAGATGTCAACAGTCTTTAGACATGGTTTCGGGCTTGTTTTTTGAAAAACGAACAAGAAATAGAAGTTCTGGCAAGTGGCTGTTAGGACTGACACTACTCTTTTGCGCACATGACTGTGTGCGAGCTTTTCATTATTTTTCTTTTATATTGAACAGGCTATTGTCTGTCTGAAATATTATTGTTTATTTACATATTAGGGTACCTGAGGATTGATTAGAAACGTTTGTTGACTTGTTTTGACAAAGTTTATTGGTAACTTTATTCGGTTTTCTATGTCTGTATGTGGAACCAGTGGAACGGGTGGATTACTGAACAAAACGCGCCAACCAAACAGAGTTTTTGGGATATAAAGAGGGACTTTATCGAACAAAACAACCATTCTTTGTGTTCCTGGGACCCGTGGGATTGCAACCAGAGGAAGATCTTCAAAGGTAAGTGATTTATTTTATCGCTATATTTGATTTTGTAATGCCTGTGCTGGTTTGAAATATATTTATATGCAGGAAGTATGCAGGCGCTGTCCTCAGATAATCAAATGCTATGCTTTCGCCGTGAAGCCTATTGTAAATCGGACAACGCAGTTTGATTACCAAGATTCTAAGCTAAAGAATGGTGTACAACACTTGTATTTTCATGAATGTTTAATATTACTATTTTTGTAATTTGGCGCTCTGCATTTCACCGGATGCTGTCGTAGGTGGGAAGCTAGCGTCCCACCAATCCCTAAAAAGGGTAGTAGGTGCCAGGCCCACCGGTTTGAGTGTGTCAAGAACTGCAACACTGCTGGATTCTTCACGCTCAACAGTTCCCCGTGTGTATCAAGAATGGTTCACCACCCAAAGGACATCCAGCCAACTTGACACAACTGTGGGAAGCATTGGAGTCAACATGGGCCAGCATGTGGAACTCTTTCGACACCTTGTAGAGTCCATGCCCCAACTAATTGAGGCTGTTCTGAGGGCAAAAAGGAGTGCAAGTCAATATTATGAAGGTGTTCCTAATGTTTTGTACATAGTGTATATTCTTATGAAACGATCAAATATCTCTGTTCGATCCATATATTTTCCAGACTTTATTCTATAAAAGAGCAGTGTATCCCTCTTTATGCCTAATAGGTAGTGGTCTGTGATGTATCGGTTGAATGTGAGCCAATGTGTTACACTGCATTCGGTCCAGGTGGAAACACTTACCTACTCAGTCAGCAGTTCCACTCTCTAAACTACATATATCAGATAAACGCTGTGCCTGACACACCTTACAGACCCTGCAATTAGGGGGTTTGAGTGTACACACAATCACTCCACTCAGTTGGGTTTATTTAAGTGTCTACCCTCCATCTCTGTGTTTATCCCCGCCTTCTGGTGGAGTTGTTGTGTTTTCACTGAAGCGTTGCACACAAACATCTAACAAACGTAGACCAGATCTGTTTCACATGTCAGTGTTGGATTATAGACTGAGCTCACCTCTACTCTTTATATGGCTAAGTACAGAGGGGATATACAGACTTATGCAGCCAGTTTGTTGGATAAGTGAATTCAGGGGACCTCTGCACAGTGTTCATTATGGAGCTAAGTAATCAGATAATCGTGTGCTCAACTACTACTCAAACAACTCAACCTCAGCTCACCTTTAGTTTAGCAAACCTAAACTAAAGAGTCTAAAACCACCTACACTGCACAACTTTCTCAATCATTTCACAGTAAAGAATACTCAATAGTCCTAGTGTCAAATTTGGAGAGTCGATGTTGAACATGACGGTTGTGGCAAATATTGTGTATTGTGAAAGCAGTTTAAACTGTGAGAGAACTCACTATGATCATATGCAGATGTTTCCAGCTGTAAATGGATTGAACACAATTCAGCAGACTCCGGAAATGTCTCCTGAAATTCCCCTAATAGATCTATTCCCGTAGTGATGTGACTCTATTCCCTTACTACCACCCGAAACTTCTGGAAGATTTCCCATTATTTTCTTTTTCTAAAGGACCCAGAAAATGTAGGCAGTGGGAGAACCTAGCGAGCTAACATTACATACTTGTGAATGAAATATCACCAGCTAGCTAACTTCATATTAGCTAGTTAGCTGGATATGTTGATGTATTTATCGTTGTAACTTGAAATGCATTTGAAGCTAGGTGTTTAGCTAGGAGTTCCAGCTGTCAGAGAAGGGAGAGTAGGCTACTCTCGATAGGGAAAGTATCTTTGTGGGAGGACATTATGAAAAGATTCTCCAGTTCCAGTCCCTAGGGAGAAAAACTATGAGGACAGAGAGATATTATATAGCAAAATAATATTTAGTGCTGTCCAATTTTAGTATAATGCAGCCTGTTTTTTTGTGAGGTTTTCTGTCCTCAGATACAGAGAGCTGTGAAACCCTGTCTGTAGATGTAGGGGTCCCAATGAATGTCCCAAGAGAATAATGGCATATCCTTGTATACCATGGATTATATGTGTACCTATGTTAGCAAATTTTGTAAACAAAAATATAGTTTCAAAGTCCCACACAATGTATAAACCTATTACAACTGAAGCAGGTCAACCCTGCTAGGTGTGCAGGCTTCTGTTCCAGCCCAGCACTAACCCACCTGGTTTATCAAACCTAATTAGTTGATAATCAACTGTGTTATTGCTGGGCTGATACAGATGTCTGCTCATCCAGTAGATCAGGAATCAGTGTGGCGAGGATGGTGACCTCTGGTATTGACTTTTTATTGTTCATTGTTACTAAGATGTCTAACCTTTACATACAGTGGGGAGAACAAGTATTTGATACATGATTTTGCAGGTTTTCCTACTTACAAAGCAGGTAGAGATCTGTAATTTTTATCATAGGTACACTTCAACTGTGAGAGACGGAATCTAAAACAAAAATCCAGAAAATCACATTGTATGATTTTTAAATAATTAATTAGCATTTTATTGCATGACATAAGTATTTGATCACCTACCAACCAGTAAGAATTCTCATAGACCTGTTAGTTTTTCTTTAAGAAGCCCTCCTGTTCTCCACTCATTACCTGTATTAACTTCTTAAGGAGCAGCAAGGTGCGCTAGCGCCCCACTCCCGACACTACCAGGTGAAATGCAAGGCGCCAAATTCAAAATCCAAAAGTAGAATTATTAAACATGCATCAATATACAAGTGTTTCATAGTCATCAAAATCTCTGCTTCTTGGCAATATCACAGCGTTGTCAGATTTCAAAAAGGCTTTACGGTGAAAGCACCACATTTGATTGTTTGAGGGTAGCACCTCACATATTTTTGCCATTACCATAATTTCATAAGCCTCCACGGTTCACAGAAAACACATTTCACAGCGAAAACAAATCAATTACCTTTTGAAGAACTTCTGCTGAGGGCTTCATAAGTATCCAACGAAGACAATCCATGGTTCTTTTGTTAGAAAAAGTAATGTATTATATCCATAAATCTCCGTTTGGTTGGCGCGTTATAATCAGAAAAAACAGCGTTGACTCCTCCATTGAAACGTGAAGAGAACTCGTTCAACTTATACCTATAAACTTGTCCAAGAACAATCAAACATCATTGTAAATGTATCCTTAGGAACACTTTTATGTATAAATAGCATAATATTTCAACCGGAATATAAACTGGGCGATAAGAAAGGAAACAACCAAAGAACGTGCCTGCCGGGAGCGCGCATTTACTTGTAAGGACAACTGTGGGGGCACTTCCTTATTCCTCTTCTTCTCTGCTCTAAAAGCATCTAAAATGAATCAGAACACTTTCTCGAGACTGTTGACATCCAGAGGAAGCGATAGGTACTGCATTCATATGCCCTTATAAGGGCATTTTCATAAAGGAGGGGTTCCAAATGAGGCAATGTGTCAAAACCACTTTTTCCAGGACAGAAATTCCTCGGGGTTTCGCCTGCCATATCCGTTCTGTTTTACTCACAGACAAAATGTTAACACTTTTAGAAAATTCAGAGTGTTTCCTATCCAATGGTACTAAATATGTGCATATCCTATTTTCTGGGCCCGAATGGGAGGCATTTTACTTTGGGCACACCAGGGTCTCCAAAACGGTCACCTCGTGCACTGCTCCCTAAGAAGTTAACTGCACCAGTTTGAACTCGTTACCTGTATAAAAGACACCTGTCCACACACTCAATCAAACAGACTCCAACCTCTCCACAATGGCCAAGACCAGAGAGCTGTGTAAGGACATCAGGGATAAAATTGGAGACCTGCACAAGGCTGGGATGGGCTACAGGACAATAGGCAAGCAGCTTGGTGAGAAGGCAACAACTGTTGGCGCAATTATTAGAAAATGGAAGAAGTTCAAGATGACGGTCAATCTCCCTCGGTCTGGGGCACCATGCAAGATCTCACCTCGTGGGGCATCAATGATCATGAGGAAGGTGAGGGATCAGCCCAGAACTACACGGCAGGACCTGGTCAATGACCTGAAGAGAGCTGGGACCACAGTCTCAAAGAACCATTAGTAACACACTAAGCCGTCATGGATTAAAATCCTGCAGCGCACACAAGGTCCCCCTGCTCAAGCCAGCGCATGTCCAGGCCCGTCTGAAGTTTGCCAATGACCATCTGGATGATCCAGAGGAGGAATGGGAGAAGGTCATGTGGTCTGATGAGACAAAAATAGAGCTTTTTGGTCTAAACTCCACTCGCCGTGTTTGGAGGAAGAAGAAGGATGAGTACAACCCCAAGAACACCATCCCAACCGTGAAGCATGGAGGTGGAAACATCATTCTTTGGGGATGCTTTTCTGCAAAGGGGACAGGACGACTGCACCGTATTGAGGGGAGGATGGATGGCGAGATCTTGGCCAACAACCTCCTTCCCTCAGTAAGAGCATTGAAGATGGGTCGTGGCTGGGTCTTCCAGCATGACAACGACCGAAACACACAGCCAGGACAACTAAGGAGTGGCTCCGTAAGAAGCATCTCAAGGTCCTGGAGTGGCCTAGCCAGTCTCTAGACCTGAACCCAATAGAAAACCTTTGGAGGGAGCTGAAAGTCCATATTGCCCAACGACAGCCCCGAAACCTGAAGGATCTGGAGAAGGTCTGTATGGAGGAGTGGGCCAAAATCCCTGCTGCAGTGTGTGCAAACCTGGTCAAGAACTACAGGAAACGTATGATCTCTGTAATTGCAAACAAAGGTTTCTGTACCAAATATTAAGTTCTGCTTTTCTGATGTATCAAATACTTATGTCATGCAATAAAATGCAAATTAATTACATAAAAATCATACAATGTGATTTTCTGGATTTTTGTTTTAGATTCCGTCACTCAGTTGAAGAGTACCTATGATCAAAATTACAGACTTCTACATGCTTTGTAAGTGGGAAAACCTGCAAAATCGGCAGTGTATCAAATACTTGTTCTCCCCACTGTATAAGTTAGCTTACTTGTACACTTTGAAATATTTAGGTGTTGCTTGTTTTAATTGTTAACGTAAAACTATTATTCAAAATGAACTAGTGTCCATGTCGATTGATCACAATCCTGCAATAAATAGGGGAAGGGAATCTGTTGTCACGTCTACTCCCGCTCTCCCTCTCCGGCACTCGACGTTGCCGGTTTACTAATCACTGGCTCTGACTACCATCATTACGCACACCTGGCACCTTCGTTACGCACACCTGTGCTTCATCATGAGACATACCTGGACTCCATCACTTCACTGATTACCTCCCCTATATCTGTCACTCCCTTAGTTCCATTCACCAGGCAGTATTGACTGTTTCATGTCTAGACGTTACTCTTGTATCGTTCCATGTTCATTAGTTTTTATCAAACTTAACATGTGTAAATATTTGTATGAACATAAAAAGATTCAACAACTGAGACATAAACTGAACAAGTTCCACAGACATGTGACTAACATAAATGGAATAATGTGTCCCTGTCAAAATCAAAAGTAACAGTCAGTGTCTGATGTGGCCACCAGCTGCATTAAGTACTGAAGTGCATCTCCTCCTCATGGACTGCACCAGATTTTCCAGTTCTTGCTGTGAGATGTTACCCCACTCTTCCACCAAGGCACCTGCAAGTTCCCAGACATTTCTGGAGGGAATGGCCCTAGCCCTCACCCTCCGATCCAACAGGTCCCAGACGTGCTCAATGGGATTGAGATCCGGGCTCTTCACTGGCCATGGCAGAACACTGACATTCCTGTCTTGCAGGAAATCACACACAGAATGAGCAGTATGGCTGGTGGCATTGTCATGCTGGAGGGTCATGTCAGGATGAGCCTGCAAGAAGGGTACCACATGAGGGAGGAGGATGTCTTCCTTGTAACACAGTGTTGATATTGCCTGCAATGACAACAAGCTCAGTCCGATGATGCTGTGACACACTGCCCCAGACCATGACGGACCCTCCACCTCCAAATCAATCCCGCTCCAGAGTACAGGCCTCGGTGTAACGCTCATTCCTTTGACGATAAACGCGAAACCGACCATCACCCCTGGTGAGACAAAACCACGACTCGTCCAGTGACGATGGGTTTGTGCCCATAGGCGACGTTGTTGCCGGTGATGTCTGGGGAGGACCTGCCTTACAACAGGCCTACAAGCCCTCAGTCCAGCCTCTCTCAGCCTATTGCGGACAGTCTGAGCACTGATGGAGGGATTGTGCGTTCCTGGTGTAACTCGGGCAATTGTTGTTGCCATCTCATACCTGTCCCGCAGGTGTGATGTTCGGATGTACCGATCCTGTGCAGGTGTTGTTACACGTGGTCTGCCACTGCGAGGACGATCAGCTGTACGTCTTGTCTCCCTGTAGCGCTGTTTTAGGCATCTCACGGTACGGACATCGCAGTTTATTGCGCTGGCCACATCTGCAGTCCTCATGCCTCCTTGCAGCATTTCTACGGCACGTCCACGCAGATGAGCAGGGACCCTGGGCATTTTTCTTTTTTGTGTTTTTCAGAGTCAGTAGAAAGGCCTCTTTAGTGTCCTTTGTTTTCATAACTGTGACCTTGATTTCCTACCGTCTGTAAGCTGTTAGTGTCATAACGACCGTTCCACAGGTGCATGTTCATTAATTGTTTATGGTTCATTGAACAAGCACGGGAACCAGTGTTTAAACCCTTTACAATGAAGATCTGTGAAGTTATTTGGATTTTTACGAATTATCTTTGAAAGACGGGGTCCTGAAAAAGGGACGTTTTTTTTGTTGCTGAGTTTATTATTAAACTCACCACCTGCTTCTCGACTCCCAGCGTCTACTTTACATCTGTCTCTAATGTCTGTTTCTCTGTTGTATTCTCAAATGAACATTACCTTTTTGTTCAGTCTTAATCTCTTAATTAGTTTTATTTGATTGTCACTCTTTTTTTTTCATGATATCAGCCATGTGAGCCCATTATGCAGCTGATAATGGCATACAACGGCAATGCATCCATAGGCCTACCGCAGTGGTTCCCAACTCCAGTCCTTGAATGCACACATTTTTGTTGTAGTCCCGGGCAAACATACCTGATTCAACTCATTGAGGGCCTGATGATTAGTTGACAAGTTAAATCTGTCACGGTTCATGAATTCACCGGCTCGCTCTGTGTGTATGTGTGTGCGTGTGGGTGTGGCCGCTGATCACCACTCAGCTCATTATCAGCGCCAGCTGCTACTCATCATCTGTGTCTATTTATACTCATTGTCATTCGTCTTGTGTTTGTCAGTTCGATGGGTTTGTTCCTGTGTGCTAGTTCGTTCTCCTGGCTGGGTCTTGTGCCTCCTGTGGTTTCGGTTTGGATTCTACGATTGCTCTGCTGTCTGTCCTGAGGAGGGTTCGTGGTTCTGCGGAGATTGGATTTCCTCTCGCTTCTCTCACCGTCACGGAGGATCTGGGTTGCCCATTCAGTCCCTGCGCTGCCAAGGCTCAGACATTCATTATACTACTTCCTCATCTGACCCTGTTCTACTACTCTCACTATTGCTGTAATAAATGTTAAACTTTCACTCGCAATTGAATCCTCAGTTATTCCAACGTAACAGAATCAGGTGTGTTTATCCGGGGCTACAATTAAACTGTGTACTGTTGGGGGTACTGGAGGACCGGAGTTGGGAACCACTGGCCTGCAGTATGATGGCATTAGCCCAGGGGTGTCATCCTCATTCCATGGAGAACCTAGTGTCTGCAGGTTTTAGTTTTTTCCTTTCAATTAAGACCTACACAACCAGGTGTGGGGAGTTCTTTACTAATTAGCGACCTTTATTCATCAAGGATAAGAAAGGAGCAAAAACCTGCAGACACTCGGCCTTCCATGGAATGAGTTTGACACGTGCAGATACCTAGTCTCTTTACCTTGCCTTCATTGTACATACTGCATCTACCTCAAGTACCTCTGCACATTGATCTGGTACTCCCTGTATATACTGTAGCTCCATTCTTGTGTATTTTATTCCTCTTGTGTTAGTTACTATTTTATTTGTGTTATTTCTAAACTCTACATTGTTGGGAAAGGTTCGTAAGCAAGCATTTCACTGAAGTCTACACCAGCTGTATTCGGCGCATGTGATAAATAACATTTGATTTGAGCTGGACAGAACCAAGTGAAATGCTGAGTTCTGAGTCACTAGTAGTTGTAGTGTCATATACAGTTACTCAGTGTAGGCATAGTAGTAAAGAGACCATATGTCGAGAGGGAGACCACAGCCACGGAGGAAGTGTGTATGTGTGTGACTCAGTTGTCCACCCACAGTATTCTGGAAGCACTCTTACCAATCACTGAATGCAACACAGCTGTAGATATGACAACACACATTCTTGAGTGCTAAGTACTTGCTGTTAATGTAATGTTTCACTTTGAATCATACAATGCGTTAGCAGCCATATTAGTTTGTCTTCAAGTGTTGATTATCTGGAGTAGTTACAAATCAAAGTTTAAAAACTAACAGGCTATATACAGTAGTTAGGATATATACAGTAGCGAGGCTATATACAGGCACCGGTTAGTCGGGCTTATTGAGGTAGTATGTACAGTTGAAGTCGGAAGTTTACATAAACCTTGGTCAAATACATTTAAACTCAGTTTTTCACAATTCCTGACATTTAATCCTAGCAAAAATCCCCTGTCTTAGGTCAGTTAGGATCACCACTTTATTTTAAGAATGAGAAATGTCAGAGTAATAGTAGAGAGAATTATTTATTTCAGCTTTCATCACATTCCCAGTGGGTCAGAAGTTTACATACACTCAATCAGTATTTGGTAGATTGCCTTTAAATTGTTTGGGTCAAACATTTCGGGTAGCCTTCCATAAGCGTCCCACAATAAGTTGGGTGAATTTTGGCCCGTTCCTCCTGACAGAGCTGGTGTAACTGGGTCAGGTTTGTAGGCCTCCTTGCTCGCACACACTTTTTCAGTTCTGCCCACAAATCTTCTATAGGATTGAGGTCAGGGCTTTGTGATGGCCACTCCAATACCTTAACTTTGTTGGCCTTAAGCCATTTTTCCACAACTTTGGAAGTATGCTTGGGGTCATTGTCCATTTGGAAGACCCATTTGCGACCAAGCTTTAACTTCCTGACTGATGTCTTGAGATGTTGCTTCAATATATCCACATCATTTTCCTTCCTCATGATGCCATCTATTTTGCACCAGTCCCTCCTGCAGCAAAGCACCCCCACAACATGATGCTTTCACCCCCGTACTTCACGTTTGGAATGGTGTTCTTCGGCTTGCAAGCCTCCCCCTTTTTTCTCCAAACATAACGATGGTCATTATGGCCAAACAGTTCTATTTTTGTTTCATCAGACTAGAGGACATTTCTCCAAAAAGTACAATCTTTGTCCCCATGTGCAGTTGAAAACCGTAGTCTGGCTTTTTTATGGCGGATTTGGAGCAGTGGCTTCTTCCTTGCTGAGCGGCCTTTCAGGTTATGTTGATATAGGACTCGTTTTACTGTGGACATAGATACTTTTGTACCCATTTCCTCCAGCATCTTCACAAGGTCCTTTGCTGTTGTTCTGGGATTGATTTGCACTCTTCGCACCAAAGTACGTTCATCTCTAGGAGACAGAACGCGTCTCCTTCTTGAGCGGTATGACGGCTGCGTGGTCCCATGGTGTTTATACTTGCTTAGTATTGTTTGTACAGATGAACGTGGTACCTTCAGGCGTTTGGAAATTGCTCCCAATGATGAACCAGACTTGTGGAGGTCTACAATTTTTTTCTGAGGTCTTGGCTGATTTCTTTTGATTTTCCCATGATGTCAAGCAAAGAGGCACTGAGTTTGAAGTTAGGCCTTGAAATACATCCACAGGTACACCTCCAATTGACTCAAATTATGTAAATTAGCCTATCAGAAGCTTCTAAAGCCATGACATAATTTTCTGGAATTTTCCAAGCTGTTTAAAGGCACAGTCAACTTAGTGTATGTAAACTTCTGACCCACTGGAATTGTGATATAGTGAGTTATAAGTTAAATAATCAGTCTGTAAACAATTGTTGGAAAATTACTTGTGTCATGCACAAAGTAGATGTCCTAACCGACTTGCCAAAACTATAGTTTGTTAACAATAAATATGTGGAGTGGTTGAAAAACGAGTTTTAATGACTCCAACCTAAGTGTATGTAAACTTCCGACTTCAACTGTATGGTTAAAGTGACTATGCATATATGATAAACTGAGAGTAGCAGTAGCGTAAAAGAGGGATTGGCGGGTGGTGGGTGGCGGGACACTGCAGATAGCTCAGTTAGCCAATGTGCGGGGGCACTGGTTGGTCGGGCATATTTTAGAAGCTATAGAAATGCATTTATTAATGTCTACATTTTCTATAAAGTATCATTTGTTGAAAGTTTTATTACTGTCACCACTACAACAAAACATTTTGTCCTTTAAATATTTAAATGATATACTATAGAATTCCATTAATTCCTATGGAGGACTGCTTCTTCTGGGGTGTGTCCTGTTTGCTATCCCCCCAGGATAGAAGAAGTATCTGATCATAAGTCTGTCTGACCCCAATGCCAATGTCCCGTTTGCTATCCCCTCAGGATAGAAGAAGTATCTGATCATAAGTCTGTCTGACCCCAATGTCAATGTCCCGTTTGCTATCCCCCCAGGATAGAAGAAGTATCTGATCATAAGTCTGTCTGACCCCAATGCCAATGTCCTGTTTGCTATCCCCCCAGGAAAGAAGTATCTGATCATAAGTCTGTTAGACCCCAATGTCCCGTTTGCTATCCACCCAGGAAAGAAGAAGCGAGGGAGGGAGTTTGGTTCCTACTCTGGGGAGGTGAAGACAAATGAGGGAGGAGTGGAGGACAAAGCCCCCCGGCCGCCGGACATGAACCCTGTGATCAATGCTACAACGGGCTTCACCGACATGTCCCTTATCAGTAGCTCACTGGCAGCCTACAACTATATAGCAGGTACAGCAAAGTTCACAATGTTACAGCAGCATAGCAAGTACAGTGTTCACACAACTTACACCTTCATTGCAGGTTCAACTTTCAAACAACTTTACAGCAACATAGCTAGTACAATGCTCACACAACCTACAACTTTAAAGCAGGTACAAAAACATTCACACAACATTACACCAACATAGCAAGAACAACGTTCACACAACGTACACCTTTATAGCAGGTTAAACGTTCACGCAACTTACAGCGTCACACAACATTACAGCAACTTTGCATGTAAAGCTACATTTACACAACATTACAACAACTTTGCATGTACTTACAACTATATTCACACAACATTATAACAACTTTGCATGTACTGTACAGCTACATTCACACAACATTATAACAACTTTGTATGTACTTACAGCTACATTCACACAACATTATAACAACTTTGCATGTACTTACAACTACATTCACACAACCTTATAACAACTTTGCATGTACTGTACAGCTACATTCACACAACATTATAACAACGTTGCATGTACTGTACAGCTACATTCACACAACATTATAACAACTTTGCATGTACAGCTACATTCACACAACATTATAACAACTTTGCATGTACAGAAACATTCACACAATCTCTTAGATGACAGTGAGGTAGAGAAGGGCTTAAGGTTGGGCTCTGAGGAACATTTTACTGCAGTGGACTAAATCAGGTCACACAAAGTGTTTATTGGTAGTCTTTAACAAATGTACTTTGAAACCAAAATACACACCTCACACACATGGTTATGGGCTTAATTAAAAGAAAACACATTCATTAAAAGAAGTAGCATGTCAGATATAGAGTTGAAATGTATTCCGTTTTGAGTTTGCATGCCAACATTACACTTTATATACATCACAGAAGACTGAAATATAACAAAACCGTTTGACATAAAAACACCTGATTTTCAGCAGGTATTTTGAAATAATGTTTATTTGTTATGAAAAATATGAATAACATTCCACCCATGAGGGCACTAGTCATTTGACTGCAGGAAAGGGCTACGATCAACACTTGTTGATGCTAGGGCCCTGGAGTGGGTTTACACTGACATTTCAGTGTTACGTTTCTGTTAGGTTGTATGTGGGTGGTACAGACACTAATCTCGATTGAGGTTCCCTCTCCACCGTGACTAATAAATATGGACTGGAGGAATGCCGATGTAAACTAGAGATAGCTTCCCTTGTAAAATCCCCCTCATACTCATTCACACACACACATGAACACTGTCACCCACACATACAGTATATGCACGCAGGCACACACACATTCTCTCTCTCGCTCTCACTCGCGTGCCCACACACACAAACACATTACGCCTGTCCACGTCCATCTCCTGCTCCAGCCAGCTGCTAAAACAGAGAGAGAGAGAGAGAGAGAGAGAGAGAGAGCGAGAGAGAGTGGGATAAAATGTTCTGTATGCTCTTTCTCTCCCTCTCTTACACACACACACACACACACTCTAGCTCTCTCTCGCTCTCCCTCCCTCCCTCCATCTACCTCTTTCTCTCTATCAGCCTGTGTGATCTCCCCCGGTGATTTAACCACAATTTTTTTGTCCCAGTCTCTGTGGTCATGGCAGCAGAAGTACAGATTATTTCATTTCAAACCGTGCCTCTCTGTGTTCAAAATGATTTACTGAGCAGTTGTGTAAGGCCAGAATGAGTAAATCCAGCAAAACAGGCAGAGCAAGTCAGAGTTAAATTAGTTTTTGCTTTCAAAGGCAAGATGTTGAAATGTATGAACTACATTTGGCTCTATATATGACAGTATTTGACTATTTATCTCCCCATCACTCTCCCTACAGACCACCCAGAGCGTGCAGCACTCTACTTTGTGTGCGGCGTGTGCCTGGGCCTTTTCCTCACCCTGTTTGCTCTGGTGGTCCAGATCTCGTGCCGCACTGACTGCCAGACACGCCGCCACTGCCCCGGCACCACCGCCAAGAACCGCCTGCGGCCCACCGAATCCTCATCCGACCCCAGCGACTCGGACTCAGACTGGGAAACCACGTCGGATCTATCCGCACGCCGCCACCGCCGCTTCGAGCGCACGCTCAACATGAACGTGTTCACCTCTGCGGAAGAGCTGGAACGGGCACAGCGGCTGGAGGAGAGGGAGAGGATCATACGAGAGATCTGGATGAACGGTCAACCCGACATACCCGGGACGCGCAGCCTCAACCGCTATTATTGAGGCAGGACCGTAAATGAACCACTACTAGATCTAGAAAGGGGGCTGTGAAGGTTGGAGTGCAGTGCTTGGGATGCGATGTGTAGGACCACAAATGCACCACTAGGGTTTGGGGATGGGGGGGGAAAGGGCCCCACCACCGGACCTAGTTTTCGGAGGTGTGCATGATCACAATAGGACCACTTTGGACTGCGGGGGTTTGGAACCGCACGATGGAACAGTGACGCTTGCAGACCATGAAGGATAAATATCCCCCTCTGTCTGTCTGTCAGTCTGTGTCCGTGTGGGTACTGTCAAGCAAAAATTTAAAAACTCTGTTAATGCAGTGAGAATACGCTCCTACTTCTCAGCATGGTAAGCTTGACCCGGAGCCTGCCTCTCATTGGTGGAGGCTGAAGGTGAAAGGTCAGCTAACTGCACTGCCTCACATTTTACCTCATCGCACCCTCCTGAAGTGGAGGATCTTGGGATACTGAGGCTGTGAAGCCTGAAAGGTCAAAGGTGACTTAAAGACCGTTGCCAATGTTACTCCAGTGTTGCCTAGTGGATATTGAGAATTGGGCAAATCTGAAAGCGTGCAGCTTGCTTTATGCTCACTCACCCTCCAGTATTTAAATGGTCAAATGGCTTTAGGAGAGGCGTAACACTTACAGTTATACGGACATCGTGACACTCAAAGTGAAACGGACAGCGTTACACAAAGTGAAACTTACAGCATAACACTTACAGTAAAATTGGACAGTGGGACAGTGGACCAACAAAGTTACAATCTTTAAGAGGAAAATGACCATGGTCAACCAACGCTGCCTTTTTAACTTTGAACCCAAAATGTGTTTTTTGAAATTCTTCTCAAACATTTTATGAAATATATTTTATATAATATTTAATAGTTGTATTGTTGTGTATTTTTTTCTTTACAGTTATTGTTATGAGATATTTTTATACTGCGGTTATCAAAGCTTGTCTGGCACCTCAGGGATGCAATCCTAGGGGAGTCCAAAATGGCACTCTATTTCCTTTATAGAGCTCTACTTTTGGCTAGAACCTTATAAGGGTCTGGCAAAGCTCTGACCAAAATTAGTGGACAACATAGGGAATAGGGTGCCATGTTGGATGTAGCCCCTAGTGTTTCTGTGTATGGTAGTTTCTATTTTCTTCTTACGAAGAGGATTGGGGCCCGAATTCATTAAGCTTCTCATTGTAGGACTGCTGATCTAGGATCAGGTCCCCCATGTCCATGTAATCTGATTCATTATGATATAAAAGGCTAAACTGATCCTAGATCAGTACTCTTACTCTGAGTCACTTTATGAATACAGTCCCTGTACAATACTCCAGATGTGTCAGCATTTGAGCATTGGGCCAGTAACCGAAAGGTTGCTGTATCGAAACCCCGAGCTGACAAGGTAAAAATCTGTCGTTCTGCCCCTGAGCAAGGCAGTTAACCCACTGTTCCCCGGGCGCCGAAGACGTGGATGTTGATTATGGCAGCCCCCCGCACCTCTCTGATTCAGAGGGGTTGGGTTAAATACTCAAGACACATTTCAGTTGAATGCATTCAGTTGTACAACTGACTAGGTATCCCCCTTTCTCTTACCCCTTTATAAAAGAAAAAAACACCATGTAAAACACCTTGAAGAGGTCAAGCGATTTAATAAGCTTATTTTTTATGTTTTAATATGCACAGTGCCCTACCTGGCAACAAGGATGTCTATTGGTGGAAAAGGTAACCTATTAGAATCGATCAATCAATTGCAATAATCTTTTTCTCACTTTGTCAAATAGGTGTGTGTGTGTCTTGTCCACATGAAAATGGCGAGGCTGGCCCTAGACCACAGGCAAGGAAATGGCTACAGAACAAAATCATGTTAATTTGCCTACCAGTGAAAGAGATTCCTAAATATTTCTGTGGTCATCAATACCAGGGTTAACCCTCACGTGACATCTGTCAGGGGTTATTGTAATGACCATGTTGTTAATAATATAAGCTATTATCAATCCAGTTCAGTTGCACTGGGGGAACCATAGGAATCATGGTTCATGATAAGAAGTTTGGGATTTTCTTGACTGAGAGGTGAAATGAGAAGGCCGTGAAGAATCTTCACTCTAATTGCAATCCTTTATGTTTTTTTATTGAAAAAGCTTGTGTTTCAATTTGAATGGGACAGAAAATATGCCAATACAATAGCTGGTAAGTGAGACCAAAATATGACTCCTGTGCTTGGAATAAACTGTGTTGAAAATAAGGTCTTGACTCATCTTGTTTTATTTTTACCTAGCTATGTAAATTCACACAAATATTTGATCCACATCACCAATGTTCAGTGTATCATGAAGATTGTGCGCCATCTGGTGGCGAAACATGCAACTTTCATTTTTTGTTTTGTTTATATTTCCCATGGCAACTGAAACTATAACTATCTTTCCTTAGTCACATCACCATATTTAAACCAGAGTTCCATGGGAGTTCGATTAAATAAAAGGTGAAAATCCTGCTGGCCAAAGCTTATAGTTTCTGTTCAGTAATTGTCCATTATTTCCAATGGACAATAAACACTATTATAACCAATGTCGGTAAACACTGGACATGGCTTGCCATTTTTGCCAGGAAACACCTTTTGGGATGTAAAAAAAGGACTACATCGAGCTCTGATGCCCTTGGAATGTGGATTGTGCAGTGGCATTCTTTGTATTGCAAATTAAACCCAGTGTGACAAATAGATAGATAGCATAATAAGCTATTTTCTCCTCTTGTTACATTTGATTGAAGTTTTGTATAAGCCTCCCCTGTTTGAATGATGAACTTTACTTACTGCAACTTGATACACCAGAAACAGGCTACTACAGAAATTGTCTACAAATGACACTGTAAAACCATTAAGCTGTATACCTCTGCTGTTAAGGTCAACATGCCAAGCATATTTGACTCCTCCAAGTCACCTCATAAACTAGCCATTCCAATGAGGTGTAGTCAAAGTCTAAAACAATAACTTTAAACTACCCCAGGGATTTGATTTCCCTGCTGATTTTCTTGTGACTTCATGCTTATCCTCAATTCATAGAAACTGACTAGCTCTGGTCCAGGGCATGTGGCGCGTTCCTCCACTATATTCCTCCACTATTAGAGGAGGAATGCGCACTATTCCATGGACCAGAGCTAAGAAATGGAATGTTTCAAGTGCAAGTGCTGGTTAATTTTTATTTGATATATTTTTGGGGTCGAGGTGAGGAGGAAGATTATTTAAGATACTATTTGAAGAGGTAGGGTTTCAGATGTTTGAAGAGGTAGGGTTTCAGATGTTTGAAGAGGTAGGGCTCGTAGGAAGGGGCAGTTCCTCTTGCTGTTCCGTAGGTAAGCACCATGGACTTGTAGTGAATACGAGCTTCGACTGGAAGCCAGTGGAGTGTGCGGAGGAGCGGGTGACATGAGAGAACCTGGAAAGGTTGAAAACCAGGAGGGCTGCAGCGTTCTGGATAAGTTGCAGGGGTTTGATGGCACAGCGAGTTGCAGTAGTCCAACTACTCTACGGATGTTGTAGAGCATGAACCTGCAAGAGCGAGTCACTGCTTTGATGTTTGCAGAGAACGACAGGGTGTTGTCCAGGGTCACACCAAGGTTCTTTGCACTCTGACAGGGCAACACTGGAGTTGTCAACAATGCTGGAGAGGTCTTTGAGCGGGCAGGCCTTCCCCCGGGAGGAAGAGCAGCTCCGTCTTGTCGAGGTTGAGCTTGAGGTGGTGGGCCGACCTCCATGCTGAGATATCTGCCAGGCATGCAGAGATGCGTCACCACCTGGGTGTCAGAAGGGGAGAAGGAGAAAACTAGTTGAGTGTAATCCCCATAGCAATGATAGGAGAGACAATGTGAGGATATGACAGAGCTGAGTGACTTGGTGTATAGAGTGAAGAGGAGAGGGCCTAGAACCGAGCCCTGGGGGACACCAGTAGTGATAATATGTGGTGCAGACACAGATCCTCTCCATGTCACCTGGTAGGAGCGGCCTGCCAGGCAAGATGCAATCCAAGAGAGTGCAGAGTCTGAGACACCCAGCCCTGAGATGGTGGAGAGCAGGATCTGATGGTTCACGGTGTCGAAGGCAGTGGATAGATCTAGGAGAATGTGAACAGAGAGAGAGTCAGCTTTGGCAGTGCGGAGAGCCTCCGTGTCACAGAGAATAGCAGTCTGTTATGCTGCATGAACACAGCCATGGAGCTATCGACAACACTCTCTGTGGTACAGCCATTACTGGTAAGATAGGGGAGAAAGACAGGAGGAGGTGTGTGTGTGTGTGTGTGTGTGTGTGTGTGTGTGTGTGTGTGTGTGTGTGTGTGTGTGTGTGTGTGTGTGTGTGTGTGTGTGTGTGTGTGTGTGTGTGTGTGTGTGTGTGTGTGTAGGACGTGGGGAGGCAGATTGTGTCGTCCTCTCTGAAGGGGTTAGTGTGTGAGGGCTCTAACCTGCTACTCTACCTCTGAGGAAGAACGTCCTGGAAAACATGACCTTCCTCTCCTTTTTGTGTGTGTATGTGTGTCAGTTGTTTTAGTCTCCTCATAAACTTTTTGTTGTTGTTGTTGTGTGTTTACACTTCTATAAAGCTGTGTTCTCAGTTGTGTTCGATTTGACGGTGTATTGACTATGTTATGTGGTTAATGAATGGAAGTGGTGGAGATGTTTGGGGTGGAGAGGATGGTGGACTCGCCAGTGTGTTGGCACAGCTACTTCCTACATGGTGGGTAGTAGCTCATCACTTCTACTTAATATATAATCAATCAAGCTTTTTTTTATATCAGCAGATGTCACAAAGTGCTTTTACAGTAACCCGTCTACACCAGAGAAACCCGGGACATATAAGTCACCACTGCTCCTATTATATTGTCGTGTTTTTGGCATCATTAAAGTGACGACTGTTATTTTATCAAATAAATTCTCTGTAATTATTATACATTTACGTGATTAGTTTAATCACGTTAATGTAATTAACTAGGAAGTCGGAGCACCAAGGAAAATAATAATTTTCCTAATATAACTCTTCAGATATTTTAATATCTGATCAATTAGTCTTCTAATTAATGAATTATTCTTTACCTCACGTTAGTCTCATTCCAAACGTTGTAAATTGTTGGTTATCTGCATGAACCCAGCCTTTACTATGAATCATCCATACACCAATTGTCTTAATCGTTTATTTACTAACTAAATAATCACAGAAATGCATAAACACACAAACAGTAGATATGATTACAAGGAAATGATAGGGGAGGTTCGCTAGTGGGCTAAGCCGATATGACGGCTTGGTGGACAAAGGGAAGTGGGTATGGACTGAGAAGGGCGAAAGGAGTCACTACACAGTTGATAATTATATTAATTGAAATGCTAATCCTTTGCACATGTACGCTCACTCATTCGGGAATAATTGCAATCAATATATATATTTACTCCATGTACCGTCAAATCTTGGGTGAGAACCACCTTCCCTCAGCCAGGGCATTGAAAATGGGTCGTAGATGGGTATTCCAGCATGACAATGACCCAAAACACACGGCTAAGGCAACAAAGGAGTGGCTCAAGAAGAAGCACATTAAGGTCCTGGAGTGGCCTAGCCAGTCTCCAGACCTTAATCCCATAGAAAATCTGAGGAGGGAGCTGAAGGTTCGAGTTGCCAAACGTCAGCCTCGAAACCTTAATGACTTGGAGAAGATCTGCAAAGAGGAGTGGGAGAAAATCCCTCCTGAGATGTGTGCAAACCTGGTGGCAAACTATAAGAAACGTCTGACCTCTGTGATTGCCAACAAGGGTTTTGCCACCAAGTACTAAGTCATGTTTTGCAGAGGGGTCAAATACTTATTTCCCTCATTAAATCACTTTACAACATTTTTCACATGCGTTTTTCTGGATTTTTTTGTTGTTATTCTTTCTCTCACTGGTCAAAAAACCTACCATTAAAATTATAGACTGATCATTTCTTTGTCAGTGGGCAAACATACAAAATCAGCAGGGGATCAAATACTTTTTTCCCCTCACTGTAATTTCTAGCTGCAGACTAGGAATTAGTATCTAAGATTTGCTCTTATTCTGTCGGAATCGATAGTCTCAGAGTTTAACCATTTCCAGCCGTGTAGCCAATGCTCCACGTGGTTTGGATAGGAGTTCAACAACCATTACAACCTTAGCTTATACTGAGGTTTTTGTGGTCTCTACTCAACCTGTGCCCCCTCGGTGTCCATCGAGGTAAGCGTGGTCTGAAGAGGATTGCCTCAGGAGGGGGTTTTATTCATAACAGTGAAGAGGGCTGTTCCATGACGCCAGATCATGTCTGTGCTCACGGGGACGGGCCAATGACTTAGTTAAACTTTAAAGGGAATACTATTCTTTCCCATTAAAGGTTTAACAAGATTATACATTATTTCACAAATAGTTTAATCTTTACTCATTCATTTTATGCAAGAATTAGATGCAAACCCCATAATTGAGAAATGTACAGTGTTGCATAGTCATCAAAAGCTCTGATTCTTGGCAATATCACAGCGTTGTCAGATTTCAAAAAGGCTTTACGGCAAAAGCACAACATTTGATTGTTTGAGGATAGCCCCTCTCATATTTTAGGCATTAGCATAAATCTATAACCAAAACGGGTCTCATAAAACGCATAAAATCGCTAATATAAAATCCCTTAACTTTCGAAGAACTTCTGCTGAGGGCTTCCCAAGTGTCCAACGAAGACATCCAATGGTTCTTTTGTTAGAAAAAGTCATTTATTATATCCATAAATCTCAGTTTGGTTGGCGCGTTATGTTCATAAAATACAGCGTCCACTCGCCCATTGAACCGTGAAGAGAACACGTTCAACCTATACCTATACACTTGTCCAAGAACAATCAAACATCATTGATAATGTATCCCTCGGAACACTTTTATGTATACTTACTATAATATTTCAACCGGATTATAAACTGGACAATAGGAAAGGAAAAACCACAGCGTGCGCGAGCCCGTTTACACCTGGTGACCAGTTCGAAATTCTTCTTCTATTACCATCCAGAGCAACCTAACATCACCAAACACTGTCTAGAGACTGTTGACATCCAGTGGAAGCAATAGGTACTGCAATCTTACTCCCATATATGGCTGTTTTCAATAGGGAGGGGTTCAAAATGAGGCAATGTGTCAAAAACACTTTTTCCAGGACATAAATTCCTCAGGTTTTTGCCTGCTATATCAGTTCTGTTATACTCACAGACAATATTTTAACACTCTTAGAAACTTCAGAGTGTTTCCTATCCAATAGTACTAATTATGTGCATATCCTAGTTTCTGGGCCTGAGTGGCAGGCCTTTTACTTTGGGCATGCCAGACTCTCCAAAACCGACACCTCAGCTGCCGCTCCCTAAAAGTTAACTTCCTGACTGATGTCTTGAGATGTTGCTTCAATACATTATATTTTGTACACAATGTTGCTGCTACCATCTCTTATGATCGAAAAGAGCTTCTGGATATCAGAACAGAGATTACTCACCTCGATCTGGATGAAAATGTTTTCTTTAATGAGTCGAAGGATATACTGCTTTCCCGAGACCAGGCCCCAATCCCTGTCATTTGCGTCAAGAAAAGATGGAGATCCTGGGGGCGGATGTCGGGGTGCCTTGTGAGAATCCGTCGGCGAGTGGGTAAACAGCCACTACCATCCGTCCAACGTGCAATCACTGGAAATAAACTGGATTATCTACGATCAAGACTATCCTACCAACAGGACATTAAAACTGTAATATCTTATGTTTCACTGAGTCGTGGCTGAACGACGACACAGATAATATAGAGCTTGCTTGGTTTTCTGTGCATCGACAGAACAGAGCAGCAACGTCTGGAAAGACTAGGGGCAGGGTGTCTATTTGTCAATAACAGCTGGTGCGCGATGTCTAATATTAAAGAAGTCTCGAGGTATTGCTCGCCTGAGGTAGATTACCTCATGATAAACTGTAGAGCCCACTATCTACTGAGAGAGTTATCGTCTATATTATTCAAAGCAGTCTATTTACCACCACAAACCGATGCTGGCACTAGGACCGCCCTCAATGAGCTACGGACTACAAAGGTAAACCCAGCCGAGAGCTGCCCAGTGACGCGAGCCTACCAGACAAGCTAAATGCCTTTTATGCTCGCTTCGATGCAAGCAACACTGAAGCATGATGAGAGCACCAGCTGTTCCGGATGACTGTGTGATCACGCTCTCTGTAGCCGATGTGCCAAAGACTCCAGTCACTCCAAAAAAATGTGCCTCATCAATTTACACACAAGACAAAGCGAAAACAGGTTAGACATTTCGGCAAATATATTAAAAATGAAAAACACAAATACCTTATTTACATAAGTATTCAGACTCTTTGCTATGAGTCTCAAAATGTAGCTCAGGTGCATCCTGTTTCCATTGATCATCCTTGAGATGTTTCTACAACTTGATTGGAGTCCACCTGTGGTAAATTAAATTGATTTGACATAATTTGGAAAGGCACACGCCTGTCTATATAAGATCCCACAGTTGACAGTGCATTTCAGAGGAAGAACCAAGACATAAGGTCGAAAGAATTGGCCGTAGATCTCAGAGACAGGATTATGTTGAGGCACAGATCTGGGGAAGGGTACCAACAAATTTCTGCAGCATTGAAGGTCCCCAAGAACACAGTGGCCTCCATCATTCTTAAATGGAAGAAGTTTAAACCACCAAGACTCTTCACAGAGCTGGCTGCCTAACCAAACTGAATAATCGGGGGAGAAGGGCCTTGGTCAGGGAGGTGACCAAGAACCCAATGGTCACTCTGACAGAGCTCCAGAGTTTGTATGTGGAGATGGGTCAACCTTCCAGAAGGACAACCATCTCTTCAGCACTCCACCAATCAGACCTTTATGGTAGAGTGGCCAGACAGAAGCCACTCCTCAGTAAAAAGCACATGACAGTCCGCTTGGAGTTTGGCAAAAGGCACCTAAAGGACTCTCAGACCATGATTCTCTGGTCTGATGAAACCAAGATTGAACTCTTTGGCCTGAATGTCAAGCGTCACATCTGGAGGAAACTTGGCACCATCCCTACGGTGAAGTATGGTGGTGGCAGCATTATGCTGTGGGGATGTTTTTCAGTGGCAGGGAGACTAGTCAGCATTGAGGATAATTGAACGGAGCAAAGTACAGCGAGATTCTTGATGGAAACCTGCTCCAGAGCACTCTGGAGAGACTTGAAAATAACTGTACAGCAACTCTCCCCATCCAACCTGATAGAGCTTGAGAGTATCTGCAGAGAAGAATGGGAGAAACTCCCCAAATACAAGTGTGCCAAGCTTGTACCTTCATTCCCAAGAAGACTTGAGGTTGAAATCGCTGCCAAAGTACTGAGTAAAGGTTCTGAATACTTATGTAAATTATTAATTAATTAGCTAACATTTCTAAAACCCGTTTTTGCTTTGTAATTATGGGGTATTTAATGTACTGTAGATTGATGAGGGACATTTTTTTTTTTTTTTTTTGAATAACGTAACAAAATGTGGAAATGGTCAAGGGGTCTGAATACTTTCTGAATGCACGTTATACTTTTGATACTCTGCTTAGTATATATCCTGATTGCCTGGTCACTGTTACCCTTACCTACAAGTACATGTGTATATACAGTTTGGACACACCATTCAAGGGTTTTTATTTATTTTTACTATTTTCTGAGCACTATATGCTGAGCACTTGTTGGCTGCTTTTCCTTCACTCTGCGGTCCAAATCATCCCAAACCATAGTCGGGAGATTGTGGTCGGGTGATTGTGGAGGCCAGGTCATCTGATGCAGCACTCCATCACTCTCCTTCTTGGTCAAATAGCCCTTACACAGCCTGGAGATGTGTTTTGGTCATTGTCCTGTTGAATAACAAATTATAGTCCCACTAAGCCCAAACCAGATGGGATGGCGTATCGCTGCAGAATGCTGTGGTAGCCATGCTGGCTAAGTGTGCCTTGAATTCTAATATGGGAAAGACATATACAGAGATCATCCATTCGAGCTTATGCATCCGTGACCCAAAACACACCTCATGGCTGTGTAAGGGTTATTTGACCAAGAAGAAGAAGAGTGCTGCATCAGATGACCTGGCCTCCACAATCAACTGGCCTCAACCCAATTGAGATGGTTTGGGATGAGTTGGACCGCAGAGTGAAGGAAAAGCAGCCAACAAGTGCTCAGCATATGTGGGAACTCCTTCAAGACTGTTGTAAAAGCATTCCAGGTAACTACCTCATGAAGCTGGTTGAGAGAATGCCAAGAGTGTGCAAAGCTGTCATCAAGGCAAAGGGTGGCTACTATATCATATATTTTGATTTGTTTAACACTTTTTTTGGTTACTACATGATTCTATGTGTTATTTCATAGTTTTGATGTCTTCACTATTATTCTACAATACAGAAAATAGTAAAAATAAAGAAAAACCCAGGATTGAGTAGGTGTGTCCAAACTTTTGACTGGTACTGTATATATATTATTATTTATTTATTGAAAATGTCCCTTAACCCTACCACCCCTCCCCTAATGGAGTAAACTAATGGACAACAACACTTAGGCTTCTACTTCGAGCTTATGCATACTATATACATTTTACGGACACAATGTATTTTACCTTCTGTTTGTTTTTAATCCCATCCCTCAGCTAACCTCAACCCCTTCCATCTATCTCTGAAGACCATCCAGCTTGATTTCTAGTTGCCATATTTTTTTAACTGTGCTGTTTCACAAAAGTTCTGAAACTATAAACATTTCACGGACACGGTATAGTTGGTGCCCCATCTTAGAGATTCGACATACCTCTTCTTATTATTATCATTCTGCCGCCTACTCCTCCTACATGGTTTATGCTAGAAACGCCGTTCCAACTTCAGAATGTGCGGAATGGTCTGGATCGAGTTGCTTGTATACAACTTTTTGATATCTGCTATACTTTTTACGTTATTCATTTTTCTGTCGTCTTTTTTGTCCCCCCCCGTCCGCTAACATGGGATTTCTCAAGATTTAAATCTTCTCCATTGTGACATCAGCACTTCCAACTGTCATTTTCCCATGCAACTTTTGACGCAAATCAGCTAATAATTCCACTTTGCAAACACTTAGACAGAAAATGAAAGGCTTACCAGCTTTGTCCACTTCTCTGCTACTCACAACAGGCGTGTGGACAAAAATAATATTCGCATCAAAAGTTACAGCAGTTTAAGAAACCACATCAACATCATTTTCTGTAACATTATTGCAAACAATGTCCGTTTTGACCAACACCGCTACAAGTTAGACAACAATTAGAGCATATTGAGTAGGTGTGTATATTCGTCTACTTCTCTGCTATTCATATCTGTTTGCGGAATCAAAATATTCACTACGGAACTTACGGTACAGCTGTTTTTGTAACTGCCTTACCACGTGTTTTTCAAACGTTCGTAAACTGCTGTAACTTTTGACCACTTTCACAACATTTTAGAGAATACATTTCTGAGGTTTGAAATCTTCGCCTACTTCTCTGATTTTCAAATACGAAGTCAGATTTCAAATCGGGGCTACCAATCTGAAACTAGAGCTGTTTTCGTAACCCATCGCCTGTCTTTCAAGCGTCTGTAAATCATGTCAGAAGCAAGGAAATTCCTTACTTTCCAAACAACTATCGTTTTAACCACTAAAACAAACAATTAGACAAGAATATTGGATTAAAAATGTTCCTCTACTTCTCTGCTTGTCAAATTAGGAAACGTTTTTTAAATTGTGTGTACCGTTTTCGAGGGAGAGCGATTTAAGTAACCCCTCACCTGCTCTTTGCTAAAAGCTCTCTGTGTGTGAGCTCTCAGGTGTGAGGAAGAATGTAGGGCTGAGAAAGGCGAAACACATTCATTTTAAACACCACAGACCCCACCACACATATCCAGGCCCATCAACGTCGTCACAGGACGATTCCACAACCTACCCCTGACTTTTTAGGAACCATGTTCACAAGCCACATCAACTCCTCGGGTAATGGCCCCACTATATATAGGCTCCAGACAAATGGTCTTCTTCAGCTAAGTTACAGAGCAGATGTAGACAGCAGCAGCAAGGCAGGCCCAAGCCAACATGATTCAGCCCACACGAACACACTGAACATCGCACTAGACTAACCTGTAGAAAGTGCACAATGTTTTATGAGGCCTACATCAAATTATCCCCCGTACAAGAAGCTACATTGATGGAAGAAACCAAGATCCAAAGTACTTCACAGCTATGGCATGATGCTAGGAAGCTGCGTCTAACAGCCAGCACAGCGAAACGAGTCCCCAAACGAAAAACCACAGATCCAAAATGATGCAACACAGCTCCTTGAGATCAAGTGCCCCTTCAAGGTTTCCACGTCTCTGACAGAATTTCTGAGTCGGCCAAATGGTGACATCAAAAGCTTGGATGATGGACAGTACCTAATTCGTCCCAATGGAAAAGATGGATACTATATATAAACAATAGTATGCAAGTATAAACACCAAGGGACGACGTAGCCCTCATACCACTCAGGAAGGAGACGAGTTCTGTCTCCTAGAGATGAACGTACTCTGGTGCGAAAGGTGCAAGAACAACAGCAAAGGACCTTGTGAAGATGCTGGAGGAAACAGGTACAAAACTATCTATATCCACAGTAAAACGAGTCATATATCGACATAACCTGAAAGGCCGCTCAGCAAGGAAGAAGTCACTGCTCCAAAACCGCAATAAAAAAAGCCAGACTACGGTTTGCAACTGCACATGGGGACAAAGATCGTACTTTTTGGAGAAATGTCCTCTAGTCTGATGAAACAAAAATAGAACTGTTTGGCCATAATGACCATCGTTATGTTTGGAGGAAAAAGAGGGAGGCTTGCAAGCCGGAGAACACCATCCCAACCGTGAAGCACGGGGGTGGCAGCATCATGTTGTGGGGGTGCTTTGCTGCAGGAGGGACTGGTGCACTTCACAAAATAGATTGCATCATGAGAAAGGAAAGTTATGTGGATATATTGAAGCAACATCTCAAGACATCAGTCAGGAAGTTAAAGCTTGGTTGAAAATGGGTCTTCCAAATGGACAATGACCCCAAGCATACTTCCAAAGTTGTGGCAAAAAGGCTTAAGGACAACATAGTCAAGGTATTGGAGTGGCCATCACAAAGCCTGACCTCAATCCTATAGAACATTTGTTGGCAGAAATGAAAAAGCGTGTGCAAGCAAGGAGGCCTACAAACCTGACTCAGTTACACCAGCTCTGTCAGGAGGAATGGGCCAAAATTCACCCAACTTATTGTGGGAAGCTTGTGGAAGGCTACCTGAAACGTTTGACCCAAGTAAAAAAATTTAAAGGCAATGCTACCAAATTCTAATTGAGTGTAAGTAAACTTCTAACCCCCTGGGAATGTGATGAAAGAAATAAAAGCTGAAATAAATAATTCTCTCTACTATTATTCTGACATTTCACAGGGACAAGGAATTTTTACTGGGATTAAATGTCAGGAATTGTGAAAACTGAGTTAAAATGTATTTGGCTAAGGTCTATGTAAACTTCCGACTTCAACTGTATATTAATTTGGGGACAGATCGAAAAGCATTAAACATTTATGGCAATTTAGCTTGCAGTTGCTAGCTAATTTGTCCTATTTAGCTAGATAGGTTACTGTTGCTAGCTAAATCTGTCCTGGGATATAAACATTGAGTTGTTATTTTACCTGAAATGCACAAGGTCTTCTACTCTGACAATTACTCCACACATAAAACAGTCAACCGAATAGTTTCTAGTCATCTCTCATCCTTCCAGGCTTCTTTTTCTTCTTTGGACTTCATATGGCGATTGGCAATAAAGGTGTATACCACAACCGACCTCAGTTCATCTTTCAATTACCCATGTGGGTATATCTTCCCAAAAACCAATGAGAAGATGGAACGTGAGTATATGCTTCTAAAAACCAATGAGGAGATGGGAGAGGCAGGACTTGCAGCGCGTTCTGCGTCACAAATAGAATCAACTTCTATTTTAGCGCCTGGCAACGCAGAAGCTCGTTGGCGTGCGCGAGCAGTGTGGGTGCAATCATTGAATAACGGGTGTACATGCCGACCCGACCAGTGTGGTCGGCATGTTAGCTAAGTCCCAGATCTGTTTGTCTTGCCAACTCATATGGCCATTGACGTGGCAGATCTGGGACCAGGTTTAATTATTGCCTAATTGACATTTCAGCCCATTTGGAACAGAACCTTCTTCCAACCATAAGTAGATGTATTTCACAGTTTAAGTGAAACAGAGAACAGTGATATACTTCTATATACCCTGTTGCCTCAGTGCATAAGTATCTCAACTAAGATTTTTACCCATAGTACAACCACCCACATTGGTAGCCCACTCCTATGACCCCTTGTCTTTGTCTGTCTTCCTCTCCCTCAGTTTTCAGACACCGCTTTGTGCTGACCACTACATGCTAAAGTACCTGGAGTCCATCTCAGACCAGATCCCCTCTCACAGCATGACCTCCCTGAGGCAGAGTCTCGGCCTATGGATGGCTGACCAGGGAGCGGAGACCCACACTGACCCTCCCTCAGTCAGGTAAGGGCCTACATTTCGACAGCTGTTGCCAGGGTGACACATTAACCTGGATTACTTGATTTGGGATTATTTTATCAGATAAGTGTGTGTATGCATATAAACCAGACCCCTCCAACAGTATACTCATTCCTCTCCTCTCCCTTCAGATGACAGAGTGGAACCCTCTTCTTGATGTCATAAGACCTATTACTCCTACACCTTTTCTCCCCAACAGAACATCCTTACTCCGTTCCCTCAGACTATGAACCAAGGTAAATACACACTTGTTGCTTTGGCAAAGTCATTTCTGAAGATTATTATTTATTTCATGTGTTTAGTGATTCATTAAGGCAAAAAAATATATTAAAACTGTCCCTCGCCTGTCCAGCTCCCCCCTCAGACCTCCTCCAATGAGCTATCAGATAAATTGAGGAAGCAAGGAAGGAGGTAGCAAGGATTTGACGGCCATACAAAACAGATTTGCATCATGGTAATTGCAAATTATGAATTATTTTTATATTTTAGTGTGTACACATCAGTTTTATGGTTGAAAGATTAACTTAATGTAAAAAATAACCAGACCACCACAATTGAGAAAAATGCATTATTTAATTGAGTAATAATAGATACTTCTTTAACAAAAACAATGGGAATGGCATGCAGTATTATCCAACATACATGGTCATCAGGATGGGCATGGTTTGTCAAGTGACCACAGCATGAGCACAGCGCGGTCCGAGTAACCGACCATGACCCAGAAGAAAGGGCCAAGGA
Organism: Brachymystax lenok tsinlingensis; assembly: GCA_030435695.1. Taxonomy (NCBI): domain Eukaryota; kingdom Metazoa; phylum Chordata; class Actinopteri; order Salmoniformes; family Salmonidae; genus Brachymystax; species Brachymystax lenok. The sequence goes on along the minus strand of CM059817.1, from coordinate 37,497,233 downwards.
GTAACCAGAGCCCCATGATTGGTCCAATATCAACCTTGTCCCGCCCATTCTACACACTACCCATCACTGACTGGGTAGCATCAAAGCCAGCACATTTGGATGTCCCTCTAGGGCCACCGTAGTATCAGCAACATCCTTCCTGCACCACATTACCAGGGTCGTATTTATTAGTGCATGAAACATTAAAACACTTATCAACGGAAACCGAAAATGTGCATTCCATATAGTGCCTCAATGTTTCAATACATTTTGTGCCTAATGAATACGACCAATGTTAAAAACAAAAAGCGAAGCCAGCTCTTTCAACGGCGACAACAGAGCTCAAAATCAGCGGCGGTGACATTTCGACAAACACTACACCAGTACAGTACTTAACGCATGAGGCATCAACACATTCAATATGACACATACAGTATGCTGTGTGCCACACAAATAACATATTCATTGTTCTGTATACAAAGGGATCTCCAAAAACAGAGTGGCCATAGCAGGCGGTGTGGGTGTATAAAAAAATACTGATATTAGAGTGTAGAGAGAGAGTAAATGTCTGTTCAGGGCTCAAGGGGGGGTTTGGTTTTGTATTTTCATCCAGCATTTTTAAAGCTGTGTTGTGTCCATAGCGACAGACCCAGGCCCCGTGTCACCTCCGGAACACGCAAAACAGGAAGAGGATGAACCGTGTGGGACCAGTTTCCTGTTCCTCTGATTGATAAGCCATATAATCAGGGCCACTGTTAGGGCAGCCATTCCGGGCGTAGCCATTAGGGGGCCTTGATCTTCTTGGGCCGAGGAGAGGCTCCATTCTCGGCTTTGATCACGCCATTTTCATGGTGGCCAACTGTAAGAGGGAGGAAGGAGAGTAGGGCATACACACATTAACAAAGTCAGATAATCAACATGTTATTGTTCGCTGCAATAGAATGGCTTCAACTCTTACAATTGACTATCTTGTAACTTCAACTCTTGTTTAAATCCCCTACTGATCTTGAACAATGGCAGAAGAGGTGGTATAAACCCATTCTAAAGTGTGTGTGTGCCCACTCACGGGAGTCCCTCTTAAGAGGTCGGGGGGTTTGCTTGGCAGCGGACCTCTTCCTAGAGGCCTGTTCGTGTCTGAACTCTCGCCACCGCCTCAGCTGGAAACGGATAAACTTCCACAGGAGCCAGGACTGGGTCAGACACACCAGCAACAGCACAGTCATCCTATACAGAGGGATGATAGAGAGAGGGTTAGGGAGAGAGCGGTGTGTCTGCGTTTGTGTGAGAGAGAGGGAGACATGGTATTAGTGTGCACGTGTGTGTGTGTGTGTGTGTGTGTGTACATTAGACATAGAAGTATGCTGTTCAAGACAGCCATCAAAAATCCCTTACCGTATCAGCACAGTGTTAAAGTTGCCCAAGTCCCAGTCCAGTCCCTGGTTTTCGGCACGGGCCAACCCAAAGCCCACAGCCAGGAACATAAGGGTAAGGGTCACCATCCGCGTGAAGACAAAGCTCACCGCCCACACGTCAAACCTGGACACACACGGAACACATCAGTACATAACATGAATGGATTGTGATTATGCTAGGATTGACTGCATGTGGCAAGGTCAGTAATAAGATGTCATACACATCAGGGAGATTTACAGCATTTTTAGAAAACAACTAAATTCAGATTGGCCGAGAATGTAGATATTGGGAAGAGCCAATAGTGAGAGTATTGGCAGGTTGTTTTTCAGGAAGTCGCCCCACTGGGTCTGGTGATGTAATTTTCCATAGTTTACCTTTAATGAAGTGCTGTTTATACAGTTGAAGTCAGAAGTTTACATACACTTAGGTTGGAGTTATTAAAACTAGTTTTTCAACCACTCCACAAATGTCTTGTTAACAAACTATAGTTTTGGCAAGTCGGTTAGGACATCTACTTTGTGCATGATATTTCACTTATCATTCACTGTATCACAATTCCAGTGGGTCAGAAGTTTACACACACTAAGTTGACTGTGCTTTAAAACAGCTTGGAAAATTCCAGAAAATTATGTCATGGCTTTAGAAGCTTCCGATAGGCTAATTGACATAATTTTAGTCAATTGGAGGTGTACCTGTGGGTGTATTTCAAGGCCTACCTTCAAACTCTTTGCTTGACATCATGGGGAAAATCTAAAGAAATCAGCCAAGACCTCAGAAGAAAAAAAAATGTAGACCTCCACAAGTCTGGTTCATCCTTGGGAGCAATTTCCAAACACCTGAAGGTACCACGTTCATCTGTACAAACAAAAGTATAAACACCATGGGACCACGCAGCCGTCATACCGCTCAGGAAGGAGACAGGTTCTGTCTCTTAAAGATGAACGTACTCTGGTGCGAAAAGTGCAAATCAATCAGCAAAGGACCTTGTGAAGATGCTGGAGAAAACAGGTACAAAAGTATGTATATCCACAGTAAAACAAGTCCAATATTGACATAACCTGAAAGGCCGCTCAGCAAGGAAGAAGCCACTGCTCCAAAACCACCATAAAAAAAGCCTGACTACGGTTTCTAACTGCACATGGGGACAAAGGTCGTACTTTTTAGAGAAATGTCCTCTGGTCTGATGAAACAAAAATAGAACTGTTTGGCCATAATGACCATCGTTATGTTTGGAGGAAAAAGGGGAGGCTTGCAAGCCGAAGAACACCATCCCAACCGTGAAGCCCGGGGGTGGCAGCATCATGTTGTGGGGGTGCTTTACTGCAGGAGGGACTGGTGCACTTCACAAAGTAGATGGCATCATGAGGGAGGAAAATTACATGGATATATTGAAGCAACATCTAAAGACATCAGTCAGGAAGTTAAAGCTTGGTCACAAATGGGTCTTCCAAATGGACAATGACCCCAAGCATACTTCCAAAGTTGTGGCAAAATTGTTTAAGGACAACAAAGTCAAGGTATTGGAGTGGCCATCACAAAGCCTGACCTCAATCCTATAGAACATTTGTGGGCAGAACTGAAAAAGCATGTGCGAGCAAGGAGGCCTACAAACCTGACTCAGTTACACCAGCTCTGTCAGGAGGAATGGGCCAAAATTCACCCAACTTATTGTGGGAAGGTTTTGAAGGCTACCCGAAACGTTTGACCCAAGTTAAACAATTTAAAGGCATTGCTACCAAATACTAATTGAGTGTATGTAAACTTCTGACCCACTGGGAATGTGATGAAAGAAATAAAAGCTGAAATAAATCACTCTACTATTATTCTGACATTTCACATTATTAAAATAAAGTGGTGATCCTAACTGACCTAAGACAGGGAATTTTTTACTAGGATTAAATGTTAAGAATTGTGAAAAACTGAGTTTAAATGTAGTTGGCTAAGGTCTATGTAAACTTCAGACTTCAACTGTATATCACATTAAAATATGAATAGCACTTCAATAAAAGGTAGACTCCGCAACATATGTTGTTATGCAGTTGGAAGTAAAGGTAAGTAGCCTTGTCCAAGCCAAAATGGCCCATAGCGCAGGAGCCTATCTCCTGATTCTGCAACGTGAGGCAGGGTCTTTGGTATGACCCAACCAGGGATCAAACCCCCAACCTTCCAATCTCAGGACAGACACTAACCACAAGGACACTGAGTTGGAAGTATGAACTCACATCTTTTGGTGGCTCTCATCAGTGAAGTAGAACATTCTTGCGATGTGGAAGCCCAGCTCAGACAGGTACTGGAGGCAGAGGAGCACCAGGCCCACACGACTCAAACTGACGGAGGGGAGAGGGAGAAGGACATGGTTATGCATGTGTTATGAAGTCCTTATGCAAGTACAAATTTGGAGAAAATATGAATATGGCAACTCTCAGGTGCTCTTAAGGTATAGGTGATTATATATGCTAATGTAAAGTGCAGTCAGTAAGTTTTCATACCCCTTGACTTATTCCACATTTTGTTGTTACAACCGGAATTCAAAATTGATTAAATACATTTTTTTCTTCACCTGTCGACACACAATACCTCATAATGACAAAGTGAAAACATGTTTTGGAGACAATTTAGAAAATGTATTGAAAATGAAATACAAAAAAAAAATCTCACACTCCTGAGTCAATACATGTTAGAATCACCTTTGGCATCAACTACAGCTGTGACACTTTCTGGGTAAGTCTCCAAGAGTTTTGCACACCGGGATTGTACCATATTTGCACATTATTCTTAAAAAATAAATATTTTAGCTGTCAAGTTGGTTGTTGATCATTTCTAGACAGCCATTTTCAAGTCTTGACAAAGATTTAAGCTGATTTAAGTCTCAGGGACATGTCATCTTGGTAAGCAACTCCATGTACAGGTTATGCATGTGTTGTGAAGTCCTTAGGCAAGTACAACTCCATTGTTAGTCTTGTGGAGTAACTACAATGTTGTTGATCCATCCTCAGTTTTCTCCTATCACAGCCATAAACTTTGTAACTGTTTTAAAGTCACCATTGGCCTCAGTGAAATATCTGTATCTTTGTAGTGACTGGGTGTATTGATACACCATCCAAAGTGTAATTAATAACTTCACCATGCTCAAAGGGATATTACAATGTCTGTTTTTTACCCATCTATCAATAGGTGCCCTTCTTTGCAAGGCATTGAAAACCTCCCTGGTCTTTGTGGTTGAATCTGTGTTTGAAATTCACTGCTGGACTGAGGGAACTTACAGATAATTGTATGTGTGGTGTACAGAGATGAGGTAGTCATTCAAAATGAATGTAAAACACGTATTGCACACAGAGTGAGTCCATGCAACTTATGTGACTTGTTAAGCATTTTTTACTCATGAACCTATTTAGGCTTGCCATAACAAAGGGTTTGAATACTTATTGACTCAAGACATTTCTGCTTTTCATTTGGAATTAATTTGTAGGAATTGTGAAAAACATAATTCCACTTTGACACTATGGGGTATTGTATGCATGCCAGTGACACAAAATCTCAATGTAATCCACTTTAAATTCAGCCTCTAACACAACAGAATGTGGAAAAATGAAGGGGTGTGAATCAATTCTGGAGACACTGTATGTGCTTATCTATGCTTCTATGTTTATGGGTGCTCTTGCGATTATATTTGCTTTATATGCATTTGTGCTAATATTAGGCACTTATCTGTGCTTATATACATGCTTCTATTAGGGGTGTGACGTTTAAATGAAATTGGGATTGTTAACGTTTTAAAAGAATCACTAACCGAAAAACATTAACATAATTAAAATCACAGGACAGTTACCAAAAAACTAAACAGGTCCCGATCATCATCAAGGGAAAAAGAAACATTCAACAAATACCTAACAACAATGCTGTAACGTTAGGAGATATTCATCTTTCAAATTATTTGCTCAGCAAGTCATCCTCGTTAGCAATTGAAAAAATTGCAGAGTGAGACAGGGAAGTCCTGTATGGCAATACTTTGAGAAGTCAAATGAGAAGGTTGTGAAATGCAAACTTTGCGGGGTGGAACTGAGCTACAGTGGCAGTACAGGTGCAAAGCTGAAAGGGAGGCACTGTGAGACCCAACCTGTTGCTGGCAGCAGTGTGATAAGGGATGGAATGAGAAAATCACAGCACCGATTACATAAATGATTGCGGTTGATATGCAGCCATTGTCAATGGCATGTCTAGAACCAGACTACAAGATGCCTTGTAGAAACAATTTAACAGTTTAAACGTTAAGAACATTTCACATCCCTACTGTAGCTTCTACATGTGCTTACTTGAGCAGGTATGCTGCAGAGACGTGCAGCAGGTAGAGACAGATGTACTGCAGCTGGCGAGGGATCTCTTCCTGAGGACAACACAGAGCAGTCACATCAGGAGTGGGTTCATTAGTGCAGTGGTTCCCAACCTTTTTTGAACCATGGCACACCTTCATGGGATTTAAAATTCTGTATTTAGTGGTAATGGCCAGGGGTTGGAACCGCTTCAGGGAACAGAACACCGGAAAATAGAAATATAATGAAACAGATTCAGAACCATGAACGAAAGTTATCTATACAGTTCCAGAACAGAACAGTTACTTTAACAGGGGAATCGGTTAATAACGTTATTTTACGTTCCGTATATATTTTTTTCCAGTCCCACCAAATAACACAACAAAGTGCCTATGATCTGAAAAGTCATAGTCAATCGATCAATCATACTTCTTAGCAAAAATATTTATTTTCAATTTACAATCTGTAGAAACAATGAGAATGGAAAGGTTTAGAGCTTTTGTGAAACATCACAGCACAGTTGAAAAATATATGGCGAATAGAAATCCAATATGGATGGTGTTAAGAGAGATGGGAGGGCTTGAATGGAGCTGAAGGTTGGGACTAATAACAAGAACCAATGTAAAACATACTATGCCCGTAAAAACTTATATAGGTTAGGAACTTTTTTGAAAGAGTACAGTTTGAAAGATATGGAAAATGGAAATTAAACTGGATGGGCATCATAAATATGGGAGAGGTTGAGGAAGGACAAGAGTTAAAAAACAAACAAAATGCAACTATTGTAAAATAGACTGTGTCCATAAAATGTAAATAGTATGTATAAGCTGGAAATACAGGCCTAAGCGTTGATGTTCACTAGTTTGCTCCAATAGGGGGAGGGGTGGTAGGGTAAAAGGAAATATATAAACTCAGCAAAAAAAGAAACGTCCTCTCACTGTCAACTCCGTTTCTTTTTTATCAAACTTAACATGTGTAAATATTTGTATGAACATAGCAAGATTCAACAACTGAGACATAAACTGAACAAGTTCCACAGACATGTGACTAACAGAAATGGAATAAGGTGTCCCTGAACAAAGCGGGTGGGGGGGTCAAAATCAAAAGTAACAGTCAGTATCTGGTGTGGCCACCAGCTGCATTACGTACTGCAGTGCATCACCTCACGGACTGCACCAGATTTGCCAGTTCTTGCTGTGAGATGTTACCCCACTCTTCCACCAAGGAACCTGCAAGTTACCAGACATTTCTGGAGGGAATGGCCCTAGCCCTCACCCTCCGATCCAACAGGTCCCAGATGTGCTCAATGGGATTGAGATCCGGGCTCTTCGCTGGCCATGGCAGAACACTGACATTCCTGTCTTGCAGGAAATCACGCACAGAACGAGCAGTATGGCTGGTGGCATTGTCATGCTGGAAAGTCATGTCAGGATGAGCCTGCAGGAAGGGTACCACATGAGAGGAGGATGTCTTCCCGGTAACGTACAGCGTTGAGATTGCCTGCAATGACAAGCTCAGTCCGATGATCCTATGACACACCGCCCTAGACCATGACGGACCCTCCACCTCCAAAATCGATCCCGCTCCAGACTACAGGCCTCGGTGTAACGCTCATTCCCCCTCCAAAGCATAGTCTAGGAGCCTACTGACGTTACAAACTTGATTCAGAAATGTTTTATTAAAGAATGGATTAACCTCTTGTGCTGCTCTGCACAAACTTGTTAACTAGTTACCTAGCTGTTCCAACGTTAAGCCAACTTTCTGAAGTTCTAAGACATTGAGATAATCCATGTCATAACAAGATGCCCAGCGCTCGCTAGCCTGCATTCTGTCAACCAGCTTCACCTGGAATGCTTTTCCAACCGTCATGAAGGAGTTCCCACATATACTGAACACTTGTTGGCTGCTTTAACTTCATTCTGCGGTCCAACTCATCCCAAACCATCTTAATTTGGTTGAGGTCGGGGGATTGTGGAGGCCAGGTCATCTGATCCATCACTCTCCTTCCTGGTCAAATAGGCCTTACACAGTTTGGAGGTGTGTAGGGTCATTGCCCGGTTGTTAAAACACATGATAGTCGCACTAAACCCAAACCAGATGGGATGGCGTATCGCTGCAGAATGCTGTGTTAGCCATGCTGGTTAAGTGTGCCTTGAATTCCGTCACCAGCAAAGCACAGCAACACCATCACACCTCCTCCTCCATGCTTCACGGTGGGAACTACACATGCGGAGATCATCCGTTCACCTACTCTGTCTCACACAAAGCAAAAAGTCTCAAATTTGGACTCATCAGTAAAAATCTGTCCTTTTGATCTGGTCTAATGTCCATTGCTTTCGTTTCTTGGCCCAAGAAACCTTTCTTATTTTAGTAGTGGTTTCTTTGCAGCAATTTGACCATGAAGGCCTGATTCACACAGTCTCCTCTGAACAGTTGATGTTGATGTGTCTGTTACTTGAACTCTGTGAAGCATTTATTTGGGCTGCAATTTCTGAGGCTGGTAACTCTAATGAACTTATCCTCTGCAGCAGAGGTAACTCTGGGTCTTCCTTTCCTGTGGCGGTCCTCACAAGAGCTAGTTTCATCATAGCGGTTGATGGTTTTTGCGACTATTCTTGTCATTTGGACTCATGAAGCTGGTTGAGAGAATACCAAGAGTGTGCAAAGCTGTCATCAAGGCAAAGGGTGGCTACTTTGAAGTATTTTGATTTATTTAAACCTTTTTTGGTTACTACATGATTCCATATGTGTTATTTTCACTGTTATTCTACAATGTAGAAAATAGTAAAATAAAGAAACACCCTTGACTGAGTAGGTGTGCCCAAACTTTTGACTGGTACTGTATATAGGGGATTACAACCATCCCAGCTCTGCAGAATTTGATGCAAAGAGACAGAATCATTAGATCATTTGTTTTGTTAGGAATGGCTGAAGAACTGCAACATTTACCTGGAGCTAACTCTGCAAATAGCACTGCTGGCGAATTGAATATTCATAAAATCAAATCAATAATATTATAATACTCTTGGCAAAAATGTTTGTCTTTAATTTACAATCTTTAGAAACTATGAGATTAGAAAGGTTCAGAAATGATTCAGACCTCCTCCCTTTTTCCACGTTGTTTCTTTGCAACCTTATAGCATAGTGGAGGCAGCATCATGCTGTGGGGATGCTTTTCAGCGGCAGGGACTGGGAGACTAGTCAGGATCGAGGCAAAGATTAAAGGAGCAAAGTACAGAGAGATCCTTGGTGAAAACCTGCTCTAGTGCGCTCAGGACCTTGAAGGTTCACCTTCCAACAGGACAACGACCCTAAACACACAGCCAAGACCATGCAAGAGAACATTCAGGACAAGTCTCTGAATGTCCTTGAGTGGCCCAGCCAGAGCGCGGACTTGATCCCAATCAAATATCTCTGGAGTGACCTGAAAATAGCTGTACAATGACGCTCCCCATCCAACCTGACAGAGCTTGAGAGGATCTGCAGAAAAGAATGGAAGAAACTCCCCAAATACAGATGTGCCAAGCTTGTAGCATCATACCCAAGAAGACTTAAGGCTGTAGTAGCTGCCAAAGGTGCTTCAACAAAGTACTGAGTAAAGGGTCTGAATACTTATGTCATTGTGAAGTTTGTGAAAAACCTGTTTTTGCTTTATCATTATGGGGTATTGTGTGTGTAGATTAATGAGGGAAATAAACAACAATCCATTTTTAAATAAGGCAGTAACGTAACAAAATGTGGAAAAACTAAAGGGGTCTGAATACTTTCCAAATGCACTGTAGATGGGAGGGGTTGAGCGGAGCTGAAGGATGGGACTAAAAATAAACAAAATATAACTATTGTGTGATTGCATGTATAAACTGGAAGTAGACGCTTAAGTGTTGTTGTCCATTAGTTTACTCCAATTACGGGAGAGGTGGTAGGGTAAGGGGAAAATATTAGTAAAAATACACATATTTAGGACTCCCAAGTGGCGTAGAGGCGTCACTACAGACCCTGGTTCGATTCCAGGCTGTATCACAACCGAACGTGATTGGGAGTCCCCTTGGCCCAGCATCGTCCAGGTTAGGGTTTGGCCGTCATCGTAAATAAGAATTTGCTCTTAATTGACTTGCCTAGTTAACTATAGGTTAAATAAAATACATATTTTATTTTTATGGGGGATTGGAAGTGATGCAAACAATTACATTGATGGAAGCCACAATCTGCCATATTTTTTTGGGGGCCACTGCTTTGTGCACGGCAGTAAAACGTTTTGCAATGGAAAAACTAAAACAAGTGTTTCTTATTGGACAAATTTGGGTTGGTCCCTCCCCGTTTCTGCCGGCTTGCTTCCGTGTGGTTCTTATGGAATACAACTCAGTTACATCATCCTACTCTCTATTCATAAAGAGCGTCTGCATCTGGTTCTCTGTCAACGGGAATGTTAACGCTCAGCAAAGCAGTCTATGGACAAGGAGATGAACTGCAACTTTCAAGGTGAGGAAGTAATATGTGATTTTGGTGAAAAAGCCTTTTTGAGAAAAAAGAAGAAACCTGCACACTGCTCTTGCTAGTACCACTGCTCTTGAATAAGCTTTATGTATCAGCCTCAAGGCCATCGTCAGAGCTTTTGTGAGTTTTTTTTATTTTTAATTAGCACCCTTATGTAGACATAGCCCCACCCACATCCGTTCCACGCATCGAATGGGGTTGGAGTCGAGGGAAAACAAAATGAGTGCTACCAAATATAACAATGTGCATTTCATAAATATTAAAATAAAGTGTGTACATAAAACGTATTAAACACGTCTGTAAAACCACAATGAGGACAACTACCAAGCAAGTTTTCATAAATCATTGGGTACAGCGCAAGAAAACGCAAGTAATCTGAAATAGGGGCATAATTCATGTTCACATTCACATATAGGCATTTCATTATTAAGACCTTAATAACGTCTGGAGGGTGAAAATCCCAAAACATTATATTTTACTCAGAGTATTATATCTTAACTTTCTCTATGCCACAAAATCAAAAAAGAAGGTAGAAATGTAATGTTTTAGGTCATTAAAATATACTGTGACTGGATAATCCCTGTCGTTTCTCCTGATTTAACATTTGTGTTCACTGTTTCTCTGTTTGAGAGAACGAGAGGTTTTACCTACATAACACAGCCCACATGGACATTTAATTACATAGATAACATGGGTGGTGGAGCACATAATAATGTCATTTATTTGGAATCGTTTTCCTGTATGTGGGCGGCAGAAATATTCACACATCATTGCACTGTGCCCAACCTCTGCATCTATAGCTACCATTTAGAAGAGGGTGTAAAAGAGCCTGACTGATTTTCTTTTGTGGCTGGCAGTTGGCATGGACCAATTTATCGCGTAAATTGCAACCTCTCCTATATACAATAAGTGGTGGATTCTTAAATTCAGCTGGCGAAGCTGTGTCCGCAAAAAAAGATAGCTCAGATGTGCGAGTGCCTTTTGAATGGTGAAAAAGCCTTTGACATTTGGGTGGAAAATCCTTTTTATGAGGAATATGATGTGGCAGAATTCCTTATTCAGACTAAAGGAAGATTAAATTAATGAATGTTCACACCAATATCACTCCTCTGTTTCTCACAGCCTCAGCACTGACCTTGCGTACTTTCTGGAAGTAGAGCTCAGGAAGGGCGTGAAGCCAGTAGGCCAGCTGAGTGAGGTAGAAGAACTTCACCTGAAACCTGCAGCACGCACACACACACACAGAGGCTGTTTAAGGATATGGTGCAGAGCAGGGTTCTCCTGCCAACTCTGGTCCTGGAGAGCTATTGGGTGTGTGGGCTTTTGTTCCAGCACTGCAGTAACATACCCGATTTAGCCAATTATGGTCTAGATAGAAGACCTTGACTATTTGAAATCAGGTGAGTTACTGCAGGACTGAAACGAAACCCTCAATACCAAGTAGCTTTCCAGGACTTGACTTGGAGAAACCTGATGCACAGGCTGAGGACGTAGAGAAAGGTTGTTTAACCCATCATGAGAGGCCTACTATTAGTAACACCTGAGAAGAATACAATCTTAAATTGTTTACTGTACAAGAAGATAAAACTATAAGTTACATTGCCATTGTGCTAATGATTATGGTTATCACAAGATATCTTGTTCTTGTCTGCGCCCTAAAGATCCTGGTCAAGAGTAGTGCACTACATAAGGAATAAGGTGCCATTTGAGACGCAGCCAGGAACAAGATACCCCTGTTATAGTGCAGAGTCATCATACCTGAGATGGACATGTGGGTAGTTCTCCCAAAGGCTGCTAGGGTGAAACAGGTATCCTTCCTGAAAAGGGAAAAGCGATCTTCATGATGATTTGACTTTACACAACACATTGGTGTGTGTGTGTGTGTGTGTGTGTGTGTCTCTCTTACTGTTATGAGTATGTAGAGACTCCACACGCTGGACACCAGGTGAAACACACACAGCTGGCCTGACTCATTAAACTTGGTGTTCTTGCTTTTTGAGAGATGGAAACGCCTATTCACTTTCTAAAAACAGAAGAATAAAAGCATGTGATTAAAAAAATAGGCTCCAGATATCATGGGAGACAGGTTGTGTCAAAATAGGTTTCATTTCCTGGTTCCATAGAAGAATTGTCATTATGATACACAAGGAAGTGTACAGAAACAAAAAACCTATGACAACAAAAGATAGCAAGTGCCATCTTTAACCACTGACGCACTTTGAGCAGAGACCGTACAGGTGTTAACCCAGGGGTGTCAGGAGGACACATTCGGTCTTCAACGAGCTCTGGAGGGCCGCATTTAAAATGCGTTATATTTTCTCGCTGTCAAAGTTGGCAAAAACAATGTCCTCTATTCATATTTTGGCAATTGTTTATGCTCCCTGATTGTCTTGCTTTCATTTTGGTGATTATTAGCGAGCTGGACAGTCCAGAAACTGTATGAATGTAGGTCCATTACTTCAACAGTTTCAACAGGATTTATTCATTTTAAAGTATTTTGAGTTTGTTTCCCCCACCCCAAAATAAAAAATGTCTTAAAGTTTGACACAGCTGATGATAGAGCTAGAGTGTGAAATAATATTACAATCCCATTCTTTTTTCTTTCTTTTTTTAATCAACTGTTTTGCATTACAATCCTATTCCTGTTAGCCGGGTCCCAGATCTTTTTCTACTGTCTTGCCAACTCTTATGGTCACTGTAATGCTAAACATAGGAGTTGGCAAGACAGCACAAATAAATCTAGCTCCAGGGACCCTAAGCGAAAAGCGTGTCAGAGTGCCGATCTAGCATATTGAATAAGATTGTATGGACAGATCCTCAATCAGCACTCCTACTCTAAAAATCCTTGTGAATATTGCCCCAGGCTACATCCTTGTGTTCTGGAGGTTTTGTATCGGAGAGGAGACATAAAGACAACCCCATTTGACCTTGTGACCTCATAATGAGTCTGTGTGCAGTAGGCCCAACAACCTTGATCTAAGGTTAGTTTTGCATTTCCAATTTAAATGGTTCATGCAACATTTAGCTCTGTGCATACAAGGGCAACTTCTACTCAGACCAGTCAGTCTGCATTGATCCAGAGTTTAATCTCTGTGTTCCCCTATCTACCATTGTACCGACAAGGCGGATCACCCCGCCTAGCCCCATTGCCTCCAGTCTACAAGATTTTGGCATCTTTTGGTTTTAATTGACAGTTAACTTCTTAGGGAGCAGCTCCCGAGGTGACAGTTTTGGAGAGCCTGGCGTGCCCAAAGTAAAATGCCTCCCACTCCGGCCCAGAAAATAGGATATGCACATATTTAGTACCATTGGATAAGAAACACTGAAGTTTCTATAAGTGTTAACATTTTGTCTGTGAGTATAACAGAACGGATATGGCAGGCGAAAACCCGAGGAATTTCTGTCCTGGAAAAAGTGATTTTGACACATTGCCTCATTTGGAACCCCTCCCTTATGAAAATGCCCATATAAGGGCATATGAATGCAGTACCTATTGCTTCTGGAGGTTTTGGATGCTTCTGGATGTCAACAGTCTCGAGACACTGTTTTGATTTTGTTTAGTTGCTTTAGATGGCAGAAGAAGAAGAATTAGGAAGTGGCCTCACAGAAGTCAACAGAAGAGAATGCGCGTTCCCGGCATGCGCGCTCTGTGGTTTTTTCCTTTCCTATCGCCCAGTTTATATTCCGGTTTAAATATTATACAAAATATACATAAAAGTGTTCCTAAGGATACATTATCATTGATGTTTGATTGTTCTTGGACAAGTTTATAGGTAGAACGAGTTCTCTTCACGTTTCAATGGACGAGTGGACGCTGTATTTTCTCATAACGCGCCAACCAAACAGAGATTTAAGGATACAATACATTACTTTTTCTAACAAAAGAACCATGGATTGTCTTCGTTGGACACTTGGGAAGCCCTCAGCAGAAGTTCTTCAAAAGGTAATTGATTTGTTTTCGCTGTGAAATGTGTTTTGTGTGAACCGTGATGGCTTATGAATTTATGGTAATAGAAAAATATTGAAGGTGCTACCCTCAAACAATCAAATGTAGTGCTCAACGTAAAGCCTTTTTGAAATCTGACAACGCTGTGATATTGCCAAGAAGCAGAGCTTTGATGACTATGCAACACTTGTATATTGATAATTGTTTAATAATTCAACTTTTGGATTTTGAATTTGGCTAGCGCCCCACCGCTCCTTAAGAAGTTAAGATGCCAGAGTGCCTGGATGTTGCTTTGAGAACAAATACCCACAATGCAGTGAGGCTTGGTAGTACTCACATCCAAGACGTACTCCTGCACCACGGCATGGAGGATGATGGTGATGAAGAAATAGAAGAGGATGGTGGCCCAGTCCCGCCAGCCGTACTGGTACAATGTCACCTCTCCCTCTGGACAGGCAGACGGACAGACAATGGAGACAGGTAGGCACAATGAGTGACAAAGGACAAACTCATAATGTACAGTACACACAAAAGTAGGCTACAGCGAGGAATGCACTGATGACAAAAGGTATGACAGAAATGGCAGACAAGCCTTTTCTGATAAACAGAGATAGTCGGCTATGGATGTATCCCAAATGGCACCCTATTCCCTACATAGTGCACTACTTTTGAGCAGAGCCATATGGGTCCTGGTCAAAGTAGTGTACTATATAGGGTATAGACTCATAGCTGATGTGGTACTGTTGAATGGGGGTTGTGGCACAAACCTGGTGACTGGGTGCTGATGTTGTACTGGGGTTGAATAAACAGTATTGCAGTTTTGGCTGTTGCCTAGAAAAGAGAAGCATAACCACATGTAGTTTAGATATATGCTGAGATTAGATATCTAACGTTTTATGAAACTGCCAAGTGGCTTGCCTATGAATGACTTTCTTGTTTATGAAAGCAAGTAGACTGACAAATATGGAGTGGATAAAGTTCTGGTAATGGACATTTGTGTGCGTATGTCTGTCTTTTTACGGACTGTTTCCGTATAGCGTCATGTAGTGACGATTGACACAATTGGCATGCTGACTGCAGGAATGTCCACCAGAGCTGTTGCATGATAATTTGGTTCATTTCTCTACCATAAGCCACCTCCAACGTTGTTTTAGAGAATTTGGCAGTACGTCCAACCGGCCTCAACTGCAGATCACGTGTAACAACGGCAGCCCAGGACCTCCACATCCGGCTTCTTCACCTGCAGGACCATCTGAGACCAGCCACCCGGACAGCTGAAGAAACTGAGGAGTATTTTTGTCTGTAAGAAAGCGATTTTGTGGGGAAAAACTAATTCGGATTGGCTGGGCCTGGCTCCCAAGTGGGTGGGCATATGTCCTCCCCCGCCCACCCATGGCGGTGCCCCTGCCCAGTCCTGTGAAATCCATAGATTAGGGCCTAACTAATTCATTTCAATTGAAGGATTTCCTTATATGAACTGTAAACTCGTTGAAATTGTTGTATGTTGGCTTTATATTTGTGTTCAGTCTAGTTAGCTTGTCCTAGCTGGCTAGTGGGCAAGGCATGTCGAGATGAATGCTAACGGGCGTGGTACTGTTCCAATAACCCTCAGTGGCAGAGGGCGCGGCGAGTCCACAGATAGATATTACTGAAAATGAAAACTTTCTCTACCACCTCCCACTTTTGGGGGGGGTAATCTGACGATGTGCTTCTGAAGTGAATTCCGGCGGGGGACGGTGCTGTATAAAAAAAGATGATTCGTCTCGCCGTGACGAAGGGATATGCCGCTTATTTTACGGTAAACTCGAGCGCACTACGAAGTTGGCAACATTCCACGCGCGCCAGGGCCACCTGGTGCCTTGTCAAAACTAAACCCACCGACTTCTAGTTAGCGTGGGTCTACTCCGAGTGAACTGTTACCACAGTGACTTTCCGAAACGTGAAAGCTCAAGGAAACCCCCTCCATAGCCTATATTTAGCCTACACATGAAGACCAATAGCGCGAACAGTCTGAGAATACCGGATTGATACCTAAAAAGTCACAGCAATGCAAATGACTTGGCCAAACGAACCGTCGACTCGGTTCTCGTTTCCAGATGAGTGTTTCCTACGTGTCAATTCATCAGCCGGCCTATGACGACCATTTTTTTGTCGAAGCATTCCAGTATCTAACTAAGTCGGAGGGTTATAACGCGAATCTAACATGTGTAATTGAATTAAAATGACAGCATTTAGAAGGTGGAACACACTTGGTGTGACGGTCAGTGCACAGAAAAACAAACACGTCTCCTCTTTCATTGCAACATAACCCGCTGCAGCAGCGCTCAGAGATTGAGACGTGGCAGTTAACTCGATCAAATTGGTGCAACGGGCTTCCTTCGTCGAAAAGCCTTGTCAACGGGAACCAAGGGCCACTGAAAATGTAACGTTGTTCGTTTATGATCATTAGTTGTGCCTTAATTGAGACTTTCCTTGATGTCAAACACACCGAACTAGTTTGTTAACGTTTAACGTCAATGAAAAAGTGCCATACTCAAAAAGTTTTCCATTCTTACCAAACAGCACACACTTTAAATTGGTTAAATCGTAGGCTATGCAAAAACTTCTCCATTTAAGACAGAACGAGTCCCGTTCTAGCTGACAAAATGAGCTACTGTAGATGAACTACTGTAGCCTAGAAACACACCGATGTCGAGATGAAGGAAATTATAGGAAGTTATGCTGTAAAAATGTCCAGCGTTTCACTTCCACTTCATCGCTGTCAATCTGCACACAAACCAGATCAAACGACGTTAAATTGTTACTTTGTAACCATAGGTAGCCAACGCTACTGCATTGTAACAAAAACTGAAACATTATATCGTATCTACCAACCACCGCCATATCTGCATAACACGTTAAAATGATTAACAGTTTAGCCAACAGCGGTAGTAAAAGTTAGTTGCAACCGATTTCACATGAAACAGATGAACGATATTACATGCCGTTCAACTACATGCCATTGGAATATCTCATGGTTAAATATGTAGCGGACCTGCCAACAAAAAACAGCTGAGGTAGACGAGGGAAAACTGGAATCAGAATTCATCTCACCTCAAACATCAATCCAATCAGAATGAAAATGACCAAACTAAAGACGATATCGGCATGATTCTGTATTAGGAATTCCTGGCTGAAGAAGGGATAACTTTTGTTTCTCCTCCGGAATGCCATTTCAGCAGAATGACTTTTTTCCCGACTTTTTACTTAACAAACAAAAAAAACGGACTGCGAAGTTCAGGAGTTAACTTTCTCCTTGCTCTGCGCATGTGCAAACTCTAAAAGGGGACGTTTGGAAAATTCCTCATTAAAGGTAAGGCTGAGTGAAATTCCTCCCTTTCTGGCAACTTCAGAATCACAGGATGCTGCAGAACATTCAAAGTATTTTCTTATTTACACCAAAAACTAAATGTTTGAAGTGATTTGAATGTAAAAATAGTTCGATGATCGAGCTTGTTTAAGTCACCCGCCTCTTTTCATAGGACAAATAAGGACACAAAAGTTACCCCATATTACCTATGCATTACTATGTTATGCATACAAGCATACCATAACTAATTTGCTCTTACTGTAGATATACAATTATAATAGAATTCATACATTCATTTGTGTACATAGAATTAAATGAAAGTTGAAATAGTCCACCCAATATAACCTTTATTGCTCGTTCGTTATTACATCAACTGTGGCCTTGACCTACGTAACAAAATGTTGAATAGGCAAAAGCACCTGAGAGGGGGAAAGTATGACAACCAGCATAATGTCAGTGTTCTGTACGTGTTGCCTATGTACAGTGCCTTCCGAAAGTATTCACACCCCTTGATTTCATCCACATTGTCTTACAAAGTGGGACTAAAATAGATGTAATTGACATTTCTTGTCAGCGATCTACACAACACACTCTGTAATGTGAACGTGTAAGAAAAATGTTAACACGCGTAAAAAAATTCATGAAAAATAAAAACACTCATGTATCTTGATTAGATAAGTATTCAACCCCCTGAGTCAATACTGTGCATGTTAGAATCACCTTTGGCAGCGATTACAGCGGTGAGTCTTTCTGGGCATGTCTCTTCACAGCTTTCCACACATGGATTGTGCAACATTTCCCCATTATTCTTAAGCAAGTACAACTCCATTGTTAGTATTGTGGAGTAACTACAGTGTTGTTAATCCATCCTCAGTTTTCTCCTATCACAGCCATTAAACTTTGTAACTGTTTTAAAGTCACCATTGGCCTCAGTGAAATCCCTGTATCTTTGTAGCGACTGGGTGTATTGATACACCATCCAAAGTTTAATTAATAACTTCACTATGCTGAAAGAGATATTCAACGTCTGCTTTCTTTTAAAAAAACTATCTACCAATAGGTGCCCTTCTTTGCAAGTCATTGGAAAACCTCCCTGGTCTTTATGGTTGAGTCTGTGTTTGAAATTCACTGCTCGACTGAGGGACCTTCCAGATAATTGTATGTGTGGGGTACAGAGATGAGGTAGTCGTTCAGAAATAACGTTAAGGCACTGCAACACAGTGCTAGAGGGGTACTGTGCGTAGGCCAGTGACCAACATCATCTACATGTAATCAATTCTAAATTCAGGCTGTAACAACAATGTGGAAAAAGTGGAGGAGTGTGAATACTTTCTGAAGACACTGTATTTTACCCTGGGTCCTCTATAGAGCATTTAATCAACAATACAATGATCCCTTATAAGAGAGATGAAAAAATGAGCACAGCAAAACATTGTCCCAAAATATGTCTTGGATATCCCTTATTCTTCCATTTACCTTCCCGTTTGAGGTGTGGAAACTGTTTAAAACACAACCACGCGCCCGAGACAGTACAATACAACATATTTTAGAGTTTCTCAATTGAAAAAACTGCATTTAGCAAGTTAACATGTTCAACATGTCTTTAAGACAAAGAATAAAAAAACGGTAAATATATGCAACAATGTACATTAAAAATATTAATTAATTAGCTCAATAAATACGTTTGTTAATATGAACAACTTCACAAAAAGGCAAAATGGGTCATATAAATGCGAGACAACTGTCTGATTTCACCATCAAACAGTTTTGTCGAGTTGACGATGAAGCCCTGTCTGTCCTAAGCAGTGTCAGCAAATGAGTGTATATGTTCACCTGGGGTGTAGTCATTAGTGCACAGCACACCGTAGCAAGTGGTAGCTAAACATTTTGCAACGGACAAGTTCAGTTTAGTCCTTCCCCCTTCCTGTCGTTTGCTTACGATTGGTTCCTAGTGAACCCTTGTCCTGTCCAATGTGTTCATTATGTTCATTTTGGGGGTATGGGGAGTGAGTATCTTTTCAAAGGATTAACAAAAACACAACAGGAAATTAGAGGTGCACTGATACTATCGATGATGGTACTCGGTATCTGGCCGATACGGTATCTGTAAATGCTAGCCAAAACAAAGTTCAGATACTAAGCTGACATATTGCAGAAGGTAACTTCACTTTAGCCGAGATCATGTCACCACTTCTATAATTATTTTGAAAAGCATTTAAATAGGTTTTTATGTGGTATTATTTGTTTATTGCATTATATTTGGTTGATTAGGAGGTAGCGTTGATTGAACTGGGTTAAAGTTATTGTTATAAAAAGTAAGTACTGGTACTCGGCGGAATAGGAAATCCTCAATAGAAAGTACTTGGTACTCTGAACAATCAGCAAGAAATGGTAACGGACACCTTTATAGGAAATGTATATTACTTAAGATACTTGTGCTTCTAAATGAGCTAGCTTTGAGCTGGAGTTGTGTTTGATTATGCTTCCTCTCCATTGACTTTTCAATCTCTTTTTTTTCTCCTGCCTCTCTTTTTCCCTCCCTTGTTCTTAAAATCCATCGTCCTCGTCTCGGCGCGACAGTATCAGCTGCTTCCTGGGACCACTCAGATGAGGGATGCTGGGCGGTGCGTCAGCCTGCGCCCCAGAGTCCAGTTTGGGTGTGGAGGTGTAGCGAGGCCCCATCCGACCCATCTGCAGTCCCCTGATGTCCCTGTGCAGGGCGGGGTCGCTGGGGATGGAGCCGAGGCCTGCCATGCCCATGGGGGGGCTGGCCCGGTCCAGGCGGGGGTTGCTGGTGCTGCTGGGGGACTGGGGGTCGGCACTGAAGTACAGTGTGGAGCTGGACAGGGTGGTGCTGGGGCAGAAGTAGGGCTCGGGGGCTGTCCCCGAACACCGATTTGCCCTCGGGCGAGCTGCGCTTTAAGGAGTCAGACACCGGCGACTCCAGTGGGCTCTGCATGTCCTCCAGGCTGTCCTCGCTCTCCTCCTCGCCAGGCGTCTCGGCGGATGTGGGCTCGCTGGCGCTCTGGAACTCCTCCTTGCAGTCCGAGAGGGGTGCTAGGCCCCGCTTCGTCCCCTGCGATTCGGACACCGAGGCCCCGGAGACCCCGTCGTAGTTGCCCCCACACGCCGTGGTAGTCCTGCCGCCGCCTGTACCCGTGGCCTCCGAGTTACAACAGTAATCGTCCTCGTCCAAGTTGGCCACCACGCCGCCGGCGCCATAGGCCCGGTTGATCTTTCCTACGTCACTCGTCTTTAGTGCCAAGCGAATCAGGAGCCAGTGGTGGTGGCGGCAAAGGCACGAGTTACCCAGCCTGGGACCGCAACTCCCAGGATGCTCCAGGAGGGAGCCGGCCACGCCAGAGAGGGAGAAGCTGCCGTGATTGTGCAGGGAGGAGGGTGCGGCCTGGGGGAGGCTCTTGTCACCTCCCCAACCCCCCAGGGAATAGGAAGACTCGCCCTGCTCTAGGCCCTCCAGGCAGGTGGAGCCCATGTGGTGGTTGCGGTGGCCGAGGCCATGGCCTTGGGCGATCTCGGTGGACTTGGGGTGGAGGAAGCGGTAGTACAGGACTAGAGAGGTGGCCCCTGGAGTAGGGAGAGATTATTGACTTAGAAACACGCTTCGTGTGATGCAGAGTGTTTGAATGGACAGTGATAATGAACAAATTACAGTATTCATTAAAGGTTAAGGCAGTTAGGTGATGGGATTGAAAGTTCCTTATGGGGAACAGTTGGTTGTGTCTGAAGCTCGACGTGGTGCCTTAGATAGACAATGTATCCCTTACAGCCATGAACATGACTAAATCTGTGATATTTTAGGTTTCTCTGGTAGCAAACATTTGCCCTAAATGAAATGTAAATATGAGTTCTAGAAGTTCTTGTTTTCTTTTAACACATTAAGCTTTTTAACCTCTTCTTTGTTCTGTGCACAGGCATCAGGCACAACCAGGGGCTTAAATCTAAATGCTACATAAGAGGGAGAATCCAAAGAGTGACTCACCAAACAGGAAGCTGCTCAGCACAGCGATAGGGAGGGTCATGCTATCCCATGATTTCTCACTGAGGAAGTCGGACGCTGCCACTAGTAGGGTGGCGTTCTCCAGTAGCATGGCCTATAGGAGAAGAGGTCAGAGGGAGGTCAGGAGAAGTCATGACAGGACTGAGACGGGGACAATGGAATGCAAGGACAGAAAGCGTGTGTGTGTGTGCATCTACAGCTGTGTGTGCGCCCATATGAACATGAGTGAAATAATAGGCCCCCCAAAAAAGACAAAACATACAACTCGTCACAAAGACACAGGGGTGAACGCATAAGACAATGAATGACACCAAGCAGCAGGAGATTCAAACAGAATTCAATCAAATTCAACAGATCTTTATTGTCCCTGAATGGCAGTCCTCGTCCTCCTATTCATCATACGTACCACTTAGAAGCAGGAAATTGAAACGGAACTGAATCGGAACATACACACAAATCTGAATGAATAGAATTAAATTCAACAGATCTTTCCTATTGTCCCCAAAGGGCAATTCAGTTGCAGCATATCTAATTTCTCCTCTACTGAATTCTTTCTTCCTGGCAAACTGAATTCTTCCTGGCAACTGGACCTTTTTTGGAACACCATTATTTTGGTCTTACTGAGATTTACTGTCAGGGCCCAGGTCTGTATCTTACTGTCAGGGCCCAGGTCTGTATCTTACTGTCAGGGCCCAGGTCTGTATCTTACTGTCAGGGCCCAGGTCTGACAGAATCTGTGCAGAAGATCTAGGTCCTGCTGTAGGCCCGCCTTGGTTGGGGACAGAAGCACCAGATCATCAGCAAACGGTAGACATTCGACTTCCGATTCTAGTAGGGTGAGGCCGGGTGCTGCAGTCTCTCTCTCGTACGTACGTACCACGTAGAAGCCGGCCATGCGAAAGCGCGAGGGTCCGTCTTTGACGTTGAGGAAGAGGAAGATGTGGACCAATCCCAGCGCGGCATTGAACAGGCGCCAGCGCCACGGTCCGGTGCAGATTTCCGGTTGCTGGGCGACCAGCCAGAAGGACGCCGTGAGCCAGTGGAAGCCTGGAGGTCAGCGTAAAAATAGATAGCTAGCTGAGATTACTGGTAAAGGTTCATTGTGATATGATGATTTTATTTGTATTATCCCTATTAGGGTGTGGTGCCTGGCCATAAACAAATGAGTTTTTAAAAAGGATGTGCAGAGAGAGAAAAGAGGCAGGAGAGAAATAGAGTGGACCTGTGTTATTTTGTTGTGTTTACTCAGGGAACTTGGTTGTAGTAAATAACGCATCAATGCAGATTCCAGCACAGCCAATCAAAACGGTCAATTATAATCACCTGATTAACTCATTTGACCTACAATTGACCTCTACGTGCATTATACCACATTTACAAAGCCTCAGGTTAAATTAGAAATAAATACATATATTAAGTACAATCAATAAAAGGCATCGATCTCCTTACTGCAACACGTTGTCTTTCAAAGCTTGTTCCTTGGCAACCAGTGTCCACCTACATGACTGACTAGGCAAGTCAGTTAAGAACAAATTCTTATTTACAATGACGGTCTACCAAAAGGCAAAAGGCCTCCTGCATGGACGGGGTCTCAGGAGTCTGGTGGGAGGAATGGAATAACTGCCTTAACCGCCTTTGCCAAGGCAGAAATCTAATTAGCACAACAAAACAATCCCTATACAAATCTGTCAGTTTAAGTGCATTGGCTGCGTCACAATCCACCGCATCTGCATCTGCAACACTTCTACATCCTGGGTGAAAGGTGACAGAGCTAGAGCGGTGTTTGTCAGACCATGAGACATCCTGAAAATCGGTCTTCTCACAAAATCGTCTGTAGCGTCCGAACGGTTTGGCCTAACAAACTACTATGAGATGAGACTCTCACAAACACGACGGTGTTCTCCGTTTTGCTCGACGACCCCCACAAGCGTCTTGGGTCTTTTCTGAAGTCGGTACAGACGATCTGCCAACTTCTGTCTGTAGCGTCTGTTCAGTTTTGGCCTACACACTAATATGACCCCTCTGTGTAAAGGTGAGACTCTCAGGAACACGTACATGTTGTTGTGCTCTAGGACACCCACAGACCTCACAAGACTCGTCTGAAGGTCCCCCGGTACCAGTTGGAACAAAATATATGGAAGTATACAGTATATGGAGACTAATCTTTCTTATATCTCTCAGATATAGGATAGACACTTCGGAACAAACATCCATTCGATTTTTGGGGGGACTATCTGTTGTTCCATGTAGTGAATATGTTATTAAATGCATTTGTATGGGCTAATAGCAGTAAGGCCAAAAATATTTTTGTATTAATATCTATTTTTTTTATATATACTTCAAGGGGTCTTAAATTCAACAACAAATTGAAAAATGATCTATCTTAAAAAATGCTCGACCCTCTCTATCTTGCGCTCCCTGCCTCCCTCATTCTCTCTCTGTCTCCCTCTCTCTCTCCCTCCCTTCCTCTCGCTCTCCCTTTCTCTCTCTCACCTGCCACTCCGCAGGTCCACCAGTGGAAGTAGCGGGCAAAGGACATGAGGCTTGCCACCCGGGCGCCCAGCATGCCCGCCCTCCACAGCAGCTGGCACAGCAGGGCGGCCGGGGGCATGGCCAGGTGGCCCGGGCGGATCAGGCAGCACGCCCGGCTGAACAGCACCAGCGCCCAGGACAGTGACAGCAAACACAGGCCTGCGCACACCGCTACTGTGGAGGGGGATGGGTGGGTAAGGGAGTGGGGGAGAGAGAGAGAAATTTAAGGCATGTTTTAAGGTATACAGACATTTTTGGGTACAAAAATGACAAGATATTTACTAAGAAAATGGCATGTATAGTAATAACCAATATGTTCTAAGTGACCGGCTGTAACCGGCTTCCCAACAAGGGTCCCAGCCTAATTATAGAAGTCTATGGTCCCAGATGAGCTGGCACGATCTGATGGACAGTACAGTTTGCTGCAATTTCAATGAACATTCAGGAATCATCAGCTCTTTAGGATATGAAAACATATCTAGCCAAAAATATTATATCATCACAGACATATGCAGGGAAAATGTTACATGGAAGTAATTAATTCAGGATAGGGCTTGTATAAACTACAATAGTACGTCACCACAATTTATCGGGTGTTACAGACTCCCAATCCAACTCAACCCTAAATCTGGGGCCGTATGCTTCTCAGAGGGCCGTTTGCTTCTCAAAGTAAGAGTGCTGATCTAGGATCAGCTCCTCCTCTGTCCATGTAATCTTATTCATTGTGATATAAAAGGCTAAACTGATCTTAAATCAGCACTCTGCGGCACTTAAAAACATACCAGATAGGAGACCAGGGCTGTATCAAGTGTCTCAGAGTACGAATACTGACTTGGGTTCAGTTTTAACTTGTGGATCATAATTAACAAGATCACATGGATGGGACCTGATCCTAGATTAGCACTCCTACTATGAATACCAGCCCATTAAGAGATGGTAAAATTGTAATTATTACATAGTAATTAATTAGATATGATTTAGGCTACATGTTTGTTTTTTTGTAATGAATTAAATTAAGCATCACCTGGGTACAGTGGTGTCTTACCTGGGGAGTCGAATTCCACGTCACTGACAGCTAAGACGTAGGTCTGCAGCAGTGTCTGAGGGAGGGTGAGGACCAGGGCCTCCAACAGGCGGAGGGCGGACACATCGGCCTGCTGCATCACAGCCGCCCCGAGCTCCCCCGCAGTACCCTGCATGTCCCATACGGACATCATGCACTCCCACAACCTGCCAGAAGGGGGAGACAAAGATCAATGGCTGTAATACAGAGCTGGTGCTATGGGGGCAGAGCTAGAAGGTAGTTGGTTATGTATAGTGGATGTGGATGATGATGTGTGTTGGTGGGATTGTGTGTCTGCTGTGACGACCCTTCCACTCTGTCTGCCGAATTCTTTCTCTTTGCTCTTGTTTTCCTTAATAGGATGTCAGTGGGCGGAGCCGGGAGGGTCGTCAGCGACATGGGACACACCTGGGCCCTGGTGTGTCCCAGGATGAATATATCACTTCCCCATTCATTGAGGAGACTCTCTCCATGAAGGCACACTTAGAGATTTTGGTAGTGGCATTTTTGTGGCCGTTTTGTTTGTTTGCTTTGGCACCTTTCAACACCCCTGTTACAGTGAGGAAAAAAAGTATTTGATCCCCTGCTGATTTTGTACGTTTGCCCACTGACAAAGAAATGACCAGTCTATAATTTTAATGGTAGGTTTATTTGAACAGTGAGAGACAGAATAACAACAACAAAAAAATCCAGAAAAACGCATGTGAAAAATGTTATAAATTGATTTGCATTTTAATGAGGGAAATAAGTATTTGACCCCCTCTCAATCAGAAAGATTTCTGGCTCCCAGGTGTCTTTTATACAGGTAACGAGCTGAGATTAGGAGCACACTCTTAAAGGGAGTGCTCCTAATCTCAGTTTGTTACCTGTATAAAAGACACCTGTCCACAGAACCAATCAATCAATCAGATTCCAAACTCTCCACCATGGCCAAGACCAAATAGCTCTCCAAGGATGTCAGGGACAAGATTGTAGACCTACACAAGGCTGGAATGGGCTACAAGACCATCGCCAAGCAGCTTGGTGAGAAGGTGACAACAGTTGGTGCGATTATTCGCAAATGGAAGAAACACAAAAGAACTGTCAATCACCCTCGGCCTGGGGCTCCATGCAAGATCTCACCTCGTGGAGTTGCAATGATCATGAGAACGGTGAGGAATCGGCCCAGAACTACACGGGAGGATCTTGTCAATGATCTCAAGGCAGCTGGGACCATAGTCACCAAGAAAACAATTGGTAACACACTACGCCGTGAAGGACTGAAATCCTGCAGCCCCCGCAAGGTCCCCCTGCTCAAGAAAGCACATATACATGCCCGTCTGAAGTTGGCCAATGAACATCTGAATGATTCAGAGGACAACTGGGTGAAAGTGTTGTGGTCAGATGAGACCAAAATGGAGCTCTTTGGCATCAACTCAACTCGCCACGTTTGGAAGAGGGGGAATGCTGCCAATGACTCCAAGAACACCATCCGCACTGTCAAACATGGAGGTGGAAACATTATGCTTTGGAGTTGTTTTTCTGCTAAGGGGACAGGACAACTTCACCGCATCAAAGGGACGATGGACGGGGCCATGTACCGTCAAATCTTGGGTGAAAACCTCCTTCCCTCAGCCAGGGCATTGAAAATGGGTCGTGGATGGGTATTCCAGCATGACAATGACCCAAAACACACGGCCAAGGCAACAAAGGAGTGGCTCAAGAAGAAACACATTAAGGTCCTGGAGTGGCCTAGCCAGTCTCCAGACCTTAATCCCATAGAAAATCTGTGGAGGGAGCTGAAGGTTTGAGTTGCCAAACGTCATCCTCGAAACCTTAATGACTTGGAGAAGATCTGCAAAGAGGAGTGGGACAAAATCCCTCCTGAGATGTGTGCAAACCTGGTGGCCAACTACAAGAAACGTCTGACCTCTGTGATTGCCAACAAGGGTTTTAACACCAAGTACTAAGTCATGTTTTGCAGAGGGGTCAAATACTTATTTCCCTCATTAAAAGGCAAATCAATTTATAACATTTTTCACATGCGTTTTTCTGGATTTTGTTGTTGTTATTCTGTTTCTCACTGTTCAAATAAACCTACCATTAAAATTATTTCTTTGTCAGTGGGCAAACGTACAAAATCAGCAGGGGATCAAATACTTTTTTTCCCTCACTATAATTGTATTTAGTTTACTTCAGTTAATAAATATATTTTGTTATTCCTTATCTCCACATTGTCTCCCTTTTTGTTACGAACTTTGAGCCGGTTCGCGACACTGCAATTTAGATAGGTAGAATTCTAAAGATTATCTACACATAAAATGCAACAAAATGTGGTTTAATGACGTAAACCTCTCAAGGTAACCTCTAATGCCCATCACTTACGGTATAGTACTAGAGGGCAGATAGGAAAGGAAATCTTATTCATCCAACTAAGTAAATCAGTGGCTGGTTTCAAAATGATTGCTACTTTGAATTATTCTGAGCTGAGAGCAACTTCTCTGCCAATTTATAATTATGAGGCAGATCGTTCTGTTGTCAGGGTCCTGTTCTTTAAGGCACACTGTAACAAAGCGTTCTAAAACATTTTGCGGCAGAAATCAAAAGCGGACATTTCTAATTGGTCAAGTTCAGCTAGTACCTCCACATTTCAATCTGTTTTCTTACATTTTGTGCCAATTGAACACACCCAGGTGTACCTTTGGAAGATGCCCAGTTGCAACACATGTGTGAGGGTCAGGAACCAATAGTGGTCTTCACCGTCGTCACGGTACCACCTGAGACTCAACACCTGGACCAGTATCCCCGGCAATAGGAAGGCGAGGGTCATCCCCGCCCACTGCGTTTCCTCATTCCATAGGTAGAATCCTACACAATAGATCACTTTATAGATCACACACACACAGAGGGAAGAAATAGGTCTATTATACATTTATATCAATGTAATAGTGTATCAGTGTACTACAATATCTATTTACGTACATACAGAGTATATTGGTTACATTCTATGACGCCTCACGTTCTAAAACCATTGTTTTATATGTGAAGGCGTCACTTCGACTTTCTTTTGGTTACATTCTGTACAGTCTATGGTGGGAGCGAATGGTGATACATTCCATTGCACACAAGGCCAGCTACATAAATGAACGAGTGAGTGAGGTGAGTGACTTAGTGAGTGGGTGGCTGGATAAATGAATGGTACATTTGGAAACAATCCCCTCGCCTTTATTTCACAATAAAAACAGACATGTCAAAGCCATATCAAATGTATTGATCATTATTAATTAAATGCTATTAATGTGTATGCCTCTTGACCACAAACTTGGCAAGGGGAGAGAAGAGCTCTTGATGGCTAGATATTGATTTTTTCTGTCTTATCCATCAGGACTGACTGTCTCTGTTGGTGGGGCCCTAGAGAGGCTCTCAGGCTTAGTTTATTTGGATCCACATTAGCAGCTCCTCTTCCTGGGGTCAACATAAAACATACAATTACATGACAAAGTACAGAACAGTTATAGACGAGCATAAGATATTAAATTAAATCCCCCTAAAAATACATATGATTTACATATTTAAGGCACAGTAGTTTTATCCGGTGAAAACCATCTGTGTGGAGGCCAAAGTTAAAGTTGCTTCGCGGGCAGTCAGTTGCCTTTGATGGGGCTCTCTGACTTGTGCTACTGCCCTTGTCCATTGTGTTTCCAAAGCCACAAAGTCAAAATTGTCTATCGTAAAAATGTATGAAAACAAAAATTTGCTTTTTGGTCTTAATTTAAGGTTAGGAATAAGTTTAGCAGTGTGATTAGGTTAGGGTCAAGGTCAGGGTTAAAATCAACATTTTAGAAGAGCAATTGTAGAAATAGGAGGGTTGTAATGACTTTGTGGCTGTGGTAACTAGTGCCGACCTTGTCATTGATCTGCTTCCTCAGGGCTATTCACACAAGGATGCCCGGCGCGGAGGAGACCTCATCTCTCCGTGCCCTTCGACTGACCCGCGTGTGATATGCATACAAAATCAAACAGCTCGGGAGGAATAAAAGGCTAGCCTTCAACTTAAAAGACGTGCAATGTTACCGGGCCACATTCACATTAACGTGTGCACATACAGTAGCTAGCTAGCTAATGTTAGCCAAGTGATGCTGAACTGCACTAGACGTGTAGCTAGCTAAATACACATTCCATGAAGTCCATAATTACACATTCCCCCGAACAGACAAGAACTCGACCATTGCATATAACTAATTGGAGGTCACTAACGCAGTCCAATGCATGATTGAACGTGCTGTGAATGTTTATTTGCAAAATACAGTGGCTAGGCTACTGTAGCGTTTGGTATCCACTTACGCGCGGTTCTTTCAGCCAGTATCACCAGCCCCGACACACCAAAAAGGATAGCCTGGCACCACGCAATCCAGGACCCACTCCGAGCCGCCACGGGCATCATATGGGCGACAGGCCCAGTGTTTATCATGATACGGAGACTGGGGACATTATTACTGTCATCCTTCTCCCTACCAGTACTCGTCCTCCAGGCTGGCTCCCGTCAAGAATAGCTGACGTCAGTGCAGTTTTAAAGAGGCAGTACACTACACGGTGCAGTAGGTATTGTTCAAGCTCCCCACTGTCACATTGACGTCGACACATTACACCTTTTCATCTAGTGGCTATCCTGATTTATACAGGGCCGGTCCTGGACGTTCTTTCTGCCCTAGGCCAGACAAAAATCTCAGCTAAAAGTCGGAGGAACAGAACATAATAGCAGCCCAATTAATAGGTCTATGCTACAAATTAAACACAATTTTAACACATCTGGTCAGTAGGCTACATAATCAGTTAAATTAAAAAACATAGCCTAATATTTTCAATCTGATTACATTGTTAAAATCACCAATGCCCTGGACGTTCTGCCGCCCTAGGCCAGACAAAAATAATTACATCTTAGGCATCCTTATGAATCTAAGCATGTCACTTTCAAAAGTGACCTTTCCACCCAGACAGAGGCTCTACTGACGCAGAAAACTGTAAGCTGCTGGCTACTCGTCAGTTGTATAACCCAACAACAGAAGTTCTTCCCTAAAAACTGCCTGGGTTTAAACAAACATATTCTCTTTTCAGAAAGAGAAAAGCTCAATTAATAGGGACGGGATAGCAAAGTCAAAAACATGTTTTTTATCTCATTCTCTTTTCAGAAAGAAAAAATCTCAATTAATAGGGACAGAATAGCAAATTATTTTGCTGTATCTCCTCGAATATTATAGGCTGCAGCTTAGCTTCAGATTGTCATAGAGAGGAATCAATATATCCCCATATGCATCGGAGTCACGTCTTTCGAGGGCATTTCAGAGCTTGTTTCTACCATAAGGCATCACAAGTTAAGCATTGTTATAGAACGCTTGATATCATCTGGATACGTTTTATGTATTTATTTCAAAATATAAAGCAAACAATAGATATCATTTTTGCCCTTTTCTTTAACAAAGGGTATGTGATACCCTCAGTCAATTCGAGCCCTGGTTTTAGTCAAACACACTAAGCCCTTCCCAGACACAGAGGTATTTAATTAGTGCATGCGACATTATCGGAGTATTTGGCTATACCGACATCAATGGATAGGATAATTCTGTCTGTCAAGCAGGTAGGCTGAACACTTATTGTTTGAAAGATGGAAGAAATAAGCTACAAGTATCTATGTAATTCTATGTTTATGCGCATAAACATTTTTGGTGCACTTTAACCCCTGCATCCGAGAGTTACATTGTTGCTATCGCTATGCAACCTACTACCTACCTATAGTTGGAAAACACGTCCCACCTGCACGACCCCATAATTGTTACAATTACAATAAAAATAACACTTTTATATAACATATTTAACATATATTTTTCTATTCCTGTAGAAATGTAAAACAGAGTAAGATCATTTGAGCTTTGGAAACAACTGCTTTCATAAAAGCATGGCGGGCATCGTTTCGCTGGAGCAGTTTAAAATAAGCTTTATGTCAAGGACCCAGCCTTAACGAATTGAGTTTATTTACATATCGAATGTTATTGTCCAACATCAGTTTCAGCATTTATTTATTTCGTCTCCACCTAGAGGCCTCTTTCCTCTGCTGTGGTGTTGCATCGCAGTCAGGGATGTGTGCTCTCGGTAGCTGTCCATGGTCCTGATTATTCCAGTCCCTTGTTCCATCCCTGACCAGCGCAGATTTGCACTCCTGTGAAAAAAGTTTGCAGTAAAACCGGAAGGCTGCATCGTTTTGCTTGGAATACACAAGCCTTGGTCTCTCCACTCTCTCCCCGTTCGCCATCCTCCTATCTTAGTGGGCCACCGAAAACTTTCGTTGCCTCTCATCTCTTGGGAAATTCCCCTCGTTATTCTGATGTTGCCCAGCCTGCACCAACATATTCTGTAAAGATCCATTAATATATTTTGGCCACTCACCGGGATCATTTATGTTTTTTGTCTGGGAGTCGAATTTAGCAGCAGCACCAGCACTGTCATCGGGGACGAGGAGCGACGAATCTGAGTCTGGGTCCAAGATAGTAGGGTCTTCGCCGGCATTGTTTGGAGGTGTGGCTAGGCCTGGTGTGACCATCGGTGGAAGTGCATGGCTCGGACTCCTCCGGGTTGCCCTCTTCGAACAGGGGCTCGTCGTTCTCGGCGAATGAATGGCCTGTCCTCGTAGGCTTGTCATTCTCCACACCCGCTGATGGACATTGCTGCACACTGATACATTTCACCAGCGAATTTATTTGGTTTAGAGATTGTGCCTCTTTTCTCATTGTTTTTTTTATTTTTATATTCGCTTCCTGATAGTTTCTGTCTCTTAGACATGGTAGCAAATTGTTTCACATGTCTATACATGACTTTTACTTAAAATGATATATTTTAGTAGTAGCTAGCTAACGTTAACAGGCTAGGTTAGGCTACTGCCGTAGTCACTAATAGTCTTCGTCACACAAAAACATAAAAAAAACACGGAGAAAACACTCAGGAAAGACACTTTAACCCAAACACTTATTTAAACACTCATTAACTCAAACACTAATTTCACTCCCACCTCCTAAGAAAGAGTATAATGACACAGGAACACAGACAGTGAACCTACAGCGACTTCAGACAACCTGCGTGTGTGTGTTAGTGGTGTGCGGGGTCAGCTGTTTGTTCACCCGCACCTGCCTGTAATTGCTAATAACCCATCCGCAATCGCCCGACTATACACTGAGAGTACAAAACATTACGAACCCCTTCCTAATATTGAGTTGCATCCCCTTTCCCCTCAGAACAGACTCAATTCGTCGGGGCATGGACTCTACAAGGTGTCAAAAGCATTCCACATGGATGTGGCCCATGTTGACACCAATTGCTTCCCACAGTTGTCAAGTTGGCTGGATGTCCTTTGGGTGGTGGACCATTCTTAATACATACGGGAAACTGTCACAGCAGCGTTGCAGTTCTTGACACACTCAAACCGGTGCGCCTGGAACCTATTACCAGCGGTGGAAAAAGTATCCAATTATCATACTTTAGTAAAAGTAAAGATACAATAGAAAATGACTCAGGTAAAAGTGAAAGTCACCCAGTAAAATACTACTTGAGTAAAAGTCTAAAAGTATTTGGTTTTAAATATACTTAAGTATCAAAGTAAATGTAACTGCTAAAATATACTTAAGTGTCAAAAGTAAATGTATGAATCATTTAAAATTCCTTATATTAAGCAAACTAGACAACTCCATTTTCTTGTTTTTGTAATTTATGGATAGCCAAGGGCACACTCCAACACTCAGACATAATTTACAAACGAAGCATGTGTGTTTAGTGAGTTTGCCAGTTCAGAGACAGTAGGGATGACCATGGATGTTCTCTTGATAAGTGCACGAATGGACCATTTTCCTGTAACAAGTACTTTTGGGTGTCAGGGAAAATGTATGGAGTAAAAAGTACATTATTTTCTTTAGGAATTTAGTGGAGTAAATGTAAAAGTTGTCAAAAAATATTAATAGTAAAGTAAAGTACTACTTAAGTTGTACTTTAAAGTATTTTTACTTAAGTAGGTTACACCACTGCCTACTACCATACCCCATTCAAAGGGTATGGTAGTAGGCAGTGGTCTTGCCCATTCACCCTCTGAATGGCACACATACACAATCCATGTCTCAATTCAAGGCTTAAAAATCTTTCTTTAACCTGTCTCCTCCCCCTTCATCTACACTAAATGAAGTGGATTTAACAGGTGACATCAATAAGGGATAGCTTTCAACTTTTTTTTGTGAACAACACCCAGGGTTTGTTCATAAATTCATTCTGGAGTGCCAGAGTGCGCTCTGGGCATTCATAAATTCAGAGTGTTGTCAGATTGTCTGTTCATAAATTCAGAGCTCACACTGGATGCTCTGGCCTATGAGTAGGGTTGATCCGAGCGTTCTGACCTCACGACGGCAGTCAAGCACCCAATCACCCAATCACCCAAGCTAACTGGCTAAAGTTGACTAGCTTGCTAGCTGCTTCCAGACACAAATTAGTTTACAACTCACTCTGACCATTTTACTCTCCCCTAGCAGAGCTGGTTATTAGGCTGTTGTCATGTTATCTAGAGCATAGGTGTCTGTAACTGTACTACTGGCAACAATTTAACGACGTCTTTTTGCTTCAACTGATGTAGTGCACAGACGAGAGTGCTCTGAAATCGGAGTAGATAGCCAGAGTGAATTTACGAACGGACCCCTGGTCAGTCTATATCATGGAAAGAGCAGGTGTTCCCACTGTTTTGTCAGTGGTGTAAAGTACTTAAGTAAATATACTTTAAAGTACTACTTAAGTCGTTTTTATGGGTGTCTGTATTTTTCTATTTATATTTTAGACAAAATTATTTTACTACATTCCTAAAGAAAATAATGTACTTTTTACTCCATACATTTTCCCTGACACCCAAAAATACTTGTTACATTTTCAATGCTTAGCAGGACAGGAAAATGGTCCATTCACGCATTTATCAAGAGAACATCCCTGGTCATTCCTACACAGCGAAATCAATGGTGTACATTTAAGTCTGAAAGTGTTAAATGTACACTACTTTCAGTGAACATATGAGTCCCACTAAACTGGTGTTAAAATTACAGATTTAGTTCTGTTGCAGTGTTACCCATTCAACTCTTAAAGTGTTCAAATGAACTTGACTCTGGTGTTTGCATTGCTCTATGGTAGAGTAATCCGCAACAGCTAGTGTGTCACGACTTCCGCCGAAGTCGGTCCTTCTCCTTGTTCGTGCGGCATTCGGCGGTCGACGTCACCGGTCTTCTAGCCATCGCCGATCTACTTTTCATGTTCCATTTGTTTTGTCTTGTTTTACACACCTGGTTTCAATTCCCCAATTATATGTTCATTATTTAACCCTCTGTTTTCCTCATGGTTTTGTGCGTGATTGTTTTGTGTTTTTGGTCCGTATTGTGGGCATGGTTATTCTTATTGTAATGAGTAAGTTTATTGAGTAAAATTACTTGTGGTACTCATTTCTGCTGTCCTGCGCCTGACTCCTCTGCACCAGCTACACCCAGACCATTCACATAGTGTAAAACATAAGACATGATTTAGAGTAAACTTAACTCACTTTGCTTAGAGCTGACACTGTTGCACTTTCTCAGTGTAAGAAATTAACACTTGTAGTGTTACAGTAAATAATCTTTGGTTGTTGTTTTAACATCTTATGCTGTAATGCCTAATTTGCATATTTCCGAGGGTGCCTTTTCTTGTCGAGTGAATTGTAGTTACCACCCATGACTGTATTTGTTAGTGACAGAGACATGGACATGAAATTCTTTCCTTTAAAAGGCTCGTACCTTTCACCACCTGAGTACCTAGGTGAACGCTGTCATTAAACTCTATGACAATACCAAACAAAAGTTATAAGCCTTACTTTAATGGCTTAGTTTTACTCTAACAGAGTGGTTTTAGGAAAGCCCTGGTTTATAGGCCACATCAGGCCTGCAAGTCACATTATGCTGGCTTGCAAAGTGATGTGTATTTCCTATTAGAATCCAGCCAGAGTTAGGTATTTTTATTCACCTGCAACCTGCAATCAGAATGACTGGAAGGGTTGATAAGAAGACTACCTAAACCATTTAAACTGGAACAACCAGTTCAATAAATCTAACTAACTGATTGGATAAGTTTAGAAAAATGTATGTTAATTATGTTTGTGTAGCATAAGATTAATCAATTAATCAATGCAAAAACAAATCCTAAATAAATCTACCTGCAGTAGAGCATGCTGGGAAATATGATAATGATGGGCATAGTTTTGATGGGACTGTTTCTTACAGAGTGAATTTAACTCCTGAATCAACACTAGAAATGTTACACTGAAAAATCAACACTGGACAATTTGCTGTGTACTGCCTCTGATCTGGCGGGCTCACTAAACACAAATGCTTCTTTTATAAATGTGTCTGAGTGTTGGAGTGCCCCTGGCTATCCGTAAATAAAAATAGTATTAAATTGTGCTGTCTGGTTTGCTTTTTGTGCTGTCTGATTTATACTTTTACTTTTGATATTAATTATATTTAAAACCAAATACTTTTCGACTTTTATTCAAGAAGGATTTTACTGGGTTACTTTCACTTTTACTTGAGTCATTTTCTATTAAGGTATGTATCTTAACTTTTTCTCAAGTATGACAATTGGGTACATTTTCCACCACTGTGTTTTGTACTCAGTGTATGTGAAAAAGTGAAAATCTGAGGACCACACCCGACAATAGCCCGCTAATATAGAAAATGCCTGTAGACTACAGTTAGAGATGGCAGAATTTGTTTTGACAGTGGGTACAGGATTTGTTTTGACAGTGGGTACAGGATTTGTTTTGACAGTGGGTACAGGATTTGTTTTGACAGTGGGTAAAGGATTTGTTTTGACAGTGGATACAGGATTTGTTTTGACAGTGGGTACAGGATTTGTTTTGACAGTGGGTAAAGGATTTGTTTTGACAGTGGATACAGGATTTGTTTTGACAGTGGGTACAGGATTTGTTTTGACAGTGGGTACAGGATTTGTTTTGACAGTGGGTACAGGATTTGTTTTGACAGTGGGTAAAGGATTTGTTTTGACAGTGGATACAGGATTTGTTTTGACAGTGGGTACAGGATTTGTTTTGACAGTGGGTAAAGGATTTGTTTTGACAGTGGATACAGGATTTGTTTTGACAGTGGGTACAGGATTTGTTTTGACAGTGGGTAAAGGATTTGTTTTGACAGTGGATACAGGATTTGTTTTGACAGTGGGTACAGGATTTGTTTTGACAGTGGGTACAGGATTTGTTTTGACAGTGGATACAGGATTTGTTTTGACAGTGGGTACAGGATTTGTTTTGACAGTGGGTACAGGATTTGTTTTGCCTGATTTAGATAGGCCAATGTTCCTGCTTATAATTTCAGACATTTTGGTAGGCTATTTGTTAGTCAAGTTGTCTATAATAAGATACATGCAGCTTCTCTTCTGTCATTATATGTTGTCCTAGAATACTAAATAAATACTTGCTCACCAGTATAATGTCATAAATCGATAGAATGAATGCTTCCTTCAATCTAGTTGATATCAGTAAAGTTCTCTGTCATCTCTGCTTCTCTCGCGGAGCAAAGACATTAAGGGAACAGGGAGAAAATGAAATAATAAAGATTTTCTGTGCAAAACTTCCAAATTACTTCAGTTTGACTCGCTGTGAAAACGACCCAACATGTTTCTGATTACATTTTAGTTTGGCTTGGATACATATTTTATGTGGTTGAAATACTATCAGCTTTTATGATGTTGATAAAGATAACACTTCTACAGATGGTATCTACAGTTGAAGTCGGAGGTTTACATACACCGTAGCCAAATACATTTAAACAATTCTTTTCACAATTCCTGACATTTAATCCTAGAAAAAATTCCCTGTCTTAGGTCAGTTAGGATCACCACTTTATTTTAAGAATGTGAAATGTCAGAATAATAGTAGAGAGAATGATTTATTTCAGCTTGTATTTCTTTCATCACATTCCCAGTGGTTCAGAAGTAAGTTTACATAGTATTTGGTAGCATTGCCTTTAAATTGTTTAACTTGGGTCAAACGTGTCGGGTAGCCTCCCATAGGCGTCCCACAATAAGTTGGGTGAAATTTGGCCCGTTCCTCCTGACAGAGCTGGTGTAACTGTGTCAGGTTTGTAGGCCTCCATGCTCGCAAATGCTTTTTCAGTTCTGCCCACAAATTTTCTATAGGATTGAGGTCAGGGCTTTGTGATGGCCACTTCAATACATTGACTTTGTTGTCCTTAAGCCATTTTGCCACAACTTTGGAAGTATGCTTGGGGTCATTGTCCATTTGGAAGACCCATTTGCGACCAAGCTGTAACTTCCTGACTGATGTCTTGAGATGTTGCTTCAATATATCCACATAATTTTCCTCCCTCATGATGCCATCTACTTTGTGAAGTGCACCAGTCCCTCCTGCAGCAAAGCACCCCCACAACATGATGCTGCCACCCCCGTGCTTCACGGTTGGGATGGTGTTCTTCGGCTTGCAAGCCTCCCCCTTTTTCCTCCAAACATGACGATGTTCATTATGGCCAAACAGTTCTATTTTTGTTTCATCAGACCAGAGGACATTTCTCCAAAAAGTATGATCTTTGTCCCCATGTGCAGATGCAAACCAAAGTCTGGCTTTTTTATGGCGTTTTTTCAGCAGTGGCTTCTTCCTTGCTGAGCGGCCTTTCAGGTTATGTCGGTATAAGACTCGTTTTACTGTGGATATAGATACTTTTGTACCTGTTTCCTCCAGCATCTTCACAAGGTCCTTTGCTGTTGTTCTGGGATTGATTTGCACTTTTCGCACCAAAGTACGTTCATCTCTAGGAGACAGAACGCGTCTCCTTCCTGAGCGTTATGACGGCTGCGTGGTCCCATGGTGTTTTTTTCTGAGGTCTTGGCTGATTTCTTTTGATTTTCCCATGATGTCAAGTAAAGAAGCAATGAGTTTGAAGGTAGGCCTTGAAATACATCCACAGGTACACCTCCAATTGACTCAAATTATGTCAATTAGCCTATCAGAAGCTTCTAAAGCCATTACATAATTTTCTGGAATTTTCCAATTTGTTTTAAGACACAATCAACTTAGTGTATATAAACATCTGACCCACTGGGATTGTGATACAGTGAATTATAAGTGAAATAATCTGTCTATAAACAATTGTTGGAAAAGTGACTTGTGTCATGCACGAAGAAGATGTCCTAACCGACTTGCCCAAACTATAGTTTGTTAACAAGAAATTTGTGGAGAGTTTGAAAAACAATTTGTAATGACTCCAAGCTAAGTGTATGTAAACTTCCGACTTCAACTGTATCTGTGCATTCGCATTCTCTCAAGATGCTAAAAGAAAGAAATCATATTTCTCCACTCCTGTTCCCGAGTCAAAAATGTAGCCTGCATTTGGTGTAAAGTTTTACTGCAATAAATGCTTAATTCTGCAGGAGTTAATATTAAACTGTGAGAGGTTATAGACCTACAGACAGTCTCCAGATTTCAGTTTCCAATTAACCCATTTGAACAGTAGGCTACAGTTCCCTTGACATACCATAGGCCTACTTTAAGTCCCCACCTTGTGTCTGTCGAATTTATATAGTGCCTCACAATCATCACAAATAAATAGCCGGCACTGCTATCATCCTCTTTTACCAATACACGAAATCTTTCCCAAACATTACTTTTCTGGCCCTCCCTTCTCTCTATTTTCAACGGGGAAGCTAAGCTCACCATCCAGGTTAGAGTGGGGCCGGGGTAGGCCGTCATTGTGAAAAATAATTTGTTCTTAACTGACCTGCCTAGTTAAATAAAAGTTAAATAAAAACAAATTAAAAGTAGTTTGGATGTGGGGGTGCCATGAATTTCAGGGAGTGCTGCAACACCCTCAGCACCCCTACTTCCTGCAGCTATGGTCGGAAGGGCCCGCAATTTGGGCAGTGCCCCCTGCAAATACCAAATAGATGATTGTTGAGTTGCAACTGTCAGTGAAAAGCAGAGAGACCCAGCCAGGCATATCGCAATATTTCAAAATACAATCGCGGAAAACAGTTTGGAAAGCAAATGGCTATTGCTGTAAAGATATGACAATGAAAGACTCCAATCTGTCTTTTAGTTATCAACATTCTTAACTTAATTGAGCAAACAGTAGCTTATTGGCACCAGCTGAGAACAATGGCCATATCCCCGGTAAGAATGCATATTCATTGTCTTTATCATTGTATCAGTGCCACTGTTGTTTGTTTTTGGACAATAATTTCCTCCTCCAGGTTAGATGGATGAAATATGGTATTTGTGTCTCCACTTTTCATAGGCTGATTGTATGGATCAGACAACATGGTTTTTATTGATCTGTTTGTCAGAGTCAGCAGAGTAGGCTACCTTGTCATTTTTATTGATCTGTTTGTCAGTGTCAGCAGAGTAGGCTACCCTGTCATTTTTTATTGATCTGTTTGTCAGTGTCAGCAGAGTAGGCTACACTGTCATTTTTTATTGATCCAAAGTGATCTTCCAAGCGTTGGAGGTGACCATTCATCACTTGTGTGGGACTCTTACTGATGCTGTTTTCTGTTAGAAACGTGCACAGCCGAGGGAAGGGCACATGGTTCACTTTTGAAAGACTCTCCAACAAGAATGATTTCCTCTGAATCCACTGATTCGGTCACTCATCTGTAGAAAGTTTTGCATTCAATTCGTTCAGTTTACCAAATATGTCTGTTACATGGTCAAGGAGACATTTTCTTTTCATTACACAGAAAGTCAACAGCCTTTTTCTCAATGCAAAAAATCTTTCCAACAATCCCCCTCGATAACCACCAAGCCATTGTCATGCTCTGATCCCATGTCTCCACATAGTTTTACAAACAGGCGTGCGGAAGGTGGATGTGGATTAATGTAGTTTACAATCCAAGTTACATGCTGCAGTATATCTCAGAGTCCTGTGCTCAGCTCTTTTGCCGACCAGTTGCTCTCGGTGTATCATACAATGCGTCTACACGTATTTCAGAGGGACTACAGTGCAGAGGCCTGCCTGCCATCCCGCCATAGATGGAGCCCCATCTGTGCAATAGCCCAGCATTCGATCCCATGGAATCTGTTTTCAATCAATATTGCCAGTAGCACACTGAACATCACCTGTGCAGTTTCATGCTTGGGAATCGTGAGACAGAACAATATGTTGTCGTGAATAGCATCCCCCGACATTTATAGCACACAAAAGTCACTGCATGGGCAATTCCGGACGGTAATATCAAAGTCTACACTAGTGTGTGGTTTCATAGTGTAGGGGGCCTAACCATTCACCATGGGAATGATTCACTAGTGTGTGGTTTCATAGTGTAGCGGGCCTAACCATTCACTGTGGGAATGATTCAATAGTGTGTGGTTTCATAGCGTAGTGGACCTAACCATTTACTGTGGGAATGATTCAGTAGTGTGTTGTTTCATAGCGTAATGGGCCTAACCATTTACCGTGGGAATGATTGACTAGTGTGTGGTTTCATAACGTAGTAGGCCTAACCATTCACCGTGGGAATGATTCAATAGTGTGTGGTTTAATAGTGTAGCGGGCCTAACCATTCACCGTGGGAATGATTCACTTGTGTGTGGTTTCATAGCGTAGTGGGCCTAACCATTCACCGTAGGAATGATTAACTAGTGTGTGGTTTCATAGCATAGCAGGCCTAACCATTCACTGTGGGAATTATTCAAAAGTGTGTGGTTTCATAGCGTAGTGGACCTAACCATTCACCATGGGAATGATTCAATAGTGTGTGGTTTCATAGCATAGCAGGCCTAACCATTCACTGTGGGAATGATTCAGTAGTGTGTGGTTTCATAGCGTAGCGGGCCTAACCATTCACCATCGGAATGATTCACTAGCGTGTGGTTTCATAGTGTAGCGGGCCTAACCATTCACCATCGGAATGATTCACTAGTGTGTGGTTTCATAGCGTAGCGGGCCTAACCATTCACCATGGGAATGATTCAATAGTGTGTGGTTTCATAGCGTAGCGGGCCTAACCATTCACCATCGGAATGATTCACTAGTGTGTGGTTTCATAGCGTAGTGGACCTAACCGTTCACCATGGGAATGATTCAATAGTGTGTGGTTTCAAAGCGTAGTGGGCCTAACCATTCACCATGGGAATGATTAAGTAGTGTGTGGTTTCATAGCGTAGTGGACCTAACCATTCACCGTGGGAATGTTTCAGTTGTGTGTGGTTTCATAGCATAGTGGGCCTAACCATTCACCATGGGAATGATTCACTAGTGTGTCGTTTCATAGCATAGTGGGACTAACCATTTGCTGTGGGAATGTTTCAGTAGTGTGTGGTTTCATAGCGTAGTGGACCTAACCATTCACCTTGGGAATGATTCACTAGTGTGTGGTTTAATAGCGTAGTGGACCTAACCATTCACCGTGGGAATGTTTCAGTTGTGTGTGGTTTCATAGTGTAGTGGGCCTAACCATTCACCATGGGAATGATTAACTATTGTGTGGTTTAATAGCGTAGTGGACCTAACCATTCACCATGGGAATGATTCAATAGTGTGTGGTTTCATAGCGTAGTGGGCCTAACCATTCACCATGGGAATTATTCAAAAGTGTGTGGTTTCATAGTGTAGCAGGCCTAACCATTCACCGTGGGAATGTTTCAGTTGTGTGTGGTTTCATAGTGTAGTGGACCTAACCATTCACCATGGGAATGATTCACTAGTGTGTGGTTTCATAGCGTAGTGGGCCTAACCATTCACCGTGGGAATGATTCAATAGTGTGTTGTTTCATAGCGTAGCGGGCCTAACCATTTACCGTGGGAATGATTCAAGTGCAGTGGTCAAGTGAGTCCTTTTTCCATGATCTAAGTGCAGAAAATAGTAAAAATAAAGAAAAATCCTGGAGTACGTCTGTCCAAACTTTTCACTGGTACTGTATATTTTTCCTTCTGGATTTTGGAAATTCTACCGCGACCCTGGTTTCATATCAGGCAAACTAACATGGGGTCGCAACCCCTAGTTTGTGAATTACTGCTCTAGTGGTAATGGAGTATCAAGCCTGTCTGTCAGTCAGGACTCCATCACTTCCACTTGCATGTCTCCAAGTGCTGGCTACATCGATACATCTATGAACACGTCCACAGTCACTGTTCTATTACCAATGGCAGATAGTATAGGTGATATCTGACAAACAAACATATACAATGTTGAAGTTTGAACAGGTCAGACTAACCATACCTAACTCTGTTCTCCCCATCAACGACCGTTGGTG
Organism: Brachymystax lenok tsinlingensis; assembly: GCA_030435695.1. Lineage (NCBI taxonomy): Eukaryota > Metazoa > Chordata > Actinopteri > Salmoniformes > Salmonidae > Brachymystax > Brachymystax lenok. Next base: position 37,454,830 of record CM059817.1, on the reverse strand, counting down.
AGCTGGCAAGAGGTGAGACTGGTGGTAAGGTCTTTGCCATCACCGCTTTGATGGGCATGGCAGAGTAGATCAGCTCCTGGCCCCTCATCAAAGATACTGGTCGGTCACACACAAACACACACACAGAGCACTGATGACATTATCAGTGGTGGTTATGATTAGCATGGTGGAACCAGCCTGGTTGATGCATTCACTTTTCTGTTTCACTTCAGATATTATTACAGTGGTCAGGCTGGTTCCACCAGGCTAGGTTATGAAGGTGAATTGAGACAAAACTCAAAATTGTTTTAACTTTTGATTAGGTCAAATGTCTCTAGCCTGATTCAAGTGTCCTCCCCGTTTCATTTACAGGAATGCTCACAGCGAGGGCATGTCTGCGTGATGCTGAGGGCCCCCTTGCTGCTCTTCTCTATGTTGCATGTTCGGCTGCAAACTGGACATCTCTGGAACTGCAGCAAGGACTCAAAAGCTAACTAACTTACATAACCAGCAATAATGTATTCGAACGTTGTTAGCTAAGTTATATCAGCGAGGTCATTATATTCAGTGTCTCTGGTTATACTCGTTACTGGTGCAGACTTGGGGACCGACAAACTCCAACCACCTAGTTATTCAGCATACTAGGGTCCTTCGGCAGGGCATTCAAACCATAGAACTTTGGCTGTGGACGCTTTTCAGACTGTCGTCCTTTGAACATGTTGGGAGCAATGAAACAATGGAGCTAAATTCAATGAAGCGAAATGAGTAGAGGTGTGATTTGCACGTAAAGCTTGGCAAAAGGGGGCATGATTTGTTGACAATTGCAATCCAAACGCAACCATCATTTACTCGCTGTGATGCACTGAGGATCCTAACGCTGTTTTTAGACTGACTTTATGACCCAAATTGTCCAATTTACACTTTGTATTACATTTTGACACTAGAATAAAGGTTTGACTCATATCGATGTAATTTAAGGCATTTTCAAAGGGATTATTTGCTTTTTAGGGGCAGTCACTCTTTAATGAGGGGAACGCCTCAACCAGAACATAAGACAGGTTCATGACAGGCCACCTATTGAGTTAGGTCAACGGTTCTGGACCCAAAAGCTTCTACGTTCATCGTTAGAAACATTGAGCTCAATGGTTCTAGTGAGCAAAATATGAATGTTTTATTACAATTGTAACATCTAAACGTTGTAACATCTAGACAGGTTCTAGGCCCATTTAAGGGACACAGTACAGAGAAAGATATAAAGGACAAGCAAAGTTTATTAAAGCTTTGAGGATTAAGTTTGCTTGTTTGACACAGATTCACACACATTAACAAGAGTACATGCATTTATATAAATAGGTATTTTAGAAATACAAACTGTACTTAGACAGTGACCTTATTGGAGGTCGCTGCCAATAAACTGCCTGGACCTCAAACTAGCTAAACAAACCAACTGAAAAAAAGGACATTGCAGTGGCTTTTTATAAAGATTGTCACACATGAATAAACTCCCTGATGGTCAAACTCAACCCATAGCATTCCGCCACACCCCAAACATTTCTTCAAGACAGCATGGTCGCAAAATAGTTGCTCACAGAAATAAACCAACAGCAACGATACTGTGTGACACACGCATGTGCGCACAGGTGCTTTTATACATTTCCAGTTATTCCCTAATAATGGTACCCAGGCAAACTTTGGTTCCTAGCCTTTGACACGATTATAACTGATTAAGGTTTAGGTGAGAGTTATGGTGATGCCCATCTTCTGTAGGATGGCAGTTAAAGAGCAGATGCAGTTCAGTTTAAAAGTCTAAAGATTCATTTAATGGAGATGATACATGGCAAGGAATGACATGGCAATAATGGCAGTAATCAATGGAAATGCAATAAGCATATAAATGGGTAAAGCTATGCATAAATATAGCAGCAGTTAATGAACGGCAAGATAGGGGGTGCAATAGTGTGCAGCATTGGTAGGCCGAAGCTATAGCAGGCTAATTTATTAATGGCTACATAGCATAGCAAGCAAATAAACAATACAATGCTAACAAAAGTATAAAGCATAGCCATTAAGCAGGCCTAGTTAGCATAACAAAGGTAATGCACAAAAAGTGCAAAAAATTAACATGTGCCCATTAACACAACAAGTACCAAAGAGAACAGATCAATACTCAAAATGACTGTTTGACTGAGCGTTAGCATTTCGCAGCCATAAGCAGCCGATATTAACTACATCATCTCCACCCCTCAACCAGTATTCTACAAGAGCACAGACACAAGGGACAACAGACACACCGGTCTTTACATTGCAGATGAGCTGAAGGCAGTCATCAATGACCTTGGACCACAGAAGGTATTTGCACTGGTGACAGACAGTGCTGCGAACATGAAGGCTGCTTGGTCTAAAGTGGAGGAGTCCTACCCTCACATCACACCCATTGGCTGTGCTGCTCATGCATTGATTCTGCTCCTCAAGGACATCATGGCACTGAAAACAATAGATACACTCTACAAGAGAGTCAAGGAAATGGTTAGCTATGTGAAGGATTATCAAGTTAAAGCAGCAATCTACCTCACCAAGCAAAGTGAGAAGAATAAGAGCACCACATTAACGCTGCCCAGCAACATCCTGTCTGATGTTCAGACTCTGCTTGCAGATGTAAGAGAAGAAATCCGTTCTGCCCTGCCCACTTCACTGTTGCTCCAAGCAGAGGAAACTGTAGTTCTGAAATACATCAAAAAGCGTGAAGACTTCTGCCTGAAGCCCATACACGCCGCAGCGTACATGTTGGATCCCCAAGTATGCTGGCAAGAGCATCCTGTCTGGTGCAGAGATCAACAAGGCCTATGGTGTTATCACTACCGTGTCTCGCCAGCTTTTTTAAAAACATTTTTTTTTTGAGAACCAGTTGAGAACAAGTTCTCATTTACAACTGCGAGCTGGCCAAGATAAAGCAAAGCAGTGCGACACAAACAACAACACAGAGTTACACACGGAATAAACAAAGTACAGTCAATAACACAATAGAAAAAGTATATATACAGTGTGTGAAAATGGCGTAAGGAGGTAAGGCAAGCTGATGCTTAAAGTTAGTGAGGGAGATATAAGTCTCCAGCTTGGAGTCTATTTTGTAAATGACATCGCCGAAGTCGAGGATTGGTAGGATAATCAGTTTTACGAGGGTATGTTTGGCAGCGTGAGTGAAGGAAGCTTTGTTGCGAAATAGGAAGACGATTCTAGATTTAATTTTGGATGTTTAATATGAGTCTGGAAGGAGAGTTTACAGCCTAGCCAGACACCTAGGTATTTGTAGTTGTCCACATATTCTAAGTCAGAACCGTCCAGAGTAGTGATGCTAGTCGGGCGTGCGGGTGCGGACAGCGATCGGTTGAAGAGCATGCATTTAGTTTTACTAGCGTTTAAGAGCAGTTGGAGGCCACGGAAGGAGTGTTGTATGGCATTGAAGCTCGTTTGGAGGTTTGTTAACACAGTGTTCAAAGAAGGGCCAGATGTATACGGAATGGTGTCGTCTGCGTAGAGGTGGATAAAGGAATCACCCGCAGCAAGAGCAACATCGTTGATATATACAGAGAAAAGAGTCGGCCCGAGAATTGAACCCTGTGGTACCCCATAGAGACTGCCAGAGGTCCGGACAACAGGCCCTCCGATTTGAGGGCTCTATCTGAGAAGTAGTTGGTGAACCAGAGGAGGCAGTCATTTGAGAAACCTTGGCCTGGATGAAGGCAAGGTTCTTGGCAGTCTGGCGAAGTACACTTCCAAGCAAGGGCTTTGGGATGGAGATGCAATATGGCAGTCGTGCCAACATATCTCATCAGCCACCTGGTGGAAGGGACTTTGTGGATCTGACACTCTTTCCCCTGTTGCCTCCATCATCCTCAAAATCCCACCAACATCAGCCACCTCAGAACGCAACTGGTCCTTGTTTGGGAACACACACACCAAAGCACGCAACAGGCTGACCAATACAAGGGTTGGGAAATTGGTGGCTATCCAGGCAAATTTGAGGCTTTTTGAGCCTGACAACGAGCCATCCTCAACTAGGTTGGAAAGTGACAGTGAAGATGAGGTCCAGGGAGAAGACATGGAAGCCTGAGAGGAAGACAACCAATGCTTTAGTTTCTAGGCTATCATTTTACAGATGTATGTTGAAAAAGTTTTTGGGAGATGCGATGGATCATTCAGGATCATTCAATATTCCCTTTCTTTTGTTGTTCAGTGAAATCATCCCATGTGAGGAGTCAACTCATTTAATTAAAGTTCAATTCATAACTTAATAGTTTTTTAAAATTTCTATTGGAAGGATTTCATCATATGCAATTATGTCTACTTATGATAAGGTAAAAGGTTTATGTTTCTGTCTCCATATGATATGGTAAATATATCCAATGCGAAAAACATCTACATTGAAATGGTATTAATATTAATTTGCATATATTCCCGTTAATTCCCACGGAAAGTTTCCACCTCTGAATATTCCTCTATTTTCTTTTTTCTTTTTCCTTTTTTTTACATTTCTGCAGCATTAGTAAAGATGTGATCAATACATGTTGATGATTTCATTCCTGTGCTGTTTGTAATTAGTAGGTTGACTGATAACCTGAACCAGGTTGCAGACACTTGTTATAGTTTGAAGTTTTTTCTTGAGTGGGCAGCTTGATGAAAGCCAGTCAATATTTAAATCACCCAGAAAATATCCCTCTCTGTTGATATCACATACATTATTAAGAATTTCACACGTTATCCAGATACTGACTGTTAGCACTTGGTGGTCTAAAGTAGCTTCCCACCAGAATGGGATTTAGGTGAGGCTGATGAACCTTTAGCCATATTACTTCAACAGTATTTAACATGAGATCCTCTCTAATCTTTACAGGAATGTGGCTCTGAATATTAACAGCAACACCTCCACCATTGGCATTTTCTATATTTTCTGTAAATGTTATAATCTTGTATTGCTACCACTGTATCATCAAAGGTATTATCTAAGTGAGTTTCGGAGATGCCGCTGCGTATTTAATGAATAGCGGTTTTGTTTTAATCAAAAATAACAAACCGAGTGTTTCCAGCATGGACATTGGACTTCTCTATCTTGGCCTGCTTCATCTGGGACTTCTCCCTTTGGCTCCACAACCATTCCTCCTCAACCTTCTTTCCTTCCTCCTTTACCCTCAGCAGCTTGGTCCTGTTCTTCTGCTCATGTCTGCTGGGCCCGGGTAATGTCCAGGACTAAATACCCGTTGAAGACCAATTGGTCCCTTTTCTTCTCCCTGTTTATGAAGGTCTTCTCAATCTTTGCTTTGTGATTTTGTCTCACAATTGTATTCACCCAGTACACTGCCCCTCTGCACTTGCACTTTTAACGAATGCTTTCTTTTCTGCCTCATCTTGGAAGACCTTCTCCTCATTCTACTCCGTCTCCTCTTTGTCAATGGCCTCAGTTTGGAGGCTGGAGTGAGCCCTCTGGCTCCTCCTCTGTTTATCTCCTCATCTTCTTCCTCTTCGTAGCCATCCTACGGTCCACCTCAAAAGCCTGAGCCTTCTGCTTGGCTTCCTCTGCCTCCTTTTTGATCTCAGATGAAGAGATGATCCTCCCCTTTGAAGACAACGTTTACGTCTAAACATTCGTTGTCATCGAGCTCGGTGTCTATCACTACACATTGTGCCTCGGAAGCCATCTCGGGTTCTGAATCCTGGTCGGGCTTGGCCAGTCTGGGTCTGGAGCCAGGATTCGGGTCTGAGGTTGGCCTTGGACCTGGCCTTGCACACGATGAGTCCCCGGGGCACCGCTACTTCCTCTAAATCTATTTTGAAGGTTTTACTTGCAATGATGATGATGTAGTTGTTTGACCTACCTTAGTTGAAAACCTACATGATTGTAAGTCACTCTGTATAAAATGCAAATTAAAACCAACCTTTCTCGATTTCTTTCCCTCCCTTTCCCTTTCAAATTCTCTCTGTCTCTCCTCCCTAACTCCCTCCATCTCCCTTTACGATTGTGTCTAGGCACAGATCTGGGGAAGGGTACCAAAACATGTCTGCAGCATTGAAGGTCCCCAAGAACACAGCGGCCTCCATCATTCTTAAATGGAAGAAGTTTCAAACCACCAAGACTTTTCCTAGAGCTGTCCGCCCGGACATAAAGAGCCCCTCAGGGAGGGGACAAAGAACCCGATGGTCACTCTGACAGAGCTCCAGAGTTAATCTGTAGAGATAGTAGAGCGGCCAGAGGGAAGCCACTCCTCAGTAAAATACACACAGCCTGATTGGAGTTTGCCAAAAGGCCCTTAAAGGACTCTCAGACCACGAGAAACAAGATTCTCTGGTCTGATGAAATCAAGATTGAACTCTTTAGCCTGAATACCAAGTGTCACGTCTGGACGAAACCTGGCACCATCCCTACGGTGAAGCATGGTGGTGGCAGCATCATGCTGTGGGAATGTTTATCAGCGCCAGTCAGGATCGAGGGAAAGATGAACGGAGCAGTACAGAGAGATCCTTGATGGAAACCTGCTCCAGAGCGCTTAGGACCTCAGGCTGGGGCGAAGGTTCACCTTCCAACAGGACAATGACCCTAAGCACACAGCCAAGACAACACAGGAGTGGCTTTGGGACAAGTCTCTGAAGGTCACTGAGTGGCCCAGCCAGAATCCAGACTTGAACTGATCGAACATCTCTGGAGTGACCTGACAATAGCTGTACAACGACGCTCCCCATCCAACCTGACAGAGCTTGAGAGGATCTGCAGAGAAGAATGGGAGAAACTCCCCAAAGACAGGTGTGCCAAGCTTGTAGAGTCATACCCAAGAAGACTCAAGGCTGTAATTTCTGTCAAAGGCGCTTCGACAAAGTACTGAGTAAAGGGTCTGAATACTTATGTAAATATAATATTTCAGTTTAGTTTTTTTAATACATTTGCTACAATTTCTAAAAAACGTTTTTTGCTTCATTATGGGGTATTGTGTGTAGATTGATGAGGGAAAAAAACAATTTTATACATTTTAGAATAAGGCTGTAACGTAAAAGAAATATGCAAAAAATCAAGGGGTCTGAATACTTTCCGAATGCACTTGAAAGACATTTCAGCATTGTTCTTCAAATCAAATTTGGTTATGCGTCACATGCGCTGAATATAACCTTACTGTGAAATGCTTACTTACAAGCCCTTAACCAACAATGCATTTCAAGAAATAGAGTTAAGAAAATATTTACTCAATAAACTAAAGTAAAAAATAAGAAATAAAGTAACCTATAGGCTGTCTCATCGTTCTCGGTGATCAGGCCTACCACTGTTGTGTTGGCAGCAAACTTAATGATGGTGTTGGAGTCGTGTTTGGCAACGCAGTCGTACAGGAGGGGACTAAGCACGCACCCCTGAGGGGCCCCAGTGTTGAGGATCAGCGTGGCAGATGTGTTGTTGCCTACCCTTATCACCTGGGGCGTCCCATCAGGAAGTCCAGGATTCAGTTGCAGAGGGAGGTGTTTAGTCCCAGGGTCCTTAGCTTAGTGATGAGCTTTGTGGGCACTATGGTGCTACCGACATGAGTGCTACGGGAGGTAGTCATTTAGGCAGGTTATCTTCACATTCTTGGGCTCAGGGACTATGGTGGTTTGCTTTAAACATGTAGGTATTACATACTCGGTCAGGTAGAGGTTGAATATGTCAATGAAGGCACTTGCCAGTTCCTCTCAACCTCTTGAATAGCTTCCTTTAGACGTCCTTCAAACTCCTCTTCCATCTCCTTCCGTAGGCACATCTGTATCTTCCTTTCCATTTGTTGGAGTTTCTCAAGCTTTCCTTCTGCTCCTTCAACATCTCTAACTCTTCCTCCAACTCCATTCTTCTGTTGGTCTCTTCTGGGATCATGGGCCTGAATCTCTCCACTACCTGTGCCCATCTTTCTTTCTCTGTCTTAATCCTACTTTTGCACCTCTCAAAGAGGCTTCGCTCGGCCTCCTGAGCTCTCAGCCTGTTCTCCTTCCTCCTCCATCCGGCAGAGCTCATCTTTTAGGCACTGATTCTCTGTCTTTCTTTCCTCACACCTCTTCTCAATTTCTTTACGATGTTGGACCTTTCCCTGGTGCCCTTTACTCTATTTGATCTATCCTCTACTTGATATGTGAGTCCTCTAATTTAAATGCATTTTTATTTTGATTTCATGTAATGGACATACACAAAATAGTCAAAATTGGTGAATTGAAATGAAAAAAATTACTTGACTAAAAGTAATAAAAAACTGAAAAGTGGTAGGTGTATATGTACTCACCCCCTTTGCTATGAAGCCCCTAAATAAGATCTGGTGCAACCAATTACCTTCAGAAGTCACATAATTAGTTAAATAAAGTTTACCTGTATGCAATCTAAGTATATATATATACACCTGTTCTGAAAGGCCCCATAGTCTGCAACACCACTAAGCAAGGGGCACCACCAAGCAAGCGACACTATGAAGATCAAGGAGCTCTCCAAACAGGTCAGGGACAAAGTTGTGGAGAACAGATCAGGGTTGGGTTCTAAAAAAATATTTGAAACGTTGAACATCCCAAGGAGCACCATTCAATCCAATATTAAAGAATTGAAAGAATATGGCACCACAACAAACCTGCCAAGAGAGCAACCCACCAAAACAAGGAGGACATTAATCAGAGAGGCAACAAAGAGGCCAAAGATAACCCTGAAGGAGCTGCAAAGCTCCACAGCGGAGATTGGAGTATCTGTCCATAGGACCACATTAAGCTGTACACTCCACAGAGCTTTACGGAAGAGTGTCCAGAAAAAAAGCCATTGCTTAAAGAAAAAAATAAGCAAACACGTTTGGTGTTCGCCAAAAGGCAGGTGGGAGACTCCCCAAACATATGGAAGAAGGTAATCTGGTCAGATGAGACTAAAATTGCGATTTTTGGCCATCAAGGAAAACGCTATGTCTGGCGAAACCCAACACCGCTCATCACCCCGAGAACACCATCCCCACAGTGAAGCATGGTGGTGGCAGCATCATGCTGTGTTTTGAGACTGGGACAGAGGTTCATTTCAATTCCAAGTTGTAAGGCAACAAAATAGGAAAAATGCCAGAGTGGTGAATACTTTCGCAAGCCACTGTATCAGTCAATACATTTTATTTTGGTGAAGCCAAAAGGTTGTATATCTTTGTACAGAATTCCCTGCCCAGTGACATGGAGGCGGATTAGGGAACTCATGGAAAGTGTGCCCTCTTAATAAGGTGCCTCCTTTAAATCTTGATCCTTCACCCAGACAGAGCTGAGTAGTTGAGCATGACAAAAAACGCTCACAAACAACAACCAGTATGTGTCATATAAATATGAGTACAAGCCTTTTATCTTATAAAAGAGGATAAGGAGAGGACATCCTCACCATTGATTTTGTATAGTTAACTACTTAGGGAGTGGCGGCGCGCTAGGTACGTTTTGATTACAATACTGGGTGGGGTGAATATATTTTATATGACATACATCATTTTTTGTTAACTAGTAAATAGCAGCCTACAGTAAAGTGTGTTTAAATAATTTCTAACTTGTTAACAATTTCTGCTTGTTAGTTTTGGCTACCATGTGGGTTTTAGCTTGCTTGAGCCTGCTAACTGAGGAGTGTTAATTCACCTGTTTCCATACATCTTTCATTTTAAAACATGTATCTTACAAAGGAGTTGTTTAATCTAACTGCATAACTATTTATCTGTACATGGAATTGCATTTGGTGTTTTTTTCCTTTTTTTTTTCCTAATCTTTACCGGAAAATGCCACGGGCACTATCTGATGTATGGAGATATTTCACTGCAGCTAATATATAAAGAAAAGCTGTGTTCATTTGCAAATACTTTGCCAAATCATATGTGAAGAGTGCAACAAAGATGCAGAATCATCTGGCCAAGTGCATAAAGTTCCCTCAGCGCTCACAACAAGCAACCTCTGACAAAAGTCTCTTTACTTCTATTCGAGGTGAAAATGATGAATCAGACACCTTATCGATAGCAACAGCTCATGGTCCTCCTGGAATCAGAAGTTTTTTTGACTCAATGGAGGAACGTAGTCAGAGAAATGCTGATAAGTGTCTTGCTCGAGCTGTGTATGCAACTGGTTCACCTCAGATCTGATCCTCACACCTATGATGCTTATTGTTCTTCGCCCAGCATACACCCCTCAACCAGACATGCTTTATCTACTTATTTGCTGGATGCAGAGTTCAGCAGAGTTCAAGTGAAGGTCAAGCAAATTATAGAGAAAGCACACTGTATTGCAATCAACTCTGATGGGTGGTCGAATGTTCGTGGGCAAGGAATAATTAAAAAGCTTTGGAGCACCATGAATTACATTTTGAGAAAAACGGCAAACTCAGCTCCATCATTCATTGAACCAGATGGCTCATTCATCACAAAACCAACTGATATTGCCAACTACTTTAACTTGTTAGGGAGTGGCAGCTGAGGGGTCGGTTTTGGAGAGCCTGGCGTGCCCAAAGTAAAATGCCTCCCATTCAGGCCCAGAAAATAGGATATGCACATATTTAGTACCATTGGATAGGAAACACTGAATTTTCCAAGTGTTAACCATTTGTCTGTGAGTGAAACAGAACGCATATGGATTCTTTAAGGATTTTTTCATTAACAAGATTAGCAAAGTTAGGCATGACATGCCAGCAACAAACACTGACACTACACGTCCAAGTATATCTGATCCAATTATGAAAGACAAGCATTGTAATATTGAATTCCATAAAGTCAGTGTGGAAGAGGTGAAAAAATAATTGTGGTCTACCAACAATGACAAGCCACCGGGGTCTGACAACTTGGACAGAAAATTACTGAGGATAATAGAAGACGATATTGACACTCCTATTTGCCATATTTTCAATTTAAGCCTCCTAGAAAGTGTGTGCCCACAGGCTTGGAGGGAAGCAAAATTAATTCTGCTACCTAAGAAAATTAAAGCCCCCTTTACTAGCTCAAATAGCTGACCAACCCTTAGTAAACTTTTGGAAAAAATTGTGTTTGACCAGATACATTGCTATTTTACAGTAAACATATTGTGACCCGATTCAGGAAACTCAAATTCATAGGAGATCTTTTTGGCCAGAAATGCCTTCTCGAACATGTGAACTTTCAAGTGCCTTAATAACAAACTTGTATGCCATCTGTAAACACAAATACAATTGTTAAATTACGAGCCTTGTTGGTTAAGCCACAGAAAAAGTCAGCAACCTTCCCACTAGCCATGATTTGCTGAGATAATGAGTGGGCTGGACATGCCGAGAGAGGAGTTTGGATTGGTCTACCATACAGAAGGCTTCTGTCTATTTGAGCTGGTCAGTCTGTGTTGGTAAACCTGTCAAACACGGCTTTTAAAAAAATGTGCATGTTGTGTTGCTCTCCACTTTCTGGAGGATTGAGTTTTGAAATCAGTGGAATTAGAGTATGATAGCTAAAGAGATGGAGAAAACACCTCTCTCTGGATTACATCTTCAAACTACGGACAACCGTGGCATAGCATCCGTGAAAGGGAGACAGGCCCCCATTAATATCGATGGGGCTGTAGTGGAGCGGGTCAAGAGTTTCAAGTTCCTTGGTGTCCACATCACCAACGAACTATCATTGTCCAAATACACAGAGACAGTCGTGAAGAGGGCACGACAAAACCTTTTTGAATCTGAAAAGATTTGACATGGGTCCCCAGATCCTCAAAAAGTTATACAGCTGCACCATCGAGAGCATTCTGACCGGTTGCATCATCGCCTGGTATAGCAACTGCTCGGCATCTAACCGTAAGGTACTACAGAGGGTAATGCGTGCGGCCCAGTACATCACTGGGGCCAAGCTTCCTGCCATCCAGGACCAATAGGCTGTGTCAGAGGAAAGCCCATAAAATTGTCAGAGACTCCAGTCACCCAAGTCATAGACTGTTTTCTCTGCAACCGCACGGCAAGCGGTACCAGAGCACCAAGTCTAGGACCAAAAGACTCCTTAACAGCTTCTACCCCCAAGCCATAAGACTGCTGAACAATTAATCAAATGGACACCGGACTATTTACATTTGTTTTGTACACTGCTGCTACTCGCTGTTTATTATCTATACATAGTTACTTCACCACTACCTACATGTACAAATTACCTCAACTAACTTGTACCCCCGCACACAGACTTGGTACCGGTACTGTCACGACTTCCGCCGAAGTCGGTCCCTCTCCTTGTTCGGGCTGTTTTCGTCGGTCGACGTCACCGGCCTTCTAGGCATGGCCGATCCATTTTTCATGTTCCATTTCTTTTGTCTTTGTTTTACACACCTGGTTTCAATTCCCAAATTACATGTTCATTATTTAACCCTCTGTTTTCCCCATGGTTTTTGTGCGTGATTGTTTGTTGTTCTTTGTCGGTTTTATTATGGCTGGTTATTTTGCCCATGTGTTTTAGGGCACGTTGGATTTGTTATTCCTTTTTTTCCGTATTTTATTAAATATGTTGTTCACTCATCTCTGCTTTCCTGCGCTTGACTTTTACACCAGCTACACACACCGTCTCTGACAGAATCATGCACCACAACGAATGGAGTCAGCAGGAGCAGAAGCCCTCCCTGTGGCCGTAGAAGAACGCGTCCAGCAGCACGCGACCATGTTGCAACGTTTGGGCACCGCCATGGATCGCGTGCTGCAGACGATGGATAGATGGGAGAGAGAAGGAGGTCTGCCAGCGACTCCACCACCACCTCTACAGCCGGTCCCACTGTTCACCCCTCCTTCACACGGTCCCAGCGGGATTCGGCTCGCGCTCCCGAGGGAGTATGATGGGACGGCTGCCGGATGCCAGGGGTTCCTACTCCAGCTGGAACTCTACCTGGCGACCGTCCACCCGGCTCCTTCTGGACGTGAAAGCGCGTCCGCCCTCGTCTCCTGCCTCTCAGGCAATGCACTGGAATGGGCTGTACGGAGTGAGTGAGACGCGCTGTTGGATCATTACGCAGAGTTCATCCGCCACTTTCGGGCAGTTTTCGACCACCCGCGGGTGAACGTCTGTTCCATCTGAGGCAGGATTTTGCTTTGGACTTTCGGACCCTGGCCGCCAGCGCGGGATGGAACAACAGGGCCCTGATCAATCACTACCGGTGCAGTCTGCGCGAGGACGTCCATCAGGAGTTGGCCTGCCGAGACACCACCCTCACATTGGACCAGCTGGTGGACCTGTCCATCCGGCAGGACAACCTGCTGGCCATCCGCGGACATCCGGATCGGGGCCTGTCAGTTCCATCCCCCAGCACCTCCGCTCCGACGCCCATGGAGCTGGGAGGTGCCGCACTTAGGGCGACCAGAGGAGGGGCCATTCCCTGCACCATCTGTGGCTGCAGAGGGCACACTGCTGGTCGGTGCTGGGGAGGTTCCTCAGGGAGTCGAGGCAGCAGGCAGGGCTCACCCAGAGCCCCCTGTTTTCCCCGCATTCCCAGCATAAGTAGATTCAGGCGCAGCTGGGAATTTTATTGACCGTTCTTTTGCCCATAGTTTAGGGATCCCCATTGTTCCTGTTGATATGCCCTTCCCTGTGCATGCCCTAGATAGTTGACCATTAGGGTCAGGGCTGATTACGGAGGCCACCGCTCCACTAGACATGGTTACGCAGGAGGGTCACAAGGAGAGAATCAGTCTCTTCCTTATTGATTCTCCTGCATTTCCCGTGGTGCTGGGCCTACCCTGGTTGGCCTGTCATGACCCCACTATTTTGTGGCAACAGAGGGCTCTCAAGGGGTGGTCACGAAAGTGCTCAGGTAGGTGTGTAGGAATTTCCATCGGTGTGACTACGGTGGAAAGTCAGGAGCAGGTCTCCACCGTTCGCATCCCCTCAGAATATGCCGATTTGGCTCTCTCCTTCTGTAAGAAGATTACCACCCCATCGACGGGGGGATTGTGCGATAAATCTCCTGGTAGACGCAGTACTTCCCAGAAGTCATGTGTATCCTCTGCCGGCTATGCCGGCTCCTCGAGTTTCTATTTTGTGAAGAAGAAGGATGGAGGTCTGCGCCCGTGTTTTGACTATCGGGGTATCAATCAGATCACTGTGAGGTACAGCTACCCGCTGCCTCTAATAGCCAGTGCAATCGAGTCAATGCACGGGGCGCGCTTCTTCACAAAATTGGATCTCAGGAGTGCTTTAGAACCTGGTGCGTATCCGGGAGGGGGACGAGTGGAAGATGGCATTTAGTACCACCTCCGGGCACTATGAGTACCTTGTCATGCCGTATGGGTTGATGAATGCTCCATCAGTCTTCCAGGCCTATGTTGACGAGATTTTCCGGGACCTGCACGGGCAGGGTGTAGTGGTGTATATCGACGACATTCTGATATATTCCTCTACACGCGGCGAGCATGTGTCCCTGGTTTGCCAACTACTTTATCTGGGGCTTTGGTCAAGTTTGGTCAAGTTCCGGCTCCAATTACCTCACTGTTGAAGGGGGGACCGGTGCAACTGCAGTGGTCGGCTGAGGCGAACAGGGCTTTTGGTCACCTGAAGGCTCTGTTTACCTCGGTTCCCGTGCTGGCTCATCCGGATCCCTCTTTGGCATTCATAGTGGAGGTGGACGTGTCCGAGGCTGGGATAGGAGCTGTGCTGTCTCAGCGCTCGGGTACGCCACCGAAGTTCCGCCCCTGTGCCTTCTTTTCAAAGAAGTTCAGCCCGGGGGGGGGGCGAAAATATGATGTGGGGGACCGGGAGCTGTTGGTTGTCGTCAAGGCTCTGAAGGCGTGGAGACATTGGCTTGAGGGGGCAAAACACCCTTTTCTCATCTGGACTGACCACCTCAATCTGGAGTACATCCGGGCAGCGAGGAGACTGAACCCTCACCAGGCAAGGTGCGACATGTTTTTTACCCATTTTGTTTTCACCCTGTCCTACCGACCAGGTTCCTAGAACGCTAAGGCAGACGCACTGTCCCGGATGTATGACACAGAGGAGCGGTCCATGGATCACACTCCCATTCTCCCGGCCTCTTGCCTGGTGGCACCGGTAGTGTGGGAGCTGGACGCGGACATCGAGCGGGTATTACGTACAGAGCCCACTCTCTCTCAGTGTCCAGCTGGGCGTCTGTACCTTCTGTCTGCTGTCTGCAACCGGTTGATCTATTGGGTTTTCGGCGGTCGACGTCACTGGCCTTCTAGCCATCGCTAGAAGGCTAGCCTTCCATTTCTTTTGTCTTTGTTTTACACACTTGGTTTCAATTCCCAAATTACATGTTCATTATTTAACCCTCTGTTTTATACTACCAATCATATGCATATCCTAGCTTCTGGGCCTGAGTAACAGGCGGTTTACTTTGGTTATGGCAGACTCTCCGTACTTCCGAACACTGCCCCCTAGCCTCAAGAGGTTTTTTTCAACAACTATGTTGTTGAATGCTGAGCTATATTCAATAAACAACATTCTTAGATAGGTATTTCTCTTGTCCAGATGGGAATAGAGCAGTTTGCAGAGTGATGGCTATTGCATCGTCTGTTGATCTTTTGGGGCGGTAAGCAAATTGAAGTGGGTCTATGGTGGCAGGTAAGGTAGAGATGATATTATCTTTGACTAGGGAAGTCATATTCCTACTTGTAATTCTGGTAGTTCTGGTGAGTTACCGCTGCTCTAATATCCAATAGTTCTTCCCGGCTGTATGTAATGACCCAAAACATTTCCTGAGCTAATAATGTAAAAAACACAATTTAAAATGTTACTACATTAGACCAAGTCCAGGTGGTGAGTCACATGAGATTGTTTGGATACTCGCGAGAAAGAAGACGCAGAGATTGTCAAATAATGTTTTTGGGCCTGAAAAAGTGTGTGCGGGCAAGGAGGCCTACAAACCTGACTCAGTTACAACAGCTCTGACAGGAGGAATGGGCCAAAATTCACCCAACGTATTGTGGGAAGCTTGTGGAAGGCTACCCGAAACGTTTGACCCAAGTTAAACAATTTAAAGGCATTGCTACCTCAGTATATACTATATCAGTATCTGGTTGTTTCCATTGGAATGTTGTTTGCATCCACCATTGACACACTTCTGCATCTGTGGTGAAAGGTGGCAGAGCTAAAGCGCTGTTTGTCAGGCCATGAGCCATGATCTCACGAAAACGTCCATAGCGTCCTAACTGTTTGACCTCCAAACCACTCTTTGGAAAGGGGAGACTCCCACGAACACAATGGTGTTCTCCGTTTTGCTCGTCTTAAGGTAACAGGTACCGGTTAAAAAGGAATGGAAGTATGAAGGTTGTTTTGTGCCTGAAATAGTATGAATAAATTCATCCAAATAAAGTTTTTAATGAAAATATGTCAATCATTATTTGAATATGTTGGTAACTTATTGTATTAAAGTTATAATGCCCTCGAAGCCGTTGTTTAGAGGATATATTGGCACAGTTAACAACACCCGTGCCAATATATCCTCCAAACACCGTCTTCTCTGGCATTATCACTTAAATACAAATTGTTCTCAGCTTCAGTGCTCATGCACCACCGTGGATATTTTCATTTGAAACGCCCCTAATTAACCATATATGGTAAAAAAAACATCCATTTAAAGCCTGTGGGGAATATACAACGCTGTACCATGAAATACAACGGTGCTAGTGTCAGAGGTTGAGAGCAAACAAAAGGTTTTATTTGGCTCGCTCAGTTGTGGCTTGACCAGTAAAAATAAAACATAGTTACAAAGAGAGGACCATTAGGACAATTCAAGTTGATTTTTATCAATGGCAAATATACTGTACTTCAAATCAGTAGGCAACACTCACCAATAAGCCATACATCCTCAACAAGTGGCATATAGGCCAACATTGCTGGTCTGCAGAATGAACGAGTGGTGCGTTCCACCTGGCCACCTTGCCAACACATTCAGCAGCATCTTTTGCCCATCACATCATCCATCACCTTCACATTAAGAGTGTAAGACGTTTCTTTTCACAGAGTTGAACTCGTTTTGGGATGGTGCTTTTATGGCCATGTTGGTGCCGTCTATTGTTCTGTTCGTGTTTAGGAATCCATTGGTGGTAAAGAAACCACTCTTGACTTCTGTACTGTATGTCACTGTTTATTTTGCGGATTGTACCCAAAACATTGACTCATCGAGGGCTGTGAGATGCCGATGGGCAAGCTCCCGCTGAAAAGTGCCCATTGCCAAAAACACAAGGGTGGATAGTACTTGGATGTGCACCTGAATAGAATGCATTTGCCTTTCTAAAGTAGGTCTTAGATCCTCGCAAAAATCCTATGAAATTGGTTTTGGGAAACGATTTCTGATGAGCCAGTCTGTTCTTTCTAAAAAATAATAGTCCCTCCCACCTGTCTCTAAAAACGCACTCTCTGGGCTCTGGGAAATGCAGTGTGTCAAATCTTTCAACAGCCATCTCTCATTCAATTTCCCATCATCACAGTCTTTTATAGTATTTAAAAAATGGTTTCACTTTCACACATGCCTGTAATTGAACAAATTGACTGTACTTCATATGGATTATTATCCTAACAAATGCACTGATGTGATCAAATGATATGAGATAGCCTGTCAAGATGCATTCCTTCACAATGGAAATACAATTAAATTAAATAAATATAAAATGATTACTCTCACAACATATATTTTCCACATTCACTAGGCTACGCTTGACAAGCAGTTCCTTTATTCCACCAGGGAGTTTTGTTAAAAGCCCCGATGCTCAATCTGAACATTAACAAGCGTCGCTGGCAGGACGGTTTTGGAAGCGTGTCTTTCATATCAGCGAGAAATAATAATAATAAAAAAGTTAAATTGATACACACCTTGATAGGGTTAGGGTTAGGGTTCCAACACGGCCATATCTCCATGTCACAGCGCTTGTTTACGGAAGTCGAGGCAAACTTGTAACTTGACATTTGAATACGTAAGATCTACTTGAAAGTAATTGTCTCTTTTCTGCAGCTTAAGAGTGTTCATAAATTTTTTGGTGAACAGGCATGACAGTAGTTTGCTTATCATGTGAAATATATTGGTACATTTCAGACAAACTCCAGACCAGCAATTGCATTTACAGCCGCTATTGTGTTAGCTAGCTGGCCTCTGACATTCCTCCTAGCTTTAGTATCAAATGGCTAGCTTTAGCAGGCAACTTTAGATGCGAGGGGGAAACAAATATATTTGCTAGTTAACCATCTGATTGATAAAGTTTGATTATAAATGATAGCTAGATAGCTAGCTAAATTGAAACTGCTGGGGGAAAGCTAGCTAGCTTACTCCCACTATCATCACTGCAGTGTAGCTAAGTTTGGAGAAAAAAATATGTATTTTCTACCTAGATTTTAAAGACTTGTTACAGACAAACTACGTCATTCCATTGCCTGTTTATTGATTAATTGGTGACTGAAAAAGCAAGAAAAATGCTCCTCTCAATTTCACTGCAAATACATTAGCTAGATAAAAGTAAACGTGTGACAACTTGATCAAGCTTACGAATATGTAAAACTGTTTACAGAATAATGGCACATTAATGGAAGTTATGGTTCTCAGCAACTTGAAGCAGCACTGAAATTTGAGCAGTGAGTTTAATTTCTCCCCCGCCCCTCTATTCTTTTCCTCAGGTTGTGAACTTTCATCACGCACACCTGTCCCCTATTCCCACTGATTAGTATTTGTATATATGTGCCCTTTGGTTTCCATTAGGCTGTCCATTATTGTTACAATGTCTGTTGGTGCATGTGAGTACCTGTGCTGTGTGTTTAGGCTTTCGTGCCATTGTGGATTGCGCAGATGATTACTGGTCTCGTCCTGTGTGTTAATCACTGTGCTCGTGTGTATTTATTCAAGGTACTCCCCGCTCTTTTGTTTGAGTTTCAACCCTGTGTTTTTGTTACGTGTTTGTTTGGTCTTCGTCCCTGTACCTTTACACGGCACGGCGTAATTTGGGCTGAATAAAAAACCCTATTACGCATTCCTGCGCCTGTCTCCCGAATCATTTATACCAGCGTGACAGGTTGAAGCAAATCCCTAACACCTAGACAAATGTAAAGAACTTGGAAACCTCCCAGACAACGGGAAAATCATCTTGTTCTTGGAGTTTATTCACAAGGTTAGATAGAGCATAACGTGTGGATCGATTTCTATTATGCATAATTGTAGCTAAGCATGCAACTTGGGAAGCTTATTCAGTAATACAGACATGGGTGATTTCTGTCCCAGGGGACTGAACTGTGTGCAGGTTTTTGTTCAATTTAGACCACAATTAGTTGAATGAGGTGTAGTGAAGTTCTGGAACAAAAACCTGTACACTCCTGTATAAAGAACCTATGGCTGTCACAGATACCATAAAAAAACTGCAGGCTTGTCATATGATTTCCAGGAGCCTGGTGGACATGGATACAATCATACTGAAAGGCAGGACATTTCCCTGCATCCAGGTTGAGGCCTGCTACCAGCAGGAACATGGAACACTCCGTGTCAGTAAGTCATGCATTTTTTTTTATAACTCGCTGTCAGAGAGACTGATTAGAGGGTTTTGCCAGAGGCCCTGGGCCAATGGGAGGTTCAGGGGTGAGGGTTTAGGGGTCATAGAGAGTGAGAGGGAAGTTACAGACATGAAGATACAACTTGAACCACGGAGTAAGGCTACCTTCAAAACAAAATGCATGAAACGCATGGTGGGGAGAAATACTTTTTTACGTTTTTAATTGGTTGGTGGATAGTCTTTGCAACGTTTCTGACGGACAGTACAACACACTACATGTTAATGTTTTTAAATTTATGTAAATTGTAAAGCCTTTTGTCTGTAATGTATTTTTCGTTATATGTTGGACCCCAGTAAGACTAGCTGTCGCTAATGGGGATCCTAATAAATCAAATCAAATACTGTGGTTCTTCAGTGGTATCTTCCTTTGATTACGGCAAGAGTCTCCTTATCTCAGTCTCATAGCAATTTCCATTTAAAAACTGCTAAGAACACAATAACTGACTTACATTCACTTGTCCCTGACTGCGTTTAGACAGGCAGCCTAATTCGGATATTTTTTCCACTAATTAGTCTTATGATCAATCACATCAGATTTTTTTCACATCAGCTGTTTTTCAGAGCTGGTCTCATTTGTCAAAAGACCACAAAGATGTCTATTTAAACGCAGCCTATTTTTCCTATTCTTCAGTCTTGTCTGGGATATATATATTTTAGTTGGCACACCTGTGTGATATCCTTTATTTTATTTTGATTTCTTTTTTATTTAACCTTTATTTAACTAGGAGAGTCAGTTAAGAACAAATTCTTATTTACCATGACGGCCTACCAAAAGGCAAAAGACCTCCTGCGGGGACGGGGGGCTGGTATTTAAAATAAATCAATAAATAACATACAAATATAGGACAAAACACACATCATGAAAAGAGAGACAACACTACATAAAGACAGACCATAGACGACAACATAGCAAGGCAGCAACACATGACATCACATCATGATAGCAACACATGACAACAACATGGTAGCAAAACAACATGGTAGCAGCACAAAACATGGTACAAACATTATTAGGCACAGACAACAGCACAAAGGGCAAGAAGGTAGAGACAACAATACATCACGCAAAGCAGCCACAACTGTAAGTAAGAGTGTCCATGATTGAGTCTTTGAATGAAGAGATTGCGATAAAACTGTCCAGTTTGAGTGTTTGTTGCATACTCCCAAGTACTTGTATGAGGTGACTACATCAAGCTCTAAACCCTCAGAGGTAGTAATCACACCAGAGGTAGTAATCAAACCACATGACCTTTGTTTTGGAGGTGTTCAGAACAAGGAGAAAGCTTGTTGGACACTAAGAAAGCTTTGTTGTAGAGCATTTAACACAAAATCCAGGGAGGGGCCAGCTGAGTGTAAGACTATCATCTGCATATAAATGGATGATAGAGCTGATCTGTTGTTGATGTAAATTGAGAAGAGCGTGGGGCCTAGGATTGAGCCTTGGGGTACTCCCTTGGTGACAGGCAGTGGCTGAGACAGCAGATTTTCTGACTGTATACACTGCACTCTTTGAGAGAGGTACTTAGCAAACCAGGCCAAAGACCCCTCAGGTACGCCAATATTCCTTAGCCAGCCCACAAGAATGGAATGTTCTACTGTATCAAAAGCTTTGGCCAAGTCAATAAAAATAGCAGCACAACATTGCTTAGAATCAAGGGCAATGGTGACATTTCTTATTTTATTTTTATTTTATTTAACCTTTATTTAACCAGGTAGGCAAGTTGAGAACAAGTTCTCATTTACAACTGCGACCTGGCCAAGATAAAACAAAGCAGTTCGACACATACAACAGCACAGAGTTACACATGGAGTAAAACAAACATACAGTCAATAATACAGTAGGAAAAAAAAAAAATCTATATACAATGTGTGCAAATGAGGTAGGATAAGGAACATAAGGCAATAAATAGGCCATGGTGGCAAAGTAACTACAGTATAGCAATTTAACACTGGAATGGTAAATGTGCAATAGATGAATGTGCAAAGTAAAAATACTGGGGTGCAAAGGAGCAAGATAAATAAAGGAGCAAGATAAACATCATTTAGGACCTTTAAGCTTGCAGTGACACATCCATAACCTGAGCGGAAACCAGATTGCATACCAGAGAGAATACTATAGACTATATCAAGAAAGCCAGTCAGTTGATTATTGACAAGTTTTTCCAACACTTTTGATAAACAGGGCAAAGAAATTAGTTTATACATGAATACAAATGCATTCGCGCTGGATATGAGACTTTTTGACCTTTTTGAATCTTAAGTGTTGTCTTGATGGATAAAGTCTGTATGTTTAAGTTACCATAGTAGTTAGTAAAAATGAGAACAGGCTAAGAAACACATTGTTTTGTAACCTGTAAAAAGAAATCAACTTTATTGCATTTGGTGGTCATCCCCCAAATTTGACAATTTAAAGCCTTGATTGTTGCATCCTTCCTCAGGGAACTGTCTATAGCTGACAACATGGTTGCAGGTTGTTTGATGTGCTGCTCTAGAGTTCCATGGCCCAGCAGACTCACCTGGGAATAGGGGGATGGACACGTTAGTTTTAATAAAAGTCTGGGAGACTTTTGGTGGGAGGAGAGCGCATGAGTTTGAGTGAGTACAGTAAATCCAATCCAACCAGTGGCCGTGGATAATATGGTATAATGTATGTCATCACACAGAAAGACAACCATAGTGAAGGAGGTTTACATATTGCATAAAGTATTAAACCACCAGCGGAGGTTACTTTTCTGTGATCTAGAGAGATGGCTACAGGTACTGAATGTTCTTAAAAGAGATAAGACTTACATTGTTGAGTATTGAGGACTGTAAGGGTGCCTTCCAATCAGACAAACGGATGCAATAAAAAACGCAGCAACTCAATTGAGGGGGGGGTGCATATATCAGTGTATCAGTTACACATACATGTCAGTACATACACACAACACACAATACACACAACAAGTAGGTCACATGGGGGAGAGGCTTTGATTTATTTAGTTTTTTGCAGGTTTGCTGTTCACTTGCGCAATATAAGATGGAAGGGCATTCCATGCACTCATGGCTCTGTATAATTCTATACGTTTCCTTAGATTTGTTCTGGACCTGGGGACTGTGAAAAGATCCCCGTTGGCATGCCCGGTGGGGTAAGTGTGTGTGTCAGTGCTGTGTTTAAGTTGACTATGCAAATAATTCGGAATTTCCAACACATTAATGTTACTTCTAAAAACAAGAAGTGATGCAGTCAGTCTTTCATCAACTCTTAGCCAAGACAGACAGGCATGCATAGTATTAATATATTAGTATTTATATCAGCCCTCTGATTACAATGAAGAGCAAGACGTGCCGCTCTGTTCTGGCCAACTGCAGCTAAAAACATTTTCACACGTGATTCCAAATATCTCTAACGGTCGCCCCCAGCATGAGTTGTTTTATGCACGTGATGTCAAAATGCACTCACTATTCCGAAAATGTGATTGTTACGCAACAGGACAGTTAAGGCTCGCTGCCTGCTAATTATCTATAGGCTATGTTTCAACTTGTCAATTTCACATTATTTTCTAACAAGTTTTATTTTCTAACAACCGTTTGAATTGAGGTGTGTTCCACCTCCTCATTAATTCACATAAAAGTAGCCCATTTCAGTGTTGTGGACAATTTATGTTTGAGGCTTTACTGAGCCAGACTTCTCTCTTCGAGGAGAGCCCACTCACTTACCCAGTGTTTCTGCAGATCAAGTATGCAGACATTTGCATGGTCTTGCACGAACTGGCACATTTTCTGGCTGGTGCTCTCTTTGCCTTCGTTGTTGTTTTCCTTACAAATAATAACTCTGGACATGTGTGCGTTCCTATTAAAGTAAATGCCTTATTTTCTGTATGTTGTGCTGTTTCTACTGTAGCATACAGTACGTCTGTATGTACAGTTGAAGTTGGAAGTTTACATACACCATAGCCAAATACATTTAAACTCAGTTTTTCACAATTCCTGACATTCAATCTTAGTACAAATTCCCTATCTTACATCAGTTAGGACCACCACTTTATTTTAAGAATGTGAAATGTCAGAATAATAGAGAGAATTATCTCTTTCATCACATTCCCAGTGGGTCAGAAGTTTACATGTGTAACAGATGTAAATCGTACTCTCTTTGCGTTGCGTTTTGTCCAAATAACTCCCCCCAGCCAGTGGTCCCAGTTAAGCATTATTTATTACCTGTTGTTAAATAGGAAACAGCATGTTAGTTGTGCAGGGCTTAACGATGTTGATGGCTGTCGATGGTAAAATCTGTAGCATGAAAACAACTGTGTTAGCAGTGGGCTTATGTGACCATTACATCGGTGCGTGCTAGCTAACACTTATTTACAGAAATCATATGCCAAAGCACATCCCAGAAAGCCCCTTAATCCCTAACAGGTACCATATACCCCCACATGTATAAATCAGTAATGTACAGCAAACTTGTACACATTGTAAAATAGAAAACAGTATTCAGAACGTGACCTACCCCTTGCATCACATTTTCATACTGGGGAGACCTGACGTTCGCGATCTCCCCCTGTCTACAAGCGGGGCCAATCACAACACGCCTTATTGTCATCAGAGTTGAACCAACCAATAAGAATGCTTGAACATTAATACACCTTTCTGAAGAGGTGGAAACATAACCAACCCTGTTACACATACACTCAATTAGTATTTCGTAGCATTGACTTTAAATTGGTTAACTTTGGTAAAACGTTTCGGGTAGCCTTCCACAAGCTTCCCACAATAAGTTGGGTGAATTATGGCCCATTCCTCCTGACAGAGCTGGTATAAGTGAGTCAGGTTTGAAGGTCTCCTTGCTCGCACACGCTTTTTCAGTTCTGCCCACACATTCTCTATAGGATTGAGGTCAGGGCTTTGTGATGGCCACTCCAATACCTTGACTTTGTTGTCCTTAAGCCATTTTGCCACAACTTTGAAAGTATGCTTGGGGTCATTGTCCATTTGGAAGACCCATTTGCGACCAAGATTCAACTTCCTGACTGATGTCCTGAGATGTTGCTTCAATATATCCACATAATATTCCCGCCTCATGATGCCATCTATTTTGTGAAGTGTATACCTTTTAGATGCCATCTATTTTGTGAAGTGTATACCTTTCAGATGCCATCTATTTTGTGAAGTGTATACCTTTTAGATCCCATCTATTTTGTGAAGTGTATACCTTTTATATCCCATCTATTTTGTGAAGTGTATACCTTTTAGATCCCATCTATTTTGTGAAGTGTATACTTTTTAGATGCCATCTATTTTGTGAAGTGTATACCTTTCAGATGCCATCTATTTTGTGAAGTGTATACCTTTTAGATGCTATCTATTTTGTGAAGTGTATACCTTTTAGATCTCATCTATTTTGTGAAGTGTATACCTTTTAGATCCCATCTATTTTGTGAAAGGTATACCTTTTAGATGCCATCTAGTTTGTTAGTGTTTACCTTTTAGATCCCATCTATTTTGTGAAGTGTTTACCTTTTAGATGCCATCTATTGTGTGAAGTGTATACCTTTTAGATGCCATCTATTTTGTGAAGTGTATACCTTTCAGATGCCATCTATTTTGTAAAGTGTTTACCTTTTAGATCTCATCTATTTTGTGAAGTGTATATCTTTTAGATGCCATCTATTTTGTGAAGTGTATACCTTTTAGATCCATCTATTTTGTGAAGTGTTTACCTTTTAGATCTCATCTATTTTGTGAAGTGTATACCTTTTAGATCCCATCTATTTTGTGAAGTGTATACCTTTTAGATCTCATCTATTTTGTGAAGTGTATACCTTTTAGATGCCATCTATTTTGTGAAGTGTATACCTTTTAGATCCCATCTATTTTGTGATGGTTATTGTGGCCAAACAGTTATATTTTTGTTTCATCAGAACAGAGGACATTTCTCAAAAAAATATAATCTTTGTCCCCATGTGCAGTTGCAAACCGTAGTCTGGCTATTTTATGGCGGTTTTGGAGCAGTGGCTTCTTCCTTGCTGAGCGGCCTTTCAGGTTATGTCGATGTAGGACTCGTTTTACTGTTGTCGTGTCTTTGGCATCATTAAATTGAAGACTGTTATTTTATCAAATAAATTCTCTGTAATTATTATTACGTGGTTAAACTAATCCTGTAAATGTAATTAACTAGGAAGTCGGGGCACGGAGGAAAAATCTTCAGATTACAAAGTTATAATTTTCCTAATATAACTCTTCAGATATTTTAATATCTGATCAATTAGTCTTCTAATTAATGAATTATTCTGTACCTCACGTTAGTCTCATTCCAAACGTTGTAAATTGTTGGTTATCTGCACGAACCCAGCCTTTACTAATAACCATCCATACACCAATTGTCTTAATCATTTATTTACTAACTAACTAAATAATTTCTTAGGGAGCGGCAGCAGAGGTGACGGTTTTGGAGAGTCTGGCGTGCCCAAAGTAAAATACCTGCCACTCAGGCCCAGAAAATAGGATATGCACATAATTAGTACTATTGGATAGGAAACACTCTGAAGTTTCCAAAAGTGTTAAAATAATGTATGTGAGTATAACAGAACTGATATAGCAGGCGAAAACCAGAGGAAAATCCATCCGGATTTGCAGTTTTTTTTGTAAATGACCTTCTCCAGGCTGCCTATTCATTTGTATTTTAACTAGGACTGAGACTGCAGTACCTATGGCTTTCTGGAATTTCTGTCCTGGAAAAAGTGTTTTTGACACATTGCCTCATTTTGAACCCCTCCCTATTGAAAACAGCCATTTCTGGGAGTAAGATTGCAGTACCTATTGCTTCCACTGGATGTCAACAGTCTCTAGACAGTGTTTGGTGATGTTTTAGTTGCTCTGGATGGTAATAGAAGAAGAATTTCGAACTGGTCATCGGATGTAAACAGAAGAGGATGCGCGTTCACGGGCTCGTGCACGCTGTGGTTTTTTCCTTTCCTATTGTCCAGTTTATAATCGGGTTGAAATATTATAGTAAATATACATAAAAGTGTTCCTAAGGATACATTATCAATGATGTTTGATTGTTCTTGGACAAGTGTATAGGTATAGGTTGAACGCGTTCTCTTCACGGTTCAATGGGCGAGTGGACGCTGTATTTTATGATCATAACACGCCAACCAAACGGAGATTTATGCATATAATAAATGACTTTTTCTAACAAAAGAACCATTGGATGTCTTCGTTGGACACTTGGGAAGCCCTCAGCAGAAGTTCTTCAACAGGTAAGGGATTTGTTTTCACTGTGAAATGTGTTTTGTGTGAACCACGATGGTTTATGAATTTATGCTAATGCAGAAATATTGGAGGTGCTACCCTCAAACAATCAAATGTTCTGCTTTCGCCGTAAAGCCTTTTTGAAATCTGACAACGCTGTGATATTGCCAAGAAGCAGAGCTTTTGATGACTATGCAACACTTGTATATTGATGAATGTTTAATAATTCAACTTTTGGATTTTGAATTTGGCGCCTTACATTTCACCGGGTAGTGTCGGGAGTGGGGCTAGCGCCCCACCACTCCGTAAGTAGTTAATAACCTGAACCAGATAACAGGCACTGGTTACTATGAGAAGCTTCCTCTAGAGCGGAGTGCTTGATGAAAACCAGTCAATATTCAGGTCCCCAAGAAAGTAGACCTCTCTGTTTACATCACATACGCTATAAAGCATTTGACACATATTATGTATTGACTGACTGTTGCCAGTTCGTCTTGTCCCGTCAAGTCCAGCGTGTTTTCCTGTTTTCGAGTTTCTATAGTTGCTGTTTTCTAGTCCTCCCGGGTTTTGACCATTCTGCCTGCCCTGACCCTGAGCCTGCCTGCTGTTCTGTACCTCACTGACACTGCCCTGCATTACTGACCTCTGCCTGCTCTTGACCTGTCGTTTGCCTACCCAATGTTTTGTAAATAAACATCTGTGATTCGAACTGTCTGCATATGGGTCTTATCCTGAGTCCTGAAAGTATGAACTGGCTATGACTGACCCAGCAGACTCGAACCAGCTCAGCGAATCTGTGTCCTCCCATGTAACCACCATTGGAAGACACAAGGAGTTACTTAACAACTTTGTGGAAGGATTCCAGACCTTGGCGGAACGTCACGACCGTGCTTTCCATACATTGCTGAAGCAAGTCTGCGGATTGTCTATTAGACAGCCAGCCACTACCGTAACTTCCCAGCCTCTCAGAAACACAGCTGTCAACAGTGCGTCCCCCCAGTCCCCCCCGGCTTCCCGAGAACCCTGCTTACCTCCTCCGGGAACGCTTCGCTGGAGATTCAGGGACCTGTCGGGCGTTTCTCTCCCACTGCTCCCTCATCTTTGAGCTACAACCCTCTTCTTTTCCCTCAGACTGCTCGAAGGTAGCGTACCTTGTAACACTGATGTCCGGGAGGGCTCTCACCTGAGCTATGGCAGTGTGGGAAAATGTAAACAGGAGACAAAGGGGTGTGAGACAGGGGTTGACTGGACTGTGGGTTCGATCAAGGGTTGGAGCCCCATCTGCCACGCTCATTGCCTGAAGTTGACGCAGCTTGCCCCGGGTCATCTTCCTGTGGGCTTGGGAAAAGCCCCAGACCTTTCCGCCAATCCTGCGTAATACCAGGACCTCCGGGAGGTTTTCAGCAAGGCCTGTGCCACCTCACTTCCTCCATATCAGCCCTATGACTGCGCCATCGACCTTCTCCCGGGCACTACGCCGCCTCTGCGGCAGCTTTATTCCCTGTCGGGTCCAGTGACCAAGGTGATGGCGACATACATTGAGGACTCCCTGGCTGCAGGGGGTATCCGTCCTTCTGCCTCACCCGCCAGTGCAGGGTTCTTCTTTGTGGAGAAGGACAAAACCCTGCGCCCGTGTATCGACTACCGGGGCCTGAATGACATCATGGTTAAAAAACTTTACCCTCGCTTCGCCTTTTGAGCCTCTCCAGGGGCTACCATCTACACCAAATTGGACTCCCGGAACGCCTACCATCTGGTACGGTTACAGGAAGGGGATGAGTGGAAGACCACCTTTAACACAGCTAGCGGGCACTACGAATACATGGTGATGCCATTCGGACTGACCATCGCTCCTGCTGTGTTCCAGGCCCTGGTTAACAACATACTCTGTGACATGTTGAACCTGTTTGTGTTCATCTACCTCAATGACATCCTCATTTGTTCCCGCTTGGCTAAAGAACATATCCTCCATGTCATACAAGTCCTCCAGAGTCTTCTGGAGAACCAGCTGTTCGTCAAAGCGGAGAAATGCGAATTCCATATCTCCACCATCTCCTTCTTGGATACATCATAGCTGCAGGCAACATACAGATGGATCCTGGAAAGGTGAGAGCCGTGGTGTATTGGCCGCCACACACCTCCAGAGTGCAGCTGCAATGCTTCTTGGGGTTCGCCAATTTCTATTGCCGGTTCATCAGGGGTTACAGCTCCAAGGCTTGGCTTCCTCCCTTTCAGCACTCACCTCTCCCAAGGTCCCATTCACGCGGTCTCCAGCTGCACACTGGGCGTTCTTAGACCTCAAGCACCAATTCACTACCGCCACCCATCCTAATTCATCCGGATCCATCCAGGCAGTTTGTGGTGGAGGTCAACGCCTCGGATGTTGGAGTGGGGTCTGTCCTGTCTCAGCGTTCGGCCAAAAGCTGCATCCCTGCGCTTTCCTCTCCCATAGTCTCAACACCAGAGAACGGAATTACAACATGGGTAAATGAGAACTACTTGCGGTGAAGATAGAGTTGGATGAGTGGAGGCACTGGTTAGAGGGGGCGGAACACCTATTCATAGTATGGACAGATCACAAGAACCTGGAATATCTCCGCACCGCCAAGCGCCTCAACTCCAGGCAAGCTCGATGGGCCTTGCTTTTCACTCGATTCAACTTCACCATCTCCTACCGCCCGGGTTCCATGAATGTGAAGCCGGATGCACTTTCACGCCTCTATAGCCACGTTGCCACACCATCGGACCCCGAGACCATCCTCCCTACCTCTTGTCTCGCAGCTGCACTCATCTGGGATATAGAGAACCAGGTCCGTGAGGCGGAGGGCCCGGCTAACCGGATGTTTTCCCTGGTTCTTGAACGGGCTCATTCCTCTCGACTGGCCTGCCATCATGGCTCCTGTCGGATCCTGGCCTTTGTACGACAATGTTTTTGGTGGCCAGCTTGGTTCCTGAAGTCTCCGCGTTCGTGTGCCTAGTTCGTGTGCCTAGCTCCGGCTGGCCTCCTTCAACCTTTTCCCATTCCTCACCGCCCCTGGTCCCATATATCCCTGGACTTTGTCATGGGTCTCCCTCCATCAGTTAGCAACACCACTATCCTCACGGAACTGCTAATTCCCTTTCCCAAGTTACCCTCAACCAAGGAAACGGCCCAGCTCATGGTGCAGCACATCTTCTGGATCCATGGACTTCCGGTGGACATGGTCTCCGACGGCGGTCCTCAGTTTTCGTCCTGGTTCTAGAAGGCGTTCTGCACCCTCATTGGGCATCAGCCAGCCTGTCCTCCGTTTTTCACCCCCAATCTAACGGCCAGTCGGAGCGAGCCAATCAGGACCTGAAGATGACTCTTTGTTGCCTCATCTCCGCCAACCCCACCACCTGGAGCCAGCAACTCATGTGGGTGGAATACACCCGCAACACCCTTCCCTGCGTGGCCACTGGTCTCTCACCATTCAAGTGTTTCATGGGTTATCAGCCTCCGCTTTTCGCTGAGCAGGAGGAAGAGGTCAGCATAACCTCGGCCCAGAAGAGAGCCCGGTCCGCTCTTCTCAAGACCACCTCCAGATATCGGCGACAGGTGGACCGCCACCGGACCCCTGCTCCCCGCTATTGTCTTGGGCAAAGGATATGGCTATCCACTCGGGATCTGCCCCTCTGAGTGAAGTTTTATTTTAGCTCCTCTGTTGTTCACCATCTGTTGACCCACACTCTCTGTATACATCCCACTTTCCATGTATCTAGAATTAAACCCCTGTCTCACACCCCTTTGTCTCCTGTTTCCATTTTCGAGATTCTATAGTTGCTGTTTTTGAACATTCTACCTGCCCTGACCCTGAGCCTACCTGCCATTCTGTACCTTACTGACAGTGCCCTGGATTACTGACCTCTGCCTGCCTTTAGCCTGTTGTTTGCCTGCCCCCTGTTTTGTAAATAAATGTATGTGATTAGAACTGTCTGCATCTGGGTCTTATCCTGATTCCTGATAAATGAATTACCTAAGTCTCAGAAATGGCTAATTATTACTGTTATCTGATATTAGCAAGTTATTCATATCATGAACCTTATTTCTAAGGTTACATATTTTAATATGGGCTATTTTCAGCCCTTACCTGGGTAGCTTAAAAGAGACAGACATAATATGGAAAAGAGCAAACAAAGCAATATAAAAAAATATACATTCAGCAGTCCATTAATCAGTTGGTTTTCTGTAAGTGTGTGTGCTGTGGGGTTTAAGCTACGAACCCATCAGCTGGGAACTCTCATCCATTATAGACTTTTTGGAGGAAGGTTGGACAATGATCCTGTCATAGCGGATGTAAACAATGTCCCCGCGCGCTCTGGCAGCTTTCATGGCTGGGTTAAGTTCTTTCCTCTTCTGGCTCACTGTTTCAGGATAGTCCTCGTTGAGGAAGATATACATTCCTCTCAAATTCTTGGCTCTTTCCAGAACAGTTACCTTGTCCTTGAACCTCAGGAACTTGACCACTATTGGCCTGGGCCAGTCATTTGGGCCAGTGGTGGGTTTTCCAGTCGTGTGGGCACGTTCCACCAAAATTTTCCTGTGGTCCATCTTCAGTTTCTCCGAGATAATTTCCCTCACTCAGACTCCAGCCAGGTCTCATGTGGAGATTCTGCAATCTCCACATTATATTTTAATAGTCTATTTGAACTGAAATTGGGAGGGGCATTTTTCTTGCCAACATTTTCAGTCACCAATTAATCAATAAATAGGCAGTGGAATGAAGTAGTATGACGTGTTCAAAAGTCAGAAAAACCAAAGATATACAGTACCATTCAAAAGTTTGGACACCTAATCAATCAAGAGCTTTTCTTAATATGTACTATTTTCTACATTGTACAATAATAGTGAAGGCATCAAAACTATGAAATAACACATGGAATAATGTAGTAACCAAAAAAAGTGTTAAACAAATCAAAATATATTTAATATTTTATTTCTTCAACGTAGCCACCATTTGCCTTGATGACAGCTTTGCACACTCTTGGCATTCTCTCAACCAGCTTCACCTGTAATACTTTTACAACAGTCTTGAAGGAGTTCCCACATATGCTGAGCACTCGTTGGCTGCTTTTCCTTCATTCATCCCAAACCATCTCAATTGGGTTGAGGTCGGGGGATTGCTGTAATGCGTCTGTGTGTAGCTGGTGTAGAGGAGTCAGGCGCAGGACAGCAGATATGAGTAAATTTAGCAATTTTACAAAAAAATTAATCACAATACACGTCAACATATAGCCAAGCCCAAGATAACGGACCGCAATACAATAAACAAACACTCACAAACAAACATGGGGGAACAGAGGTTTAACTTCTTTGGGAGCAGCGCACGAGGTGACCGTTTTGGAGACTCTGGCGTGCCCAAAGTAAAATGCCTCCCATTCAGGCCCAGAACATAGGATATGCACATGTTTAGTACCATTTGATAGGAAACACTCTGAATTTTCTAAAAGTGTTAACCATTTGTCTGTTAGTAAAACAGAACGGATATGGCAGGCAAAACCCCGAGGAATTTCTGTCCTGGAAAAAGTAGTTTTGACACATTGCCTCATTTAGAGCCCCTCCCTTATGAAAATGCCCTTATAAGGGTATATGAATGCAGTACCTATCGCTTCCTCTGGATGTCAACTTTCTCGAGAAAGTGTTCAGATTCATTTAGATGCTTTTAGAGCAGAGAAGAAGAGGAATCAGGAAGTGTCCCCATAGATGTCCTTTACAAGACAACGCGTGCTCCCGCCAGGCTCGTCCTTTGTGTTTTTCCTTTCTTATCGCCCAGTTTATATTCCGGTTGAAATATTATGCTATTTATACAGAAAGGTGTTCCTAAGGATACATTTAAAATGATGTTTGATTGTTCTTGGACAAGTTTATAGGTATAAGTTGAACGAGTTCTCTTCACGTTTCAATGGACGATTGGAGGCTCTATTTTCTCATTCTAACGCGCCAACCAAACTGAGATTTATGGATATAATACATTACATTTTCTAACAAAAGAACCATGGATTGTCTTCGTTGGACACTTGGGAAGCCATCAGCAGAAGTTCTTCAAAAGGTAATTGATTTGTTTTCGCTGTGAAATGTGTTTTCTGTGAACCGTGGAGGCTTTTGAAATTATGGTAATGGCAAACATTTGTTAGGTGCTACCCTCAAACAATCAAATGTGGTGCTTTCGCCGTAAAGCCTTTTTGAAATCTGACAACGCTGTGATATTGCCAAGAAGCAGAGCTTTTGATGACTATTCAACACTTGTATATTGATGCATGTTTAATAATTCAACTTTTGGATTTTGAATTTGGCGCCTTGCAAAATTCGCCCCACCACTCCCTAAGAAGTTAACTACCCTCCAGACGAGCTTCAATGCCATACAACTCTCCTTCCATGGCCTCCAACTGCTCTTAAATGCAAGTAAAACTAAATGCATGCTCTTCAACCGATCACTGCCCGCACCTGCCTGCCCGTCTAGCATCACTACTCTAGACGGTTCAGTCTTAGATTATGTGGACAACTACAAATACCTAGGTGTCTGGTTAGACTGCAAACTCTCCTTCCAGACTCACATCAAACATCTCCAATCCAAATTTAAATCTAGAATTGGCTTCCTATTTAGCAACAAAGCATCCTTCACTCATGCTGCCAAACATACCCTCGTAAAACTGACCATCTTACCGATCCTCGACTTCGGTGATGTCATTTACAAAATAGCCTCCAATACTCTACTCAACAAATTGGATGCAGTCTATCACAATGCCATCCGTTTTGTCACCAAACCCCCATATACTACCCACCACTGCGACCTGTACGCTCTCGTTGGCTGGCCCTCGCTTCACACTCGTCGCCAAACCCACTGGCTCCAGGTCATCTACAAGTCCCTACTAGGTAAAGCCCGCCTTATCTCAGCTTGCTAGTCACCATAGCAGCACCCACCCGTAGCACGCGCTCCAGCAGGTATATCTCACTGGTCACCCCCAAAGCAAATTCCTTGTTTGGCCGACTTTCCTTCCAGTTCTCTGCTGCCAATGACTGGAATGAACAAAAAAATCGCTGAAACTGGAGACACTTATCTCCCTTACCAGCTTTAAGCACCAGCTGTCAGAGCAGCTCACAGACCCCTGCACCTGTATTTAGCCCATCTGTAAATAGCCCAACCAACTACCTCATCCCCTACCATATTTATTTATTTATCTTGTTACTTTGCACCCCAGTCTTTCTACATAGCACATTCATCTACTGCACATCTACCATTCCAGTGATTAAATGCTATATTGTAATTACTTTGCCACCATGGCCTATTTATTGCCTTACCTTCCATATCTTACCTCATTTGCACACATTGTATATAGATTTGTTTTTCTACTGTATTATTGACTGTATGTTTGTTTTATTCTATGTGTAACTCTGTGTTGTTGTATGTGTCGAACTGCTTTGCTTTATCTTGGCCAGGTCGCAGTTGTAAATGAGAACTTGTTCTCAACTTGCCTACCTGGTTAAATAAAGGTAAAATAAAAAATATTTGTTTTTAATGTATATTAGTAAACAACGGATGGTGCACGATATCTAAGGAAGTCTAGAGGTTTGGCTCTACTGAATGTTCAGTATGATAAACTGTGGACCACGCTATTTACCAAGAGAGTTTTCATCTATATTCTTCGTAGCTGTCTATTTACCACCACAAACCGATGCTGGCACTAAGACCGCACCCAATGAGCTGTATATGGCCATAAGCAAACAGGAAAATGCTCATCCAGAGGCGGCGGACCTAGTGGGCTTTAATGCAGGGAAACTTAACTCCATTATACCTCTTTTCTACCAGCATGTTAAATGGGCAACCAGAGGGAAAAAAACGTTTACTCCACACACAGAGACACGTACAAAGCTCTCCCTCCTTCCATTTGGCACATCTGATAATAATTCTATCCTCCTGATTCCAGCTTACAAGCAAAAACTAAAGCAGGAAGCACCAGGGACTCTATCAATAAAAATGTGGTCAGATGAATAAGATGCTAAGCTACAGGACTGTTTTGCTAGCAAAGACTGGAATATGTTCTGGGATTCTTCCGATGGCATTGAGGAGTACACCACATCAGTCACTGGCTTCATCAATAAGTGCATCGAAGACGTCGTCCCCACAGTGACTGTACGTACATACCCCAACCAGAAGCCAAGGATTACAGGCAACATCCACACTGAGCTAAAGGGTAGAGCTGCCGCTTTCAAGGAGCGGGACTCTAACCCAAAAGCTTATAAGAAATCCAGCTATGCCCTCCGACGAACCATCAAACAGGCAAAGCGTCAATGCAGGACTAAGATCGAGTCACACACCTGCTCTACACCTGCTCTGATGCTCGTCGGATGTGGCGGCGCTTGCCAACTATTACGGAATACGAAGGGAAGCACAGCCGCGAGCTGCCCTGTGACACAAGCCTACCAGACGAACTAAAATACTTCTATGCTCGCTTCGAGGCAAGTAACACTGAAACATGCAAGTTCGATACGGCATTTCTGCCCAAAAAATATATATATAAAAAAAACAATCGTTCAAAAAGCTCTCCTGTGAAGTCGTGACTTGCGACATACGCCTACTTTCCTGAATCGGGTCACATATGGAATCATGTAGCAAGTAAAAAAGTGTTAAACAAATGAGGTTCTTCAAAGTAGCCACCCTTTGTCTTGATGACAGCTTTGCACACTCTTGGCACTCTCTCAACCATCTTCATGAGATAGTCACCTGAAATACATTTCAATTAACAGGTGTGACTTGTTAAAGTTCATTTGTGGAATTTCTTTCCTTCTCAATGCATTTGAGTCAATCAGTTGTGTTGTGACAAGGTAAGGGTAGTATACAGAAGATAGCCCTATTTGGTAAAAGACAAAGTCCATACTATGGCAAGAACAGCTCAAATAAGCAAAGAGAAACAACAGTCCATCATTAGTTTAAGACATGAAGGTCAGTCAATGAGGAAAATGTCAACATCAACTGTTCAGAGGAGACTGTGTGAATCAGGCCTTCATGGTCTAATTACTAAAGGATACCAATAAGAAGAAGAGACTTACTTGGACCAAAAACACGAGCAATGGTTATTAGACCGGTGGAAATCTGTCCTTTGGTCTGATGAGTCCAACCGCCATGTCTTTGTGAGACGCAGAGTAGGTGAACAGATGATCTTTGCATGTGTGGTTCCCACCGTGAAGCATGGAGGATGAGGTGTGATGGTGTTTTTCTGGTGACACTGTCTGTGATTTATTTAGAATTCAAGGCACACTTAACCAGCATGGCTACCACAGCATTCTGCAGCGATACACCATCCCATAATTTGTTTGTCAACAGGACAATGACCCAAAACACACCTCCAGACTGTGTAAGGGCTATTTGACCAAGAAGGAGAGTGATGGAGTGTTGCATCAGATGTCCTAGCCTCCACAATCACCCGACCTCAACTCAATTCAGATGGGTTGGGATGAGTTGGACTGCAGAGTGAAGGAAAACCAGCCAATAAGTGCTCAGCATATGTGGGAACTTTTGGAAAAGCATTCCTCATGAAGATGGTTTGAGAACACCAAGAGTGTGCAAAGCTATCATCAAGGCAAAAGGTGGTTTTTGGTTACTACGTGATTCCATGTGTTATTTCATAGTACAATGTAGAATATATTATAAAGAAAGAAAATCCCTTGAATGAGTAGGTGTGTCCAAACTTTTGACAAATACTGTATATATCTATATATATTTCCTGAGCTTTCATCTCCTAGATATAGGACAGATACTTGTCTTTTGACATTTCTAAATGTGTTATTCAATGCCTTTCTATGGTCTATAGTAGTAAAGGCCAAATTCTATATTTTATCAAATAATACAAAAATATATTTAGGAGATACCTAAATATATTTTGGAGGGTCCTAAAATTCAATATCAAATAGCTAAATGATCCATTGATCCAAAACAATTCCATATGTTAGCTTAGTAATGAAATATGTCTAATGAAATTCAACATAATTTAAAGCACCCAATATATATTGCATATACTGTAGGATGAAAATACTTTATCTTCTTAGGGAGCGGCTGCATAGGTGACGGTTTTGGAGAGTCTGGCGTGCCCAAAGTAAAATGCCTGCCACTCAGGCCCAGAAAATAGGATATGCACATAATTAGTACTATTGGATAGGAAACACTCTGAAGTTTCTAAGAGTGTTAAAATCATGTATGTGAGTATAACATAACTGATATAGCAGGCGAAAACCCAAGGAAAATTCATCCGGATTGACCATCTTCTCCATTGTGCCTATTCATTGTATTTTACCTAGGACTGAGACTGCAGTACCTATGGCTTCCACTAGATGTCAACAGTCTCTATACAATGACTGGGAATTCTAGGAGTAAGCAAAACAGATAGGAAGAAGTAGTCAGGGGACCACTTTTGTAAACAAGGTTTGACGCTCGCGAGATTGTGAACGAGCACCACTTTATTTTTCTTTCCTATCGTTCACGTTATCGTCCGGTTGAAATATTACAGCAAATATACACAAAAGGATACCTAAGGATACATTAAAAATGATGTTAGATTTTTTCGTAGAAAGTGTATAGGTATAATTTGAACGTGTTCTCTTCACGGTTCAATGGGCGACTCAACGGTGGATTTTATGATCATAACGCGCCAACCAAACGGAGATTTATGGATATAATAAATGACTTTTTCCAACAAAAGAACCATTGGATGTCTTCGTTGGACACTTGGGAAGCCCTCAGCAGAAGTTCTTCGAAAGGTAAGGGATTTTATATTAGCGAGTTTATGCGTTTTGTGAGACCCGCATTGGTAATGGATTTATGCTAATGCATAAAATATGAGAGGGGCTATCGTCAAACAATCAAATGTTGTTCTTTTAGCAGTAAAGCCTTTTTGAAATCAGAGCTTTTGATGACTATGCAACACTTGCGCCCCACTGCTCCCTAAGTAGATTTATACAATGAACATATGCAAAAATGTCAGCATCTAAAATATGATGTGAACAGGGGAAACAGAACTAAATCGATACCCTGTAGCAATTTACTGGACAAACGGAATCATTTACCCATGTGTAATACTCTGTTTCAGTTTCCATTCTGAGTGATATTACATAACTCACACCTCTGGGGAGTCCGTAGATTGGTCTCATTAGTAGTGTGTGGGCGATAGAGAGAGTGTGTGGGTGTGAGCAATTTCTCGTATCAATGAGTTCAACTACTGCTGGCAACTGGAAGTGTGAGTGAGTGAGAGAGAGAGAGAGAGAGAGAGAGAGAGAGAGAGAGAGAGAGAGAGAGAGAGAGAGAGAGAGAGAGAGAGAGAGAGAGAGAGAGAGAGAGAGAGAGAGAGAGCATTCGATCATGAGCCTGTGCGAGTGTGTGCCAGCGATGTTATTCCTTACCGGAGCTCTGAAATACAATGTGGGTAACAGCGGTAGGAAGGAGAACAACTTCCCTAATGGGGCACATTATATCAGCTCTCTTACACACATGCACACAAATCCCAGAGCCGACTAGGTGAAAAACCTGTCAATGTGCCCTTGAAAGGCACTTAATCCTAATTGCACCTGTAAGTAGCTCTGGATAATAGCATCTGCTAAATGACTACAATATAAATGTAAAATAACATCTTTCTGTTATCTCAATGACATTCAATTCACAATTGAAAACAGGCACAAGTTTAAGTTTGTTCCACCTGAGCGAGTCTGACCACAAGTCAGAGAACAGTATGACACACCAAATGCGTTTGATGGATCCTTTTTGTCTTCTTCTAATGCTTCTTAAGGGGAAAGTAATCCAAAATGAACAGAAATTAATCAGATTACATTACTGAGTTTGGGGTAATCCAAATTACGTTACTGCCCACTACCTACTACTACTCGTAACTGTAACGGATGACATTAGGAAATAAACCTACCCTAGCCTGCACACACACACACACACACATACACACAAATGTGAATAAACACATTCAAATGTAAAGTAAGGCACATTATTTCTTTATGCATAAATTGTTTATTTTCAATTATCATCAAGAAATAAGAAATGACAAAAACAGATAGTAGGAAATAAAACTCTGTTATAAACATTTGATCACAAGTCTCTGTCTTTGTGGCTTCCTCAGGTTACAAAAAACTGCATCATAAGTTAATAATAAGGCTGAGGATATCATAGGTCCAATACAAGCCTGGTGCTTTCATATTCTCTGATAATAATGTTCTTGTGGTAAAATCCCACTTCTTCACCACAGGAGGTTGGTGGAAGCATAATTGGGGAGGACGGTCTTGTGGTCATGGCTGGAGAAGAATTTGTGGAATGGTATCAAATACATCAAACATATGGTTTCCATGTGTTTGATGCTATTCCATTCGCTCTTTTTCAGTCATTTGTATGAGCAGTCCTCCCCTCAGCAGCCTCCACTGTTCTTCACATTGCCCTGAGAGTAAAGATCCCTGTAATAGAGACAACGCCTTGCTTCAAACAGTAAAGGGCACTATCAGGCCACTGTCACCCTGATGGATTATAAGTACGCTGTCTCTTGTACTCTTTCCACACTATCATTACCGAACCAAGCCGTACTGTGCTGGCTTGGTTATTTCATTTTCACATTGTTCTTTCCAGTACATTGCCAAACACTATATACTGTATGTGGATGCATGACCAGGCCAGGGCAGTACAACTCGTTTTGTCATGGCTTACCTCGGCTCAGTAGTTTGAAAAGGGTATTAGTGGACTGTTATATCACATGACCTGACTGCTGTTTGACTGCATGGTCGGAACTAGAAGCACAAGCATTTCGCTACACTCGCATTAACATCTGCTAACCATGTGTATGTGACAAACAAAATTGTATTTGATTTGATTTGACATAGCCAGGATGCAGAGGTAGAGGGCGGCTGTGATACTGCAACCTAAGGACAGAGGATTCCCTCGCTGCTGCATTGTAGGCCACGCTCGACTAGTGACATATTCTCATTGGCGCCGTTAAAATGGCTGGAGCTCTTCTGCTCCAACTCCATCTCCTGCAGCAGGACGCTAGTGCTGCTGTTCCCCTTCTCCGCCTCAGCTCCCGCTGCCATGGCCTCCAAGCGTTCTGCAGCCTTGCTCAGGTCGAACTGCTCGATCGCGGCATTGACACGGTGGAGCTCCTCAACAGAGGGAACAGGGCCTGAGGGGTTGGGTCCGGAGGGGCAGAAACCCTGGAGGTGCACCTGGAGGCTGCAGTAATTGAGGTAGGCGCATAGACAGTGTGGGCAGTGGTAGGGGCGCTCGCCAGTGTGCAGGCGCTTGTGGAGCTTGAGGTGGGCATACTGGGTGAAGCGGGCCAAGCACAGCTTACACTGGTAGGGCTTCTCGCCTGAGTGGAGACGCAGGTGGGTCTTGAGGTTGCTGGTGCTGCTAAAACGCTTGCAGCACACCTGATGCAAAAGAGAGATGGAAGATGGATGGGGGGAGAAAGGATGAGAGTAATTATTTCATTAATGGTGTTTCTTTAGTAATTGAGTAAGATTAGTATGAGATTTTACGCCAGGCTTGCTTAGGAATATTATGATGTGTTATTTTGTTCTCCCATTGGCAACTTTGTGCAGTATACCAAAGTGAAGAATGATGATATCAGTGAAGCATGACATATCAGTGAAGTGTCAGTGTACCTGGCATTCGTGTGGCTTCTCCCCAGTGTGAACCAGGAAGTGTTTCTGCAGGTGGGCCAGCTGGGTGAAGTCCTTACTGCAGGTCTGACACCTGAAGGGGCGCTCTCCACTGTGGACGCGCAGGTGGACCTGGAGACAGGAAACATAATATCAGGAAGGAAGGACAGAGATAGAAAATAGCATAAAAGATAGACATAGAAAGAGAGCCATAAAAAGGAAATGAAAGACAGGATGAGACAAATATATTTCATGAAAAGAACAGAAAGCCTCTTTGCACCCAATTACCACCTTTGTTGCAGCCTGGTCTCATACACTAGCCATGTCATAGTAAAAAAAAAAAATCCAGGACACTCAAATGAGTATGATATGTTATGGTTCGTATGGTTACATAAGACAGAAGGTTACTTAAGGCAAATGTTGGCGTGTAACATGATTGTCTAGCAACCCAAAGGCTGTTTGTTCGAATCTCATCATGGACAACTTTAGCATTTTAGCTTATTAGCAACTTTGTAACTATTTACTACTTGTTGTGTTAGCTAACCCCTTCCCCGAACCCTTAACCAAACTCCTAACCTTTTCCAACACTAACCTTAACCCCTAACACCTAGCCTAGCTAACGTTAGCCACCTAGCTAACGTTAGCTACAACAAGTTATAATTCGTAACATATCATACTTACTGCAAATGTGTAACATACTGTACGAATGGTAATTCATAACTTGTCATAAAAATTTTAATTCATAACATATCATACGAATTGTAATTTGTAACATACACTACATGACCAAAAGTATGTGAACACCTGCTCGCTGAACTCGCTGAACACATGCTAGCTGAACTCATCTCATTCCAAAATCATGGGCATTAATATGTTGGTCCCGCCTTTGCTGCTATAACAGCCTCTACTCTTCTGGGAAGACTTTCCACTAGATGTTGGAACATTGCTGCGGGGACTTGCTTCCATTCAGCCACAAGAGCTTTAGTGAAGTCGGGCACTGATGTTGGGTGTCATCCCAAAGGTGTTCGATGGGGTTGAGGTCAGGGCTCTGTGCAGGCCAATCAAGTTATTCCACACCGATCTCGACAAGCCAATTCTGTATGGACCTCGCTTTGTGCACGGGGGCATTGTCATGCTGAAACAGGAAAGGGCTTTCCCCAAACTGTTGCCACAAAGTTGGAGGTACAGAATCGTCTAGAATGTAATTGTATGTGTTAGCGTTAAGATTTCCCTTCACTGGAACTAAGGGGCCTAGCCCGAAAAATGAAAAACAGCCCCAGACCATTATTCCTCCTCCATCAAACTTTACAGTTGGCACTATGTATTCAAGCAGGTAGCACTCTCCTGGCATTCGCCAAACCCGGATTTGTCTGTCGGACTGCCCGTTTTTGTCTATGGAGATTGCATGGCTGTGTGCACAATTTCATACACCTGTCAGCAACGGGTGTGGCTGAAATAGTCAAATCCACTAATTTGAAGGGGTGTCCACATACTTTTGTATATATAGTGTATCATAGGAAATGGATGATGGACATCCACAAATTAAAATACACCATAATGTAACATATACACATTTTAGTGTCCCAGATTGTTATTTACTTTGTCACGTCTATCCATGAGTCCAGGTTGTCTACCGATCCAATAAAGGTGGTAATTGGGAGTGTACAGTGTAATTGGGTATATACTGTTCATTTGAGTATATACTGTTAATTTCATGCTTTGTTAGCCCAGAAGCAGTTTTTTTTCAGGTTCTTTGTATGACCACAAACTTTTCCATAAGCAAAACTATTTAAATAATGATATCATATTAGCATAAACTACCATCCAAACAGAAAGTACTTGGGCCATATGATCTCAGACATGGGCCATATGATCAGGGACTGACTGACCTTGAGGTTGGACAGCTGACCGAAGATCTTGCCGCAGATGTTGCACTCGTATCGGATCTTCCCATTCTTCCGTGTGAGCGGGTAGGACAAGGTCTTGTACCTGATGACCCGTCCACCATGCCTGGCCTTCCGCAGGTCCACTGCCCCTTTCTCTGCACTGTGGCTGGAGCTCAGCAGGGTGGATGTGCGCTTGGAGGGGAGGTAGTCAGAAGAGGCAGACAGA
Organism: Brachymystax lenok tsinlingensis; assembly: GCA_030435695.1. NCBI lineage: Eukaryota > Metazoa > Chordata > Actinopteri > Salmoniformes > Salmonidae > Brachymystax > Brachymystax lenok. Next base: position 37,412,333 of record CM059817.1, on the reverse strand, counting down.
CCTGCCAGCGGTGAGCTTCCCCGTGGGTGTGAGGCAGGTTGCCATGGAAGAGGCCCTGGAGGTGGCTGGTAGAGGCTGGTCATCGAAGGTGCTGCTGGCCGGTGAATGCTTGGAATCCCTGAAGTTGTCCGTTGGTGTCAAAGGTAGGTTTTTGAGGTAATTCTTTGGTGAAGGCACATGGTCCCCAAGGTGTTTGCACCCATTGGTCGGCATACAATTGAGGTCTTTTTTGCTTTTGGTCAGTGCAAGGGGCAGATCTCTGCTGCCATTGGGCAGTGAGAGGTTTTTTGGGGTAGTGGTCAGTGCAAGCAGGAGCTCTTTGTGCACATTGGCAGATGGGCGCAGAAAGTGTGGGTACCCCTCAAAAGGCAGCATGTGAGGTGGAGGTGGCATATGAGGAGCTATTCTGTCACTGTACAGGGGGTATGTGTGAGGTAGTAGGCTGTTAATGCCAAGCGGGAAGTGAGGTATGAGGTTGGGACTGCACAGCGAACTGGGGTACATGCGACCTGGCAATGACGACACTGTGTAATGTTTGGCTGTGACGGGGCTGCACAGGCTGGGCTTGACAGGGAAGTGCATATGGGGGCTGACACGGCTGCTGAGGGACCTTTTGGGGATGGGGGGACCACAGTATGGGATGGGTGGGTAGCTGGAGTAGACCACAGAGGGGCACAGGGGTAGGACAGGGCTGTAGGTTGGGGACAGTGCCGATTCGGGCAGTCGGAGGCAAGTGGGATTGGGCTTGGTGGGCTCCATCCTCAGGATTTCAGACATGCTGTGTCCCTTCTTCCCTGAACTCTTTCCACGAACCTTGTTTAGCTCTGTGGGACAAAACAAAAGACACAGACACACATACTTAGGGTAAAGTTTTGTCACACAAAATAATCAAATCAAATCTAATTTTATTTGTCACATGCACAGAATATAGCAGACCCTACAAGCCCTTAACCTACAATGCAGAGTAAAACAATATTTGCTAAATAAACTAAAGCAAAGAAAGTAACACAATAAAATAACAAAAACAAGGCTATATACAGGGGTTACCGGTACCAAATCAATGTGCTGGGGTAGGGGTAAAGTGACTATGCATAGATAATAAACAGCAAGTAGGACCATTGTAAAAATGGGGGTCAATGCAAATAGTCCGGGTAGCTATTTGATTAACTGTTCAGCAGTCTTACGGCTTGGGGGTACAAGCTGTACAGCAGTCTTACGGCTTGGCGGTAGAATCTGTTAAGGAGCCGCTTGCCGTGCGGTGCAGAGAGAACAGTCTATGACTTGGGTGGCTGGAGTCTGACAATTTTTATGGCCTTACTCTGACCACATGGTATAGAGGTCCTGGATGGCAGGAAGCTTGGCCCCGGTGATGTACTGGGCCGTACGCACAACCCTGTCACGTCTACTCACGCTCCGGCGTTCGACATCGCCAGTTTATTCATTTTTACGCACACCTGCCACCATCGTTACATAAACCTGCGCTTCATGAGACTCAGCTGGACTCCATCACCTTCCTGATTACCTCCCCTATATCCGTCACTCCCTTTGGTTCTTTCCCCAGGCGTTACTGATAATTCTTCTGGGTTTTATGTCTGTACGCCATTTATTATTAAATTCACTCCCGGTACTTGCTTCCTGACTACTAGCCTACACGTTACATACCCTCTGTAGTGCCTTGCAGTCAGAGACCGAGCAGTTGCCATACCAGGCGGTGATGCAACCAGTCTGGATGCTCTCAATAGTGTAGCTGTAGAACTTTTTTAGAATCTAAGGACCAAATATTTTCAGTCTCCTGAGGGGTTTAGGTGTTGTCGTGCACTCTTTACGACTGCCTTTGTGTGTTTGGACCATGATAGTTTGTTAGTTTGTTGGTGAACCTGAAGCTCTCGACACACTCCACTACAGCCCCGTCGATGTGAATTGGGGCAGCTCCCCTTAACCTGTAATACACGATCAGCTCCATAGTCTTGTTCACATTGAGGGATAGGTTGTTGTTCTGGCACCACACTGCCCGGTCACTGACCTCCTCCCTATAGGCTGTCTCATCATTGTCGGTGATCAGGCCTACCATCGTTTTGTTTACGGCAAACTTGATGATGGTATTGGAGTCGTGCTTGGCCACACAGTCATGGGTTGAACAGAGAGTACAAGATTGGACTAAGCACGCACCCCTGAGGGGCCCACGTGTTGAGAATCAGCATGGCAGATGTGTTGTTGCCTAACCTTACCACCTGGGGGTGTCCATCAGGAAGTCCAGGATCCAGTTGCAGAGGGAGATGTTGAGTTCCAGGATCCTTAGCTTAGTGTTGAGCTTTGAAGGCAATATGTTGTTGAACGCTGAGCTATAGTTAATGAACAGCATTCTCAAGTAGGTGTTCCTTTTGTCCAGGTGGGAAAGGGCAGTATGGAGTGCAATAGAGATTGCATCATCTGTGGATCTGTTAGTGCGGTATGCAAATTGGAGTGGGTCTAGGGTTTCTTGAATGATGGTGTTGATGTGAGCCATGACCAGCCTTTCAAAGCACTTCATGGCTACAGACCTTGAGTGCTACGAGTCGGTTGTCATTTAGGAAGGTTACCTTGGCGTTCTTGGGCACAGGGACTATGGTGGTTTGCTTGAAACATGTAGGTATTACAGACTCGGTCAGGGAGAGATTGAAAATGCCAGTGAAGACAGTATGTCAGCACATGTAATCTCTGGCCTTGCGGCCTTGTGAATGTTGACCTGTTTAAGTACTTACTCACATCGGTTACAGAGAGTGTGATCACACAGTTGTCCAAAACAGCTGGTGCTCTCATCCATGCTTCAGTGTTGCTTGCCTCGAAGTGTGCATAGAAGTCATTTAGCTCATCACTGGGCAGCTCGCGGCTTGGCTTCCCTTTGTAATCCATAATAGTTTGCAAGCCCTGCCACATCCGACGAGCATTAGAGCCGGTGTAGTAGGATTCAATCTTAGTCCTGCAATGACACTTTACCTGTTAGATGGTTGGTCAGAGGGCATAGCGGGATTTCCTTAAAAGTGTCTGGATTAGCACAGATCTGTGCAAAAAGTACCATAAAACTATAATTTGCAGCGTGATGAGTTTAGTCACCCGTGCGATGCATTGGATGCACAGGACACAATCGTGAGATGCAGTCTTTGGAATTCACATTGAATGATATTCCTTCTCAACCTTTTTTAAATGTTATGGTTATCTTGCGCCTCGCCAGGAAGTTAAAGTAGTCAATTGAGCACTTCCTCCCGCTCTTCCTCTTCAAGAGTAGCCAAATAAATAAGGGAAACCTTCCAGAGAACTGTCAGCACCTCAACACCCCCCCTCCTGGATGGGTGTAAGTGTGTGTGTTTGAGTGTGTGCACGTGCATGTGTGTGTGAAAAGCGAAACTTAAATTTTGCCTTGAGACCTGAAATTGGTCTCGCCTTATTGAGATAAAACCACTCCTGGAGCTAGATCTTGTCTCCTTTCTTTTCTCTCCTCTCTTGCTTTGTTTCAATCCTTCACAAAGGCCTATGGGCGTGACTTTTATTACTAGTTAAACACCCACACAAAGAGTTTGTAAGTCGGCTGGATCATTGACTGAGCGATTTTGGCTTCGAATAACCACCTACATCCACCCATTGCTCTGGGAAACTCTAGGAATTGCTCTCTACTCCTTTCAATGTGTTGTGCCAAACAGTCATTGACCATATTGTTTTTCGCATCCCCTCACCGCAGTGAATACGTCCCACAGACCCCATATTGTCCCATTCTGTATTAGATTGGATCAAATGGGATTGGATCCGTTAGGCTGGCCTAGTATAACTTATTAAGTACATTAGTTCCGGGCTTGATTCCTATTTGAATCTGATGTTATTCGAGGAGGCCACAACACAGCAACTTGCTGCCAGATGTAGCTCCTGGGCCACAAGTTTAGGACCTCTGCATTACAGAATCCATCTCAGAAACGTACCAATTCTCTCCGTGAAGAGCTCTCCGGGGGGCGGGTAGTTGAGACGCTGGGCGAACTCCGGGCAGTACCACACCAGCAGCTCCTGGCCCGGTGGCACGGCTCTCACCGTGTAGAAGTAGATGGCCATACCAGTCTGGCACGCCGCCAGGTTCTGGTCCTCGGGACGACGAGCCGGGTTGACGTAGCGCATCCAGTTACTCTTCTCCTCGTCCAAGCCATCCAGGATGTGATGTAACCGACTCTCTGCGAATACCTGGAGAGAGACAAGAAGAGAGGGAGAGAATGAGAATGAGAGAGAGAGAGAGAGAGAGAGAGAGAGAGAGAGAGAGAGAGAGAGAGAGAGAGAGAGAGAGAGAGAGAGAGAGAATTAGATGACTATATCAACACAACCTTCTCCCCCGGCTCTGAAACCTAAGATACGGCTTCAATCCAGTAATATGACGTGAGAAGTAAAGTCACTCAGGATGTTGTTCTATTCATCATATAAGGTGTGGAGTGTTTTGGTTGGTAGTGGTAGGGTACCCGGTGTGGTCATAATGTGTTTTCTTTCTACCGGAATGACAGTACGACAACTCTACTCGAGTCAGTTCACAACTGACTGTGTTCTATCACTCTAACTTCAATTTCATACCTACAGTATGTACCAATTCAGCACACCTAAATGGCTAGACATTCCTGGAGAGCAAAAAAAGAGAGTGGATTTACCAAAAATGTCTCTCTCAGACTTCATTATTTTGGATCCTTCTCTCTGGATTTGTGCTCGACCACAGTTTTCCTCTCAATCTGCTAATCTGCTTTACAGCACTTTGTTTCTTGGTCTTTGTCTGGAAGCAGTGTTGTTTGCAGATTGACTCATGACTTTATAGAGTCCAGGTCGTCTAAGTTATGGCTGTGTTAATCTCATGTCTGTGGAGTGGCCCAGTTGTTTAGATGTTGTGTCAGGACTGTGTATAATCTGTTGGTCTGTGTCATGACTATGTTGTTTGCAGGCCTAAGCCGTTAGCTGAGTGTATGCAAGTGGAAGTCGTGGCTCGCAGGCCCTAGGCCACTTCCTTGCTTAGTCAGTGTGAGAGTCAGTGTGTTTGTGTGTGTGAGCTTCCCAGCAGTGAGAGGAAAAGCACTGCGTCACTGAAACCGAACAGCTGTGTGTGTGACCTCTTCCCCAACGAGAAAAGACACGCACACACACCTTCACACAACTTTTACAGTAAAGCAAAAAATAACACATTGGCATAAAAACACAAGCGCATACAAGCGCGCACACACACACACACACATTACACAGGACGTGAGACCACAAGTGTCAATTTGTGCAATCCCTCTACCCCCTGAAATGGACAGAATTTGACCTTAATGAGATCTGACAACGCCCCTCACTTACTCTCCAGAAGTACTTCCTGTTGGCATCTTTGGGCACCACGTCACTGCTGTAGGTCTGGCCCACCAGAGGGCCGAACCGTGTCCCCTTCTGAATGAGCTCCAGACTGGTCACCCCAAGCACCTGTACCACACAGGAAGGAAAGGACCATCCTCCTCAGTGAATTTCATAAAAATAGCAATTGTAAAAAAAATGAAAAGTTATATTTTCTAGATAAAACTATAGCAAATATAGTCACGTCACCAATTAATTGATTAAAACAACTTTGCAAAGAAGGTCTGCAGTAGCCTCAGCAGCACTCTGTAGGTTAGCATCATGGTGTAGCCGGAGGACAGATAGCTTCCGTCTTCCCTTGAGTGCATTGACTTCAATACAAAACTTAGGAGGCTCATGGTTATCACCCCCTCCCATAGACTTACTCAGTAATTATGACAACTTCCAGAGGATGTCCTCCAACCTATCAGAGTTCTTGCTGCATGAACAGACATGTTGTCCACCCAATCAAAGGATCAGAGAATTAATCTCGTACTGAAAGCATAAGCTACAGCTAGCTAGCACTGCAGTGGTGAGTAGTTGACTCAAAGAGAGAGAGAGACAATAGTTGAACAGTTTTGAACAAATTAATTTATTCCAAAATTAAGGAGAACCAAGAGAGAGATAGCGAGAGAGAGATTGTCATTTTTTTTCAGTTTCACTTACTTAACTTTTTAATGTAGCTAGCTAATTTAGCCTCCTCAAACACCCTGCTCAAACAGAAGGATGCTATGTTAGCTAGCTGCCTATGACTATCCAACACAACACTCTTCCAAGTCAAGGTAAGCTTTTGGATTTACAAATGTATTGCCACCGGGGCCGGCATAAATGCTAAACTGCTTACTGACTGTACACTAACGTTACTGCATGATTGTAGCGGGTTTACTAACACATCAGTTCTATGAGCTATGCTGACTATGACATTACTTTAGCTAATGTGGTGACAACGATTTTCGGGAGGATAGAACAGCCGCCTCTGGTAAGACAAGGGGTGACAGTCTATGTATATTTGTAAACTGGTGCTGGTGCACGAAATCTAAGGAAGTCTCGAGGTTTTGCACGCCTGAGGTAGAGTTTCTCATGATAAGCTGTAGAGCACACTATTTACCAAGTGAGTTTTCATCTATATTCTTCGTAGCTGTCTATTTAACACCACAAACCGATGCTGGCACTAAGACCGCACTCAATGAGCTGTATACGGCCATAAGCAAACAGGAAGACGCTCATCCAGAGACGGCACTCCTAGTGGCCGGGGACATTAATACAATCCGTTTTACCTCATTTCTAACAGCATGTTAAATGTGCAACCAGAGGGAAAAAACTCGAGACCACCTTTACTCCAAACACAGAGACATGTGCAAAGCTTTCCCTCGCCCTCCATTTGGCAAATCTGACCATAATTCTATCCTCCTGATTCCTGCTTACAAGCAAAAACTAAAGCAGGAAGCACCAGTGACTCGGTCAATAAAAAGGTGGTCAGATGAAGCAGATGCTAAGCTACAGGACTGTTTTGCTAGCACAGACTATAGTCCCTGCGCCCAAGAACCTGCCTGAATGACTACCAACCGTAGCACTCACGTCTGCAGCCATGAAGTGCTTTGAAAGGTTGGTCAACCCCATTATCCCAGAAACCCTAAACCCACTCCAATTTGTATACCGCCCCAACTGATCCACAGATGATGCAATATCTATAGCACTCCACACCTCCCTTTCCCACCTGGACAATAGGAACACCTATGTGAGAATGCTGTTCATTGACTACAGCTCAGCGTTCAACACCATAGTGCCCTCAAAGCTCATCACTAAGCTAAGGACCCTGGGACTAAACACCTCCCTCTGCAACTGGATCCTGGACTTCCTGATGGGACGTCCCCAATTGGTAAGGTAGGTAACAACACATCCGCCACGCTGATCCTCAACACCGGGGCCCCTCAGGGGTGCGTGCTCAGTCTCCTCCTGTACTCCCTGTTCACTCATGACTGCATGGCAAGGCACGACTCCAACACCATCATTAAGTTTGCCGATGACACAACAGTGGTAGGCCTGACAACCGACAACAATGAGACAGCCTATAGGGAGGAGGTCAGAGACCTGGCCGTGTGGTGCCAGGACAATAACCTGTTTGTGGACTACAGGAAAAGGAACTGTGAAGCCAGCTGTATAGCCTACTGCCTGCTTCTGTTTACCCATTATGAACAGATAGGCATACATTCTCATGCATGTACACATACGTGCCTGAGTGCACGCAAACACACCGACACACACACACACATTACACAGACCCATTATGAACAGATAGGCATACATTCTCATGCATGTATGCATACGTGCCTGAGTGCACGCAAACACACCGACACACACACACACAAGCACACACAAACACACTAGAAGGCCCCCACAAAAAACACCATGCCCAGTCACTCTCCCACACACACACGAAAACACAAACACTCACACCTGCATTCAAATACTAACTCTCAATCTCAACTTTCATTTTTTTAAAACATCCCCCATTTACAGGAAAGTGTGGTCTTCACGCTTTCAGTATAACCTACCTCTGCAGAGTCATGGCAGCGTTTCAGGACCAAGTTTCGGGGTAGAGACCTCTCAGCCTTGGTCTTGTTCTGGTTCTCTGGGTGGTTACCCAGGTCCAACGGGTGGTCCTTCAAGATGTAGGTGCACCTCTCCTGGAACTCGGCCTCACCCCAGAGGGTCATGTCTGTGTCCTGGGGGTTTGAGTCAGTCATGGGGGTGGAGACCGATGTGGTGTGGGGAAAGGGGGAGCCGTCTGAGGTCAACATGTTTGTGCTGTTCCGGGAGGAAGAGGAGGCCTAGGGGAAAAAGACCAGCGAGGGATAAGAACACAGAAGAGTATTAGAACTATGATGTGCATTGGCCCAAATAATTGACAAAGTCAATTTTCATTTCCAAGTCTGTTAAAATTGTTACTTGTATTCTCTCTCTCTCTCTCTCTCTCTCTCTCTCTCTCTCTCTCTCTCTCTCATAGAATTGAATAGAATCACAAACAGCGGATGAAGTGTGCTGAAGGAGGAAGCTCTACACTGTTATGAATGGAGCTAAAATTAGAAGCAAGGAAGCCGAGGTGTGAGACAGTCAGAGACGGAAAGAGGTGGCGGAGGGGTAAGAGTGTTGTCGATCAGTCGGAGGGGGGGTGTCCCACCGAACACTACCGGACAATCAAACTTCAAACGGTAGCGCCCATCCGTCCACCATCACCGCGCCACCGTTCCAAACATCCTGTGACCTGGCTCTCGTCCCTGTTACCTGCCTGTCTGTTCGTCTGTCTTTCTGTCTTTCTGTCTGGTGTTCGACCTGGACATTCTCTTTTCACATTGTCCTTTCCAGCACAGTTCCAGCCGGTATGATGGATGCGTGACCAAGCCAGTGCAGTACAGCTCGGCCAGGGATCCACTCAGTAGTGTGAAAAAGCTTTAATTAAGACTGGACAAAGACATGAATAGGACTAGAGTTAGTCTGAAAAATGCGAATCCTGGAGTGCCTTTGCAGGTGTAAAGGTGTGGGTGGAGTAAATGTTGCGAAAGGTCAGAAGCTGGTGATTTGAAATGCCATTTAGCAGACAGTTTTATCCAAAGCGACTAGTCAAGCAGGCATACATTTTACGTATGAGTGGTCCTGGAAACCACTATCCTGGCATTGCAATTACCATGCTCTACCAACTGAGCTACAGAGGACCAGTTTTGCTCTTATTTTTCAAGTTATCCCAGTTGATGGTATGGATAAAGTTGCAGTTTCCTAACTTTTATTATCTTCACTTTCACTTTCTGAATGGATTTTAGACCTCCAAAATGTCTGTAGAATGGTTTGACATCATCTCCTCAACACATTTTGAGATGGTCACAACATAGCACATATAATTATAATTATAATAATTATCATTTATTTTTGCATACCAGTGATATCCTATTAGAACACGTAAACAATTCCATGCATCAAATTCCATGCATCATACTCATCCATACGAGGAGAGGAAACTGATCTTCTCTTGTACTGTACACTCATCGACCAAGATTGATGGATTACATTTCACGTTTCTTTGGTACGCATCACCGCAGAGTGGATTGAGTCTCACAACAGACGGTGAAAGCTCACTCTGAAACCATGAAGCTATGAAACTACACTCTGAAATCAATGCATGATGAGCCAAAGGCACACAGCTGTGGCCTCATGAGAAGTTGTAAATTGTTGACTTTTAAAACTATCCCCATTACACCTTAACATTTTATGACACAAAAGAAGATTAACTTTTGTAAGAGGAGTGATGTGAAATCTGTGCCACGAGTGACTGAAAACGAATAGTTTCACAAACTTAACAAAAGCCTACAATTCAAATGTCTAATAATGAAAGCCTACAAATCTATTTCATTGTATGACACTGTCACACTGAATGACACAAAAAATGAAATTTAGGAAGTGGAGTGATGTGAAATCAGTGCAGTGTGTAACTGAAAACATACAGTACTTTCACAAACTTCATGAAAACTCACATATCACTATGGCTGTTTCACCATCACTCGTCACATTATGACACAAAAATATATACTTTAGGTGAAATCTGTGCTGTCCGAATTTATACATACACACAGAACATACTATAGTAGAATGAGAAGAATAGAGGGATGGTAAAGGAGAGGTGGAGTACTTACTGTGAAGCCTTGAGAGTAGCCACACATAGAGCAGGTTATCTGTATCCTTGAGTGTCTGTGTAATTGATGGCCCCTCTCCTTCCTTCTCTGTCTCTCTCTCTCTGATGAGATTCTTATACTGCGTGTACCTGTTGCAGTGGTGTGCGTGAGTCTCTCTCGTGGGTGTGTGGGTCTGCCCTCTCTCTTCTTCCCTACCTCCCTCCTCTGTGTGTAAGACTCCTCCTTAGGGGCACTGATCTGTTCATCTATGCATCGCTCATTCACTCACTCTCTGCCCGGGGGCTCGTGCTAAGATAGGAAGAACAACAAGAGCTGTCTCTCCAGGAGGTGCGTCGCCGGTCACACAGATATGTCCGGTTCAGACACACATCTTTCTCCATTTTCTTTTTTTCTGAGATTCTAACACAACCCTCCTTTTCTGTCTTCCTTGGGTGTTAATGCATATATGTCAAGTGATGTTGTTCTATGTTGTGTTTGTGAGCCTAATTCAAGATTTAGGGAAAGAGAGGGGCTACGAGACAGTGTTTGTTTGAAAAGATTCAAAGAAGTTAACTTTTTCTTGTCAGTTCTTTTAAACTGAGAGTTAAATTCAAATTGAAACCGCGACATTGGTTCGTTTCCAAAACACGACCACAACCATAATTTCAAGAGCTTAAATGTAAATGTTTCCTACAGGTTCTGCCTTGACAAAATTACATAGACTAGGTCTATAACTCTCACATAATTCAAGTGTCATGGCTGTCACTTGAAGTATCTGTGAACATTCTGTACTTAGCTGAAGTGTTCTGAAGTTGAGGACAAAATGTAAGGCTTTGTGAATGTCTAAAAATCGGATATACCCCCTTGCATGACAGCTGCGGTCTGAAATAATGTTATCGTAGACATCAGCATTTGACTGGAATAAATGTACACGTACAATGCAGGGTCAAGAGAGCTTGTTCAGCCCTAGCACATGATAACCACGTTATAACCATGTCATAATAGCTGACATAACTTGTCATAACCTGTCATAATATGGTCATAACACTGTCATGACCCATATATTTAGATCAAATGTGACATCCAGTTGAAGCAGGAGGTTTACATACACCTTAGCCAAATACATTTAAACTCAGTTTTTCACAATTCCTGACATTTAATCCTAGTACAAATTCCCTGTCAAATGTCAGTTAGGATCACAACTTTATTTTAAGAATGTGAAATGTTAGAATAATAGTTAACAGAATTATTTATTTCAGCTTTTACTTCTTTCATCACATTCCCAGTGGGTCAGAAGTTTACATACACTCAATTAGTATTTAGTAGCATTGCCTTTCAATTTTTTAACTTGGGTCAAACATTTCGGGTTAGCCTTCCACAAGCGTCCCACAATAAGTTGGGTGAATTTTGGCCCATTCCTCCTGACAGAGCTGATGAAACTGAGTCAGGTTTGTAGGCCTCCTTGCTTGCACACGCTTTTTCAGTTCTGCCAACAAATGTTCTATAGGATTGAGGTCAGGGCTTTGTGATGGCCACTCCAATACCTTGACTTTGTTGTCCTTAAGCCATTTTGCCACAACTTTGAAAGAATTCTTGGGGTCATTGTCCATTTGGAAGACCCATTTGCGACCAAGCTTTAACTTCCTGACTGATGTCTTGAGATGTTGCTTCAATATATTCACATACTTTTCCTTCCTCATGATGTGGACATTTCTCCAAAAAGTACGATCTTTGTCCCCATGTGCAGTTGCAAATCGTAGTCTCCCTTTTTTATGGCAGTTATGGAGCAGTGGCTTCTTCCTTGCTGAGCGGCCTTTCAGGTTATGTCGATATAGGACTCATTTTACTGTGGATATAGATACTTTTGTACCTGTTTCCTGCAGCATCTTCACAAGGTCATTTGCTGTTGTTCTGAGATTGATTTGCACTTTTCGCACCAAAGAACGTTCATCTCTAGGAGACAGAACGCGTCTCCTTCCTTAGCGGTATGATGGCTGCGTGGTCCTATGGTGTTTATACTTGCATAATAATGTTTGTACAGATGAATGTGGTACCTTCGGGCATTTAGAAATTGCTCCCAAGGATGAACCAAACTTGTGGAGGTCTACAATTTTCTTGGGTGATTTCTTTTAATTTTCCCATGATGTCAAGCAAAGAGGCATTGAGTTTGAAGGTAGGCCTTGAAATACATCCACAGGTACACCTCCAATTGACTCAAATGATGTCAATTAGCCTATCAGAAGCTTCTAAAGCCATGACATAATTTTCTGGAATTTTCCATGCTGTTTAAAGGCACAGTCAACTTAGTGTAGAGTTGGAGTTGTGATACAGTGAATTATAAGTGAAATAATCTGTCTGTAAACAATTGTTGGAAAAATTACTTGTGTCATGCACAAAGTAGATGTCCTAACCGACTTGCCAAAACTATAGTTTGTTAACAAGAAATGTGTGGAGTGGTTGAAAAACGAGTTATAATGACTCCAACCTAAGTGTATGTAAACTTCCGACTTCAAATGTATATTGCGTTAATTTATGGCTGGTTATGATACCTACATAAGAGTGCCAAAATCCACAGTTATTCAAGTTAGTTGATTCCCTGACAAGGGACTTTTAAACAAACTTTCCTTTCGTTTAAAAGTTTGTTTCTTGATGTTGTAATGAATTCTTTACAGTAGATTTTCTTTCATAATATTTTAAATCACTTTATGACACTCTCATTATGACCTTCCTGTGTCACTTCACTTTATGACACTGTCAAGAAGCATCAGACCATCATAATCATTGTCACGTCCAGGCCTGAGTTTACAGGCTGGCGTGTTTAGTTTGGTTCTAGGTGTGCTATTTCTATGTTGGGTTAATGGTTCCCAATTAGAGGCAGCTGAGTGTCGTTACCTCTAATTGGGATCTATATATATGTTTGTGGTTTTGCACTAGGGTTTTTGTGGCTTATTGTTTGGTTCATAGCTTAAGTGTTTAGTCTATGTTATGTTCCGTTGTTTCGATCTTCGTTCGTTTATAGTTTTTTCCCAGTTACGTTACGTAAATAAAGTATGTATACTGGAAACCTCGCGGCGCCTTGGTCCGTCACTCTTGAAGATCGTGACAGAATAACCCACCATAAAAGGACCAAGCAGTGAGAGTACAAGGAGTCCTAGACATGGGAAGAGATATTGGCTGGAAAGGGACCCTGGAAAAAGACTGCGGAGCATCGTCGCCCCAGGGAGGAGATGGAAGCAGCGAGGGCAGAGCGGAGCATGAATAAGGAGAGATATGCTGGGACACACCTGGCGAGGAAGCCTGAGAGGCAGCCCCCCAATTTTTTTGGGGGGGGGCACACGGGGAGGTTGGCCATTTCAGGGTGGACTCCTGAGCTAACTCCTCGTGCTCTTTGGAGGGAGCATCGCACTGGTAAGACGCCGTGCTATGGTGTGATGCGCACGGTGTCTCCAGTGCGTGTTCATAGGCCAGTGCGCGAAATTCCAGCTCCCCTCATCTGTCGGGCTAGGTTGAGTGTGCAGCCTGGAGGAGTGTTGCCGGCTCAGCGCTCCTGGTCTCCGGTGAGCCTCTTCGGACCAGGATATCCTGCACCGGTTCTACGTGCAGTGTCTTCGGTGCGTGTCCACAGCCCGGTGCGCGACATTCCATCGTGAGTCCAGCACGGCCCGTTCCTGCTCCCCGCACCAGAGTCCCAGTGCGCATCGTGAGTCCAGCACGGCCCGTTCCTGCTCCCCGCACCAGAGTCCCAGTGCGCATCGTGAGTCCAGCACGGCCCGTTCCTGCTCCCCGCACCAGGTCCCCAGCGCATCGCGAGTCCAGCACAGCCTGCTCCTACTCCCGCACCAGGTCCCCAGCGCATTAAGAGTCCAGCACAGCCTGCTCCTGCTCCCGCACCAGGTTCCCTGTGCGCATTGTGAGTCCAGCACAGCCTGCTCCTGCTTCCTGCACCAGGTCCCCTGTGCGCTTCGTGAGTCCAGCACGAACTGTTCGGCTTCTAGCCCAGGGCCTCCGGTGCGTGACCTCGGGCCAACACGGCCGGCACTGGAGCCGCCACCTTGGACAAAGAGACCACTCGAAGACCCCCTATGGACTTTTGGCGCGGTCGGAGGCCGCACCTTTGGGTACTGTCACGCCCAGGCCTGAGTTTACAGGCTGGCGTGTTTAGTTTCGTTTTTGGTGTAGGGTTTTTGGTTCTAGGTGTGCTATTTCTATGTTGGGTTAATGGTTCCCAGCTGAGTGTCGTTACCTCTATTTGGGAACCATCTATATGTTTGTGGTTTTGCACTAGGGTTTTTGTGGGTTATTGTTTGGTTCATAGCTTAAGTGTTTAGTCTATGTTATGTTCCGTTGTTTCGATCTTCGTTCGTTTATTGTTTTTTCCCAGTTACGTTACGTAAATAAAGTATGTATACTGGATACCTCGCTGCGACTTGGTCCATCACTCTTGAAGATCGTGACAATCATATAAGCCAGATAGGCCTATCACATACATGCCCTTATATCAGACATCAGTCAAACATAGGGTGTCTTGTCCTGCTCCTGAAACCTGCTCCTGCATTCATCCCAGTCATCAGCAACAGAGCACTGGAGTAAATCCATGTCTGACATCAATGTGTGAACAATTACAATAATAATTTAACAAGGTCAGTAAAAAAAAAATTAAAACATACTGTTGACACATAGGCTATGGTGTAAGGGAATGTTTTGCCTTGTGTGGTAGGTTTTGTGAGTTTTACACTCTTATATCGGTGTCATAACCAGCCATAAATGAATTACCGGGTTGGTTTTGTGAGTTTTACACTCTTATATCGGTGTCATAACCAGCCATAAATGAATTACCGGGGTTGGTTTTGTGAGTTTTACACTCTTATATCGGTGTCATAACCAGCCATAAATGAATTACCGGGGTTGGTTTTGTGAGTTTTTACACTCTTATATCGGTGTCATAACCAGCCATAAATGAATTACCGAGGTTGGTTTTGTGAGTTTTTACACTCTTATATCGGTGTCATAACCAGCCATAAAATAATGCAATATATATCACAACAGGTCTCAATATAGGTATCATGACAGTGTTATGACAATATTATAATAGGTTATGACAAGTTATGTCAGCTGTTATGACATATTATGACATGTTGTGCGGTTTATTAAAGAAAACCCACCGGACACAGAACAAACAATCAAGTTGGGTAAAAACCCTGTTACACACCAAATGAACGTGCACTAGCATTTACAATTAACAATTCCGGACAATGTAATGATGGAATTGAAACCAGGTGTGTGGGAAGACAAGACAAAACAAATGGAAAATGAAAAATAGATCGATGATGGCTAGAAGACCAGCGACGCCGACCGCCGAGCGCCGCCCGAACAAGGAGAGAACCAACTTCGACGGAAGTCGTGACAGAAAATTCTATGACATTGTTACATGATACAATGTGTTTTTGCCCTGTAGGTAGTTTCACAAAACCAAAGTCATGTGTTGCAGCCTCTACTTGAGGAGTGTTGTTTTGTATCGCTGTTGATTCGGCATGATGCCAGGCAGCCAGGCATTTCTGACATTGCGAAATGAGATGATTTACACTTGGCATGCACCACAAAAAACAATGGCAAGTGCCTACAACAGAAAGAGAATGTGTGTGTGTGTGTGTGTGTGCAAATGGGTGCGCGTGTGTATATCACGATAAGGTACTTTGATGCGTTTATGTGAACTTTGAAGCTATCTCTCTCTCTCCGCCCCTCTCTCTCTCTCTGTTTGGTGCCCATGTCGTTCCTGTCTCATATCTTGCTACACACCACACCTGACCAGGGTAATAATTAGAGCCATTGACAAGAGGTGCAGTATAATTTAGAGCACATCTCTTTCCTCTCCCTCTCCCCACCTCCCCCAGACATGATATTCATGACATTCTGTTGAGGGTGAGCTGTCTTTTTCTCACACATCCTCTATTATTCACACACATGCGTACTGTATATACATGGTGTTATGTCTCTTGGGGTTCATAACAACGTCTTTAAAACAATTCAATAATGGTAGGAATTCATTTCAACCATTTATCTGAAACGTGATCATCTCAAGACACATATTACCCATGATTCTCAAGTGCACAACTATGGTCGGTTTGGAGGTGCAAATGATACAACCCTAGTACACAACACGTGGTACTGGGTGAGAAATGTTGTTATTGACAACATGACCTTTTACTACAGAAAGAATAGCTGAGATCTATTCAAAGATTATTCTACAAATTACTACAACAAATGTTAGCATGTCATCTGAGTGTCAGTAATTGAGTCTGTCTAACAACAAAAATAACAACAAATAAATCCATAAAAACGCATGTGAAAAATGTTATGAATTGATTTGCATTTTAATGAGGGAAATAAGTATTTGACCCCCTCTCAATCAGAAAGATTTCTGGCTTCCAGCTGTCTTTTAACAAGTAACGAGCTGAGATTAGGAGCACACTCTTAAAGGGAGTGCTCCTAATCTCAGCTTGTTACCTGTATAAAAGACACCTGTCCACAGAAGCAATCAATCAATCAGATTCCAAACTCTCCACCATGGCCAAGACCAAAGAGCTCCCCAAGGATGTCAGGGACAAGATTGTAGACCTACACAAGGCTGGAATGGGCTACAAGACCATCGCCAAGCAGCTTGGTGAGAAGGTGACAACAGTTGGTGCGATTATTCGCAAATGGAAGAAACACAAAAAAACTGTCAATCTCCCTCGGCCTGGGGCTCCATGCAAGATCTCACCTCGTGGAGTTGCAATGATCATGAGAACGGCGAGAAATCAGCCCAGAACTACACGGGAGGATCTTGTCAATGATCTCAAGGCAGCTGGGACCATAGTCTCCAAGAAAACAATTGGTAACACACTATGCCGTGAAGGACTGAAATCCTGCAGCGCCCGCAAGGTCCCCCTGCTCAAGAAAGCACATATACATGCCCATCTGAAGTTGTGCGCTTCGTGAGTCCAGCACGAACTGTTCCGGCTTCTAGCCCAGGGCCTCCGGTGCGTGACCTCGGGCCAACACGGCCGGCACTGGAGCCGCCACCTTGGACAAAGAGACCCACTCAAGACCCCCTATGGACTTTTGGCGCGGTCGGAGGCCGCACCTTTGGGTACTGTCACGCCCAGGCCTGAGTTTACAGGCTGGCGTGTTTAGTTTCGCTTTTGGTGTAGGGTTTTTGGTTCTAGGTGTGCTATTTCTATGTTGGGTTAATGGTTCCCAGCTGAGTGTCGTTACCTCTATTTGGGAACCATCTATATGTTTGTGGTTTTGCACTAGGGTTTTTGTGGGTTATTGTTTGGTTCATAGCTTAAGTGTTTAGTCTATGTTATGTTCCGTTGTTTCGATCTTCGTTCGTTTATTGTTTTTTCCCAGTTACGTTACGTAAATAAAGTATGTATACTGGATACCTCGCTGCGACTTGGTCCATCACTCTTGAAGATCGTGACAATCATATAAGCCAGATAGGCCTATCACATACATGCCCTTATATCAGACATCAGTCAAACATAGGGTGTCTTGTCCTGCTCCTGAAACCTGCTCCTGCATTCATCCCAGTCATCAGCAACAGAGCACTGGAGTAAATCCATGTCTGACATCAATGTGTGAACAATTACAATAATAATTTAACAAGGTCAGTAAAAAAAAAATTAAAACATACTGTTGACACATAGGCTATGGTGTAAGGGAATGTTTTGCCTTGTGTGGTAGGTTTTGTGAGTTTTTACACTCTTATATCGGTGTCATAACCAGCCATAAATGAATTACCGGGGTTGGTTTTGTGAGTTTTTACACTCTTATATCGGTGTCATAACCAGCCATAAATGAATTACCGGGGTTGGTTTTGTGAGTTTTTACACTCTTATATCGGTGTCATAACCAGCCATAAATGAATTACCGAGGTTGGTTTTGTGAGTTTTTACACTCTTATATCGGTGTCATAACCAGCCATAAATGAATTACCGAGGTTGGTTTTGTGAGTTTTTACACTCTTATATCGGTGTCATAACCAGCCATAAAATAATGCAATATATATCACAACAGGTCTCAATATAGGTATCATGACAGTGTTATGACAATATTATAATAGGTTATGACAAGTTATGTCAGCTGTTATGACATATTATGACATGTTGTGCGGTTTATTAAAGAAAACCCACCGGACACAGAACAAACAATCAAGTTGGGTAAAAACCCTGTTACACACCAAATGAACGTGCACTAGCATTTACAATTAACAATTCCGGACAATGTAATGATGGAATTGAAACCAGGTGTGTGGGAAGACAAGACAAAACAAATGGAAAATGAAAAATAGATCGATGATGGCTAGAAGACCAGCGACGCCGACCGCCGAGCGCCGCCCGAACAAGGAGAGAACCAACTTCGACGGAAGTCGTGACAGAAAATTCTATGACATTGTTACATGATACAATGTGTTTTTGCCCTGTAGGTAGTTTCACAAAACCAAAGTCATGTGTTGCAGCCTCTACTTGAGGAGTGTTGTTTTGTATCGCTGTTGATTCGGCATGATGCCAGGCAGCCAGGCATTTCTGACATTGCGAAATGAGATGATTTACACTTGGCATGCACCACAAAAAACAATGGCAAGTGCCTACAACAGAAAGAGAATGTGTGTGTGTGTGTGTGTGTGCAAATGGGTGCGCGTGTGTATATCACGATAAGGTACTTTGATGCGTTTATGTGAACTTTGAAGCTATCTCTCTCTCTCCGCCCCTCTCTCTCTCTCTGTTTGGTGCCCATGTCGTTCCTGTCTCATATCTTGCTACACACCACACCTGACCAGGGTAATAATTAGAGCCATTGACAAGAGGTGCAGTATAATTTAGAGCACATCTCTTTCCTCTCCCTCTCCCCCCCACCTCCCCCAGACATGATATTCATGACATTCTGTTGAGGGTGAGCTGTCTTTTTCTCACACATCCTCTATTATTCACACACATGCGTACTGTATATACATGGTGTTATGTCTCTTGGGGTTCATAACAACGTCTTTAAAACAATTCAATAATGGTAGGAATTCATTTCAACCATTTATCTGAAACGTGATCATCTCAAGACACATATTACCCATGATTCCCTGCGGCACAACTATGGTCGGTTTGGAGGTGCAAATGATACAACCCTAGTACACAACACGTGGTACTGGGTGAGAAATGTTGTTATTGACAACATGACCTTTTACTACAGAAAGAATAGCTGAGATCTATTCAAAGATTATTCTACAAATTACTACAACAAATGTTAGCATGTCATCTGAGTGTCAGTAATTGAGTCTGTCTAACAACAAAAATAACAACAAATAAATCCATAAAAACGCATGTGAAAAATGTTATGAATTGATTTGCATTTTAATGAGGGAAATAAGTATTTGACCCCCTCTCAATCAGAAAGATTTCTGGCTTCCAGCTGTCTTTTAACAAGTAACGAGCTGAGATTAGGAGCACACTCTTAAAGGGAGTGCTCCTAATCTCAGCTTGTTACCTGTATAAAAGACACCTGTCCACAGAAGCAATCAATCAATCAGATTCCAAACTCTCCACCATGGCCAAGACCAAAGAGCTCCCCAAGGATGTCAGGGACAAGATTGTAGACCTACACAAGGCTGGAATGGGCTACAAGACCATCGCCAAGCAGCTTGGTGAGAAGGTGACAACAGTTGGTGCGATTATTCGCAAATGGAAGAAACACAAAAAAACTGTCAATCTCCCTCGGCCTGGGGCTCCATGCAAGATCTCACCTCGTGGAGTTGCAATGATCATGAGAACGGCGAGAAATCAGCCCAGAACTACACGGGAGGATCTTGTCAATGATCTCAAGGCAGCTGGGACCATAGTCTCCAAGAAAACAATTGGTAACACACTATGCCGTGAAGGACTGAAATCCTGCAGCGCCCGCAAGGTCCCCCTGCTCAAGAAAGCACATATACATGCCCATCTGAAGTTTGCCAACGAACATCTGAATGATTCAGAGGACAACTGGGTGAAAGTGTTGTGGTCAGATGAGACCAAAATGGAGCTCTTTGGCATCAACTCAACTCGCCGTGTTTGGAGGAGGAGGAATGCTGCCTATGACCCCAAGAACACCATCCCCACCGTCAAACATGGAGGTGGAAACGTTATGCTTTGGGGGTGTTTTTCTGCTAACGGGACAGGACAACTTCACCGCATCAAAGGGACGATGGACGGGGCCATGTACCGTCAAATCTTGGGTGAGAACCTCCTTCCCTCAGCCAGGGCATTGAAAATGGGTCGTGGATGGGTATTCCAGCATGACAATGACCCAAAACACATGGCCAAGGCAACAAAGGAGTGGCTCAAGAAGAAGCACATTAAGGTCCTGGAGTGGCCTAGCCAGTCTCCAGACCTTAATCCCATAGAAAATCTGTGGAGGGAGCTGAAGGTTCGAGTTGCCAAACGTCAGCCTCGAAACCTTAACAGGCTTTTCCCGCCAAAACTCTAACACGTTCAAAAGTGAATACTGGAACTATAGTTCTAACATAAGAATGGTCAGAGATGATCTATAGAAAACTAAGGTCCACTGCTCCTTAAGTAGTTAATTAATGACTTGGAGAAGACCTGCAAAGAGGATTGGGACAAAATCCCTCCTGAGATGTGTGCAAACCTGGTGGCCAACTACAAGAAACGTCTGACCTCTGTGATTGCCAACAAGGGTTTAGCCACCAAGTACTAAGTCATGTTTTGCAGAGGGGTCAAGTACTTATTTCCCTCATTAAAATGCAAATCAATTTATAACATTTTTCACGTGCGTTTTGGATTTTGTTGTTGTTATTCTGTCTATCACTGTTCAAATAAACCTACCATT
Organism: Brachymystax lenok tsinlingensis; assembly: GCA_030435695.1. Lineage (NCBI taxonomy): Eukaryota > Metazoa > Chordata > Actinopteri > Salmoniformes > Salmonidae > Brachymystax > Brachymystax lenok. The sequence continues at coordinate 37,391,445 of CM059817.1, read as the reverse complement.
AAAATTATAGACTGATCATTTCTTTGTCAGTGGGCAAACTACCTACCGGGCAAAAACACATTGTATCATGTAACAATGTCATAGAATTTTCTGCCGAAGTTGGTTCTCTCCTTGTTCGGGCGGCGCTCGGCGCCCGGCGGTCGGCGTCGCCGGTCTTCTAGCCATCATCGATCTATTTTCAGCAGGGGATCAAATACTTTTTTCCCTCACTGTAGACATGAAAGACCAAGTGTGTCTCCTGTCTCCTCCTGTCTCCTCCTCCTTTGACAAAACATAATTGGAATGTGTTCAATAATATGTCGTTAAAATCCTTAAGTCGACGGATGCACCCGTGCGTCAATCTAAGTAACGTAATAAAAAAATTGGCATGGGCTGCATCTCAATCCATCGCCTATGTTGGTCTTCTCACGAAAACATCTATAGTATCTGAACGGTTTGCCCTTCAAATTCATATGAACCCACTATGGAAAGAGGAGATTCTCACCAACAGGATGGTGTTCTCCTACAACCCCCACCAATGTCACCTGACTTCTCTGAAGGAAACCAGTACCGGTTTAAAAAATGAATGGAAGTATGGAGGTAGTTTTGTGCCAACCCCCAAAAAGTATGTGTAAAAAAACTAAAATATACACTTCAAAACCTTAATCCTTATGAATTATTTTTTTACTGTCTTTTTTGTGCCATTTATGAAAGTGGCTTTCTAAAGAGTTAACACTGTAATTTCCACAGTTGCGTCTGTCTGTACCTGCCTCTGGACATTTCTCGCAGGGCTGGATCAAAGACATACCACCCCTTCTGTCACTATACAGCTGGAGAGTGGTGACAACCCACACGGCACAGACGTCTATTCAACGTCTATTCCACGTTGGTTCAACGTCATTTCATTGAAACAACGTGGAAACAGAGTTGATTCAACCAGTGTGTGCCCAGTGGGAAAGGTCCTAGGTATTGTTTGTTAGGGGCTCCATCCTAGAGTCACTTTTACGACTGGTTTCAAGTGAAATATTTAAAGAACTTGTCCACTCTTCTTGTTTTTAGCTGTTTTATGGCTGACTTCTGATGAAAATATGTTGCATTCTGGGTATCCCTATTGGTTATTGTCCCCTCCCTTTCTCTCCGTCTCGATATCTGTCTGTCTGTCTGTCTGTCTCTTTTTTTCTATTTTTATTTCTCCTCATCACATTCATCCTGAGGTTGAATGAAGAAGTTGAGAAATAACTCTCTAATGCTCTCTCTTTCTCCTTCCCTCCGTCTTTTTTCATCAGGTCTCTCTCTATGTCATCGTCCTCCTCCTTCCTGTCTAATCTGCTGTTGACAGGACAATGGTTATTATGTTCAGTCTGAGAGGAATGCTGCTAGGGAACGGAACAGCTTTGTTAAGGAGCACTGATGATACCACCCACCCTGTTACTGAACTAGACTGGACTGACTGACGAAGACTGCTTTGCTACTGTACCAGGGTTGGGGGTCAATTCAATGCATGCGTGCGTGTGTCTGTGTCTGCCTGTGTGTGTGTGTGTGTCTGTGTCTGCCTGTGTGTGTGTGTGTGTGATCCTTATCTCGTTAATAATCTGCATAAGACATCTCCTACAGGTCCCCTCCACCCATCCACCATAACCCAAACGGACCCTCTTGAACTTTAAATGCCACTTAAGGAAGTGCAGTTCATTAGCCTCAGGTGTTACACGTCTCTGTCTCAGATGCTTTAGGACACTCCTCTCATTGTTTTGTCTTCCTCCTGATTACTGAGACAATGACAAATGTAGAGGCGGATAATTGTGAAAGGACACACTTAAAAGAACAAAAGTCCATTGGGAATTAATACACGTACAAGTACACTGACAAGTACAGGCACACACACACACACACACACACACACAGATAAACAAAACACAGACACATCCCATAGTGCATAAACAAAAAGATGGATGTGATCGGAAGTGGCAATCTGTCTGGCAAACGCACACTGCTGTGGAGATCTCTTCATGTACACTGAAATGGTCTCTGAAGAAATAGGAAAACATGTCACTGTAGTTGACAGTGTTGACACCGTCTATGAATAGTAATAGATTTTTCACTCTCTCTCTGTCCCCTCTCTCTGTCTCTATCCCTCTCTCCCTGTCCCTAACCCTCCCTCCCCATTCTCTTTCTCACTCTCTCTCTCTGTCTCACCCTTTTTCTTTCTCTCACTCTCATTCCCTCTCCCCTTCCTTCCTCCCTACCTACCTCCCTCCTTCTCTCGCTCTTTGCGTCTCAGAGCCTCAGCCCCATACCTCTCAGATTGCTGACATATTTCAAGGTGGCCGCTGAACAAACACCAGTAAACCTGATCCCAACAGTCACACTCTGACGCGGAGGTAGAGTTTCCCTTACAGTCACAGACAGACAGACTTCGCACGAAATAACCTTACTGGGAAAAGGTGTGTGTGTGTGTGTGTGTGTGTGTGTGTGTGTGTGTGTGTGTGTGTGTGTGTGTGTGTGTGTGTGTGTGTGTGTGTGTGTGTGTGTGTGTGTGTGTGTGTGTGTGTGTGTGTGTGTGTGTGTGTGTGTGTGTGTGTGTGTGTCACCAATCCCTGACAGTACAGTATTTGATCGAGCTATGGATCTCTTCTTCATAACTCTCAATCAATAAAGGGGCAGCCTCAGTTTCAGCAGGACTTGTTTCAATGTAGGTTTCTGACTAGGATGAGGGCCATAAACTCATAAACTGTCTAGGATCCCGTGATAGCCGAAGTTTGTTTTTCTGTGATGAGTATACTGTTCAGGAATGGTTGTATACAATAAAAGGGGAATTCTACTGCAACTTAATGACAACATCAATGACATCATCAGGTGCCATAGTGTCTGTCTGCGTCTCTTTGTCTGTCACTCCCCCCCCTCTCTCTCTCACTCTTTCTCGGAAGCCTTGAGTAGAGCTATTACACTTAGGGGAGGTCACGTGCGTGCCCGAGTTTCTGTGTACAACTCTATCCTTCTCTCTCTCTCCCTCCTCTATCCCTCCCCCCTCTATCCCTCCCTCTTTCTCCCCCTCTCTCAGGGCCACTCAGACAGGCCAGGCCCATCAATTCCACCTGTCTCCAGTGTAACCTGCCCCAGTCATTACATCTGTCCCTGAGCCATGCCGTAAGTGCACATATCAACGTGCAAATTACAGGAGAGTGGCATACGTTTGTTTTTCTTTAAAAAGGCGATATCCGTCGCACGCAAATGATACACTCATCCTCCCTCACTCCCCTCCCTAGCTTTTCTGTTGACGGAGCCCAAAGAGAAAGAGTCTGAGAGACAAAAGAGAGAGAATAGAGACAAAGACTTGAGTGGTGGAATCTGGGTGGAGGTGTAGAGAGGGGAAAGGTAGGAACATGCCCTCAGAGGGAGGTAATGATAGGACAGAAGGAGAGAGACGAGTGATGCCGTTGTTCTTGAGGCCTGTTTCTCTGGTCAGAAACTGGGCGAATGTAACTGAGAGACCCCTATTATGACATGATCACAAACCATCAATCTACTTCCACAAGGGGTCAAGGTATTATTTGTTGCCAAGACAGTCCGCTTTGTTCAGCTTTGTTCTCTTGTTAAGTTACTTATAATTGAAACAACAAAAGAGCATCAGGAGTTTTGGTTTTAAGTGAAGAGCTCTGCTTGCTTAAGTATTATGGGCTGCAGCTTTGATCTAACTTCCAGCCTACACAGCAGGTTAGTGGGATGTCCAGATTGACAAATCATTATAGATGCGTGGAAATGTAGATGTACAGTGCCTTCAGAAAGTATTCACACTCCTTGACTTTTTCCAAATTTTGTTGTGTTACGGCCTGAAATAAAAATTATTAAATTGAGATTTTGTGTCACTGGCCTACACATACCCCATAACGTCAAAGTCAAATTATGTTTTTAGACATTTTTACTAATTAATTCCAAATGAAAAGCCGAAATGTCAATAAGTATACAACCCCTTTGTTATGGAAAGAATAAATACGTTCAGGAGTAAAAATGTCCTTAATAACAAGTCACATAATAAGTTCCATGGACTCACTCTGTGTGCAATAATAATATTTAACATGATTTTTAAATGACTACCTCATCGCTGTACCCCACACTCTGTAAGGCCCCTCAGTCGAGCAGTGAACTTCAAACACAGATTCAACCGAAAAGATCAGGAGGTTTTCCAAAGCCTTGCAAAAAAGGGCACCTATTGGTAGATAGGTGCCCAACAGACAATGAATATCCCTTTGAGCATGGTGAAGTTATTAATTACACTTTGGCTGGTGTATCAATACACCCAGTCACTACAAAGATGCAGGTGTCCTTCCTAACTCAGTTGCCGGAGATGAAGGACAGTTACAGAGTTTAATGGCTGTGATAGGAGAAAACTGAGGGCCAATGGTGACTTTAAAACAGTTACAGAGTTTATGGCTGTGATAGGAGAAAACTGAGGATGGATAAACAACATTGTAGTCTCTCCACAATATTAACCTAATTGACCGAGTGAAAAGAAGGAAGCCTGTACATAATACAAATATGTGGAGCTAAGCACAGGCAAAGTCCTAGAGGATAACCTGGTTCAGTCTGCTTTTCACCTGACATTTGGAGATGAATTCACCTTTCAGCAGGACCATAGCCTAAAAGACAAGGCTAAATCTGCACTGGAGTTGCTTACCAAGACGACATTGAAGTTTCCTGAGTGGCCTAGTTACAGTTTAGACTTAAATCGGCTTGAAAATTTATGGAAAGACTTGATGGCTGTCTAACAATGATCAACAACCAACTTGACAGAGCTTGAAGAACTTTTAAATGAATCATGTGCAAATATTGTACAATTCAGGTGTGAACAGCTCTTAGAGGCTTACCCAGTGTCACGCCTGCTCCCGCTCCTCCCCAGAATTGCGCACTCCTGCCATCATCATTACGCACACCTGCTTTACCCCCGTCACGCACATTAAATACATTTTTCAACTAAAAAGACGCATAGCTAGCTAAGAAGGAGAAACGTAGACGGTAAGTAACCTTGTCTGAAACCTGAAGACACGCATTGGCTCTCCAAGCTAATGCCTGAGCTTTAACTCAGCCAGCTAACACAGTATTGTGGCAAGCAGGAGACCCGGATTTGAACCCCGGTCAGTCACAAACAGTACATAAACTCAACAAAAAAAGAACGTCCCTTTTCAGGACCATGTCTTTCAAAGATAATTAGCAAAAATCCAAATAACTTCACTCATCTTCATTGTAAAGGGTTTAAACACTGTTTCCCATGCTTGTTCAATGAATCGTGAACAATTAATGAACATGCACCTGCAGAACGGTAGGCAAAGACACTAACAGCTTACACACGGTAGGCAATTAAGGTCACAGTTATGAAAACAAAGGACACTAAAGACGTCTTTCTACTGACTCTGAAAAACACCAAAGGAAATATGCCCGGGGTCCCTGCTCATCTGCGTAAATGTGCCTTAGGCATGCTGCAAGGAGGCATGAGGACTGCAGATGTGGCCAGGGCAATAAATTGCAATGTCCGTACTGTGAGATGCCTAAGACAGCGCTAAGGGAGACAGGACGGACAGCTGATGGTACTCGCAGTGGCAGACCACGTGTAACAACATCTGCAAAGGATCGGTACATCCGAACATCACACCTGCGGGACAGGAACGGGATGGCAACAACAACTGCCCGAGTTACACCAGGAACGCTCAGACTGTCCGCAATAGGCTGAGAGGCTGGACTGAGGGCTTGTAGGCCTGTTGTAAGGCAGGTCCTCACCAGACATCACCGGCAACAACGTCACCTATGGGCACAAACCCACCATCGCTGGACCAGACAGGACTGGCAAAAATTGCTCTTCACTGACGAGTCGCGGTTTTGTCTCACCAGGGGTGATGGTCGGATTCGCATTTATCATCGAAGGAATGAGTGTTACACCAAGGCCTGTACTCTGGAGCGGGATCGATTCGGAGGTGGAGGGTCCGTCATGGTCTGGGGCGGTGTGTCACAGCATCATCGGACTGAGTTTGTTGTCATTGCAGGTAATCTCAACACTGTGCGTTACAGGGAAGACATCCTCCTCCCTCATGTGGTACCTTTCCTGCAGGCTCATCCTGACCCTCCAGCATGACAATGCCACCAGCCACACTGCTCGTTCTGTGCGTGATTTCCTGCAAGACAGGAATGTCAGTGTTCTGCCATGGCCAGCGAAGAGCCCGGATCTCAATCCCATTGAGCACATCTGGGACCTGTTGGATCAGAGGGTGAGGGCTAGGGCCATTCCCCCCAGAATTGTCCGGGAACTTGCAGGTGCCTTGGTGGAAGAGTGGGGTAACATCTTACAGCAAGAACTGGCAAATCTGGTGCAGTCCATGAGGAGGAGATGCACTGCAGTACTTAATGCAGCTGGTGGCCACACCAGATACTGACTGTTACTTTCGATTTTGTTCAGGGACACATTATTAAATTTCTGTTCGTCACATGTCCGTGGAAATTGTTCAGTTTATGTCTCAGTTGTTGAATCTTTTTATGTTCATACAAATATTTACACATGTTAAGTTTGCAGAAAATAAACGCAGTTGACAGTGAGAGGATGTTTATTTGTTTGCTGGGTTTATGACGTAGTCAGTACATTCTCTTTCTCTCTGTCTGTCTTTCAAACCAAAGATAAAAGATAATTCTCCAAACTGACATCATTCCTTCCCTTCACTTACCTTACCTGTACCGTTTGTGAGTGCGTGCACGTGTGTGACCTCACAGCAGTACACATAAACACGAGAGAAGATAAGCTTTCAAAGGAAGTCTTTCACCTGTGTAGTTGTGAAGTTTTGTTTACTATAATACTGTCCCTTTTCTGCTCACCTCCTTCAGCGAGTATGGAGTAAGACTGTAAGTAACCCGAGTGCCCCTCTTACCCTTTTCAACACGCTCAATTCCAACAACGACAAACTTCCCCTCGTCTCAGGAAGAGTGACAAGCCCTAATCCTTTCTTTCTTCTGAGAGAAATGTACGTCTGAAATTAACACTGTGTGCTATGAAAATGTAGTGCTGAAAAATAGTAGGTGAAGTCAACCCAAAACAATAACACTCTAAATTCCTCATGACCAGAGTGGTGTAAGATGCTTTCAGCAACATTTAGGTCATATCATTATCCAACATGCCTGTGTATTTCACCTATATCTAATTATTCTCAGTCGGTATTCGCACCAATAAGATCAGGAATCACTCAAATTGAGGCTAAAGTAAGACAAACATACACAGATGATGGCAACACACTTTCCACTTCCTGCAATTTGCACACCAGTCATGGCGGGTCCTTTTCCTTGAGCACTGTAATTTCCTTGGCAGGCTCTTCAATGACATCCTGTTGTCAGTGAGTGTAGGCCTACATCTGAGGAGGACACGTTTCTTTGATGGACCGAGACATCACACAGGACAGTGAAGACATACACTAGTAGTCTGTCCTGAAATAATAACACCTGAATGGAGGGAAAAACGGCAGGAAATTGTGGTATTTCTTTGGTCTCTTTTGTAAGAGCACTTGTAAGGTTCTGCTTTTCTTTTCTTGGTCAACCTTGTGTTTTCTTTGTGTTCTTGAACGTAGCCCTGTTTCGTTGTGTTCTGGAACGTAGCCCTGTCTTTCATTTTTGTTCATTGATTTCACCTGTGTTTGTTTCTCAGCTGGTCTCATTAGCTCCCTATTTAGTTCAGTTCTATCTGTTTGTATGGTTGTGAGGTATTGTTTGTTTTTGACTGTCTACCTGTGTTTGACCATTGCCTGACTGTGACCACGATTCCTGCCTTCTGTGAAGGCGTAATAAACATCTGCTGCGTTCTGCGTGTTAATCTACACCTTTTTCTCCCTGCGATTCATTACAGCACTGTTGTTATTGTTTGTCGGCTTGAGATCCCTCAAACAACTACTTTTAGAAGCAGCGGGATGATGACGACACTGGTTCTGCCATTTAATGGTCCCACAAGGCACTACAGAGGGTAGTGCGTACGGCCCACTACGTCACTGGCGCCAAGATTCCTGCCATCCAGGACCTATATACCAGGCGGTGTCAGAGGAAGGCCCTAAAAATTGTCAAAGACTCCAGAGGCCCTAGTCATAGACTGTTCTCTCTGCTACCGCATGGAAAGCACTACCAGAGCGCCATGTCTAGGTCCAAAAGGCTCCTTAACAGCTTCTACCCCGAAGCCATTAGACTGCTAAACAGTTCACCAGACTATTCGCATTGACCCCTTTCTTTATGCTGCTGCTATTCGCTGTTTTTTATCTATGCAGTCACTTTACCCCTACCTACATGTATATTTTACCTCGATAATCTGTACCCCTGCACACTGACTCAGTACCGATACCCCCCTATATATAGCCTCGTTATTGTTATGTTATTGTGTTTTTTGTCTTACTATAGTTTATTCGATTATTTATAAAAGAATTTGGGAAATATTCTAGTACTTTAAAAACAATTCTGCATCGTTGGTTAAGGGCTTGCAAGTCAGCAATTCTCAAGTCTAAACCTGTTTCGGTGCGTGTGACAAATACAATTTGATTTTATTGCTATACAATTATTATTAGAGTTTTACAATGAACTTTTGGTCACCCTACATTATGTTGTGATCCGTTGCTGTCAATGTCATAAGAATAATTGTATTGTCCATCCGAGGATGGAAATTTGCCTTTTTGCCTCAACTCACCAGTATTAGTATACAAGTATGTATGGTATAAGGTAAAGTTTAACTGGTAAGAATCTAAGAGCCATGCACAATACTGTTGTTGCAGCTAAAAGGAAAGAGGACACCAATGAATAGAAAAAAACATTCTAACACAAGTTGGTGACTTAACCTGTTAACTCATCCACCACAATGGACCAGAGATTTATGTTCTAGCTGACCCACTGACCTTCTGCAGGGAAGAAGGCATGTGGTCATCCCTCATCCAGCCACACAACAGACAGGGAGGTTCTTCCTGTGAGGGTGTGTACAGGTCAATGTGTTGGTCTGGACAATGGAGAATGGGACTACTCATTCAGAGTGATAGATACACCCACACACACACATGCATGCATGTATACACACACACACTCTTTCTCTGACTGGCATACACACACAAATCATATACTCTCTCTTGTGCATAGACACAAACCTACTCACACTGTTTCTTACACAAGCACACTGTCTCTCTCTCTCTCTCTCTCCCTCTCTCGCACACACACACACACCACTCTGCTTAGGATACAGACGCAGGGAACAACAATAGCTCTGTGACCCATGTCTAGAGTTGACATAAGCAAACAGGAAAAGATCCCCCTTTTGTGGAGGAGGGTATTCCTGAGATGAGGTCATTTAGGGGAAAGAGAGATAGGGGGTAGGGTGGAAGAGAGTAGGGTATAGGGGTTGTAACATCCCCAGGGGGTAATAACCAGCAAAACACCCCCTTAGTAGGTGAAGAAACTCACAACGACCCAAAACGACCAACAAAAACAACTCGGACACCTCCTGTCCATCGCTGACCAATCAGAAAGGACCAGGAAGCCAGCCCCCATAGCAGAGAAACAGAAATGTTGCGACCCGAGACAATAAACAAAAACACCTGTGACACCTAGGCCATTACCTGCAGGTGAAAAGTTGATTGTTTATCACAACACCTCGCTTTCATCTCATCTCTCCACTTTCACTTTGCATTTTACCAAATCATAAGATAAGTTGTCTATTGTTCTGCTTGTCAACTTTGGAAAGTGCGTCTTGGTCCATCATGACAGTTCTGGTATTAGGGAACTCTGTGACAGGCTTTCAATTGGAGGTTCAGCATTCTAAGTTTATGCTTCTTTTTTTTCTTACTTCTAAATGGCTATTCTGCCCCGGTTTCCCAAAAAATATATAATTCCTTGAGAAAAACTCCATTATGTAATTAAATCTGTATCTGTGTCTTATTACCATCTCTGAAGAATGAATCAAAGTCACATTCTTACAGGTGTCGCAGTTAAATAACAAGAAAATGGTATAAGTTGTATAAAGTGAATCATTTGCATGATACAACTACTATTATTTAAACACACACACAGAAACACAAACACCAACACAGCACACCAGTCGATGGTGAGAGGAGATAGAGGGGTTGATGGATGAGGAGGATAGAGGGAGGAAGAGGAAGGGAAAATAAGACTGGAGCAGGAAAGAAGGGAGGATGAGGGATGGACAGATCCCCCTCTCTCCTCCCTGATGTGATAGAGGTTCTCTGATGACACAGATAACCTCTGACTGGACAGGGGGAGGGGAGAACTGGAGGAGGGGAGGGAGGGAACAGGAGTATCAGACAGTGGGTGTCTTTATCATTGTGTGTGTGTGTGTGTGTGTGTGTGTGTGTGTGTGTGTGTGTGTGTGTGTGTGTGTGTGTGTGTGTGTGTGTGTGTGTGTGTGTGTGTGTGTGTGTGTGTGTGTGTGTGTGTGTGTGTGTGTGTGTAAATACCACACAAATTATAGAAATGACAGGCTATTTTGACACTGACAAACTGAGAATCTGAGATCAATAAAAACGATCTTGTCTTGAACCCATCAATGTTATAGGCCTGTATTGTACAATATGAGGAGGAAATTATAGTCCTAAAAATGCTTTCCAGTTTCATTGACTCACCCGATGATGTGCAGCTCACTTGCCGGCGATAGCCAATGCGTTTATGCCAAAAGCCTACCTCTTTCATAAAACAATATTTGCTCAATAGGCCTATTTGGAAGTTAATAAAATATTTTGGTAGCCTACAGCAGACAGATTAGAGCCTTCTCTTTTCAGCAAGAGCCATTTAATTTCCAACCAGTGTTTTCCTGAGATTGTATTTGAAATAGCCTATTGCTAAAGGCCTGTTTTGTCTGCATGCTTCCCACTAACAAATTCCTGCCGTTCCCAAATGCCTTGTTAATGGGCTGCACAGAATCCACTGCTAGGCTATTTCTTAAAATAAGCTATTGGTCCTCCGTGCCTAAATTATAGGCCTCCTTGGCTACTCATGGGGAAGTAAGTATACTATTCTGAATTATTTAATTTATTTTTCAACAGATTCTAGAACTTTGGCAAATGTATTTAAATTCATCAGGTGTACTGCAGCACCTCCAGCATCCTTCCCTCGGCTATGATTCTATAATATGTTGTTGTTTTGGCTATGTACTCCAGTACTTTAGTGAAAAATGTACAGGCACAAATATCATACCCCCCCAAAAATGCTAACCTCCACTGTTATTGTAATGGTGAGAGGTTAGCATGTCTTGGGGGTATGATATTTGTGCTTCTGTAACTTTCTCACAATTTACGATTAATTCAGGATTATCCGTAATGATGGTATAACCCATATTAATGTAGAAGTGTTTAGAAACATATTATATTCTTATTTACAATACAAGTGACTCCAAAATGACACAATACATGATTTACCATTCATTTATCTTGGGCACAAAATAATCTGAAGCACAACCAAAACAAACAGCAAATGCATCAAACAAATTTGTAGATTCACATGCCTGATGTAATCATTGCGTGATATGGGACCAAATACTTTAATACACATACATTGCCTTCGGAAAGTATTCAGACCCCTTGACTTTTTCTAAATTTTGTTACGTTACAGCCTTATTCTAAAATTGATTAAATAGTTGTTTTTTTCACAGCATTCTACACACAATACCCCATAATGACAAAGCGAAAACAGGTTTTTAGAAATGTTCGCAAATGTATTTTTCAAAAAGAAAAAAGAAATACCTAATTTACATACAGTACCAGTCAGAAGTTTGGACACACCTACTAATTTTGGAGTTTTCTTAATTTTTTACTATTTTCTACATTGTAGAATAATAGTGAAGATATAAACACTACGAAATAACACATATGGAATCATGTAGTAACCAAAAAAGTGTTAAACAAATCATTCTCTCAACCAGCTTCATGAAGTAGTCACCTGGAATGCATTTCAATTAACAGTGCAGATTAGGTGAACAGCTGATCTCCGCATGTGTGGTTCCCACCGTGAATCTAGGAGGAGGAGGTGTGATGGTGTGGGGGTGTTTTTCTGGTGACACAGTCTGTGATTTTTTTAGAATTCAAGGCACACTTAACCAGCATAGCTACCACAGAATTCTGCAGTGATACGCCATCCCCTCTGGTTTGCGCTTAGTGGGATCATTTGTTTTTCAACAGGATACTTACCCAACACATTGCCAGGCTGTGTAAGAGCTATTTGACCAAGAAGGAAAGTGATGGAGCGCTGGATCAGATGACCTGACCTCCACAATCACCCTACCTCAACTCAATTCAGATGGTTTGGGATGAGTTGGAACACAGAGTGAAGAAAAAGTAGCCAACAAGTACTCAGCATATGTGGGAACTCCTTCAAGACTGTTGGAAAAGCATTCCAGCTGAATCTGGTTGATAGAATGCCAAGAGCATGCAAAGCTGTCATCATGGCAAAGGGTGGTTACTTTGAAGAATCTAAAATATATAATATACATTATATTGATTTCTTTAACACTTTTGTGGTTACTACATGATTCCATATGTGTTATTTCATAGCTTTGATGTCTTCACTATTATTCTACAATGTGGAAAATAGCAAAAAGAAAGAAAAACTCTTGAATGAGTAGGTGTGTCCAAACTTTTGACTGGTACTGCAAGTATTCAGACCCTTTGCTATGAGACTTGAAATTGAGCTCAGGTGCATCCTGTTTTCATTGATTATCCTTGAGATTTTTCTACAACTTGATTGGAGTCCACCTGTGGTAAATTCAATTGATTGGACATGATTTGTAAAGGCACACACCTGTCTATATAAGGTCCCACAGTTGACAGTGCATGTCAGAGCAAATACCAAGCCATGAGGTCGAAGGAATTGTCTGTAGAGTTCCGAGACAGGATTGTGTTGAGGCACAGATCTGGGGAAGGGTACCAAAAACATTCTGCAGCATTGAATGTCCCCAAGAACACAGTGGCCAGCATCATTCTTAAATGGAAGAAGTTTGGAACCCCCAAGACTCTTCCTAGAGCTGGCCGCCTGGCCAAACTGAGCTATCGAGGGAGAAGGGCCTTGGTCAAGAAGGTGACCAAAAACCCAATGGTCACTCTGACAGAGCTCTAGAGTTCCTCTGTGGAGATGGGAGAACCTTCCAGAAGGACAAACATCTCTGTAGCACTTCACCAATCAGGCCTTTATGGTAGAGTGGCCAGACGGAAGCCACTCCTCAGTAAAAGGCACTTGACAGCCCACTTGGAGTTTGCCAAAAGGCACTTAAAGAGTCTCAGACCATGAGAAACAAGATTGTCTGATGAAACCAAGATTGAACTCTTTGGCCTGAATGCCAAGTGTCACATCTGGAGGAAACCTGGCACAATCCCTACAGTGATGCATGGTGTTGGCAGCATCATGCTGTGGGGATGTTTTTCAGCAGCAGGGACTGGGAGACTAGTCAGGATCAAGGCAAAGATGAATGTAGCAAAGTACAGAGATCCTTGGTGAAAACCTGCTCCAGAGCGCTCAAGACCTCAGACTGGGGCGAAGGTTGGCCTTCCAATAGGACAACGACCCTAAGCACACAGCCAAGACAACACAGGAGTGGCTTCAGGACAAGTCCCTGAATGTCCTTGAGTGGCCCAGCCAGAGCCCGGACTTGAACCATATCGAACATCTCTGGAGAGACCTGAAAATGGTTGTGTAGCAACGCTTCCTATCCAACCTGACCGAGGTTGAGAGGATCTGCAGAGAAGAATGGTAGAAACTCCCCAAATACAGGTGTGCCAAGCTTGTAGCGTCATACCCAAGAATAATCAAGGCTGTAATCGCTGCCAAAGGTGCTTCAACCAAGTACTGAGTAAAGGATCTGAATACTTATGTAAACGTGTGTGTGTGTGTGTGTGTGTGTGTGTGTGTGTGTGTGTGTGTGTGTGTGTGTGTATATATATATATATATATATATATATATTTTTTTTTTTTAATAAATTAGCAAACTTTTCTAAAAAAACAGTTTTTTCTTTGTCATTGTGGGGTATTATGTGTAGATTGATGAGAAAAACAAACAATTTAATCAATTTTAGAATAACGAAATGTGGAAAAAGTCAAGAGGTCTGAATACTTTCTGAATGACCTGTATAAGTCAATTTGTCCCAATACTTTTGGTCCCCTAAAATGGGGGCGGGACTATTGTACGTACAAAAAGTGCTTTCATTTCTAAACGGGTCACCCAACATGGATTTTAATACCCTGAAATTAAAATTAAGTCTGCACTTTAACCTCAAAGTCATTTTATAATTTAAAATCCAAAGTTCTGGAGTACAGAGCCAAAACACTGTTGGACTTCACTGTAAGTAATTGCTATGACATTAATGCTATCAGAGTGAGTTAGGATCTTGTTTACTTTCAAATCTTGTGTGTAAATATATAGCCTCAAATCATTATAGATTGAAATTTAGCCTACGAAAACCTACTCTTCCATCCAGAAATTCACCAATAGACAGTGCTCTCAAGACTCTGGAGGTTGTCTTGGAAGTGATTTTTGATGTCCAGCTAAAGAAGGCTGGAGCTTATAGCCGTGCCACAGTGTTTCTTTGCCCATACAGTCATTGCCTTCAAAATTCAAGTTGATGTGTAGTACCCTATCCGTAGAAAGAGTTGTGTGCTTTAACTGTAGGGGTAACCATGGTGCTGGAGAGCAGAAATGTCTGAGAAAGGCAGGTTGAGGTTGCCAGGATCACAGTAGTACAGAAGGTGTCGTATGCTGAGGCAGTGAAGAGACTAGTAGAAGAAAATAGGTCCATGGCGAGGGATCCTAAGAGGCTCCCTGTGAGTAGGCCGAGGCCAATAGAGTGGGATAGGAATAACATGTGCTTCAGTAAGGTTGGTTTATTAGCTATCATAGCCATGGTTTTCAACTGTACTGCTGAAATGGAATGTAAATCACAGAAAATAGATGTTCTGGTGACAGCTGCAGAGAAGTACTTGGGTGTAAGAGATTTTACGGCAAAAGAGTTACAAGGTGTGTTGAATGATATCGTCCTGTCCTCCCAGGATGTCAGCCTGGTGTGGGATTAGATAGGGCCAAGTAGTGGAATAGTGGTGAGGTTTTTTAATTGGTGTAGGGTTAGTTGATTGACAGGCATTTTCCCTGTCCTTTTCTTTTCCCTTTTTGTGCCACAAAATGTAATGAATTCACACTCCAGAATATAACATGGAAAGACAGGGCTAGATAAGAGAAATTGATTAACAGGGAGGCCTCATACTCCAGTACAGTAGGCGGTGGTGTACGCACCTTTCAGTTGTTTGCGATGGGCCAATAGATATTTTAAGGAAGGCGGGCGCTTCATCAATTCGACTGGGAGTGCAATGGCGAAAGCAGAAGCAATGCGTTGATTCTGTTGGTGCTTGTGAAGGTAGAGGAAATGAGTGGAATACTGTAACATCTAAGAATGGAGCTAAAAGGGCTAAAGTTTTAAATCAAGATAAGCCTCGGTACAACTATGCCTCATTCCTTGTTAGAGTGCGATTCATGAGCAAGGATGTTTTGCGGTCACAAAGATGGCGAATGATGCATTGGGAGAAGTGGAGTCAGAGTGACCAGGAGTGCTATGATGTTGATTTCATGTGTGTAAAAAGAACAAAAGGAGAAAGAACTGGGGATGTACAAATTATCGACACATGAAGTGGAATGCTATTATCCGAGTAGGGCACCAATAAAAGGTGTCATATCTGGCGTCTCGATGGATATTGAGGCTTCATGGTTTAAGATGAACATGCCAGGAATAGTTCATTCACGTCACTTAACCTAAACTGGGAATGGAAAGAAGGAGGAAAGCCTTTCTGTAATATTGATGTTTGCTGAAGAAGTTCTCCCGACCCATGTAAAAGCTGAGATATATGAGATATGCGGTGCGAGCTTATGTACAAAAGCCACTTCAATGTCATAAATGTAAAACGTTTGGCCACGTGTCAAGTGTTTGCAAATGGAATATCATTGTTGACGAGTTTGAGGATGAACTGTGCTGCAATTGTGATGGGAATCACATTCCAAATTTTCCTGGGTGCCCTGTTAGGGTGAAGGTGGTCAAGGTAGGAATGATCGGGGCTGTCGAGAAGGTCTCCTATACAGAGGCAGTGAAAATTGTTGAAGCAGTGAGTAGAGATGATGAAGCTATGGTAGTGGATGATGCCCAACAGTCTGTGGATGTCAGTCAGTGGAGAGATCCTAAAATACTAATCCTGAAGAAGGTCGATTTTGTAGCATTCATTGCGCAGGTGATTAATTGTACAGGACAAACTAACAAAAAAATTGAAGAAATCATTGTGAAAGTGGCTAAAAGGTTCTTGTATCTCTAGGATTTCACAGCTGAAACATTGCAGGGAATACAAAGATGGCGCCGAAGAACATGGCTGACGTTTTACATTCTCCCAACCAGTTGTGCTATTTTGTTATTTTTATTGTGTAACTTATTATTTGACTTTTTGTGTACATAATGTTGCTGCTACCGTGTCTCTTATGACCGAAAATAACTTCTGGACATCAGAAAAGCGATTACTCACCGCAGACTGGATGAAACACTTTCCTTTAATGACTCCGACGAGAAGGATATCCTGCTTTCACTGGAACAGGCCAGATCCACGCCTTTTGCGTGAAGAAAAGACGCAGGAAAAGAGGACAGAGATCGGGATCCTTCTGAGAAGCCGGAGGCGAGCTAGTATCTCCCAATGTCTTCCATTCTCCTTGCTAACGTGCAATCGTTAGAAAATAAAATTGATGACCTACTATTAAGATTATCCAATCAACGGGACATTAAAAACTGTAACATCTTCAAATCAAATCAAATTCTATTTGTCACATACACATGGTTAGCAGATGTTAATGCGAGTGTAGCGAAATGCTTGTGCTTCTAGTTCCGACCATGCAGTAGTATCTAACAAGTAATCTAACAAATTCACAACAACTACCTTATACACACAAGAGTAAAGGAATGAATACAAGTATGTACATATACATATATGGATGAGCGATGGCTGACCGGCATAGGCAAGATGCAGTAGATGGTATGGAGTACAGTATATACACATATATATATATGAGATGAGTAATGTAGGATATGTAAACATTATATAAATGGCATTGTTTAAAGTGGCTAGTGATACATTATTTCATCCAATTATAATTATTAAAGTGGCTAGAGATTTGGGTCGATGGCCGAACGGCATAGGCAAGATTCAGTAGATGGTTGTATACAGTGTATACATTTGATATGAGTATGTCGGATACGTAAACATTATATACAAAATTGTTTAAAGTGGCTAGTGATACATTGTTACATCCAATTTCTATGTTTAAAGTGGCTAGAGATTTAAGTCAGTATGTTGGCAGCAGCCACTCAATGTTAGTGATGGCTGTTTAACAGTCTGATGGCCTTGAGGTAAAAGCTGTTTTTCAGTTTCTCAGTCCCAGCTTTGATGCACCTGTACTGACCTCGCCTTCTGGATGATAGCGGGGTGAACAGGCAATGGCTCGGGTGGTTGTTGTCCTTGATGATCTTTTTGGCCTTCCTGTGACATCGGGTGGTGTAGGTGTCCTGAAGGGCAGGTAGTTTACCCCCGGTGATGCGTTGTGCAGTCCTCACTACCCTTTGGAGAGCCTTACGGTTGTGGGCGGAGCAGTTGCCGTACCAGGCAGTGATACAGCCCGACAAGAGACGTGGCTGAACAAAGAAACTGACAATATAGAGCTGGTGGGATTTTCCATGCACCGGCAGAACAGAGACACTACCTCGGGTAAGACAAGGGGTGGGGGTGTGTGTCTTTTTGTCAATAACAGCTGGTGCGCGATGTCTAATATTAAAGAAGTCTCGAGGTATTGCTCGCCTGAGGTAGAGTACCTTATGATAAGCTGTCGACCACACTATCTACTAGAGGTCGACCGATTAATTAGGGCCGATTTCAAGTTTTCATAACAATCTGCATTTTTGGACGCCGATTATGGCCAATTACATTGCATTCCACGAGGAAACCGCGTGGCGGCTGACCACCTGTTACATGAGTGCAGCAAGGAGCCATGGTAAGTTGCTAGCTAGCATGAAACGTATCTTATAAAAAACAATCAATCTTCCCATAATCACTAGTTAACTACACATGGTTGATGATATTACTAGGTTAACTAGTTTGTCCTGCTTTGCATATAATCAATGCAGTGCCTGTTAATTTATCATCAAATCACAGCCTACTTCACCAAACGGGGGATGATTTAACAAAAGCACATTCGCAAAAAAAGCACAATCGCTGCATGAATGTACCTAACCATAAACATCAATGCATCAATGCATCAATGGGATTAGCCCCTTTTTTAAAAATTTTGCCTAAAATGACATACCCAAATCTAACTTCCTGTAGCTCAGGCCCTGAAGCAAGGATATGCATATTCTTGGTACCATTTGAAAGGAAACAGTTTATGGAAATGTGAAAGGAATGTAGTATAATATAACACAATAGATCTGGTAAAAGATAATACAAAGAAAAAAACAACCTTTCTTTTTTGTACCATCATCTTGAAAATGGAAGAGAAAGGCCATAATGTATTATTACAGCTCAGGTGTAATTTAGATTTTGGCCACTAGATGGCATCAGTGTATGTGCAAAGTTTTAGACTGATCCAATGAATCATTGCATTTCTGTTAAAAATGTTGTATCAAGACTCCCCAAATGTGCCTCATTTGTTTATTAATAACTTTTCATGTTCAAAATTGTGCACTCTCCTCAAACAATAGCATTGTATTCTTTCACTATAATAGCTACTGTAAATTGGACAGTGCAGTTAGATTAACAAGAATTTAAGCTTTCTGCCAATATCAGATATGTCTATGTCCTGGGAAATGTTCTTACATATCCCAACCAGAAGCCATGGATTACAAGCAACATCTGCATCGAGCTAAAGGCTAGAGTCGCTGCTTTCAAGGAGCAGAAGACTAATCTGTACGCTTATAAGAAATCCCGCTATGCCCTCAGATGAACCACCAAACAAGCAAAGCGTCAACACAGGATTAAGATTGAATCCTACTAAACCAGCTCTGACGCTCGTCAGATGTGGCGGGGCTTGAAAACTATTACGGACTACAAAGGGAAACCCAGACTCGAGCTGCCCAGTGATGCGAGCCAACCAGACGAGCTAAAAGCCTTTTATGCTCACTTCGAGGCAAGCAACACTGAAGCATGCACGAGAACACCAGCTGTTCTGGATGACAATGTGATAACGCTCTCGGTAGCCGATGTATACAAAACCTTTAAACTGGTCAACATTCACAAAGCCGCTGGGCCAGACAGATTACCAGGACGTGTACTCAAAGCATGCGCGGACCAACTGTCAAGTGTCTTCACTGACATTTTCAACCTCTCCCTGACTGAGTCTGTAATACCTACATGTTTCAAGCAGACCACCATAGTCCCTGTGCCCAAGGAAGCGATGGTAACCTGCCTAAATGATCACCGCCCCATGGCACTCACGCCGGTAGCCATGAAGTGCTTTGAATGGCTGGTCATGGCTCACATCAACAGCATCCTCCCGGACACCCTAGACCCACTCCACTTCGCATACCGCCCCAACAGATCCACAGATGACGCAATCTCAATCGCACTCCACACCGCCCTTTCTCACCTGGACAAAAGGAACACCTATGTGAGAATGCTGTTCATCGACTACAACTCAGAGTTCAACACCATAGTGCCCACAAAGTTCCTCACTAAACTAAGAACTCTGGGACTAAACACCTCCCTCTGCAACCACCTGACGGGCCGCCCCCAGGTGGTAAGAGTAGGCAACAACACGTCTGCCACGCTGATCCTTAACACTGGGGCCCCTCAGGGGTGTGTACTTAGTCTCCTCCTGTATTCCCTGTTCACCCACGACTGTGTGGCCAAACACAACTGCAACACCATCATTAAGTTTGCTGACAACACAAAAGTGGTAGGCCTGATCAATGATGAGACGGCCTATAGGGCGGAGGTCAGAGAACTGGCATTGTGGTGCCAGGACAATAACCTCTCCCTCAATGTGAGCAAGACAAAGGAGCTGATTGTGGACTACAGGAAAAGGCGGGCCGAAAAGGCCCCCATTAACATTGACGGGGCTGTAGTGGAGCGGGTCGAGAGTTTCAAGTTCCTTGGTGTCCACATCACCAACAAACTATCATGGCCCAACCATACCAAGACAGTCGTGAAGAGGGCACAATAAAACCTTTTCCCCCACAAGAGACTGAAAAGATTTGGCATGGGCCCCCAGATCCTCAAAAGATTATACAGCTGCACCATCGAGAGCATCCTGACCGATTGCATCACCGCCTAGTATGGCAACTCCTCGGCATCCGACCGTAAGGCGCTACAGATGGTAATGCGAACGGTCCAGTACATTACTGGGGCCACGCTTCCTGCCATCTAGGACCTATATAATAGGCGGTGTCAGAGGAAAGCCCATAATATTGTCAGAGACTCCAGTCACCCAAGTTATAGACTGTTTTCTCTGCTACCGCACAGCAAGCGGTACCGGAGCGCCAAGTCTAGGACAAAAAGGCTCCTCAATAGCTTCTACCCCCAAGCCTTCAGACTGCTGAAGAATTCATAAAAATCGCCTGTATATAGCCTCGTTATTGTTATTCTTATTGTGTTACTTTTTATTATAAATTTTTATTTTAGCCTACTTGGTCAATATTTTATTCTTCTTGAACTGCACTGTTGGTAAAGGGCTTGTAAGTAAGCATTTCACGGGTAAAGTCTACACCTGTTGTATTCGGTGCATGAGGCAAAGAAAGTTTGATTTAATTTGATTTGAAGATGCTTCCCCCTCTCAGGCCCCAAAGCCTGTGTAGGGATCTGAGTACATTTGACTAAGTGAAGGAGGACATTGACCTTTGTTTAGTTTTTTTAGGATAATATGTGGAAATTATTTTTGTTGTTATATTATTATTATTTTTTGTATATTTTTGTTAACGTATTTTAGTTTTTACCCCACCCAATAGGTGGCGGCGATATACCTTTTGCTATGTAGTCTGTCAATAAATCCCGAAAGAAGAAGAAGAAGACATTTTAAGAAGAAGGTGATGTTTGGTCGGATCCAGAAAGTCATATCCAAACAATTATTTAAGTCTTTGACACAACTTTTCTTATTACGGAATTCAAGAACAGTCACTTCTAAAATGTCTTTCCAGTACCCAAATGCTTACCGTGACGAGGCAGTTGTAAGTAACAGGCTAGCTTGTCATGTCGCTTTCAAGTGAATGTGGAGGAGCTAGCCACTTGCTAGCTTGCCATGTACCGGTACTTGCTAACTAGCTAGCGCTCTTTGTTTATTTGGATAGTTTGAGGCTACTAAAATAAGTTGGCATTTGAACACATGCACATTGCTAGCTATGAACCGAGTTTGCGAGCTAACAAATGAACATTAGCTAGCTAACTGTTAGCGTGTAGCATAATGTTACCGGAATGGATAACCAAACTTCAAATGAATGAATTAGCCAGCTAGCTAGTCTTCGTTCGCCTTTTGTTGGCTTTGTCTCATGTTAGCTAGCTGATAGCAAAGCTTTTGCATAGGCTGGCTAGCTAGCAAGCTAACCTTAGCGCTGTCATGTTATCGCATAACGTCCAGCAGCAAATGATGAATGATCAAAGTTGTTGGGTGACTGCTGCCGCACATTATGGATTTCACCCGCTTGTTACTTCTCACAGGTGGATGACTACCATGGCAATAAGATTCCAGACCCGTACAGTTGGCTGGAGGACCCAGACAGCGAAAAGACGCAGGTAAACGCCCATTTGCCATTCATTCAACACTGGTTGAAGGAATGTTATCGCAATGTTACCAGTTGGTTTCAGTCATGGAGTCCTTAGTCGGGATCAATATTTTCAATTCTGATGAAATTCACATTGATTTGTATGTTATTACTTTTATCAAGGTATAATAAAGTTAGCTGAGTTGGTCACTATAGATTGTGCCACTGCCAACTCCTCCCCACAATCAAGAGGGTTAAAAAAACGGAAATAAAATTTGAGTCACCAACTCAGCACATCTACCTAAAATGTCCAACCACTATTGACATACCTACGGTGTCAGTAGCCTAAGGTTGCAACCAGCACCACCACCTGTGAGGTAGTAGTCATTGCATTTATATTGAGATGCCTTGTTTCTTCCCAGGCTTTTGTCAATGCTCAGAACCAGCTGACACTGCCCTACTTGGAGCGCTGTGAGGTGCGGGACCTATTCAAGGAGCGCATGACGGAGCTTTACGACTACCCCAAATACAGCTGCCCCTTCAAGAGGGGGAGCAGGTGAGAGGAGTAGGGCTGGGTTTGGGTCAAGGTTAGCGAGCACGTCCAACCCGCTTGCTTACAGCTAAACTAGGGTCAGACAGCCATCCTTTGTAAATTAAGAAACTGCGGATATGGCTCTGAAAATTTCCTCAATCCAGGGATGAGAAAGGTGTCTCATTATACCAACTGTTACACTGAGAATAATGAATGACTCTTAGTTTTCTGGAAAACTGTCCACAGCAGTCATTCCGAACCTAGTGCAGCTGTAAGCAAGCAGGTCGGATCTGCTGGCTAGGTCAAGGTGTGGGAGTTTTGAGGAGCTTTGCACGATCTAGCTGCCCCTTGGAAGGGGGCTTTCCATCAAATTGGTTTGGTGCATTTTTTGTTGTGCTTATTATGCTTTTGTTTGGACTGGTGTGAACACTGCACTCAGGAACGCACTAAACAATCCACCATGGTTCGCTCAAAAAGGGTTGTAATGGTTTGATTCAATTTGAACCCTGGTGCAGTGTGCTGCATGTGAGAGAAAAATAACCAGAGTTATTTACTATTATTGGTGGTTTGACTGCGAGCATTTGATGAAATGCACACAGCATCATAACTTGAGATCTCTGAAACGTTCTGTGAGTAGCAGCGCATTTATGAGCGCGTCCTATGCAGATTAGGGGAGACGAGGTCGATACAGGGGTTATAGGCTTTTGAATATAGCCTATTCACGTTGGAGTTGGCGCATGTATTTCTCTGTTTCCTCTTGCATGTTGGAAGATCAAAGTGAAAGTAATTTGAAGATTGGGACACACAAGTGATGCTTCATGATAATCATAAATGGATTTAACAAAAGACATGCATGGACACGTGGTTTTGTTTAGGAATTTTTGTTTGACATTTTTTCAATGTGAAACCAACCAGACTAAAATGTAAATAATAACAAATAGGCGATCTCTGATTCGAACTGTAGCTCAAAACTGTGTAAAAACTCCCTGAGAGGCTCAGGGGGACTTGTCTCTTGGAATACTGGGTAGTGCGGTTCCATTGATGTCTGGCTCACATTCTTGGCCCCCTCTGCAGGTATTTCCACTTTTACAACACGGGTCTCCAGAACCAGAGTGTGATGTATGTTCAGGAGAGCCTGGAGGCAGAGCCCACAGTCTTTCTGGACCCAAACACTTTCTCTGAGGATGGGACTGTTGCTTTACAAGGTGGGGAACTGACATGTGTTCAAACAATATTAATATTTAAAACACATTTGTGTAGAATAGTTTCTTTATTGACAGTACTGCACAGATGGCCATTGTCTTCATGATATATTCTCTATTAACAATCAATGTGTGTCGCTCACTGTATACTATATTGTCTAGCCGGACATGCAAGGCTATATGTGTATTCAGAAAGTATTCACACCCCTTGACTTTTTCCACATTTTTGTTGTGCTACACCCTGAATTTAAAATGGATTAATTTGAGATTTGTCACTGGCCTACACACAATACCCCATAATGTGGAATTATGTTTTTTGACATTTTTACAAATTAATTAAAAATGAAAAGCTGAAATGTCTTCAATAAGTATTCAACCCCTAATGTTATGGCAAGCTTGTATAACTTCAGGAGTGAAAATAGCCTAAAGTCACAAGTTGCATGGACTCTTTGTGCAGTAATAGTGTCACTTTTTTCTTTTATCACTACCTCATCTCTGTACCCAACACACAAAATTATGTATTTGAGCAGAGAATTTCAAATACAGATTCAACCACAAAGACCAGGAAGGTTTTCCAATGCCTCACAAAGAAGGGCACCTATTGGTAGATGTGTGTGAAAAGAAAAAGATATTGAATATCCCTTTTGAGCATGATGAAGTTATTAATTACACTTTGGATGATGTATCAATACACCCAGTCGCTACAAAGATACAGGCGTCCTTCCTAACTCCGTTGCCAGAGAGGAAGGAAACCGCTCAGGGATTTCGGAGTTTAATTGCTGTGATAAAGTAAAACTGAGGATGGGTCAACAACATTGTAATGACTCCACAATACTAACCTAATTGACAGTGAAAAGAAAGCCTGTACAGAATAAAACATATTCCAAAGCATGCATCCTATTTACAACAAGGCACTGAAAGTACTACTGCAAAAAATGTGGCAAAGCAATTAACTGTTTGTCCTGAATACAAAGCGTTATGTTTGGGGCAAATCCAATACATGTTACTGAGTACCACTCTCCATATTTTCAAGCATTGTGGTAGCTGCATCAGGTTATGGGTATGCTTGTAATCATTAAGGACTAGGGAGTTTTTCAGAATGGAGCTAAGCACAGGCAAAATCCTGAAGGAAAACCTGGTTGTCTGCTTTTCACCAGACACTGGGAGATGTATTCACCTTTCAGCAGGACAATAACCTAAAACACAAGGCCCAATCTACACTGGAGTTGCTTACCACAAGACCGTGAATGTTCCTGAGTGGCCGAGTTACAATTGACTTACATCTACTTAAGTCTATGGCATGACCTGAAAAATGGTTGTCTTGCAATGATCAACGATCAATTTGACAGAGCTTTAAGTATTTTGAAAATAATAATGGGCAAATGTTGTACAATCCAGGTGTGGAAATCTCTTAGACTAAAAAAAGAAAGCCTAACCACTGCTTATACAAAGTATTGACTCAGGGGTGTGAATACTTATGTAAATTAGATTTCTGTATTTCATACATTTTGCTACATTTTGGATAAAAAAATTAAAAACGTGTTTTCACTTCGTTATTATGGGTGTAGATGGGTGAGGGGGGGAATACATTTTGAATTCCGGCTATAACACAATGTAGAATACGTCAAGGGGTATGAATACTTTCTGAAGGAGTTCTTTTCAGCGATATTCTCCATTTTGATCTCAAAATAGGCCAAGTTAATTGTGTAAATCCGAAAGAAAAAGAGTAAGGCTAAAGATGGTTTCACAGTGTCTGTTTTCCCCTTACTGCCACAATGACATGCAGATCATTATGCATTTATGTTCCTTACTACGTTCCACCTGCTGATTCACAGGTAAGCCTTTTGGATATAAGCAAATCAGCCAGTTTCTGCAGTAGCCTATTCTATTATACAAATCAAATCTTATTTGTCACATACACATGGTTAGCAGATGTTAATGCGAGTGTAGCGAAATGCTTGTGCTTCTACTTCCGACCATGCAGTAGTATCTAACAAATTCACAACAACTACCTTATACACACAAGAGTAAAGGAGTGAATACGAGTATGTACATATAAATATATGGATGAGCGATAGCTGACCGGCATAGGCAAGATTCAGTAGATGGTTTAGAGTGCAGTGTATACATTTGATATGAGTATGTCGGATATGTAAACATTATATACAAAATTGTTTAAAGTGGCTAGTGATACATTTGTTACATCCAATTCCTATGTTTTAAGTGGCTAGAGATTTAAGTCAGTATGTTGGCAGCAGCCACTCAATGTTAGTGATGGCTGTTCAACAGTCTGATGGCCTTGAGGTAGAAGCTGTTTTTCAGTCTCTCGGTCCCAGCTTTGATGCACCTGTACTGACCTCGCCTTCTGGATGATAGCGGGGTGAACAGGCAGTGGCTCGGGTGGTTGTTGTCCTTGATGATCTTTTTGGCCTTCCTGTGACATCGGGTGGTGTAGGTGTCCTGAAGGGCAGGTAGTTTACCCCCGGTGATGCGTTGTGCAGTCCTCACTACCCTCTGGAGAGCCTTACGGTTGTGGGCGGAGCAATTGCCGTACCAGGCGGTGATACAGCCCGACAGGATGCTCTCGATTGTGCATCTGTAGAAGTTTGAGTGATTTTGGTGACAAGCTGAATTTCTTCAGCCTCCTGAGGTTGAAGAGGCGCTGTTGCACCTTCTTCACCACGCTGTCTGTGTGGGTGGACCAATTCAGTTTGTCCATGATGTGTACGCCGAGGAACTTAAAACTTTCCATCTTCTCCACTACTGTCCCGTCGATGTGGATAGGGGGGTGCTCCCTCTGCTGTTTCCTGAAGTCCACGATCATCTCCTTTGTTTTGTTGACGTTGAGTGAGAGGTTATTTTCCTGACACCACACTCCGAGGGCCCTCACCTCCTCCCTGTGGGCCGTCTCGTCGTTGTTGGTAATCAAGCCCGCCACTGTAGTGTCGTCAGCAAACTTGATGATTGAGTTGGATGCGTGCTTGGCCATGCAGTCATGGGTAAACAGGGAGTACAGGAGAGGGCTGAGAATGCACCCTTGTGGTGCCCCAGTGTTGAGGATCAGCGGGGTGTGGATGTTGTTTCCTACCCTCACCACCTGGGGCCGGCCCGTCAGGAAGTCCAGGACCCAGTTGCACAGGGCTGGGTCGAGACCTATGGTCTCGAGCTTAATGACGAGCTTGGAGGGAACTATGGTGTTAAATGCTGAGCTGTACAGTAAACAGTGTGACGTTAAATTGAATGTGTTGAGTATAGATGTGAAGATAAGGAACAGGTTTTAGTGTAGCAAACGTGCAAATCTATAGAAAACGGGAACAGGCGTCTTAGGGGTGGCGGGAGTACAAAAAAGTATGTGGACACCCTTTTCAAATTAGTGGATTAGGCTATTTCAGCCACACCCATTGCTGACAGGTATGTAAAATCGAGCACACAGCCATGCAATCTCAATAGACAAACACTGGCAGTAGAATGGCCCGCATTGAAAAGCTCAGTGACTTTCAGTGTGGCACTAACAAGTCAGTTCATAAAATGTCTACCCTGCTAGAGCTGACCCAGTAAATTGTAAGGGCTGTTATTGTGAAGTGGAAATGTCTGGGAGCAACAACTGCTCAGCCTCGAAGTGGTAGGCAACACAAGCTCACAGAACGGGACCGCCGAGTGCTGAATCGCGTAGTGCGTAATAATCGCCTGTCCTCAGTTGCAACACTCACTGCCGAGTTCCAAACTGGTTCCTGGAAGCTACGTCAACACAATAACTGTTCGTCGGGAGCTTCATGAAATGGGTTTCCATGGTTGAGCAGCTGCACACAAGCCTAGGATCACCACGCGCAATGCCAAGTGTCGGCTGGAGTGGCAGAAAGCTCGCTGGCATTGGACTCTGGAGCAGTGGAATCACGTTCTCTGTAGGGATGAATCACGCTTCACTATCTGGCATTCTGACGGCTGAATCTGGGTTTGGTGGATGCCGAAAGATTGCTGCCTGCCAACTAATGTTGGGTGGAGGAGGAATAATGTTTTTTTGCCCCTCAGTTCCAGTGAAGAGAAATCTTAATGCTACAGCGTGCAATGACATTTTAGACGATTCTGTGCTTCTAACTTAGTGGCAACAGTTTGAGGATGGCCCTTTCCTGATTCAGTATGACAATGGCGCCGTGCACAAAGCTAGGTCCATACAGAAATGGTTTGTCCAGATCGGTGTGGAATAACTTGACTGGCCTGCACAGAGCCCTGACCTAAACCCCATCGAACACGAGCCAGGCCTAAAAAGTCTAATACATTTTATTTGTCACATACACCTGTTCAGCAGATGTTATTGCGGGTGTAGCGAAATGCTTGTGTTCCTAGCTCTAACAGTGCAGTAATATCTAATCGCCCAACATCAGTGCCCGGCTCACTAATTCTCTTGTGGCTGAATGGAAGCAAGTCCCCGCAGCAATCTATTGGAAAGCCTTCCCGGAACAGTGGAGGCTGTTATAGCAGCAAAGGGGGGACCAACTTCATATTAATAGCCATGATTTTGGAATGAGATGTTAAACAAGCAGGTGTCTACATACTTTAGGCCAAATGATATGTATGTACAGGTCATTCGGAAAGTATTCAGACCCCTTGACTTTTTCCACATTTTGTTACATTACATTAGCCTTTTTCTAAAATGGATAAAATAAATTCCTCATCAATCTACACACAATACCCCATAATGAAGCAAAAACAGGTTTTTAGATCATGTTTGCAAATATATAAATGCAACCGTTTTTTATACAAGTATTGTGAGACCCTTTACGCAGTACTTTGTTGAAGCAGTGATTACAGCCTTGAGTATTCTTGGGTATGATGCTACAAGCTTGGCACACCAGTATTTGGGGAGTTTCTCTCATTCTTCTCTGCAGATCCTCTCAAGCTCTGTCAGGTTGGATTGGAAGCGTTGCTGCACAGCAATTTTCAGGTCTCTCCAGAGATGTTCGATCGGGTTCAAGTCCGTGCTGTGGCTGGGCCACTCAAGGACATTCAGAGACTTGTCCCGAAGCCACTCCTACGTTGTCTTGACTTTATGCTTAGGGTTGTTGTCCTGTTGGAAGGTGAAGCTTCTCGTGCAGGTTTTCATCAAGGTTCTCTCTGTACTTTGCTCCGTTCATCTTTCCCTCGAGCCTGACTAGTCTCCCAGTCCTTGCCGCTGAAAAACATCCCCCCCACAGCATGATGCTGCCACCCATGCCTCACCGTAGGGATGGTGCCAGGTTTCCTCCAGACGTGACGCTTGGCATTCAGGCCAAAGAGTTCAATATTGGTTTCATCAGACCAGAGAATCTTGTTTCTCATGGTCAGATGCCTTTTGGCAAACTCCAAGCGGGCTGTCGTTCCTTTTACTGAGGAGTGGCTTCCGTCTGGCCACTACCGTAAAGGCCTGATTGGTGGAGTGCTGCAGAGATAGTTGTCCTTCTGGAAGGTTCTCCCATATCCACAGAGGAACTCTGGAGCTCTGTCAGTGACCATTGGGTTCTTGGTTACCTCCCTGTCCAAGGCCCTTCTATCCCGATTTGCTCAGTTTGGCCAGGCGGTCAGCTATTGGAAGAGTCTTGGTGGTTCCAAACTTCTTCCATTTAAGAATGATGCTGGCCGCTGTGTTCTTGGGGACCTTCAATGCTGCAGAATTCTTTTTTTGGTACCCTTCCCCAGATCTGTGCCTCAACACAGTCCTGTCTCTGAGCTTTACAGACAATTCCTTCGACCTCATGGCTTGGTTTTTGCTCTGAGATGCACTGTCAAATTTGAGACCTTTTTATATAGACTGGTGTGCCTTTCCAAATCATGTCCTATCAATTGAATTTTCCACAGGTGGACTCCAAGTTGTAGAAACATGTCAAAGATGATCAATGGAAACAGGATGCACCTGAGATTAATTTTGAGGCTCATAGCAAAGGGTGTAAATACTTATGTAAATACATTTCTGTTTTTTTAATTCATTTGCAATAATATCTGAACCTGTTCACTTTGTTATTATGTTTTGTGTCTAGTGTGATGAGGAAAAACATTTAATTTTAATACATTTTAGAGTAAGGCTATAATGTAACAAAGTGGAAAAAGCCAAGGGGTCTAAATACTTTCCGAATGCGCTGCGTACAGTACCAGTCAAAAAATTTGACACCTACTCATTCCAGGTGTTTTTTTTTTTTTTACTAATTTCTACATTGTAGAATAACAGTGAAGACATCAAAACAATGAAATAACACATGGAATCATCTAGTAACCAAAAAACTGTTAAACAAATAAATATGAAGATTCTTCAAAGTAGCCACCCTTTGCCTTGATGACAGCTTAGCACACTCTTGGCATTCTCTCAACTAGCTTCACCTGGAATGCTTTTCCAACTGTTTGTTGGCTGCTTTTCCTTAACTCTGCGGTCCAACTCATCCCAAACCATCTCAATTGGGTTGAGTTCGGGTGATTGTGGAGGCCAGGTCATCTGATGCAGCACTCCATCACTCTCCTTCTTGGTCAAATAGCCCTTACACAGCCTGGAGGTGTGATTGGTCATTGTGCTGTTGAAAAACAAATGATAAGCGCAAACCAGATGGGATGATGTAGCGATGCAGAATGCTGTGGTAGCCATGCTGGTTAAGTGTGCCTTGAATTCTAAATAAATCACTGACAGTGCCATAAGCTAAGCACCCACACACACATCACACCACCTCCATGCTTCACGTTGGAACCACACATGCATAGATCATCCTTTCACCTACTCTGCATCTCACAAAGACATGGCGGTTGGAACCTAAAATCAAATTTGGACTCATCGGACCGATTTCCACCAGTCTAATGTCCATTGCTTGTGTTTCTTGGCCCATGCAACTGTTCTTATTGGTGTCTTTTAGTAGTGATTTCTTTTCAGCAATTTGACCACGAAGGCCTGATTTTCATGCAGTCCCCTCTGAACAGTTGATTTTGTCTGTTACTTGAACTCTGAAGCAATTATTTGGGCTATCTTTCTGGATTTCCTACCATGTGGACTTGAAATAGACAACATTCGCTAACTAAAAGTAACAGAAGATGTCTCATTTAGCTGTCATAATGCTGTGGGATAACAAACCAAGTCTAGAATTTTTATGGAAATTACAAACTTTAGAAGGCTTTTTAAACCTCGAATACACAACAAGTTTGGATTTCCTGCTGTGCAAGAAAATTCTCAGCAATAAAAGAGTGAACAAATGAAGATCCTACATCTGTAGAGTAAATAGTTCGCTAGCACTATGCGCATGGCGCATGGTCACCTAAAATGAAGTGTTGTCGGAAACTGAAGAAGCATTAAGAAACTAAACAGGTCTCCAGTTGAGAATTCTTCAATGCACTAAATAAAAGCAGAATATACTGTATACTTGATATATAAAATCGAATACTTTGACACATCACCGATAAAGCAGTATTGATTGATCTCTCTCTCGAAGACACAGGATGTCAGGATTCCATGGTGTGAATCACCTTTGACTTCTCTTTGACCTCTTCAGACACTTGGGAATACACTTCACATACTAGATGGATCATTAAAATGTGTTGTTTGTACCACTGAAACATGTGTAAAATATATATATACATGCAATTAGAAAAAAACAGCTTCAGGAATCGTGGAATCAAACACATATTTGCAGGGGAGAGGCGCCTGAGGCAAAAAACTTGTTTACTTTTGCAGACGTCTTAAGCGTGCTCTTAATTTTCCGGATTTACTGACCTTAATGTCTTAAATTAATGATGGACATCATGTTGTTTCTCTTTGCTTATTTGAGCTGTTCTTGCCTAAATTTCGACTTGGTATTTTACCAAATAGGGCTATCTTCTGTATACTACCCCTACCTTGTCACAACACAACTGATTTGGCTCAAACACATTAAGTAGGAAAGAAATTCCGCCAATTTATTTTTAACGAGGCACACTGTTAATTGAAATGCATTCCAGGTGACTACCTCATGAATCTGTTTGAGTGCCAAGAGTGTGCAAAGCTGACATCAAGGCAAAGGGTGGCTACTTTGAAGATTCAAAAAATAATATATTTTGATTTAACACTTTTTGTTTACTACATGATTCTATATGTTGTTTTGATATCTTCACTATTATTCTACATTGTAGAAGTAAAGAAACCCTGTAATGAGTAGGTGTGTCCAACCTTCTGACTGGTACTGCATGTCGAAATAACTTCCTGTCGGCCAAATTTTGGTCGTGGACCACAAGTCGGGGAATCCTGGCATAGGTTAACTCATTGTGCCCCTGCTCTCCACTGTCTCCTGTTATGTCTTCACTATTAAAGGCTTTAAATCAGGTTCTGTCAATCCTCAGGCTATGCGTTCTCGGAGGATGGCGAATACCTGGCGTATGGTACCAGCGCCAGCGGCTCGGACTGGGTGGAGATGCGCTTCCTGCAGGTGGAGGGGGCTGTGGCCCTCAAGGACAAACTAGAGAGGGTTAAGTTCAGCTGCATGTCCTGGACCCACGATGGCAAGGGCCTCTTCTACAACTCTTACCCCATGCAGGAGGGAAAGAGCGACGGTGAGCATCCTGACTACGTAGATACACACTGAACAATAATATAAACGCATGTACAATAATATAAACGCATTTAAAGTGTGGGTCCAATGTATCATGACTTGAAATTAAAGATCCCAGAAATGTTCAAAGCACAAAGCTAATTTCTCTCAAATTTTATGCACAAATTTGTTTTCATCGCCACAATGGGGCAGACGTACATTAACGTCTCTCTTTCCTCTAGGCACGGAGACATCCACCAACCTGCACCAGAAACTCTACTTTCACGTGTTGGGGACCCCCCAGTCCCAGGACTGCCTATGTGCTGAGTTCTCCGACCACCCCAAGTGGATGAGCGGTGTCGAGGTAGGATGGAGTCACTTACTTAAACGCTCCTCAACAGACGGGTGGGTGCTTGACTTGGTTCTAAGCTTAAATAGGCACTGAAGCAGAAATTACATTATTTGAGTAGTAATGTCATTGTCTTTAATGTAAGTCATATTTTCTGTTCATTTAGCATATATGCCAATCCTGTTCACCTCTGCACACACGAGGAGAGAGTTTTGCTATTAGAAATGTCTCTGGTATTTTATTTGGCTTAGGGTTAACGGAAGAGTGTTGTGGTCAGAGTGCTTGACCAGTGTTGCTCTCTCCAGGTGTCCGATGACGGGCGCTACGTGCTGCTGTCCATCAGGGAGGGCTGTGACCCGGTCAACCGGCTGTGGTACTGCGACCTCCAAACCACTCCTCAGGGCATCACAGGTACCCTTTGCCTTCATAATAAATTATAATAGTCACAGGTGCCCCTCGCCCAAAACGATGGTTCCGCTGAAACTTTCTGTAGCTTCCTGAATTAATGACGGCCATATTTGTTTTAGAGCATGGCTTTTCAGTTGAAATATTATCAAATTGTATTTGTCACGTGGCAAATACAACAGGTGTAGACCTTACCGTGAAATGCTTACTTACAAACCCTTAACCAACAATGCAGTTAAAGAAATAGTTATGAAAATATCTACTAAATAAAGTACATTTAAAAAAAATAACAAAATAACGAGGCTATATACAGGGGCTACCGGTGCGGCGGTACAGGTTAGTCGAGGTAATTTGTACATGTAGGTAGGAGTAAAGTGACTGCATAGATAAAAAAAAAAAAAAAAAAAAAGAGCGAATAGCAGCAGCATAAAAAAAGGGGTCAATGCGAATAGTCTGGGTAGCGTTTTGATTAACTGTTTAGCAGTCTAATGGCTTTGGGGTAGAAGCTGTTAAGGAGCCTTTTGGACCTAGACTTGGCGCTCTGGTACTGCTTTCCATGCGGTAGCAGAGAGAACAGTCTATGACTAGGGCCCCTGGAGTCTTTGACAATTTTTTTTTGTGCCTTCCTGACACGTCTAGTATATACAGTTGAAGTCGGAAGTTTACATACACTTAGGTTGGAGTCATTAAAACTAGTTTTTCAACCACTCCACAAATTTCTTGTTAACCTCTTGGGGATAATTAAGGTGCGCCCCGTTCCCGACACTACCCGGTGAAATGTAAGGCGCCAAATTCAAAATCCAAAAGTTTAATTATTAAATATTCATCAATATACAAGTGTTGCATAGTCATCAAAAGCTCTGATTCTTGGCAATATCACAGCGTTGTCAGATTTCAAAAAGGCTTTACGGCAAAAGCACATTTGATTGAGGATAGCACCTCATATTTTCCACATTAGCATAAATTCATATCCAGCGCGGGTCACCATATAAGAGCTAAAATAAATCACTTACCTTTCGAAGAACTTCTGCTGAGGGCATCCCAAGCTTCCAGCGAAGACATCCAATGGTTCTTTTGTTAGAAAAAGCCATTTATTATATCCATAAATCTGTTTGGTTGGAGCGTTATGTTCAGAAAATCCACCGTCGAGTCGCCCATTGAACAGTGAAGAGAACGCATTCAAACTATACCTATCAACTTTGTCCAAACAAATCAAACATCATTTTTAATGTATCCTTAGGTACACTTTTATGTATATTTACTATAATATTTCAACCGGATTATAGCCTGAACGATAGGAAAGGAAAAAACCACAGAGCGCGCGAGACCGTGAACGCGCATGTCATTTTACTGAGTTCCGGGGTCCACGTCTAAGTTCTTCTATTGGCTTCTAATTCAACCTAACGTCATGAAACCCTGTCTAGACTGTTGACATCCAGTGGAAGCCATAGGTACTGCAGTCTAAGTCCTACATAACATTGAATCCAATAGGCAGACGGGAGAAAAAGGTTAAAAAAAAAAAAAAAAAAAACTGCAAGCACGCCGCTACTCCCTAAGTAGTTAACAAACAATAGCTTTGGCAAGTCAGATAGGACATCTACTTTGTGCATGACACAAGTAATTTTTCCAACAATTGTTTACAGACAGATTATTTCACTTATAATTCACTATCACCGAGTATTCCAGCCACTCTCTTCCTATCAACCAGTTGCTATTAAATGAACATTTTTGGACAGAACCTGCGGCTAGGGTAGGATTCTAAGCTAACCTGGGCTGGCTCCTCTGTTCCATGATCGTCAAGAACAGTCCTGAGGGGGCTGAGGAACCTTTATCCTTGAGGCACTTGTGGATGGGGGGGGGCGTAGGCTCGTCACGCGGAGCTAGCTGGAGCTCGGCAACAGCATCACTGCTGGGCTTGGAGGCAGCCTCTGGTTTGATTTCTGATATCCATCGTGGCAGATTAGCTGGTTAGAGCTAAATAGTCAAATAACACTTAATGCCTTTTACCGCTAGCTAAGAAGCTAACTAAATTCTGGAGTGGTGGGGCGAGAGGCAGAGTTGAGTCTAGCAGCTTAAACTACATTTGACCCCCCCCTCCTTACAAATCCAAATCAAATGGGCCTGTTACAGGCGGATGCGTACCACGTTATTCACGGAGCCTACCAAAGATGTGCAGCGATTTAAACATTTAAAATAAAGTCCCTGCTTTTTATGGAAAACCAACCTAACCACCCAGTGGTTTTCCATAACCCCCCTACATGCGAACACACACTTTACAGCACTGTCAATGGTGCTGATGCAGCGCAGAGTCGATTAAGATTTTGCGCCAACCCGTCACTCAATCATTTGAACATTTTTGCTATTTTTATATTGGGACATAAAACTAAAACGGAAGTGGCTAAGCTCCTTTTTGCCCCCTCGTGGAGCCGGGCCCGCAAGCAGAGCTGCTTTATGGAGATACAAATATCATGTGCTTTCTCATTTGCTGCATACAGACAGACACAGCTTGGCTAAATTGTAACCATGAAGCGGCCAGGATGTGCTCACAGTTTGCTTTTGTAACTAAATGAAAACATTTTAACAATGTGATTTAACCTATTTGAAGTTTGTAAAATGGATGACAAAAATGTTTAAATGCTTGTAAACTGCTTACAAGCTACTCATTGACCGCTCGCAAGCTACCAGACATGCAGGTTTCTGCTAAGGTGCAACCTTTGGTAGGTTGAAAGTGTCGGTCTGCTATACAGCGAAGCCTAATCAGACATACCCATGCTCATCATGGTTCTTACAGGGAAAGTGAAATGATATAAATAATTTGCTCGTGGTTCACGCAGCTCAAATGATACTGTATGTAACAACACCATCGGACATGAAACAGCGATACAAATGTAACAGTACAACAAAATAGGTTTTAAAATTGTCTTTTCATTTTAAACTTCAGTGGTGCAACTAGTGCTATGAACCAAAACATTCATCTTGAGACGACGGGTGGAGGGGGTGTAAAATGCAATCTGTTATTATATCATATATATAAAATGGACATACTGTGTTTATTTTAAAACCGACTACCTCAAAGCATTACTAATCATTGAAAATGACAAATTACCGAATGGATCATGATGATGTTCTGGTTAAAGTCTAAAGCAAAGGCTGCTGATGTGGAAAATTGTCAGCACATTTTTTATTTAAGGCAATCTACATTGTTGGGAATTTATTTTGGACTAATTGGTTAATTACATTAGATTCAGGCCTGGGCAATTCCAGTCCTCGGGGGCCTGATTTTATTTGGTGTCACACTTTACCCCATCCCTAGCAAACACACCTGATTTTAAACTAATTGTATTTTTAACTGAATATGTTTAGTTGATCATTGGAGTCAGGTGTGTTAGCTGGGGCAAAAGTGTGACACCAATCAGGCCCCCGAGGACTGGAGTTGCCCAGGCCTGCATCATGGTATGCACATGTGACAATTAATTCACACATGGTGTGGTGATCGAAATGCTAAAAAAAATAAAGGCCTGGCCCTAGTCATGACATTGTTTTTGCCATCTTGTCTATAGAAATAAAATCCCTTTGCCATATTTCCATGAATTGTTTTCTTCTTCTTTTGAGCTCAATGGGAAAACCTGGTAAAATGGGCAAAATCCACCCATAAGCAGGTCTTTTGATTGGCCCTTTGTGTGCATCGCATTAGATCAGATCACTCATTGTATCCCCTTTTATCTCTTTCTTCTCCAGGCCTGTTGCCGTGGGTGAAGCTGATAGACAACTTTGATGCGGAGTATGAGTACGTGACCAATGAGGGCACGTTGTTCACTTTCAAGACCAACCTGGATGCGCCGCGCTACCGCCTCATCAACATAAACTTCGCCCAGCCTGCCCAGGCCAACTGGAAGGAGCTTATCCCCCAGCACGACAAGGACGTCATCGGTAGGTCACAGACAATGAAAAGAGAGGGTTTTACGCAAGTAATATACTTTATACAGGAGCTAGACAAAAATCTAAACTAAAGAGGAAAAAATGATTTCCATCCACTGCTTGCTACTACCAACAAGTGTTCTTTAAAAGGCAGCATAATCAAGATATTTTGATGAGGTCGAAGGAATTGTCCGTAGAGCTCCGAGACAGGATTGGGTCGTGGCACAGATCTGGGGAAGGGTACCAAAAAATGTCTGCAGCATTGAAGGTCCTGAAGATCACAGTGGCCTCCATCATTCTTCAAAGGAAGTTTGGAACCACCAAGAATCATCCTAGAGCTGGCTACCTGGCCAAACTGAGCAATCGGGGGAGAAGGGACTTGGTCAGGGAGGTGACCAAGAACCCGATGGTCACTCTGACAGAGCTCTAGAGTTCCATTGTGGAGATGGGAGAACCTTCCAGAAGAACAACTATCTCTGCAGCACTCCACAAATCATGCGTTGATGGTAGTAAAAGGCACATGACCGCCCGCTTGGAGTTTGCCAAAAGGCAACTGAAGAGAAACAAGATTCTCTGGTCTGATGAAACTAATATTGAACTCTTTGGCCTAAATGCCAAGTGTCACATCATGAGGAACCTGGCACCATCCCTACAGTGAAGCATGGTGGTGGCAGCATCATGCTGTGGGGATGTTTTTCAACTGCAGGGACTGGGAGACTAGTCAGGATCGAGGGAAAGATGAATGGAGCAAAGTAAAGAGATCCTTGATGAAAACCTGCTACAGAGTTCACAGGACCTCAGACCGGGGCGACGGATCACCTTCAGACAGGACAACGACCCTAACCACACAGCTAAGACAACGCAGAAGTGACATCGGGACAAGTCTCTGAATGTCCTTGAGTGGTCCAGCCAGAGCCTGGACTTGAACCTGATTGAACACCTCTGGAGAGACCTGAAAATAGCTGTGCAGCAATGCTCCCCATCCAACCTGACAGCGCTTGAGAGGATCTGAGAAGACGAATGGGAGAAACTCCCTGAATACAGATGTGCCAAGTTTGTAGCGTCATGACCAAGAAGACGCTGTAATCGCTGCCAAAGGTGCTTCAACAAAGTACTGAGTAAAGGGTCTGAAAACTTTTGTAAATTTTATATTTCAGTTTTTTATTTGTAATACATTTGCAACTTTTTAATCCAATGTAGAATAAAGCTATAACAACAATGTTAAAGTCTAGGGCTCTGAATACTTATCGAATGCCAGTGTTATTTTGGTTTTTTACCAAAATAACACTGGCAGCAGCCAACAGTGACGGCATAACTTTTTTTAAATAATTATTTGAATAGCGCTTTTCAATACATGTAACAAAGTGCTTTACATAATAAAATATTTCAAAAAAGTACCAACAAAGACAGGATGAAGGAGAATAAAAAACAAGTTAAAATAATAAATTAAAAGCATAATAAGGGAGTCTTCAGCAGGGTTTTAAAGAGGCACTGAATCTACAAGTCTGAGCTCCTCTGGCAGATCATTACAAAGTCTGGGCATTTGCCAGTAGGACCCCCAGTCTCCTTTAGTTTTCAACCTAGACTTTGGAGTGGTCTACAGAGTCCTGTCAGAGGAACTCTGGCTGCGTCCTGGTTCATAGGGATATTAAAAATCAGAGAGATGGGATGATTTAATAAAACATTTTAAATCTATTCTCAAAGTGACTGGTAGCCAGTGTAGAGAAGCTAAAATAGGTGTGATATGGATACATTTTCTGTTGCCTGTTAAAAGCTGAGCTGCAGCATTTTGAACTAACTAGACCAGGATTGGCAAACTAATTTTGCCCCGGGGGCCGCATTCTGTCTTTAACGAGGTCCGCGCTGAAAGTTGGTTATATTTCCTTGCCGTCACAATTTTCAAAAAGTAGTCCTCACAGTTAAAAATATACTCAAACCAATGTTTACTCAAACCAACTACGGGCCGAATTGAACCCCCTTTTGGGTCGAATGTTTGACGCCACTTAACTAAACGATGCAGTGATTTCTGACAGTATACAGAGTTAATTTTATTCCCTCACGCCTAGATTACTGTATGTATAACTTTCTCCAGATCAGTGACTAAAATAAATACTTGACTTTAGCTGTCTCTTAGATGATAAGTAGGACTGGACAAACTTCTTTACATGCAGCTCGAGGTTTAGGTCAGGTTCAAAGAAGACACTAAGGTTTCTGGCCGCAGGCTTTACATTGGTTGACTAATGACCAAGGTTACTTACAATCTGGGTTCTAGCAAGGTGTGGGACAAATATCATTGAGATTGAGAAAATGGTAAGACATACAACATTTGTCAGCAAGACACTTGTTAAGGGTAGCTACGCTAGCTTGATCATTGGGTCTGATTGGTAAGCTGCGTGTCATCCGCATAGCAGAGAAACTAAATGTTATGATTGCGAATGATAAGGGGAAGCATGTACAGGGAAAAATGGATGGGGCCCAGAATTGAACCCTGAGGGACACCATAGTGCATAGGTGTTGGGGACAAGACTGAACCACCCATGCTCACTGAGAAACATGTACCACATAGATATGACCTGAACCACTGGAGGGCAACGTGAGAGATTCCTACCCAGCCGGTCAACAAGGATGTTATGATCAATAGTATCAAACGCGGCACTGAGATCCAAAATAACTACAATAGAGCTGACGTGACTATCATTAATGTGATCACTGCTATTCATCGATTAATTACCTACTAAGTTTAATTATTACGCGTTTGAATTAACTTGTTAGGGAGTGGTGGGGCGCTAGCAAGTGAAATGCAAGGCAAAATCCAAAAGTTGAATTATTAAACATGCACCAATATACAAGTGTTTCATACTCATCAAAAGCTCTGCTTCTTGGCAATATCACAGCGTTGTTGGATTTCAAAAAGGCTTTACGGCGAAAGCACTACATTTGATTGTTTGAGGGTAGCACCTTCAATATTTTCCATAACCATGAAATCTTTAGCCAGCGCGGTCGATAAATGCATTTCACAGGGAAAACCTGTGCCTTACCTTTTGTAGAACTTCTACAGAGGGCTTCCTAAGTGTCCAACGAAGACAATCCATGAGTATTTGGTTAGAAAAAGTAATTTATTATATCCATAAATCTCCCTTTGGTTGGCGCCTTGTGTTCAGAAAATCCAACGTGAAGAGAACGCGTTCAACTAAACCTATAAACTTTCCCTCAACAAAACAAAAACCAATTAAAATGCATCCTTAGCTTATCTTTTATGAATAAAAGTGATAATCTTTCACTTGGATGGTCACCTAAACATTATATAAGTCAAATAAAGTGGACCGCTCAGCCAAACGTGCAACTGAAAAAGAGCTCCCCTCACCAAAACCCCTACCTATTGAACACATTGGTTCCGATTGCCATGAAACTTTACGTATACACTGCTGACATCCAGTGGAAGCAATAGGTACTACATTCAGTGTCCTGGTATAAAGACTTTTCAATAGGCAGTCTCTAAGTGAGCCATAAGCCACCAGAATGACATTTCCGGATGGAATCTTCTCTGGTTTTTGCCTGCCAAATGAGTTCTGTTACACTCACAGACAAAATGTTAACACTTTTGGAAACCTCAGTGTTTCCTATCCAATAGTACTAATTATGTGCATATCCTATTTTCTGAGCCTGAGTGGCAAGCATTTTACTTTAGGCACGCCAGACTCTCCAAAACCGACCCCTCAGCTGCCACTCCCTAACAAGTTAATCATGAAACAATTAGCTCATTAGGAATTTGGGGCACCACGGGAGAAGTTTGTTTTAATGTGTTACCATTTCCCGAATTAACTCAAGAATATAGATATACTAGTCATCAATTAATAATTTCCTCTTATCAGTCTCATTCTGAACATCGTAGACTCTGCACAAATCTGGGTCTCACTAATCATTCCATACCACACATTGATTTGATTATTTATTTACTAACAAGGTAAATGATAACATATATCACACACAGTATAGGTTATTGATTAGAATACAATGACAACAGGTCCCTAGCGGACCAACACAACATGACACGTGTTACACAAGATGGCGATTTAGAGAGAGAGCAAGAAAGAGAAGCAACAGTTGGATACATTTGGAAACTTTACTTATAGTAGCCCTAATACTTTGCCATGATCTGTCGCTCTTATGGGTAAGAAGTGTAATGCATGTATTTATGTGTTGAAGGTCTTCGTTGGGCATCTTTGTTTGGCCCAGGCCTTCGTGGGCCGAGTTCCGCTTAGTGAGAAAGGTTCGACGGAGGCCTTGTTCTTTGGCTGGCCGTCTCCTTCGTTCTCGGGTGGACAATCGGAGACTTACACAAGATGTCACAATGTCCTTTCTCTTAGTTGTCTGTTTACTTGTACTCGTTCTGGAAGAGTGGTCTTCTGAGGGCGGCTAATCAGCCGTGTAGATGATCCCAGAGTGGGGATGAACAATTGTTTGTGTAGACAAACAATGACTTGAAGAGAATATCCAGATGGTCCTACTTAAATTCACCTTCTTAGATACAGTACTTAGAACAGCTACTCAACCGTAGCAATGATTGTTCAGAGGTTCCTTTGTCTTCAACCTCGTGTTGCATTTTCAGGGATCGCGACTAATCGAAGACCTCTGCTGCAGCTCATGGTCATCCTAGTCTGATATGTTAATTATTAACTCAAATGCTTTATACCCTCGGGTAAAAAGGGGGAGTTTCCATCTTGCTGACACCCTCTCTGGGTTCCCTGGGGCGGAGCTAGTTACGAGGCAAGGTATCAGAATTTACTATGATCTCGTTTAGACAACTAAAATTACTATTTTAACGTCACAAAAACCTTTATCCTGGAGATTTTCCACACAATGTGAAGAATGTAAACATGATATAGACCGTATGAAAACTCTTCAAGTTACAATGTTTTCGTTAGAACATCTTCATGCAATGTTTAATGACATCACAACGTAGACAATCTCTTGTCATTACCAAAATTCGGAGGATGAATTATATTGTCTTCCTGACGTTGAGGGAGATGTTTTTGCTCCTGCGCCACACTGTCAAGTCATTGACCTCCCTGTAAGCTGACTCATCGTCACCGGTGATCAGGGTAACCACCATCATGTAGTCCGCGACCTTGATAATGGTGTTGGAGTCGTGCGTGGTCACACAGTCGTGGGTGAACAGGGAGTACAGGAGGGGAACTAGGCACACATCACCTCCACCACGCTGACCCTTAATACAGGGATGTTGCCTACCCTCACCACCTGGGGTCAGCCCATCAAAGTCCAGGATCCAGTTGCATAGGGAGGTGTTCAGACCCAGAGTCCTAAGCTTGGAGGGGATAATGGTGTTGAACGCTGAGCTGAAGACAATGAACAGAATTCTCACATAGGTATTCTTCTTATCTAGGTGGGTGAGGGCAGTGTGGAGAGCAATTGAGATTGATTGTGGTAATCTTAAAACACCCAGTCCTCTGGGTCAGTGACGGCCCTCACATCCGGCTCGATGTTATTGTCAAAGCGTGCATAAAATGCATTGATTTCGTCTGGTAGGGAGGTGTCGTTGGGCAGATCACGGTTGGGTCTTCCTTTGTGCTCCGTAATAGACTGTAGCCCATGCCACGTGTCGGAGCCTGTGTAATCGGATTCTACCTTATTCCTATATTGTCCTTTTGCTCATTTGATGACTCTGCGGAGTTCATAGCGTCTTTGGCTGTAGCATCAGGGTTTTCTGCGATAGCTCTGTGTGCTATAAACACACACACTATACCAGTCAAAAGTTTGGACACACCTACTCATTCCAGGGGTTTTCTTTATTTTTGCTATTTTCTACGTTATAGAATAATAGTGAAGACATCAAAACTATTAAATAACACATGGAATCATGTAGTATCCAAAACCGTGTTAAACAAATCAAAATATATTTGAGATTCTTCAAAGTAGCCACCTGTTGCCTTGATGACAGCTTTGCACACTCTTGGCATTCTCTAAACCAGCCTCATGAGGTATTCACCTGGAATGCATTTCAATTAACAGGTGTGCCATGTTAAGTTCATTTGTGGAATTTATTTCCTTAATGCATTTGAGCCAATCAGTTGTGTTGTGACAAGGTAGGGGGGTTATACAGAAGATAGCCCTATTTGGTAAAATATCAAGTCCATATTATGGCAAGAACAGCTCAAGTAAGCAAAGAGAAATGACAGTCCGTCGAATATGGACCACGACGACTGGGACCACAGTGAAATTAACAACTTGTTCTGTTCAGATTTCTCAGATGTCAGACACTAGACACTTTCATTATTTACATGTCTGTTTTACTATTGTTCTGAAATATTTCTATTGCTCTTAAATATTTGTATCTACACTCTTGACACTTTGACCCTTTTGTTGTTTACATGTCTGTTCATAGCAGACACTGTTGAACTATTGTTCAGAAATATTTGTAGCTACACTTTGACACATTTTATTCCTTAGACACTTGTTTACACGTCAGTTCTCAGCAGACACTTTATTATTGTGGTATATTTTCAGAAGCAAGAATAAAGGTTTGTGTGCTGAAAAAGCGCTGACATTTCTTCATCTCAATACAAGGTGTTTCAATGGATTATATTTGAACATCAATTACTGACAACGACTTTACATGTGTCCAAGAGAATGTCACATTAGGTAAACAAAAACAATATGCCATTTTACAGGAGCCAAAATCATTGATAAAATTGCGCTTGTCATAAAGAGGGGCATACATGTATGCAGTAACAAAGGAAATTAGAAACAGAAAAAGTTACATTTTATTTCAACATACCTGGATAAGGGTTCTCGAGTGAGGTTCTCATGTAGGGGAAGAGCTTAATCTCAGAGGAAAACATGAGGACTTGGCATTGTGGTACCTAGCAGGACAGCTGGCGGTGGTAAATAAAGAGTCTTCTGCAACAGTTTGGATCCAAAATAACTCTTAACACTCCACAATGGCTCTCTTGGCTGTATGCCCCTACATACACCATTGTGAACCTGTAGCGGGCATCTTCTGTCTCGGTGTTTCGCCTATTATACAGAGCATTCTGCAAAGTATTCAGATCCCTTGACTTTTTCCACATTCTTTTACATTACAGCCTCATTCTAAAATGTATTAAATAAAAAGAAATCCCTCATCAGTCTACACACAATATCCAATAATGACAAAGCAAAAACAGGTTTTTAGAAACATTTTCTTGTTTACATAAGTATTCAGACCCTTTGCTCTGAGACTCGAGACTGAGCTCAAGTGCATCCTGTTTCTATTAATCATCCTTGATGGTT
Organism: Brachymystax lenok tsinlingensis; assembly: GCA_030435695.1. Taxonomy (NCBI): domain Eukaryota; kingdom Metazoa; phylum Chordata; class Actinopteri; order Salmoniformes; family Salmonidae; genus Brachymystax; species Brachymystax lenok. The sequence continues at coordinate 37,347,505 of CM059817.1, read as the reverse complement.
TAACTTGATTAGAGTCTACCTGTGGTAAATTCAATTGATTGGACATGATCTGGAAAGTCACACACTTGTCTACAATTTAAAGTGCATGTCAGAGCAAAAAACGAAAGGTTGAAGGAATTGTCCGTAGAGCTCCGAAAAGGGATCGTGTTGAGGCACTTCTGCAGCATTGAAGGTCCCCAAGAAAACAGTGGCCTCATCATTCTTAAGTGGAAGAAGCTTTGAACCACCAAGACTCTTCCTAAAGCTGGCCACCCGGGTGAGAAGGGCCTTGGTCAGGAAGGTGACCAAGAACCTGATGGTCACTCTGACAGAGCTCCAGAGTTCCTCTGTGGAAATGGACAACCATCTCTGCAGCATTCCACCGATCAGGCCTTTATGGTAGAGTGGCCAGACAGAAGCCACTTCTCGGTAAAAGGCAGCAGTAAAATTACAGCCCGCTTGGAATTTGTCAAAAAGCATCTATGGGGGGCATCCCGAGTCACGCAGCGGTCTAAAGCTTACTGTTTGATGAAATAAGACACAAAAAAAGGGGTACATGTGTCTTATTTCATCAAACAGTAAGCTTAAATCATCAGACAAGTTCAATGCATATAGTTGATTTTATTAAATCACCTTAGGTGTGTCTATATATGGAAAAATACATGTTTAAAGATTTCCACCAATCAATTGCCCGAAAGAACAGATGACTTTTGGTTGACCAAGATAAAATTTAGTCGGGGACAGCCCTAAAAGTATGTATATTTGGCAATGATTGGGCGCTCGTATTGCTGTCCTCCCTGTCCATAACAATGTACACGTTAGAGTTTTAAAGTGGTCGACCGTGTCGCCTAGGATCTGGAGTGCTTTAACCATGAATTCTATCCACTCTCTCTGGATCTTCACCTTCATCCTCTTTATTTCCGTTAACTTTGACTGTACCCTACAGCTTTTTAGTTTCTCTTTCCAGTGTCACGTAGTTCTCATTACTCATTTCAAGGCTCGCATTCATCTCATGTACACTACCGTTAAGTTTGTGGTCACTTAGAAATGTCCTTGTTTTCCATGAAAACATACATGAAATGAGTTGTAAAATGAATAGGAAATATAGTCAAGATGTTGACAAGGTTATAAATAATAATTCTTAATTGAAATAATAATTGTGGCCTTCAAACTTTGCTTTCATCAAAGAATCCTACATTTTCAGCAATTACAGCCTTGCAGGCCTTTTGGCATTATAGTTGTCAATTTGTTGAAGTAATCTGAAGAGATTTCACCCCATATCTTCCTGAAGCACTTCCCACAAGTTGGATTGGCTTGATGGCCACTTCTTACGTACCATACGATCATGCTGCTCCCACAACAGCTCAATAGGGTTGAGATCCGGTGACTGTGCTGGCCACTCCATTATAGACAGAATACCAGCTGACTGCTTCTTCCCTAAATAGTTATTGCATAGTTTGGAGCTGTGCTTTGGGTCATTGTCCTGTTGTATGAGAAATTGGCTCCAATCAAGCGCCGTCCACAGAGTATGGCATGGCGTTGCAAATTGGAGTGATAGTTTTCCTTCTTCAAGATCCCTTTTAACCTGTACACATCTGAGAGACCAAGAGACTGAAAAACAGCTTCTATCTCAAGGCCTTCAGACTGTTAAACAGCCATCACTAACATTGAGTGGCTGCTGCCAACATACTGACTAACATTTCTAGCCACTTTAATAATAATTAATTGGATGTAATAAATGTATCACTAGTCACTTTAAAATATGCCACTTTATACGTTTACATACCCTACATTACTCATGTTTATACTGTACACTATACCATCTACTGCATCTTGCCTATGCCACACGGCCATCGCTCATCGATACATTTATATGTACATATTCTTATTCATTCCTTTACACTTGTGTGTGTGTATAAGGTAGTTGTTGTGAAACTGTTAGATTACTTGTTAGATATTACTGCATGGTCGGAATTAGAAGCACAAGCATTTCGCTACACTTGCATTAACATCTGCTAACCATGTGACCAATAAAATTTGATTTGATTTGTTTTGAAATCTCCCACTTTACAACCACTAAAGCACCCCCAGACCATCACATTGCCTCCACCATGCTTGACAGATGGCATCAAGCACTCCTCCAGCGTCTTTACATTTTTTCTGTGTCTCACGAATGTTCTTCTTTGTGATCCGAACACCTCAAACTTAGATTTGTCTGTCCATAACACTTTTTTCCAATCTTCCTCTGTCCAGTGTCTGTTCTTTTGCCCATCTTAATCTTTTCTTTTTATTGGCCAGTCTGACATATGGCTTTTTCTTTGCAACTCTGCCTAGAAGGACAGCATCCCGGAGTCACCTCTTCACTGTTGATGTTGAGACTTGTGTTTTGCGGGTACTATTTAATGAAGCTGCCAGTTGATGACTTGTGAGGCGTCTGTTTCTCAAACTAGACACACTAATGTACTTGTCCTCTTGCTCAGTTGTGCACCGGGGCCTCCCACTCCTCTTTCTATTCTGGTTAGAGCCAGTTTGCGCTGTGAAGGGAGTAGTACACAGCGAGGTACGAGATCTTCAGTTTCTTGGCTATTTCTCGCATGAAATAGCCTTAATTTCTCAGAACAAGAATAGACTGCTTTGTTTCTGGCCATTTTGAGCCTGTAATCGAACCCACAAATGCTGATGCTCCAGATACTCAACTAGTCTATAGAAGGCCAGTTTTATTGCTGCTTCAATTAGAACAACAGTTTTCAGCTGTGCTAACATCATTGCAAAAGGGATTTCTAATGATCAATTAGCTTTTTAAAATGATAAACTTGGATTAGCTAACACAACGTGCCATTGGAACACAGGAGTGATGGTTGCTGATAATGGGCCTATGTAGATATTCCATAAAAAATCAGCCGTTTCCAGCTACAATAGTCATTTACAACATTAACAATGTCAACACTGTATTTCTGATCAATTTGACATTATTTTAATGAACAAAAAATTTAAGATAATTCTGCAATGAAAAAACTATTAGATTTAGGAGGGTAGTACACTAAAATATACAAGGTGGGCTGTTTCTTATTCAAGCAAAAGACAAGGCTTTCAAATGACGAAAGTTTGCCAAGACGCAGGGCTACATATATACGTCTCTATGAATGACTGCTACCCTACCACCACAGCCAGACGGTCTTGGTTTCTGTAGATAAGAAAAGGGTGGAGTGGTAGTTTCATTTTGGAGAACTAAACTCTGTGGGTTTAAGCAAATGAAGGATGGTTTAAGCCAGGTTTCAGTTTCATATGAATAGTGTTTTCCACTAGCGCTGGCTGTCTGCTATACAGCTATTTAGACTCGTTTTCAGCTGGATACTTTTTCCACTTAAATGAACTAGGCTACTTTTCAATTCGCTACTCAGAAAATTCTGCCGAGCCCTCCCCCTCTAGAATGAACGATATGCATCTTCTAGCGATCTATTGATAGGACAGGCACCTGACTGTCACAAAGTGAGCGATGACAAGGAACACTGCTGGTTTGACAGTCCCGTCTCTTGGTACCTGGGTGTGTGTGTGTTGAGTCTGCTGTGGTCATGGTCAAATGTCTTTACACTGAGGGAGAGAGCATAACTTTCCAAGTCCTATATAATGTGAATGAATTTGCACGTCCCATATACTGTGGTAACTGATTCGAAATCCACTTTGCTGGCACATTTTTATTTTGCGTGCAGGGTCCGACATTAACGATGGCCCGCTTGCCGAGAAGGGTGCAATTGCGGCCTGCAATTCGGGGCGTTCCTGCTTGTGGGCATTCCTGCATCTGCAGGAACCCCCCCAGAGCTAAAATAATCGCCCGTCATCTTTATTTTAGGGAAAGTGATTTACAAAAGTAAACTTTCAATAGTGAACATCTAGCAATATGCTGGCTACTGTTGATGGTCTGCAGAAAGAAGGCTACAAAAAGACACCTAGCATTTGTCTTGGCTAGCCTACTTTAGCCATGTAGATATGTCTTTTGGAACATTTGTCTTAAAGGAGCAGCGTCCCATTTTAAAATGTTCTCAAAATGACATGCTTTAGAAACATAAGTGAATGCAATTAATACAATGCAATTCTAAAGAATAATGACTTGCACTGCTAAATTATATTACACATCTTTTTAATACATATCATAATAACCAAATGTAGCCTATTAATAGCTGAATATAGAGAGAAGACAACCCTGTTCCTGGAGTGCAGCAGGTACTGCAGGATTTTGTCCCAACTAGGAACCACACTGAGCTACTTAGTTAATGCATCAGTTCAGTGATTGCCTAAATTCAACACACCTGGTCTTCCAGGTCGGTTAAATAAAAAATATGAAGTGCCGGCGGCACTCCAGGACCAGGGTAGCCTACCTCTGCTATAGGTCCTGCATTTAAGAACTACACCATGTCCAGGCCAGTAGAAATTCTGTTCGGGCCAGTAGACTTTTGGCCGACTGGGCCAGTGCGAAAAGTTAACGTTGGACTCTGGCGTGTTTCATATGCAACCAGGTATCAAACTGACTGAATAAAGTCGATCTCATATATCCTTTCCATTCATAAATCATACAACGTAGTTATATATTCATGGTATCGCATATAAACCAAAGATCTCGTTTTTATTTTCAATATGAAGTCCATCAGGACTTGCCAGACAGTGGTGGTAAAGTGAGTGACTCATCAGTAGTTTACTGAATTGCATCTGTTCATTTGGCTCCCTAATTTGCATACTGGTAGGCTTTGCCAATTCATCTGCAGATAAATTATGAAAACATTAGATGGCGATGGTGAATCCTCCTCGCTGCAGGAACAATATGTAGGCTGGTGGAGAGAGAGCCTCACTCTGGTCCAAAATATAATAAAAGAAAAACGATTTGAATTGTTTTGAAAGCTAATGACACTTTTCCAAGATTGCTATAGGTCCACTGATTTAATGAAAAGGTTGACAATAAGAGTAGTCCACTGCTGCTTTCTGTGTAGCAAAGCCCATGTTTAACACCTACCTCATTCTTCAATCAGACCTGTATGGCAGGTAGCTGAGAAAATGCAGTCCAAATGAAAATGTTCCTGTGTTTTATATCATATTGTACAATAGCTGATGAAACTAACACTGTAAAAGTGTAATAAATGTTATTTCCTGATAGTTGATGGTTGAAAATACAATCTAGCATTTGAATGTACCAGTGCTTGTTCTGCAGAGGAAAAAATCCCCGGGGGAGCCAGGCTGGCTACTCTTTCTATTTTGCTGGCTACTCCATGTGCTTGTGGAAAACACTGTCAATGGAAATAATAACATAATTGCATATGAACTACTTATTATTTAGAGATCTTACATTCAATAAACCAATCTTGACATGGATAGCTGCCAGATTGACAGAGGTATTCAGGGGAGTTAAATGAACATAAATTAAGTGATTTACATAATATGCTTTCCATGTCCTCTGTTGCGAATTATGACAGGGAGGACTGGAGCACTACCAGACCGACAGTCAGTCTATTGGTTTTGATCAGGTCCTCAGTAAATAACCATTGCCAAATACTGTCTAGGAGTATTCTGTTATCCACATGATCATGGTTTTTAAACATTTCGATTGTTTGACTAACCCTTCTTGCGCTCTCTCTCATTCACTCCCTCTCCCAGTGTTTGCCACCTGTACCTACTCCAGCCTCCTGTTCGTGTGTTTCCTGCACGATGTAAAGAACGTCCTTAAGATGTACCGTCTGAGCTCGGGGGAGGAGCTCAGGACCTTCCCCCTCGACGTGGGCTCTGTGGTGGGCTTCACCGGACGCAAGAGGGACTCTGAGATCTTCTACTACTTCACCTCCTTCCTCTCGCCAGGTAGGCTATCATAAATCAGGGCTCAAAACTGCGACCCAAGCACTCACATTTGTGACCTTTTCACTTGGCAGTGCAACACCAATTCTTAATTGGTCGCTAGGGTGCCAGTGGTATTTTTTTTTTGTTTTTTGTTCATGTTGATTTTTGGTTCACAGTGTGCTTTTCTTATCAAGATTTATTCAAACACAATGGATATGCAGACCAGGTAGCCTATTTCAACGTTTTTTCTGAAGTCTTGGTTGAAATCTTTGCGATGCGCAGTTGTCATCATGCACTGAATATACATTTCTAAAGGCATCCCAAAAAAACGTCTCAGTTAAATGTTGACTAAAGAGTAGGCCTATCTGGCAGAATGATATCGGGATGATTTGTTTCAATGACAGGGCACTCATCCATCACATGTAGCCTACACTGCTACCCAACACAATGTGTTCTTGCTAGGCGTACAATTGAATTAAAGGACGCTCCTGCCCCAAAATATTTTGTTCCCAGACCTCAAATGTGCTCTCCTGATGTGGTTTAACCTTTGGCCTACAAAATGGAATTAACATAATAAAAAAAATAGCCATGAAAATCCATCTGTTTAAACTAGAGATGTTTTTTTGCATGGGCTGCGTCTCAATCGACCGCATCCGTCGATATCGTCCTTCCGTATCTGCGGTGCAAGGCGGCAAAGCTAGAGCGATGTTTGTCAGACCATAAAACATCCCGAAAAAGTGGTCTTACAAAACATCAGTAGCGTTCTAAAGGTTTGGCCGACAAACTAGTATGACTACTCTATTGAAAGCTGAGACTCTCACGAACACAATGGTTTTCTCCATTTTGCCCACAAGGCTCATCTGAAGGTCCCCTGTACCAGTTCAAAAAAATGATGGAACTACAGTGCATTCGGACAGTATTCAGACCCCTTGACTTTTCCACATTTTGTTACGTTACAGCCTTATTCTAAAATGTATTCAATTGTTTTTCCCCTCATCAATCTACACACCCATAATGACAAAGCAAAAACAGGTTTTTAGAATAGTTTTAATAAAAAAAATGATAATAATTGAAATCCCATTTACGGAAGTATTCCGATCCTTTACTCAGTACTTTGTTGAAGCACCTTTGGCAGCGACTACAGCCTTGAGCCTTCTTGGGTATGACGCTACAAGCTTGGCACATCTGTATTTGGGGAGTTTCTCCCATTCTTTTCTGCAGATCCTCTCAAGCTCTGTCAGGTTGGATGGGGAGCATCGCTGCACAGCTATTTACAGGTTACTCCAGAGATATTAGATCGGGATCAAGTTTGTGCTCTGGCTGGGCCACTCAAGGACATTCAGAGACTTGTCCCGAAGCCACTCCTGTGTTGTCTTGACTGTGTGCTTAGGGTCGTTTTCCTGTTGGAAGGTGAACCTTCGCCCCAGTCTGAGGTCATGAGTGCTCTGGGACAGATTTTCATCATCTTTCCCTCGATCCTGACTAGTGTCCCAGTCCCTGCCGCTGAAAAACATCCCCACAGCACGATGGTACCACCACCATGCTTCACCGTAGGGATAGTGCCAGGTTTCCTCCAGACGTGATGCTTGGCATTCAGGCCAAATAGTTCAATATTAGTTTCATCAGACCAGAGAATCTTGTTTCTCATGGTCTGATAGGCCTTTAGGTGCCTTTTGGCAAACACCATGTGGGCTGTTATGTGCCTTTTAACTGAGGAGTGGCTTCCGTCCGGCCACTCTACCATAAAGGCCTGATTTGGCGGAGTTCTGCAGAGATGGTTGTCCTTTTGGATGGTTCTCCCATCTCTACAGAGGAACTCTGGAGCTCTGTCAGTGACCATCCGGTTCTTGGTCACCTCCCTGACCAAGGCCCTTCTACTCCGATTGCTCAGTTTGGACGGGCGGCCAGCTCTAGGAAGAGTCTTGGTGTTTCCAAACTTCTTCCATTTAAGAAGGATGGAGGCAACTGTATTCTTTGGAACCTTCAATGCAGCAGAAATGTTGTGGTACCCTTACCCAGATCTTTTCCTCTATGCAATCCTGTCTCGGAGTTCTACGGATAATTCCTTCAACATCATGGTTTGGTTTTTGCTCTGACGTGCACTGTCAACTGTGGGACCTTAAATAGACAGGTGTTCGCCTTTCCAAATCATGTCCAATCAATTGAATTTACCACAGGTGGACTCCAAGTTGTTGAAACATCTCAAGGATGATCAATGGAAACAGGATGCACCTGAGCTCGATTTCGAGTCTCATAGCAAAAGGTCTGAATACTATTTGTTTTTTACATTTAATAAATTAGCAAACATTTCTAAAAACCTGTTTTCACTTTGTCATTATGGGGAATTTCATGTAGAATCCATTTTAAAATAATGCTGTGACGTAACAAAATGTGGACAAAGTTAAGGGGTCTGAAAGCATTGCAAATGTGGAGATCGTTTAGTCCCTAAAATAAGGGGATAAATACATTGTAAAAAAAAAAAAAAAAAAAATCCTGATCTTTCTTATATCTCTCAGATATAGGACAGACACTTCAGAACAAACGTCCATTAGATTTTGGGGGGGACTATAGGTTGTTCCATGTAGTGAAACTGTTATTCAATGCATTTCTATTGGCTAATATCAGTCATGCCAAATTCAATATTTCCATTCCATTTTTTCTGTATCTTTTTTTGATACCTTAAGAGTTCTTAAAATTCAAAATCAAATATCTAAATGATGCTTGGTATGACCATCTTAAAATATTTCCATATGTTAGCTTAGAACTCCCGAATAAAAACTCTGAAACCTAGAAAAACAAAACCAGGAAAACGGAATTTACCAAAAGATAAATTGCTTTCGTAAGGCACTACAACTGTAGTGACTGTTCAAAATTGCTAACAATAACACCCTTTTTATAAAAAAATAAATAATGTTTTGTCATTTTTAGCCTGGTTCGGGAAGGAATCCAGGCACATTATGGGACACAGGTCAGGACATTATCGCTGCGCAGTGACACAAAATTGTGTGCTGGTGCCGTCAACTGAAAAAGTTGGTGCCACCAGTGAATCAGCCACAGACAGAGAAAATAACACACACACTGTGGTGGGCTTCAGCAGATGCAAGAAGGACTCTGAGATCTTCTACTACAGAGTGCCGCAGCGGTCTAAGGCACTGCATCTCAGTTCTAGAGGCGTCACTACAGACCCTGGTTCGATTTCAGGCTGTATCACAACCGGCCGTGATTGGAAGTCCCATAGGGTGGCGCACAATTGGCCCGGTTAGGGTTTGGCCGGGGTAGGCCGTCATTGTAAATAAGAATTTGTTCTTAACTGACTTGCCTAGTTAAATAAAGGTTAAATAAAATAAAGAAATAAAATGCTGCTTCACCTCCTTCCTCGCGCCACGTAGGCTATCATATTACACACATTCTGAGTTAGAGACCAATACACAGGTATCCTGTGTGTGTATTTGTTTTCTTTCCTTCTGCCCTAGTCACAGGTCACTCATCAGCGGTCATCAGTCGCCAATCAGTCGACACACCTGCTCCTTTTCCCTTACCCAATCACATCCCCTTTCCCTTGGTTTAAAAACCCCACAGTTGTCTCTTTCAAGTGGCTACACCTCTATCTCTGTTTGGATTTGCTGAAGATCAGTTGCTGTTTGTTTTGTGCCTACATCTCACATTGACTGTTATCCTGTGAGTATGTACTGCTGTGTTGTATTGTTTGTTTGTTGGTGGGAAAAGGGGATAACCAGACAACTCGCCCATGGGCATACATTACCCGTAGGAAACACTTTGTCTAAATACATTAGTTAGAACTGGGCGGACCACCCACTGTAATTAATCGTTTAGTTAGCTAGCTGTTTGTGATGCAAGTAGACTAGCTTAGGGGTTTTTGAATATTTATTATTTATTTCCTTGGGTCCAGCTCAGGCCCAATTTTCCCACACCCCATTACCGTGTGTTTGAAATAAACCATTAGTGTTTGACGGTATATTTGAGTTGTCTGTGTTTTTTTTTTTTGTTCTCACTGTTACTTTTTCACTGGGGTGATTTGCATGAGATATGTTACGGGTCACGTTTCCATCCCCCCTAGACTACGGTGCAAAAGGGATTCGTAACACACATGCATACACGCACACAGATGTTCTACTGCTTCACTTCTTTCCTCTTGCCAGATACACACACTTTCTACTATTTCACCCCCTTCTTCTCTCTTGTCTCGTAATGTACAAATGTGATTTTTCTACAAATAAACTGAATCAGAAAAATATAAAATGACCTTTCCCTCCTCTCTGTTCCGTCCAGCCGTTATCTATCACTGTGACCTGACCAAGGAGCCCCTGCATCCCCACGTGTTCCGGGAAGTCAATGTCAAGGGCTTTGACCCCTCTGACTACCAGACCACTCAGGTGAGATACCTACCATATTGCATGTGCATGATGACCCTTCAAAGGATGGTATGCTTTTCCATACTGTACAAATGAAAAAGAAAGTGGATTTCATTGACCCAACATTTCGGCTAAAGATTAAACGTTGGTCAAGTATATCCACAGGAAGGAGAGATGAGTGTGCAGCTTTTTCATATGTATAGTGTATCTTCTGTTAGTCAACACCTCACCTAAAGGGTGTGTTCTTTATTTTATTTACTTTGTGCTTTTCTTTACTAACACAAATCATCAGAATTGACTGATTGGATGTGTGTGGTTTGTCACTTCAACAAACCTCTGTGTATACACAGAGTGTACAAAACATTAGGAACACCTAATATTGCGTTGCTCCCTGTTTTGCCCTCAGAACAGACTCAATTCGTCGAGGCATGGACTACGAGGTGTTGAAAGCGCTCCAAGTTAGCTGGATGTCCTTTGGGTGGTTGACCATTCTTGATAGACACGGGAAACTGTTGCGTGTGAAAAACCCAGCAGCGTTGCAGTTCTTGACACTCAAACCGGTGCGCCTGGCACCTACTACCATACCCCGTTCAAAGGCACTTAAATATTTTGTCTTACCCATTCACCATTTGAATGGCACACATACACAATCCATGTCTCAATTGTTTCAAAGCTTAAAATCCTTCTTTAACCTTTCTCCTACCCTTTACACTGATTGAAGTGGATTCATGGTGACATTAATAAGGGATCATAGCGTTCTCCTGGATTCACCTGGTCAGTCTGTCATGGAAAGAGGATGTTTTCTGCACTCAGTGTGTATCTGTGTCTCCAGGTATTCTACCCTAGTAAGGATGGCACAGAGATCCCCATGTTTATTGTCCATAAGAAGGGCCTGAAGCTGGACGGCTCTCACCCAGCCTTCCTCTACGGCTACGGAGGGTTCAACATCTCCATCACTCCCAGCTACAGGTACAACCACAAGTCACACTGCTATCTACAGGTACAACCACAAGTAATACCAGTGTTTTCCGTCGGCTAAATAGACGATAAGACTCATTGCTCTGCTGGCTACTTTTTCCACTTCATTAACTTCTTAGGGAGCGGTGGGGAGCCACTCCTGACACTACCCGGTGAAATGCAAGGCGCCAAATTCAAAATCCAAAAGTTGAATTATTAAACATGCATCAATATACAAGTGTTGCATAGTCATCAAAAGCTCTGCTTCTTGGCAATATCACAGCGTTGTCAGATTTCAAAAGGGCTTTACGGTGAAAGCACCACATTTGATTGTTTGAGGATAGCACCTCACATTTTTCCCATTACCATAAATTCATAAGCCATCACGGTTCACACAACACATTTCACAGTGAAAACAAATCAATTACCTTTTGAAGAACTTCTGCTGAGGGCTTCCCAAGTGTCCAACGAAGACAATCCATGGTTCTTTTGTTAGAAAAAGTAATGTATTATATCCATAACTCTCTGTTTGGTTGGCGCATTATAATGAGAAAATACTGCGTCGACTCGTCCATTGAAACGTGAAGAGAACTCGTTCAACTTATACCTATAAACTTGTCCAAGAACAATCAAATATAATTGATAATGTATCCTTAGGAACACTTTTATGTATAAATAGTATAATATTTCAACTAGAATATAAACTGGGTGATAAGAAAGGAAAAAACCACAGAGCGCGCCAGCCGGGAAAAATATCCTATTTTCTGGGCCTGAATGGGAGGCATTTTGGGCATGCCAGGCTCTCCAAAACGGTCACCTCGTGCGCTGCTCCCAAAGAAGTTAAAATGGTCATACCAAAATATGTAAAAAATGATTTGATACAATTTTTTATTTGGGCTTTATTACTATAGCCCATAGAAATGTGTTGAATAACACATTCATAAATGTAAAAAGAGTCTCCAAAAAAATTCAATAAGGTTTTAAAGTGTCTGTCCTATATCTAGGAGTGATATGTGACCCATTGTAAATTGATGGGTCATGTGAAATAAATGCTATAACCACCCCTTAGCCACATCTAGCTAAGTAGATGGGACTCTATTGTTTTAGACCTGTTCACATGTTCATGAAATACAATAGATGGCCATAATCACCCCCAGACACACCTGGCTAACTTGATGGGTCATGTAATCATCTACTGAAGTGGGGTCTTCTGTTTAGACATGGAAGTTAACAAGCTAGCTAACCAATGAACCAAAAATCCCAACCAATACGGTACTAGCAATACAAACTGATTGTCATAGCTAGCCACCATGCATGAAATGTGGTATGAATCTGTAGGTAGCTAAAGCTACCCAACTATGTGCGATGTTAGCTACCTAGCTAATATTAGGCTATAAATAGCAATGCAAATGGGTTTCTGCATTACGAATAATATTACTACCCAGGTCATACACATAACATTAGCTAGTGGGCCAGCCAGCTAACGTTAGCTAGCTAGCTAACAGTACGCTTTAACTTTGCAATGAAAAAGAGTTTCTGACAAAAGTAGGAAATTCCACTGATTTCAAAACTCAGTCTACTTCTTCCATGAGAACAACACTGTTGATCATTGTTTATTCTCCATTACTGTCATCAGAAGACTACAATGTCTGGTTATAATTTTTTTTTTTTTTTTTATACCTAAATCAAGGATTTTCTCTCCTTGTCTGATTCATTTTCAGAGAGAGTCAGCATGGTACGATCGTCCTCCAGAAAGTAGTCCATCACAACTTTTTCCCACTGACCTTTGTCGATAGCGCCTGCTAAATTCAGGACAGCAATGTTGTTGAGCAGTAGCAACACTTTTGCAGTTCTCCATATGTTTCAAAAAAAGCCATGGTAGCAAAGATTATCTACACATATGAGAAGCTCATGTTATAGACAGGAGATGCTACATGGCTACCAATCCGAACTCATCTCTCAGCATGTCCAGCCCATCCATTCTCTCAGCCAATCATTATCTCAGCCAACCACACGTCACACTGCTAGCCACACATTTCATGAAGCTCCCGACAAACAGTTCTTGTGCTGACGTTGCTCCCAGAGGCCGTTTGAGGTGCTGCAACTGACAGATGATTTTATCTGCGCTACGCACTTCATCACTCGTGGTCCCGTTCTGTGGCCTACCAGAAATAGCTGAATCCACTAGTTTGAAGAGGTGTCCACATACTTTTGTATATCTAGTGTACCTCGCGTAGCAACAGCTGCTCTCTATATCCCCTCATGATCACGCATTCTGGATTATGGTCATTGTAGTTAATTACCACGTTTTATGATCTAAACTATGTAGAATATTGGCCTGTTGGAAACTACAACTCCCTACTACATCGCACAGTTCAAGCTGGAACTGATTTATGTCTAGAGAAACTATGCAATGTGCGCATTGAGCTCATAGAAGAAAAAAAGGAATAAAAAATAATTCAAAGAGTTGAACGATGTCAGTCAGTTAGTATTTAAAAAAACACCATTTTGGTTAATTGTTCAGCACTACCTTGACTACTACAGATGTATTGTTGACATTTATGGCTATTTAAGGTAACATTATTTGCAAGCGATGTACATTTAGCACCTTTTTGAAGGACTATCATATCTTGGCCCTTCTACACTATGCTTTCTATCTACCTTGACTTGTTTAGACAGAGGAAAGGAAGTAACAGGATGTTAAATGTTGTTTTTTCCAGTGTATCACGGCTGATCTTTGTCCGACACATGGGAGGAGTCCTAGCGGTAGCCAACATCAGAGGAGGAGGGGAGTATGGAGAGACCTGGCACAAAGGTAACACAGACACAGGTTGCCAGTCACTTGGGGGAAGAGGACTCCTGTTATAAATTCCAGACCTGCCAACATGCACAAATTTTGCCTACCAACTACGCAATTCTCTGTCCATGTACGCAGGTACGAGATCAGAGTTAAAAGTACGCAGAAATGAATAGGGCCTGATTTATTATTATATATATTTTTACATTTTAATAAAAAATAAATCCACTGAGTAAATCTAACCTCCCGATTGTGGAGCTGCAACACACAGACATGTATGGAGTTTGTGTCAACGAACATGGAGATGAATACATAATTATTGGACGTAGCTACCCCGTGTCTGCCCCTCCTCCTGTTTGTTGTGATGCTGAGTTTGCCCACTGTCAGCTGGACGTAAACACATGGACAAATCCCTTTTCGACACCGTGTGTTGTGGAAAGGTAAACACATTGTTTCAAGCTAATGTTAGTGAACATAAGATGGACATTCAGTGGGCTCTAAAGTGTCAGCAGTTCACTCGCATTTGCTAATGAAAGAAATGCAAATACGAAAAATAACTGGTCGAATTTGTGTGAGTGTGATATACATTTAATTCTGCATCCCAATAGTTGTATTTTACACGTAACATTACGAGGATCACGCAGCCTGTAATTATGATCCACGTCACAAAAATAATTACAAAGGTATACAAAAAAATAAGTCAGGAGTTTAGAAGACTGCTCGATGAAGTGTCTGGTATTAGCTATAGAAGCAATGCTTCTAAAATGCCTTAGCACTAGATTTGAGATTTTATTAATTTCGAAAATCTGAAATGATGTATGCCCTGCAAAGAAATCCAATAGGCACCTTTACATAGGCTGAAACACCGGACTCTTCCAGCGAACAGCGTTCAGATTCCCTTTGCGGAAGCCTACTGAACAGTGTTCAGATTTACTTTGCGGTAGCCTACTGAACAGCGTCCAGATTCCCTTTGGGGGTAGCCTAGTGAACAGCGGTCAGATTCCCTTAGCGGTAGCCTACTGAACAGTGGTCAGATTCCCTTTGGGGTAGCCTACTGAACAGCGTCCAGATTCCCTTTGGGGGTAGCCTACTGAACAGCGGTCAGATTCCCTTAGCGGTAGCCTACTGAACAGCGGTCAGATTCCCTTAGCGGTAGCCTACTGAACAGCGGTCAGATTCCCTTAGCGGTAGCCTACTGAACAGCGGTCAGATTCCTTAGCGGTAGCCTACTGAACAGCGGTCAGATTCCCTTAGCGGTAGCCTACTGAACAGCGGTCAGATTCCCTTAGCGGTAGCCTACTGAACAGCGGTCAGATTCCCTTAGCGGTAGCCTACTGAACAGCGGTCAGATTCCCTTAGCGGTAGCCTACTGAACAGCGGTCAGATTCCCTTAGCGGTAGCCTACTGAACAGCGGTCAGATTCCCTTAGCGGTAGCCTACTGAACAGCGGTCAGATTCCCTTAGCGGTAGCCTACTGAACAGCGGTCAGATTCCCTTAGCGGTAGCCTACTGAACAGCGGTCAGATTCCCTTTGCGGTATTTAGCCTACTTAAGCTTTGTGTAGCCAGTTTGCAGTCTGTGTCGATGCAATCATTTGTGAATGATTTTGCTTTTAGAGTTGATTAGGAACCGTGTCTAAAAAGACAATACTTGTGAGCTGGCCCTAGTGATTGGCCCTGTTTGAGAGGTGACAAGCGTTCCTCTACTATAGACTAAACTTGGGGGCATGTGCTAAGAAATATGTTATGGATAATTATCTCCATTCTACACTGTACATGTAATAGAATAAACATAGACAATCTGTGCTAATTCCACAAAACATATATTTATTTGATATGTTCTGTACTCTTTTATTTATGTTTTGTAAATACCTTTTCAGAGGACTGAACCAGGTGTGATCCATAATGTTTGTCTAAGCACGTGCTGATGAAAAACAAGTAAGCGTAGGTCCCATGCAATATCAAAAGCAGCTAATTTTCGCAAATCATTGTTATTGCATCCAGTCAGTAAAGCTATGTCAGACGATGAGTGTGAGGGGACTGAGAGAAACAGACAGAGCAGCAGTAACCCCGAACCCAACAAAAAGCAGAATGCACAGGCCTCAGAAGTTCCTTCCTCGATACCAGGAGAAGTGGTCATGCTTGATGCTATCCAAGCAAGTATGATGTTGTCATCAAGGAAGCTCAGGTAAGTGCTTACATATAAGGATGCTAAATTATTTGATCCTAAGATATACAGTTGACGTCGGAAGTTTACATACACTTAGGTTCGAGTCATTAAAACTAGTTTTTCAACCACTCCACAATTTCTTGTTAACAAACTATAGTTTTGGCAAATCGGTTAGGACATCTACTTTGTGCACAACACAAGTAATTTTCCAACAATTGTTTACAGACAGATTATTTCACTTATAATTCACTGTATCACAATTACAGTTGGTCAGAAGTTTACATGCACTAAGTTGACTGTGCCTTTAAACAGCTTGGAAAAATCTAGAAAATTCATGGCTTTAGAAGCTTCTGATAGGATAATTTACATAATTTGAGTCAATTGGAGGTGTACCTGTGGATGTATTTCAAGTCCTACCTTCAAACTCAGTGCGTCTTTGCTTGACATCATGGGAAAATCAAAAGAAATCAGCCAAGACCTCAGAAAAAAATTGTAGACCTCCACAAGTCTGGTTCATCCTTGGGAGCAATTTCCAAACGCCTGAAGGTACCACGTTCATCTGTACAAACAATAGTACGCAAGTATAAACACCATGGGACCACACAGCCGTCATACCGCCCAGGAAGGAGACGCGTTCTGTCTCTTAGAGATCAACGTACTTTGGTGCGAAGAGTGCAAATCAATCCCAGAACAACAGCAAAGGACCTTGATTTGCTCAGTTAACTCCTGCTCTTCCTGTGCCGCTTCCACCTGGGAATATACCCACTTCAAAGCATGGGTCATTTCCTGACAACATAGACTCTCCCATTATGGCAAGATCCCTACAATGCTAATAGTAACCCCTGCTACTACTAACATGGCCCACGCCTATAGCCTCCTTCCATTGCTGTCCCTACAGCGACTGCCGTGAGAATAACTACTGCATGGAATCTGTCAATTGTTCGCCGGCTGTTAGAAATTGCGAAAGAGATTAATGACGTTGGAATAATATCCAACCTAACAAAACTCTTGAGTCACAGGTTTCTTAAGTCCCTATACTGTGCACTGTTAGCTGTCCTCCGTCTTCCTACGAGCTATCTCCTGTAGCAATATACATAGTCTCTGGGAATGATACTACTCTTTCCCAACAACCTTCAATCATGAGCCCCCACCGATCTCCACCCCAGTCACATTCCATCCCACTTAACAGCCTTATGTAAACCTGTCTCAACCACAGGCTTCCTGTTTACCTCGCCTCCTGCTACAGATACATTTGTACATATATCATTCCATCTAACCCGTAACACAATAGCCACTACTCCTAATGCACTTTTAAATTTATAAACATACTAAAACATTCCTAAATCAATTAGTCAGTATACATCAGTCCCTCCTCTGGAACAATGATCACTCTTATGTTCCACGAAACCTAAAAACATTTTGACTTAAACAGGAAAGAGGAAAAAGTACATGTTTAATAATTTCACACCACCCTTGAAGGGACTAAGACCATCCATCCGTTATGTTCCATGCCCATGTGATGCTGGTCTCCATGCCCGTCTCCTTCATTTTCATCCTTGGGTGTTAACGCAAAACACAGACTATGAGCCTTGTATGCAATTAATTGTACCGTATCATCCAGAAATCTCTATGTATTGATGCGATTTAACATAAAAATTCTGATGAAATGGTTAAACAAAATAAACCTTCAGGGTTGACCCAAGCTATCGTCCAGTGAGTGTTCTAACAACCTCCCTCTCTGAGGACACTTGAAGATAAGGTTTCTAGAGCCTCACTAGGCCTAATACATTTGAGAAATGCCCCCACCCCCCAACAGTTTGAGAGCAACTCTCTCTCGCTGTAGCTGAATAATAACTAAAACATTTTATAAATTACCCAACCCAAATTCAGAATGACAGTCCTTAGTGCTTATTTTGAGTCTGACTGTAATTCCAGCTCGTCAACCTAGCACATATCACAGTTAGAATGTACATTTATAAACAGACCTTTTATTGCCAGTAATAACTCTTCTCATTACAACCCCCATTTGTCCCTGTTTTCCTGTCTCGAGTGGCATGGTAATGAAAGATCGGTATCTCAATGCATTCTTAGTCTAAATTGTTCAGTGTGTAGTACCATCTGACGTCACCTTCCATGATAACCTCGAGAGGACAGATTAGAACAACAGTTTAGTTCAATTCATTTCTGTTTCAGGAAATCCATACAAGCATTGACTATGACACATTATTACTTTGGCCAGCAGAATACCACCCTGCATCCCACTGCTGGCTTGCTTCTGAAGCTAAGCAGGGTTGGTCTCTGGATGGGAGACCAGATGCTGCTGGAAGTGGTGTTGGAGGGCCAGTAGGAGGCACTCTTTCCTCCGGTCTAAAAAAATATCCCAATGCCCCAGGGCAGTGATTGGGGACATTGCCCTGTGTAGGGTGCCGTCTTTTGGATGGGACGTTAAACGGGTGTCCTGACTCTGAGGTCATTAAAGATCCCATGGCACTTATCGTAAGAGTAGGGGTGTTAACCCCGGTGTCCTGGCTAAATTCCCAAGCTGTCCCTCATACCATCATGGTCACCTAATCATCCCCAGTTTACAATTGGCTCATTCATCCCCCTCCTCTCCCCTGTAACTATTCCCCAGGTCATTGCTGTAAATGAAATGTGTTCTCAGTCAATTTACCTGGTAAAATAATGGAGAAATAAACATTCCCAATTTTCTTTATGACAAATGTCAAAGGGCATAACAACATGCGGTTACTATTGAAACCATTTACACAATTAGTTCATACTCACTTATTTTACTGGCGACCTCTCGGAAGAGTTACCAGATCAGGGAGTTAGCACTCTAACCCATCGGGGATCCCAACAGTCCAGCAGACCCAATCTGGTGAAATTTGTATTGAAACAGACAAAATATTTGATCATCAATACACATATCACACTCCATTTGGAGTAACTGTCATTCCTTATTAACCTGTTTGGGCTAGGGGGCAGTATTTTGAAGTTCGGATGAAAAATGTGCCAAAAGTAAACTGCCTGTTACTCAGGCCCAGAAGCTATATGCATATATGCATATAATTAGTAGCTTTTGATAGAAAACACTCTGAGGTTTCTAAAACTGTTAAAATAATGTCTGTGAGTATAACAGAACTGATATGGCAGGTGAAAACCCGAGGAAAATCGATCCAGATTCTTTTTTTTTATGTCAGTTTTTCCATTTACTTGCTATTCACTATAGAGGGATTTAGCTCCCTGGTTGCAGTTCCTATGGCTTCCACTAGATGTCAACAGTCTTTAGACATGGTTTCAGGCTTGTTTTTTGAAAAACGAACAAGAAATATACGTTTTGACAAGTGGCTGTTGGAACTGACACTGCTCTTTTGCGCGCGTGACTGTGTGCGCGCTCTTCGTTATTTTTCTTTTCTATTGAACAGTCTCTGAAATATTATCATTTATTTACATATTAGGGTACCTGAGGATTGATTAGAATCGTTGTTTGACTTGTTTGGACAAAGTTTATAGGTAACTTTTTTAGGTTTCGTGTGTCTATGTATAACGAGTGGAACAGGTGGATTATTGAACAAAACGCGGCAAACCAAACGGAGGGACTTTTTTTTTTTAAAAACGACCATTCTTTGTGTTCCTGGGACCCGTGGGATTGCAACCAGAGGAAGATCTTCAAAAGTAAGTGATTTATTTTATTGCTATATTTGATTTTGTAATGCCTGTGCTGGTTTGAAATATATTTATATGCAGGAAGTATGCGGGGCTCTGTCCTCAGATAATCAAATGCTATGCTTTCGCCGTGAAGCCTATTGTAAATCGGACAAAGCGGTTCGATTACCAAGATTCTAAGCTAAAGAATTGTGTACAACACTTGTATTTTCATGAATGTTTAATATTACTATTTTTGTAATTTGAATTTGGTGCTATGCAAATTCACCGGATGTTGTCAAAAAAGGATTGGCAGCATTTATAATGACCAGAAATGAAAATGTGTACTTGGTTGGTTGTGCCTGCCATTTGATACACATAGCTGCAGAGAGGGCGTCGAGGCAGCTCAGTGTTAATACTGAAGACTTTCCTGTAAACCATCTTTTACTATCTTGACAAGAGTAGCAAGAGGAAGGCTTCTCTGCGTGACCTACAGATCCTATGTGAGACTGATGTCAGGAAGATTTTGAAGCTGGTATCTACAAGATGGTTGTCCCTTGGTCAGTGTCTCAACCGCCTTCTGCAGCAATGGGATCCTCTCACTGTTCTTTGCCAATGAGGTATCGGGAAAAGGGACCTCTGTGCCCCCAAGCTCCACCACAACACCCACATCCTCCTCCTCGTCCTCACTTGAGCCCTATGCTAGACAGCCCAAGAGGTTTTCCTCCTCCTCCACCACCACATTGCCAATGCCACTGCTCAAGCCCCCACCTGGCTCCTCCAGACCCCTACCTGGATCCTCCGAGCCCTCACCTGGATCCTCCGAGCCCTCACCTGGTACCGCCGAGCCTCCACCTGGATCCTCCGAGCCTCCACTGGGCTCCTCCGACCCCTCACCTGGTACCTCCAAGCCTCCACGGGCTCCTCCGAGCCCTCACCTGGATCCTCCAAGCCCTCACCTGGCTCCTCTGCAACTGCAGAAACTAATGTTGTCCTTCTGCAAGCCAGACACTGTCACTCCCATGATGGTAGAAACGAGTAGTGGTGTCAAGCCTACACTCTACCTGGAGAGACACAACCAGCTTCCTGACAAGGAGCTGTCCATTGGCCAGGACACCTGCACCTACATAGGAAGCCAGGGTAAGCTGGATCTGCAGACCTTCTATGCAGATGTTAGAAATTTATCTTCTTCTGCAGTAGACTACATGTTGCTGAAATGTCCATTTGGAGATGTGCTCCTTCAGCATCCAGTGGTCGCTGACATTGCCAACAGGCAGACTGACAAGTTCTCATCCCTCAAACTTTTCATGGCTTTCCCTGCATTATTCCTGAGGGAGCCTCTGTTGATCTGGTGAAAGATGAGTTTAGACTCAGGCAACAACCTTTTGAGCAGAGTCTGGTCAACGTGCACGAATCAGGCCTGGAGAGAAATCGGCACAATGAAAGGGGGGGGCAGCCTGGTCTACTCCCACCTTTCAGCTGTGATGGGGATATTGGTCATATTCCACAGCAATGCAGACTGCGAACAAATATTCAGTCTTGTTTCTAAGAACAAAACCCAGTACAGAGCCTCCCTCAGTACAGACATGCTGAGTGCCCTCGATACCAAGAAGGTTTCAATGATTGCCAGAGGAACTGTTTGCCACAGAGAAGTCTACCCTGATGCCCTTCTGCATAAGGCTAAATCTGCTAGCTACCAGGCAAATCTGTCTAGGAAATGATTTCCTGAACATGTGAAGGTCTCCAGAAGATTTGTTCTCACCCACTGTTTCCTATCATAGCTTTTTCGTTATTATTATGGAGAACATGTTTATTTGATACTGATGCTCTGCTTCAAACATTTGTTCTTATCATATCAGAGTTTAAAAAAAGTTAGCGTGGATAAGACATTTGTACATTTTGTGCCTAAACAAATAACTTGTTATTATTTGTTTAATAAAACTAAATAAAGGCCCTTTGTGTGTTCTTTCTAATTACATCTTGTCAGTGACTTTTACCATAGGTGTAAATGGAATGCTGTCAAGAAAAAGTATTCCAACCTTTTATAGACTTGATTTGGTACAATTCTATAATTGCATAATTGCGATCAGACTCACAAACAGCAGGGGGGGGGGAGAAAACCCCAAATTCGGCGTGTCCTAAATCTCTAATTTGCAGCGGGCGTCTGATACTCTTGGACAGGGTTGGCAGGTCTAAAATTCTGATTCCTGAACTTTACACACACACACTCACCCGTTCTGTCTCTCTGTGTGTGTGTGTTTCTTCAGCGGGCATGCTGGCCAACAAGCAGAACT
Organism: Brachymystax lenok tsinlingensis; assembly: GCA_030435695.1. Classification (NCBI taxonomy): domain Eukaryota; kingdom Metazoa; phylum Chordata; class Actinopteri; order Salmoniformes; family Salmonidae; genus Brachymystax; species Brachymystax lenok. Next base: position 37,325,471 of record CM059817.1, on the reverse strand, counting down.
GCTTCACAGACTTCCAGTGTGCAGCAGAGTACCTCATCAAGGAGGGCTACTCATCCCCCTCCAAACTCACCATCAACGGAGGCTCCAACGGGGGCCTGCTCGTAGGTAGGTCCTGCAATGATGACATCACTATTGTTTGTTGATGATGCTTTTAGTCAGTGAGCTCACGCCCAGTCTGAAAACTAACCCTGACACTGCCATAGCCTGTTGAGATCCTCCTCACCTGTCTGTGTGTGTATGTCTCTTGGTGTGTGTCCAACTTCTCACCTGTGTGTGTGTGTGTGTATATATATATATATATATATATATATATATATGTCTTTCAATCCCTTACTGTCCCCCAGCGGCGTGTGTCAACCAGAGGCCGGAGCTGTTTGGCTGTGCCGTGGCCCAGGTGGGCGTCATGGACATGCTCAAGTTCCACAAGTTCACTATCGGCCACGCCTGGACCACCGACTTCGGCTGCTGCGATGTCAAGGAACAGTTTGACTGGCTCATCAAGTGAGTGCTCCTCCTTGTTCAAAACCATTCATCTTGGGGTGATGGGGGAAGCAGGTTTGCAGAATGCTATTATATCATGCAATTATACCATTCATAAATTGGTCAGATATACACTGAGTGGACCAAACATTAGGAACACAATCGTAATATTGAGTTGCACCCCCCTTGCCCTCAGAACAGCCTCAATTTGTCTAGGCATGGACTCTACAAGGTGTCAGTTGTTCCATAGGGGTGCGGGCCATGTTGACGCCAATGATTCCCACAGTTTTGTCAAGTTGGCTCGATGTCCTTTGGGTGGTGGACCGTTCTTGATACAAACGGGAAACTGTTGAGCATGAAAAACCTGGCAGCGTTGCAGTTCTTGACACAAACCGGCTGCCATACCCCGTTCCAAGGCACTTTAATCTTTTGTCTTGCCCATTCACCCTCTGAATGGCACACACACAATCCAAGTCTCAATTGTCTAATGGCTTAAAAATCCTTTAACTTTGAAGTGGATTTAACAAGTTTTAATAGCTTTCAACTGGTTTGACCTGTTTTCACCAGTCTGTCAGGGAAAGAGCAGGTGTTCTTAATGTTTTGTATACTCAGTGTATAGTCTCACAATAGGGGTTGTCATGTGTTAGTGTGAAAATGTGTGTGCAGTCTCAGCTACTTTGTCTTTGATAAAGTTTATCTGGGTGTATTTTAGCTCAAAAATAGAATCAAGCACACTGTATTTTTATGGGTTTGATTTTTCCTCATTAATCAGGAACCCCTGCTTTTCTGACATAACCTTCTAATCATACATGATACATCATTGAAATTTACCTTTGGCCAAACCAATCTTATTTTTGTTCAGATTTGTTGTTCTGTTCACATCCCTATTTTTTGCCTGTTAATGATGGTGATTCACCCACCTGTAGATGTGCATTGACTTTGACCAATGCCGCAATCCTCTTTTCTGCCACCTACTGTCCCCCTCCTCTCTCCGCTCCCGCCAGATACTCCCCGCTGCACAACATCCACGTTCCCGAGGGCGAGGGTGTCCAGTACCCCTCAGTCCTCCTCCTCACAGGCGACCACGATGACCGCGTTGTCCCCTGCACTCCCTCAAGTATATCGCCACACTGCAGCACGTGGTGGGCCGCTGGGCGGGCCAGAGTAACCCGCTGTTCATCCACGTGGACACCAAGTCGGGCCACGGTGCCGGCAAGCCCACCAGCAAGGTCATCCAGGAGGTGGCCGACACGTATGCATTCATCGCCCGCTGCCTCAACATCTCCTGGGTCAAATGAGGTGGTGAAAGACCTAAGTCCACGGAGCGCTGTGGTTCTAGTTCCCCCTTCTCTCTTTCTTTGTGGAACTCTTTCTGAAAGTATCTCCTCCTTTCTTGTTTCACTGGTTGTCTTTTTGTCTTTATCACTAACCTTTTATTCAGCTGTTCTCTCCTCTTTCCCTCCTCTCATCCTCTTTCTTTTCATATCTCTGACTTGAGCAGTAATCAATGTCAGCACACTAACCCGTGTTTCAAGTCTGTTTCTCTCCCTCGCTCTGTTTCCCAAATATGTATTAACCACCCCTCATTTCATACATGCTCATTTTCTATGTCTTCTTTCTCTTGTCTCTCCCCTCCCTTTCCCCCTCTCTCCCCCGCGTGTGCTTGTTTTGGGCATGCACACCAGGACAGCAGAAGTATACAGTTACCCCCCCTGTCTCCATCCCTCATCCTTCTGTCCCCAGGACCCTACCCATGGCGCCAGCCCGGCACATAACCCATAACCCCCCATAACTCTTCCTCTTATTTGTCATCCTCTGTATTTTACTCCATGTGTATTTTGGTTCTGATCGGAAAACCCTTGTTTGTTCAATGTCAAGAGATAGGTGATACAGGGTAGGACTTAAAACACTTAGTTATCAGCCTAGTTCAAAAGTTAAGGCTGCAAATGTCATCAGTAGGGGGTCATAAAATGAAACAGCCCCCAATTGGTGCAACCCCCTACACACTACAGACAATTGTATTTATTTATAATTTGGAGTGCATTTGGAAGGCTGTTGCTCAGTGAAATCACTAGGTAAATGATTTTAGCATTTAGGATTTTAACTCTTCACAGTGTTGGCGAATGGGTTTAGATGTAGGTTATTTTGTTCTGTGGTCAGGAGGAGGGTAATGCAGAAAGAAAGTGTGTCCGTGTGTGTCCACATATCGTCTCAAACTGATGTTAATTTCTACCTCTTGACATGTGCTGATTTGTATATCGATTAAAGGGATATAAACAACTAACTGCAATGCCACAACTTCAATAAAAAAACATTTTGAACAGTGCTTTGTTGTCCATTGTGTAACTCGTTACCTAATACGTAGCCGATAAACTCTTAAAGGGGCAGTGCAGGTAAAAACACATTCGTCCTGTTTTTTTTATATTTCCACACTGAGGTAGAAATAACAATCTGAAATTTAGAAAATTATGATAATGCCCTTTTTACATTGCAAATCAGGCTAGGTACACGTGGATTTCCCAGCAGCTCCATCAAGCATCGCATGGATCTTGAAATCAGCAGCGGCAGCAACCATTCATGAAGTGTCAATATAGTTATTTTTCTATTATAAGTAAAGGATATGCTATGGGTTGCATGCTTTGTCACCATATTGTTTTGAACGTTCTTTTGAGGACTGACGCCCAAATGAACGTCCTACTGGGTTGCATGCTTTGTCACCATATTGTTTTGAACGTTCTCTTGAGGACTGACGCCCAAATGAACGTCTTACTGGGTTGCATGCTTTGTCACCATATTGTTTTGAACGTTCTCTTGAGGACTGACGCCCAAATGAACGCGTCTTACTGGGTTGCATGCTTTGTCACCATATTGTTTTGAACGTTCTCTTGAGGACTGACGCCCAAATGAACGTCCTACTGGGTTGCATGCTTTGTCACCATATTGTTTTGAACGTTCTCTTGAGGACTGACGCCCAAATGAACGTCCTACTGGGTTGCATGCTTTGTCACCATATTGTTTTGAACGTTCTCTTGAGGACTGACGCCCAAATGAACGTCCTACTGGGTTGCATGCTTTGTCACCATATTGTTTTGAACGTTCTCTTGAGGACTGACGCCCAAATGAACGCGTCCTACTGGGTTGCATGCTTTGTCACCATATTGTTTTGAACGTTCTCTTGAGGACTGACGCCCAAATGAACGCGTCCTACTGGGTTGCATGCTTTGTCACCATATTGTTTTGAACGTTCTCTTGAGGACTGACGCCCAAATGAACGTCCTACTGGGTTGCATGCTTTGTCACCATATTGTTTTGAACGTTCTCTTGAGGACTGATGCCCAAATGAACGTCCTACTGGGTTGCATGCTTTGTCACCATATTGTTTTGAACGTTCTCTTGAGGACTGATGCCCAAATGAACATTCTGCTAGTTACTTAATGGCATTCTCTGAGCTGCCGTGCTGATGCAAATCATTAGTAGGAAAACCTTTTGCCATCACTGTGATCTCACAAGATTGACTTTAGATTAAATATAACTTTAGCTAGCTAGTTAATATTGAGGGACAGGACTGGTTTTTAGCTAGCTAACGTTAGCATTGCTAGCTAGCAATTTTTGACAAACCTTTCTAGCTATGGCAATTGCCACTTCTCTAAAGTAAATTTGACAATATGACAAATAATGGCAAAGTTGTTTTCTACTAATTACTTGCCTGCTTCAGCAATGTCATCGTATTTCCAGTCCACTATAGTGTCTCCTCAGATAATGTTAACTAGATTGCTAGCTACCAGTCTGTGAGCTAATTAGTGGTAGCTAGCCTGTTGACTGTTGTTCAAGCTGCAGTCATTCACCCAAAACGGACCAAGGTAGCCTACTTAGGGTTCTCCCCAAAGAATGTACGAGAGGCGCTGTTCCACCTTGTGGACTGGCTGCGCCACTATGTAAAAAATATAATCTAGATTGCAGGAAAAAAAATTAACAAGTGTTAAAAAAATCCTAACCCTAACCCCCCATCCTACCCGGAGAGAACCCTGCTACCTGATTTAACTTGTCATCTTTTTTGTTTGTTTTCTTTGACTATACAAAATCAATTGCTCAAATTTACAATTTGAAGAGTATTTGTCATTAGGTATTAGTGCTAAAATAAACTGGCTTGTGATTGGATTTGTAGCTACTAGCCTACCAGCCAGAAGAGAGGGTCGCTATTATGATTATTAGCTACCTAGATAGCTAGATATCTCATTAGTTGTATGTTTATCTGTGTAATGACTCCTAACAAATGTTAAGCCTTCTGGCTGTTGAATGCAATAATTCATGTATAACCCTTATCTATGAGATATGAAATTATGTTTCTCAAATGTCAGAGTGAAAACTTTAGAATTATAAAATGTAACTGTCACCTTGCCAATAGGTTTATAATTTGTAGCTACACAGTCCTTCCATTCATGATCCCCTTATGTATGATAGTTGTCATGCCATGTTACCATAGTAGCAGTTGGCTTGGCTATACAAAGAGTTGGCTGTATACAGTGGTGTAAAGTACTTAAATAAAAATACTTTAAAGGACTACTTATCTGTACTTTACTATTTACTAGAAAATATTGTACTTTTTACTCCATACATTTTCCCTGACAACCAAAAGTACTTCATTTTGAATGCTTAGCAGGACAGGAAAATTGTCACATTTCTGCACTTATCAAGAGAACACGTGGTCATTCCTACTGCCTATGGGCTGGCCGGACTCACTAAACACAAATGCATCTTTTGTAAATAATGTGTGTTGGAGTGTGCCCCTGGCTGTCTGTACATTTGGTGCAGTCTGCTTTGCTTAATATAAGGATTTTTTTTATGATTTATACTTTTACTTTTGATACTTAAGTATATTTTAGCAATTACATTTACTTTTGATACTTAAGTATATTTAAAACCAAATACTTTTACTCAAGTAGTACTACTCAAGTAGTATTTTACTTCTGACTTTCACTTTTACATGAGTAACTTTCTAATAAGGTATTGTAGCGACCCGCACAGAAAGCTGTATGTTATGTGTTAGGCTATTAGTTGGTTGTGTTGTACTTACCAGTACCCCAGTGTTCACGGGGTCCGACATGCCAATCAGAACAAGAGAAGGTCACGGTTGGTTTGTGGGGTAGCTTTCATTTAGTTGAGGTGGGCTAAGGCCAAACGGTAGCCTGTGTTGAAGTTGGGTTAATAAACCGTAAATTCGTAACTCAAACCTCTGTCTAGACAATCGTTCCTTTTATGACCTAGTCAGGTCATTACATTGGTGTCAGAAGTAAAAACGTTGATAAAAGTTAGAAGTCAGCTAGCTAGCTGGCTGTGGCTAGCTACCGGAGGTGAGAACGGGGGTTGAAAATGTTTCGAGGGAATCCGAAAGTGGAGGTAGGGGACGATTATGGCCAAGGAGGTGCGTGTGCATGGACGTCGGAAGATCTGGCTGAGCAGATCGCCAGGGCGTCGGAGCCCAGAGGCCGCTTGCGGGAGGACGTTAGAGTGATGGCAGCTGAAGCGGGCTTGAGCGATCCGTCGTCTGCTTCGCGCGGATTCTGGTGGGCGGACCGAAGGGGTGACGTCGACGCGGCGGGACGAGGAATCTGTGGCTCAGGATGTAAACAAACATGGAGGCGCCCAGTGCCCGGTTGCGTCCGTATCTGTTAAGACCCCGAAGTATTCCGGTAAGGCGGATTGGGAAGCTTTTCATGCTCTGTTGGAACTGTTAGCTCATTTTAGGGGGTGGTCGAATGAAGATAGGGCACAGAGTAGCGCAACACCCTTCAATTGAAGCGGTGTGGTCACGTCTCGCAAAAACGGATAAAAAAATTTAATCACGGATAATAATAATTAGCAGGAGAACTTATAAATTGGCTACAATAATTACAAGGCCTTTTCAAACACCAAATCGAGGAAAAGCCTATTCCAGTACTTCAAGCCCCTTGTAAACAAAATGTATTTGTCGCCGGAGAAGAAGGCAGACTCTTTACGTGTCCCCAACGCACCATCGAGAGCATCCTGACTGGTTGCATCACTGCCTGGTATGGAAACTGCTCGGCCTCCGACCGCAAGGCACTACAGAGGGTAGTGCGTCCGGCCCAGTACAACACCGGGGCCAAGCTTCCTGCCATCCAGGACCTCTATACCAGGCGGTGTCAGAGGAAGGCCCTAAAAATTGTCAAAGACTCCAGCCACCCTAGTCATAGACTGTTCTCTCTGCTACCGCACGGCAAGCAGTACCGGAGCGGCATGTCTAGAATCAAGAGGCTTCTAAACAGCTTCTACCCCCAAGTCATAAGACTCCTGAACACCTAATGTACATATTACCTCAACTAACCTGTGTCCCCGCACATTGACTCTGTACCGGTACCCCCCCTGTATATAGTCTTGCTATTGTTATTTTACTGCTGCTCTTTAGTTACTTGTTACTTTTATTTCTTATTCTTATCTGTATTTTTTAAACTGCATTGTTGGTTAAGGGTTCGTGAGTAAGCATTTCACCTGTTGTAATCAGCGCATGTGACAGATAACATTTGATTTCATTTAATTTCATTACCAGATCATATTGTGAATAAACACACTAGGCTATATCCAGAATAATTAATAGGAATAGCGTTGGGTGTTGCGCAGTAGTCTACACAATTGCACACCCAGGCCCAACTGTCTTCCTCGTGTAACAAGTAACCAAAACATATGAAAGCGTGAACTCAATACCTTGATTCTTTCCCTATTAAATCTAACGAGACCCTGCTGTAAATCAAGCAGACAACAACAGATAATGAACAGACACAACTGTCTTCACCGTAACGAATGAGACACCAAAATATTCTGGATATTCCTCACAAACACCTTTTTTCCAGCACTTGGGCTGTTGTTGCATTGCATGCGCCATCACAACAGCTGTTCTTCACTTGATTGTCATTAAGAAAAATTCCTTCCTAGATCAGACCCAAGATGTGGCTAAAGGGGGCAAAATGATGAAATAGAATGTGATGATACTGACGATTGGCCTCAGATGCAGAGGTCTATAGTCTTCCCTATAGATAACAGACCATTGTAATGGAACGCACACATGCATTCTAAATAATTGTGGGAGCCATGACTATTTCCCCCGAAAACGTGTTGTTGTTAAACTAGCCTGCTACACTTCCCACCAGGTAAGTAAAATTAATCGGACCAACGTTGGTTCTTGCTGTTCTGTTCTTGGTTGTGGCTTGAGGGCTGGCACAAATGCCTGATTAAATATTCAAATGTTTCGATTTAGCAGTTTGGCTTATAATACCGAAACAACTGTGAATACGAACTAATGCGAACAGAACAATGCAGTGGTACAAACCATGTGTTTGATTTATTTGATACCATTCCACTTATTCCGCTTCAGCCATTACCACGAGTACGTCCTCCCCAATTAAGGTGCCACAAACCTCCTGTGGCCTATACAGTGTCACGTCGGTTCCTCTCCTTGTTCTGGCGGCATTCGGCGGTCGACGTCACCGGTCTTCTAGCCATCGCCGATCCACCTTTCATTTTCCATTTGTTTTGTCTTGTTTTCCCACACACCTGGTTTTCATTCCCTCATTATTTGTCATGTATTTAACCCTCTGTTTCCCCCATGTCTGTGTGTGGAATTGTTTATTTGTCAGTGGGTACGCTTCCGGCTGGTTTGCGCCGGGTTATGGTTTTCCACCCGTGCTTTGTGGCAGCCGGTTACTTTGTCGTTGTGTTTTGTACTTTGTACTGCCTCACTTGTTTTTTTGGGCATTTGTTTTGTGACGCGGTTGCGTTCTGTTTACATTGCCTGAGTAAAGTGCTTTGTCCACTCATCTCCGCTCTCCTGCGCCTGACTCCCATGCACCAGCTACACCCACAGCTTGACATACAGGCCCGCTACAAACATGGAAAATAATGCTGCTCGCTCGTGAGTTTAGCAACATGTTGTGATATCGCACAATACACTTCTGTGAATCAAATTCGACCCATGTAATCAATTAAGCAATGCCAGCGTACCATAAAAAAACTTTTCCAAAATGTACTGTTCTGTTTACAGCAACAAAAACCAACAGGCTACCAAGAAAACCATAATAGAATGTATCTATTTCTATGATGAAACAAACTGATATGTAGCTATACCCAGGGACATCATTTGGGTTCTTGCGTTGGATATATATTGAATTCTGCTTATATCATAATATACCACAATAAACATGAAAGTAAAAAAAAGCCAGTTCCTGGCTTTCGACCAGGAACTGACAGGTACAATGGCACGAAATCTCGCTGTGCTCTATCAACACCATGGACAGCGCCCTACACACTAAAGCAAGATTTTGATAAAAACCAACCAGCTAGACTGAAACAATCTTACCTTTTCAAAAGAGATCAAATCAAAATCAAATTTTATTTGTCACATACACATGGTTAGCAGATGTTAATGCGAGTGTAGCGAAATGCTTGTGCTTCTAGTTCCGACCATGCAGTAGTATCTAACAAGTAATCTAACAATTTCACAACAACTACCTTATACACACAAGTGTAAAGGAATGAATACGAGTATGTACATATAAATATATGGATGAGCGAGGGTCGACCGGCATAGGCAAGATGCAGTAGATGGTATAGAGTACAGTATATACATATGAGATGAGTAATGTAGGATATGTAAATATGCAGCCACTCAATGTTAGTGATGGCTGTTTAACAGTCTGATGGCCTTCAGATAGAAGCTGTTTTTCAGTCTCTCGGTCCCAGCTTTGATGCACCTGTACTGACCTCGCCTTCTGGATGATAGCGGGATGAACAGGGAGTGGCTCGGGTGGTTGTTGTCCTTGATGATCTTTTTGGCCTTCCTGTGACATTGGGTGATGTAGGTGTCCTGGAGGGCAGGTAGTTTACCCCCCGGTGATGCTTTGTGCAGACCTCACTACCCTCTGGAGAGCCTTATGGTTGTGGGCGGAGCAGTTGCCGTACCAGGCGGTAATACAGCCCGACAGGATGCTCTCGATTGTGCATCTGTAGAAGTTTGTGAGTGTTTTTGGTGACAAGCCGAATTTCTTCAGCCTCCTGAGGTTGAAGAGGCGCTGTTGCGCCTTCTTCACCACGCTGTCTGTGTGGGTGGACTATTTCAGTTTGTCCGGGATGTGTACGCCGAGGAACTTAAAACTTTACACCTTTTCCACTACTGTCCCGTCGATGTGGATAGGGGGGTGCACCCCATCATCTCCTTTGTTTTGTTGACGTTGAGTGAGAGTTTATTTTCCTGACACCACACTCCGAGGGCCCTCACCTCCTCCCTGTAGGCCGTCTAGTCGTTGTTGGTAATCAAGCCTACCACTGTTGTGTCGTCTTGATTATTGAGTTGGAGGCGTGCTGGCCACGCAGTCATGGGTGAACAGGGAGTACAGGAGAGGGCTGAGAACGTACCCTTGTGGGACCCCAGTGTTGAGGATCAGCGTGGTGGAGATGTTGCTTCCTACCCTCACCACCTGGGGCCGGCCCGTCAGGAAGTCCAGGACCCAGTTGCACAGGGCGGGGGTCGAGACCTAGGGTCTCGAGCTTAATGACGAGTTTGGAGTGTACAATGGTGTTAAATGCTGAGCTGTAGTCGATGAACAGCATTCTTACATAGGTATTCCTCTTGTCCAGATGGGTTAGGGCAGTGTGCAGTGTGATTGCGATTGCGTCGTCTGTGGACCTATTGGGACGGGAAGCAAATTGGAGTGGGTCAAAGGTGTCTGGTAGGGTGGAGGTGATATGATCCTTGACTAGTCTCTCAAAGCACATCATGATGACGGAAGTGAGTGCTACGGGGGCGATAGTCATTTAGCTCAGTTACCTTAGCTTTTTGCAGCTTCCTTGATGCTTTGTGGAACTTCCTTCTTGTATCTTCTTGTAAGACCTTCTCCTGTGCTGACTGAACACTTTTGTCAAAGTGGAAAATTTGTTCTCGCATGTAGCTGTGTACGCCCCAAAAGTCAGTCCATGTTTCAGTGCAGTAAGCATGGCATGGTCGGCAAAGCGGAGAGAGGCCCAGAGAATCATTGCAGGATTTCAAGTGGGGTCCATTTGTCCTCATTTGAGCCAGAGCGGGGGATTTCAGTCTGCAAAAACTGTCGAGCGACACTAAGTGAAGCTGGTGGTTTAAACAATGAACAAATAATTTGGTACTATCAATAGCATTTTTCCAGTTAGAATACCCAGCTTGGGGGAAGGCCTTGTGTGCGTTAGCATTGGACCCAACACAGAACTTTCGACATGGGAAACAAAATGTAGCATCTGCAGTAAACGTGTATTCCAGCCACTCTCTTCCTATGAACCAGTTGCCCAAAGGAGACATACCTAAACTCACACACGGTGGCACGCCCTGTCTATTGTCCTGACAGAGCAGCGGAGATAGTTTTTTTTGCGCCAACTTGTCACTCAATCATTTTAACGTTTTATTTTTATATAGGGACATAAAACTAAAACTGAGGAGGCTAAAGTTTGAACTGAGGGGGCTAAGCCCACTTCAGCCCCCTCATGGAGCCGGGTCCATGTGGTGCACAGGGACCTGTTTTGCTGTGCTTGTAGTAGTGTGGAGTTTACAAGCATTATGCCAAGATTATTTTGGGCTGTGCATTTTTGTTTCCATTTCCAGGTGCTTGAGGAAGGGACAATGCAATGAACTCATATAAATGCCTTAGGACAGAGTCGGGTAAGTTGAGCCATTTTTTACATTCAGCTTTACCCTGTCAAGGGAAATAGTATTATTTTAAGATATCTACACTACCGGTCAAATGTTTTAGAACACATACTCATTCAAGGGTTTTTCTTTATTTTGACTATTTTCTACATTGTAGAATAATAGTGAAGACATCAAAACTTTACTTAAATAACACATATGGAATCATGTATTAACAAAAAAGTGTTAAACAAATCAAAATATATATTACATTTGAAATTCTTCAAATAGCCACCCTTTGCCTTGATGACAGCTTTGCACACTCTTGGCATTCTCTCAACCAGCTTAATGAGTTAGTCACCTGGAATGCATTTAAAGTTAATTTGTGGAATTTCTTTCCTTCTTAAAACCTCTTAGGGACGGGATCGTTTTCGGAGCAAACAAGCGCGGCATATTCAAAATAAAAATTAGTAATATTTAACATTCATCAATATACAAGTTTACACAGATAACCTAAACGTTATAAAAGGAAAATAAAGTGGGGCGCGCTCACCTTCTCGTGCCCGGAAAATCTTGTTGACATTTCTACTTCCTTCAGTAATTCTTCTTCTGAATGGTTCTGTTCAGTGCTAAAGCCTCCAAACACTGTCCAGAGACTGTTGACATCTAGTGGAAGCCATAGGTACTGCAACCTGTGTCCTATTTCCCTATGATTTCTTTTATCAGCCATTCAAAGTGAGCAAAGGTCAAAAGAAAAATGATTTCCGGACAGAAATTTCTCTGGTTTTTGCCTGCTATATCAGTTGTTATACCCACAGACATTATTTTAACGGTTTTAGAAACTTCAGTGTTTCCTATGCAATAGTACTAATTATGTGCATATCCTAGTTTCTGGGCCTGAGTGGCAGGCATTTTACTTTGGGCACGTCAGACAGGCGAAAATTCTGAAAATGGGACCCTAGCCCTAAGGAGTTAATGTGTTTGAGCCAATCAGTTGTGTTGTGACAAGGTAGGGGGGTATATAGAAGATAGCCCTATTTGGCAAAATACCAAGTCCATATTATGGCAAGAACAGCTCAAATAAACAAAGAGAAACAACAGTCATTACTTTCAATTCTTTAAGACATGAAAGTCAGTCAATACAGAGCATTTCCAGAGCTTTGAGTTTCTTCAAGTGCAGTCGCAAAAACCATCAAACGCTATGATGAAACTGGCTCTCATGAGCACCACCACAGGAATGGAACACCCAGAGTTACCTCTGCTGCAGAGGGTAAGTCCATTAGAGTTACCAGCCTCAGAAATTGCAGCCCAAATAAATGCTTCACAGAGTTCAAGTAACAGACACATCAACATCAACTGTTCAGAGGAGACTGTGTGAATCAGGCCTTCATGGTCGAATTGCTGCAAAGAAACCACTACTAAAGGACACCAATAATAAGAAGAGACTTGCTTGGGCCAAGAAACATGAGCAATGGACATTAGACTGGTGGAAATGTGTTCTTTGGTCTGGAGTCCAAATTTGAGATTTTTGGTTTCAACTGCTATGTCTTTGTGAGACGCGGTGTAGGTGAACGGGAATCTCTGCATGTGTATTTCCCTCCCATAAAGCATGGATGAGGAGGTGTTATGAATGTGGGGGTGCTTAGCTGGTGACACTGTCTGTGATTTATTTAGAATTCAAGGCACACTTAACCAGCATGGCTACAACAGCATTCTGCAGCGATACGCCATCCCATCTGGTTTGGGCTTAGTGGGACTATCATTTGTTTTTCAACAGGACAATGACCCAACACACCTCCAGGCTGTGTAAGGGCTATTTTACAAAGAAGGAGAGTGATGGAGTGCTGCATCAGATGACCTGGCCTCCACAATCCCCTGACCTCAACCAAATTGAGATGGTTTGAGATGAGTCGGACCGTAGAGTGAACAAGTGCTCAGCATATGTGGGTACTGCTTCAAGACTGTTACAAAAGCATTCCAGGTGAAGCTGGTTGAGAGAATGCCAAGAGTGTGCAAAGCTGTCATCAAGGCAAAGGTGGCTATTTGAAGAATCTCAAATATAAAATATATTTTGATTTGTTTAACACTTTTTTGTTTACTACATGATTCCATATGTGTTATTTCATAGTTATGTCTTCACAATTATTCTACAATGTAGAAAAAAGTTTTTAAAAAAATAAAGAAAAACCGTTGAATGAGTAGGTGTTCTAAAACATTTGACCGGTAGTGTACATATATTTCAGGATGTTGTGTATCCCCAGAAATAATCAGAATTAATGTAAACATTACAGTTTCGAAAACATAGGTTGTCCAAACAAAGTGCTAAATTAAGCCATATTCAAATTTCTGTACAGAATAAAATACAACCACTACCTTTTTAAAACCATCTTGATTTCCCAAACACATTTCAACACAATCACAATCACTTTTTGGTCTTTTAATAATTTTAATCATATTTTAACACAGGTTTAACACCTAACAAACACATTGTACTTTTTTAAAACACTTTTAACATAGGCTATGCACTGTTGTTACTTCATATCCCAGCAACAATGCCTTGCATAACGCCTGGTGAGAAAACACCTACATTTGCTCAACTTGCTGTTGACTCAACCATTGGCTCAACTTATCCAAAGGCAAACATTTTGACTATATTAGACCACACAGCTACAAGGATACACTTTCATGCTAGTTTTAGAACCTCATATTAAAGCTTATAGAGACCTCAACTGATGTTTAGAACAATCTTAAAAAGTATCTAGTGTACTTCTAGATACAAGCATGTATGAAACCTTGAACACAATAAATTCATTTGACTTGGTGAAAATCTGTTTTTTGGACCACTTTTTCCACGTGGTTTCTTCCTTCACAGACTATGAAATTGTGACTTCTTCCTAAATATTTGGTCAAATTATACATTTTGTGTATGGTTTCCTAGAAACAACAGTGGCCCAACTTACCCCTTTGGCTCAACTTACCCCACTCTCCTCTACATTTTTCACAGGTCAGTGTGGAGACATACTCACTGTGGGGTAGGGACAATGGGGATGTTCTGCTGCCTGCACCTGGCTCTGGTTCCATCCCACTGGGCACGCAATGAAGTTACGCTGAACCAACATGGAATAGATGTTGAATTGACGTCTGTTCCCAGTGGGATCTCACTGCCCTGCTCTCCCTCACAGCAAGTGGGGGAATATCTGATTCTGATGCTGTGTCTGTTTCACTGCTGTCACAGAGCACTGCCTGAAGGGATAACTCCCTAAAAACAAAAATGCATAACATGTGTTACCGACACGGTCTTGCACTACATTGCTGATTGTGATTGAATTAGTTTTTTACAAAGATGTTTGATTCTGATTACAGGAGTATGATTTTGTGATATAACACAGGGCAGAAGTAATTTCTGTTTTTTCTACCTCTCTATAAAAAATGCTAGAAGCCATGACTGAAGCACAGAGAATTCTCTTGTGGGTGTACTGCAATCATGACATGTCTGAACTAGGAAATTCTGACATTTCCGACTTGGAAACCTGTTGTAAAAAGATGTTACCTGAGTTTTGTTAGAAAAAATTACCAAATTACCTGCTTTGTTTAATATTAATAGTTAACAATTAGATGCTTAACATTGGTCAAGAGATTTTCATAACTTGCAATACTGTGCTTCTGAGAAAGGGCTAGTCTGTGCATATCGTCAAGGACATTGGGAGACTCAGAGATAATTTGCGACTTGAGATAAACTTGAGGAACTGTATGTTTCCAATCATCTTCGCTTCTGTTCAACTTAGCCACACGGTCAAGACAAGAACCTCTGAGAGTGACCACAGTGTCTTGGTCTATCTTGTTCTTCTGATATCTTTCAAGGGCACGGCTGTGGAGATATGAGGTGAACAAAGGCTGGCTGGAGCACTGTTAACAATTCTATCAGCAGAAAGGAACTAACGTTATCAATTGTTTGTGCGCTATGACCTGATACACATAGTCACAAGAAGAAAACAAGGTAGCTTATGATGCCCTGATCTGCTGGGGAGGGGTGGAACCAGCCATGACTAAGCATTTTTAGTGTCAGCTACAGTGGGGCAAAAAAGTATTTAGTCAGCCACCAATTGTGCAAGTTCTCTCACTTAAAAAGATGAGAGAGGCCTGTAATTTTCATCATAGGTACACTTCAACTATGACAGACAAAATGAGGGAAAAAAATCCAGAAAATCACATTGTAGGATTTTTAATGAATTTATTTGCAAATTATGGTGGAAAATAAGTATTTGGTCACATACAAACAAGCAAGATTTCTGGCTCTCACAGACCTGTAACTTCTTCTTTAAGAGGCTCCTCTGTCCTCCACTCGTTACCTGTATTAATGGCACCTGTTTGAACTTGTTATCAGTATAAAAGACACCTGTCCACAACCTCAAACAGTCACACTCCAAACTCCACTATGGCCAAGACCAAAGAGCTGTCAAAGGACACCAGAAACAAAATTGTAGACCTGCACCAGGTTGGGAAGACTGAATCTGCAATAGGTAAGCAGCTTGGTTTGAAGAAATCAACTGTGGGAGCAATTATTCGGAAATGGAAGACATACAAGACCACTGATAATCTTCCTCGATCTGGGGCTCCACGCAAGATCTCACCCGTGGGGTCAAAATGATCACAAGAACGGTGAGCAAAAATCCCAGAACCACACGGGGGGACCTAGTGAATGACCTGCAGAGAGCTGGGACCAAAGTAACAAAGCCTACCATCAATAACACACTACGCCGCCAGGGACTCAAATCCTGCAGTGCCAGACGTGTCCCCCTGCTTAAGCCAGTACATGTTCAGGCCCGTCTGAAGTTTGCTAGAGAGCATTTGGATGATCCAGATGAGGATTGGGAGAATGGTCAGATGAAACCAAAATAGAACTTTTTGGTAAAAACTCAACTCGTCGTGTTTGGAGGACAAAGAATGCTGAGTTGCATACCTACTGTGAACACCATACCTACTGTGAAGCATGGGGGTGGAAACATCATGCTTTGGGGCTGTTTTTCTGCAAAGGGACCAGGACGACTGATCCGTGTAAAGGAAAGAATGAATGGGGCCATGTATCGTGAGATTTTGAGTGAAAACCTCCTTCCATCAGCAAGGGCATTGAAGATGAAACGTGGCTGGGTCATTCAGCATGACAATGATCCCAAACACACCGCCTCGGGCAACGAAGGAGTGGCTTCAGAAGAAGCATTTCAAGGTCCTGGAGTGGCCTAGCCAGTCTCCAGATCTCAACCCCATAGAAAATCTTTGGAGGGAGTTGAAAGTCTGTGTTGCCCAGCGACAGCCCCAAAACATCACTGCTCTAGAGGAGATCTGCATGGAGGAATGGGCCAAAATACCAGCAACAGTGTGTGAAAACCTTGTGAAGACTTACAGAAAACGTTTGACCTCTGTCATTGCCAACAAAGGGTATATAACAAAGTATTGAGATAAACTTTTGTTATTGACCAAATACTTATTTTCCACCATAATTTGCTAATAAATAAATTAAAAATCCTACAATGTGATTTTCTGGATTTCTTTTTCTCATTTCGTCTGTCATAGTTGAGTGTACCTATGATGAAAATTACAGGCCTCTCTCATCTTTTTAAGTTGGAGAACTTGCACAATTGGTGGCTGACTAAATACTTTTTTGCCCCACTGTATATAAGAATCAGAATCATTGGGCTCTCAACGAATCACCTACGGGTGGGTCGTTGACCAGCTCCATTAATGAAATAATTAATCAATTTCAAATCATATTTATTGTTTTAAGAAATGACAAAGTCTCTCTCACTTGATTACAATTTTCCACGATAGTTTCCCACATTGAAAGTATCAGAATCATCTAATAGGAAGCTCTACGCAAATAACTTACTTTCATTTTAATTCATAGGTTCCGAGTTTTAAATTACTCCACCAATCAGTGCGGATAGAGCAGCTTGCTGTGGAGCAGGTAAGTGATTTAATCTGTAAAGGAAAGTCATTAAGAGCAAATTATATTTTAGCATAACAGCATGGTTTAATCATAATGAAAGACAAACACAAACACTATGCTGCCAGTCACAGTGTAGGGTGTGAGATACAACTGACATTTTGAGGGTGAGGAGAGAGCGAGAGATGATGGAGGAAGCTGGCTTTGAAGTCCTGGGCATCTTGTTATGACATGCATTATCTGAATTAGGCCCACAGAATTATATCTACAGAGGATCGGCTTATATGGAGGAACTTTTAATGTCTTTGAACTTCCGAGTTGGTTTAACATTGGACCAGAGCAAACTAGCTAGCTAGCTAACAAGCTTGTGTGTGCAGAGCAGCACTACAATTAACAGCACATCTTACTTTTTTGTAGTTAGTCCAAGGCAACACTGACATGTTTTGTTGTTTCCCGCATTACAGAGGGCTATATTAGTCCACTAGTAAAGGCCCAGTTCACAACTTTTGTGAAAAAATATTCCACCCCCATTTTTCAGTGGGTGCTACAGCACCATCAGCACCCTTACTTCCTGCGGCTATGCAGGGATTTAGCTCTGTCCTTAATTTCCCTAAATCTCAGAAAGCGTTTGACCTTCATCTCTTTTTTTATGTCTGCAGAAAAATCCAACGCTGAACTCACTCATCACCAAATTAGACCAAAGATGTCATGCCTTGCAGAGGTGGAGAGCACACCTCCCTGTACATTGTAATTGCCTTGGAGAGGTAAAACAACTCCCCTCCAATACAGCCACTGATTACCAAAACAAGTCACAAATTGCCCTGCCCCTTGATCCTGGTTGATGTGTCAAAAACTATCTGCAAATAATTAGCAGTCAGCAGTTCACACACCAAGCAGGCCACTGTGAAGACAGGCACCACTTACAGTAGATAGCCCTAGCTACTGTAGCAAAAATACAGCAATAGATAACGTTTTTAAATCAAAGGCCTGGATTTATTATACATTTGACATAACAGCCTTAAATAACTTCTAGGATCCTCTGACTTCTCCCAAACGCCCAATGTATCCAATCAAATGTATTAATGAAGTTTTAAAGTTTTCCTATTAATTTCCCTGGCCATTGTGATTAATGATATGATAATATTTATGATATTTAGCTTTTTATAAATAAACAAGCTTCAGTAAAAATGCTCCTTGGTCAAATAGCTTTTACACAGCCTGGAGGTGTGTATTGGGTCATTGTCATGTTGAAAAACAAATGATAGTCCCACTAAGCGCGGACCAAATTGGATGGCGTATAACTTTTTTGGTTACTACATGATTCCATATGTGTTATTTCACAGTCTCAACGTCATCAGTTAAGAGGCGACTCCGGGATGCTGTCCTTCTAGGCAGAGTTGCAAAGAAAAAGCCATATCTCAGGATGGCCAATAAAAATTAAAGATGAAGATGGGCAAAAGAACATAGACACTGGACAGAGGAACTCTGCCTAGAAGGCCAGCATCCCGGAGTCGCCTCTTCACTGTTGACGTTGAGACTGGTGTTTTGCGGGTACTATTTAATGAAGCTGCCAGTTGAGGACTTCTGAGGCATCTGTTTCTCAAACTAGACACTCTAATGTACTTGTCTTCTTGCTCAGTTGTGCACCGGGGCCTCCCACTCTTTCTATTCTGGTTAGAGCCAGTTTGCGCTGCTCTGTGAAGGGAGTAGTATGCAGCGCTGTACGAGATCTTCAGTTTCTTGGTAATTCCTCGCATGGAATAGCCTTCATTTCTCAGAACAAGAATAGACTATCGAGTTTCAGAAGAAAGTGCTTTGTTTCTGGCCATTTTGAGCCTGTAATTGAACCCACAAATGCTGATGCTCCAGATACTCAACTAGTCTAAAGAAGGCCAGTTTTAATGCTTCTTTAATCAGGACAACAGTTTTCAGCTGTGCTAACATGATTGCAAAAGGGTTTTCTAATGATCAATTAGCCTTTTAAAATGATAAACCTGGATTAGCTATCACAATGTGGAACACAGGAGTGATGGTTGCTTATAATGGGCCTCTGTACGCCTATGTAGACATTCCATAAAAAAATCGGCCGTTTCCAGCTACAATAGTCATTAACAACGTCTAACACCGTATTTCTGATCAATTTGATGTTATTTTAATGGACAAAAAAATATGCTTTTTTTTCAAAAACAAGGACATTTCTGTAAAACTGTGTACTGACGACAAAAGGAGTCAGGCACAGGAGAGTTAATGCTTGGAAACCAACGTATTTAATCAGCCATAGTACATAACAAAGTACAAAAGAGTAGGCAAAAATACTTCCACGACAAATATAGCCTCGGGCGCATAAACAAAACACCCGGAATAAAAATAGCCGTCAAACATAACACACACTGAACAAACGAAAAATAATCACTCACAAGGACAAGAAGGAAAACACAGGAATAAATACACACAGACTAATGAGGGGGAATGAGCAACAGGTGTAACAGAAAACCAAGGCAAAACTAATGGATAACGAAAAAGGAGCGGTGATGACTAGTAAACCGGTGATGTCGACCGCCGAACACTGCCCGAACAAGGAGAGGGGCCGACTTTGGCGGAAGTCGTGACAATTTCTAAGTGACCCCAAACTTTTGAACGGTAGTGTATATATAAAAAATATATACTATTATTTTATGAAACATTTACCTGCTATTAGCCTATAGAAATGCATTGAATGACATATTCATACATGGAAAAGCAAGGAAGTAGTTTTGAAGTGTCTGTCCTATATCTTAGAGGTATTGTCAAAGACTCCAGTCACCCAAGTCATAGACTGTTCTTTCTGCTATCGCACGGCAAGCAGTACCGGAGCTTCTACACCCCCACAATTAATCAAATGGCCACCCGGACTATTTACATTGACACCCCGATTTGATTTGATAGGAAAGCAACGTTTTGTATTCAATTTTTTTACCATACCTTTGACGTGGAAATGCCCTATTCAAGTCCATATCTTTTTCGGCCTGGTACCGGGTAACCGTGACACTTGTGGGGGTCGTAGAGCAAAATGGAGAACGTCATAGCGTTCGTGATAGTCTCATTTTTCCATTAGTGTGTATCCGAAACCATTCGGGCGCTACAGACATTTTTATGACGCAGATGTACCTCTGCCACCTTTCACCGCATATGCGGGAAGGCCGACATCGGCGGATGCGGTGGATTGAGACTTGATGAGACGCAGCCCTTGCAAAAACAACAGATATCTCTAGCTTAAACAGACATTTTGATGGGATTTTCTTTATGTTAATTAGATTTCCGCACGGCGCTGACATCAACTCTATATTTTATTTTTTTTATAAAAAACTATAATAGTAGATCGAAATATATTCACTGTTACAGAGACATTAGTAATACAGGGCTCAAGGAGGCTGTCAAACGTGTCCCTTCTATCAAAGTAAGGGAAAAGGGAGACATGAATGAAGATAAACTGAAACTCAAGCCAGCCTGGTTCTCATATACACATGTACAGTTGAAGTCGGAAGTTTACATACACCTTAGCCAAATACATTTAAACTCAGTTTTTCACAATTCCTGACATTTAATCCTGGTAAGAATTCCCTGTCAAATGTCAGTTAGGATCACCACTTTATTTTAAGAAGGTGAAATGTCAGAATAATAGTAGAGAGAATGATTTAGTTCAGCTTTTATTTCTTTCATCACATTCCCAATGGGTGAGAAGTTTACATACACTTAATTAGCATTTGGTAGCATTGCCTTTAAATTGTTGAACTTGGGTCAAACGTTTTGGGTAGCCTTCCACAAGCTTCCCACAATAAGTTGGGTGAATTTTGGCCCATTCCTCCTGACAGAGCTGGTGTAACTGAGTCAGGTTTGTAGGCCTCCTTGCTCGCACACGCTTTTTCAGTTCTGCCCACACATTTTTTATAGGATGTAGGTTAGGGCTTTGTGATGGCCACTCCAATACTTTGACTTTGTTGTCCCTAAGCTATTTTACCACAACATTGAAAGTATGCTTGGGGTCATTGTCCATTTGGAAGACCCATTTGCGACTAAGCTTTAACTTCCTGACTGATGTCTTGAGATGTTGCTTCAATATATCCACATCATTTTCCTACCTCATGATGCCATCTATTTTGTAAAGTCCACCAGTCCATCCTGCAGCAAAGCACCCCCACAACATGATGCTGCCACCCCCGTGCTTGACGGTTGGGATGGTGTTCTACGGCTTGCAAGCCTCCCCCTTTTTCCTCCAAATATAACAATGATCATTATGGCCAAATAGTTCTATTTTTGTTTCATCAGACCAGAAGACATTTCTCTAAAAAGTACGATCTTTGTCCCCATGTGCAGTTGCAAACCGTAATCTGGCTTTTTCAATCAAATCAAAACAAATGTATTTATAAAGCCCTTCTTACATCAGCTGATGTCAGAAACCCAGCCTAAAACCCCAAACAGCAAGCAATGCAGGTATAAAAGCACGGTGGCTAGGAAAAACTCCCTAGAAAGGCAAAACCTAGGAAGAAACCTAGAGAGGAACCAGGCTGTGAGGGGTGGCCAGTCCTCTTCTGGCTGTGCCAGGTGCAGATTATAACAGAACATGGACAAGATTTTAAAATGTTCATAAAACAGGCAGAACAGTTGAAACTGGAGAAGCAGCACGGCCAGGTGGACTCGGGACTTCAAGGAGTCATCAGGCCAGGTAGGCCTTGAGGAATGGTCCTAATGCTCAGGTCCTCCGAGAGAGAGAGAAGAAAAAAAAAAGAAAAAGAGAGAGATAATTAGAGAGAGCATACTTAAATTCACACAGGACACCAGATAAGAGAAGAAATACTCCAGATATAACAGACGGACCCTAGCCCCCCGACACAAAAACTACTGCAGCATAAATACTGGGGGCTGAGACAGGAGGGGTCGGGAGACACTGTGGCCCTGTCCGACGATACCCCCGGACAGGGCCAAACAGGCAGGATATAACCCCACCCACTCTGCCGAAGCACAGCCCCCACACCACTAGAGGGATATCTTCAACCACCAACTTACCATCCTGAGACACGGCCGAGTATAGCCCACAAGATCTTCGCCACGGCACCAGTAAGCCAGTGACTCAGCCCCTGTAATAGGGTTAGAGGCAGAGAATCCCAGTGGAGGGGAACCGGCCAGGCAAAGACAGCAAGGGTGGTTCGTTGCTCCAGTGCCTTTTCGTTCACCTTCACAGTCCTGGGCCAGACTTACACTCAATCATAGGACCTACTGAAGAGATGAGTCTTCAATAAAGACTTAAAGGTTGAGACCGAGTCTGCGTCTCTCACATGGATAGGCAGACTATTCCATAAAAATGGAGCTCTATAGGAAAAAGCCCTGCCTCCAGCTGTTTGCTTAGAAATTCTAGGAACAGTAAGGAGGCCTGCGTCTTGTGACCGTAGCATACGTGTAGGTATGTACGGCAGGACCAAATCGGAAAGATAGGTAGGAGCAAGCCCATGTAATGCTTTGTAGGTTAGCAGTAAAACCTTGAAATCAGCCCTTGCCTTAACAGAAAGCCAGTGTAGAGAGGCTAGTACTGGAGTAATATGATCAAATTTTGGGGTTCTAGTCAAGATTCTAGCAGCCGTGTTTAGCACTAACTGAAGTTTATTTAGTGCTTTATCCGGGTAGCCGGAAAGTAAAGCATTGCAGTAGTCTAACCTAGAAGTTACAAACGCATGGATTAACTTTTCTGCATTATTTTTGGACAGAAAGTTTCTGATTTTTACAATGTTACGTAGATGGAAAAAAGCTGTCCTTGAAACAGTCTTGATGTGTTTGTCAAAAGAGAGATCAGGGTCCAGTGTAACGCCGAGGTCCTTCACAGTTTTATTTGAGACGACTGTACAACCATCAAGATTAATTGTCAGATTCAACAGAAGATCTCTTTGTTTCTTGGGACCAAGAACTAGCATCTCTGTTTTGTCAGAGTTTAAAAGTAGAAAATGTTCCGCCATCCACTTCCTTATGTCTGAAACACAGGCTTCCACGGAGGGCAATTTTGGGGCTTCACCATGTTTCATCGAAATGTACAGCTGTGTGTCATCCGCATAGCAGTGAAAGTTAACATTATGTTTCCGAATGACATCACCAAGTGGTAAAATATATAGTGAAAACAATAGTGGTCCCAAACAGAGCCTTGAGGAACACCAAAATGTACAGTTGATTTGTCAGAGGACAAACCATCCACAGAGACAAACTGATATCTTTCCGACAGATAAGATCTAATGGCGGTTTTTGTGCAGTGGCATCTTCCTTGCTGAGCGGCCTTTCAGGTTATGTTGATATAGGACTCGTTTTACTGTGGATATAGGTACTTTTGTACCTGTTTCCTCCAGCATCTTCACAAGGTACTTTGCTGTTGTTCTGGGATTGATTTGCACTTTTCGCACCAAAGTACGTTCATCTCTAGGAGACAGAACGCGTCTCCTTCCTGACCGGTATGACGGCTGTGTGGTCCCAAGGTGTTTATACTTGCGTACTATTGTTTGTACAGATGAACGTGGTACCTTCAGGTATTTGGAAATTGCTCCCAAGGATGAACCAGACTTGTGGAGGTCTACAATTTCTTGGCTAATTTATTTAGATTTTTCCATAATGTCAAGCAAAGAGGCACTGAGTTTGAAGGTAGACCTTGAAATACATTCACAAGTACACCTACAATTGACTCAAATTATGTCAATTAGCCTATCAGAAGCTTCTAAAGCCAGGACATAATTTTCTGGAATTTTCCAAGCTGTTTAAAGGCACAATCAACTTAGTGTATGTAAACTTCTGACCCACTGGAATTGTGATACAGTGAATTATAAGTGAAATAATCTGTCTGTAAACAATTGTTGGAAAAATTACTTGTGTCATGCACAAAGTAGATGTCCTAACTGACTTTCCAAAACTATAGTTTGTTAACAAGAAATTTGTGGAGTGGTTGAAAAACGAGTTTTAATGGCTCCAACCTAAGTGCATGTGAACTTCTGACTTCAACTGTATATAGTTGTGGGGATTTAATAGCATAAAACAATAGTACAAAACATTTATCCTAATACCGCCCTTATCCCTAACTGTAGACTATAATATATATACATTTCATATATATATATATATATATATATATATATATATATATATACACTGTGCCTTCGGAAAGTATTCAGACCCCTTGACTTTTTACAAATTTTGTTACGTTGCACCCCTATTCTAAAATGTATGAAATAGTTTTTTTCCCTCATCAATCTACACACAATAGCCCATAATGACAAAGCAAAACCTGTTTTTTAGAAATGTTTGCTAATTTAAATAAATAAATCAAACATTACATTTACATAAGTAAATGGGGCCGACTTCGTCGGATTCAGAGCCTTTACTTTGTTGAAGTACCTTTGGCAGTGATTACAGCATCGAGTCTTCTTGGGTGTGACGCTACAAGCTTGGCACACCTATATTTGGGGAGTTTCTCCCATTCTTCTCTGCAGATCTTCTCAAGCTCTGTCGGGATGGATGGGGAGCATTGCTGGACAGCTATTTTCAGGTCTCTTCAGAGATGTTCGATCAGGTTCAAGTCCGGCCTCTGGCTGGGCCACTCAAGGACTTTCAGAGATTTGTCCCGAAGCCTTGTTGGAAGGTGAACCTTCGCCCCAGTCTGGGGTTTTCATCAAGAATCTCTCTGTACTTTGCTCCGTTCATCTTTGCCACAATCCTGACTTGTCTCCCAGTCCCTGCCACTGAAAAACATCCCCGTAGCATGATGCTGCAACCACCATGCTTCACCGTAGGGATAGTGCCAGGTTTCCTCCAGACATGACGCTTGGCATTCAGGACAAAGAGTTCAATCTTGGTTTCATCAGACCAGAGAATCATGTTTCTCATGCTCTGCGAGTCTTTAGGTGCCTTTTGGCAAACTCCAAGAGGGCTGTCATGTGCCTTTTACTGAAGAGTGGCTTCCGTCTGGCCACTGTACCGTAAAGGCCTGATTTGTGGGGTGCTGCAGAGATGGTTGTCCTTCTGGAAGGTTCTTCCATCTCCACAGAGGAACTCTGGAGCTCCGTCAGAGTAACTATCGGGTTCTTGGTCACCTCCCTGACCAAGGCCCTTCTCCCCTGATTGCTCAGTTTGGCCGGGCGGCCAGCTCTAGGAAGAGTTTTGGTGGTTCCAAACTTCTTCCATTTAAGAATGATGAAGGCCACTGTGTTCTTGGGGACCTTCAATGCTGCAGAAATGCTTTGGTACCCTTCCCCAGATCTACGGAAAATTCCTTCGACCTCATGGCTTGGTTTTTGCTTTGACATGCACTGTCAACTGTGGGACCTTATATATACAGGTGTGTGCCTTTCCAAATTATGTTCAATCAATTGAATTTACCACAGGTGGACTCCAGTCAAGTTGTAGAAACATCTCAAGGATGATCAATGGAAACAAGATGCACCTGAGCAAAGGGTCTGAATACTTATGTAAATAAGGTATTTCTCTTTTCATATTTTATACATTTGCTAAAATATGTTTGTCATTATGGGGTATTTTGTGTAGATTGATGAAGATCTGTTTTTATTTAATCCATTTTAGAATAAGGCTGTAATGTAACAAAATATGGAGCAATTCAAGGGGTCTGAATGCTTTCCGAAGGCACTGTATGAAATAATACTTATGATTAGATGTACGCAGATCACAATTGAGAAGGGTTTAGCTATAAAGTTCCTCATCTGTGGGAAAAACTGGAAAGAAAAAAATCAGGTGTGTCTACTGCCAGGGAGGGAAGTAGCTTATATCATCAACTTGTTGTGTTATTCTAGTGGAATCTTAAAGTAGATGGAAGTACCATCAACTTGTTGTGTTATTCTAATAGAATCTTAAAGTAGATGGAAATACCATTAACTTGTTGTTATTCTAGTAGTTTTGCCTTTTAGATCACAATGAATAATATTACATGGACAGGGGACCTGATCCTAGAGCAGCACTCTGAGACCCTTGATACATGCAGCCTGTATTTGGGGTTAAAAATGTCACTGTTCCTGATCATTCACAAGGGGGCAGCCTCCACTACGAATAGAAAGTGACTGTCTGTGTGCGAGATATGGGCTGCATTGCCATAGTCTAAAGTGGCTTCATCTCTTCATCTCATGTACACTTAATCTGATGTGAAAAAACTGGACAAGTGGAAGCAAATGCCTAGTAGAACTCAACCGTGATGATTTTACCTATTCTGTTTTCACATCAGGGCAGATGGGGGAGATGAGGAGAGAAGAAGGGAGCCATTTTGGAAAATTGCCAATAGGGAGCAATCTATTACAACTTCTGTCTGACAAAGATTAGTTCTTATATATTTGGCTTCAAAACTTTATAGCTTCAATTAGTTTCTGCTCTTCCAGTATTATCTGTACATCTACGTTTTTTACATTTTGTGTTTGAACATTAAGAAATTCCAATCGACATTTTGATCATTAGACCCTTCATTCATTTAAAGCCTGAAGAAGATCTGCGGTGTATTCATTACGCCGATTCAGTTTCAAAATGTTTCTTAAACGGAAGCAAACAGAACAAAACGGGGGCGGGACCTACCTGAATGTGTCCAACAGAAACTTTTGTTTTCATTGCAAACGCAACTTTTTGGACTAATGATTACACCCCTGTTGACTGAAATGTTGGTTTGCATTTACCCCTTTTCAAATGTAAAATGTGCAAAACATTATGTAAATTATGAAAAAGCTACAGTGATTGAAACTGTAAACTTTTGAGACCAAATACACCAGAACTACCCTTTTGTGTTGTTCTGAGATTCCTTGAGTTTTTTTTTTGAAGACTATGCAAGATTACCAGTGTGCTGGAGTTTCTTCCTTTTCAAACAGTGTTTTTTCTCCATTGACCTGGAAATGCACTAGCAGTGTACACTACAGTTTTTTAAAGTACATTTTCTATTAGCCATGGATGATGGTCACCTGCGCTGCATCTATATCAGCAACGTCTTAGTCAAAACACCACCGACATCACAACCCTGGATGGTCATGAAATTGTTGTACTGACCAAAGAGATGGGATTTAATGTTTCACTCACCGTTCTTTATTTTACACCCATATGTATTTTCTCTGTCATTAATATTTTACACCCATTACAGAATAGTGAGAACATAATAGAATGGATTGTTGTGGGGGATGCATGCTAGATCAGAAGATCTAAATGAGAAATAGCCCAAAATTTGTTAGGTTCAAATGCAAAATTCTTGGTATTTCCTATCTATTTCCAATGGACAGTACCAGTCAAGAGTTTGGACACACCACATTCAAGGGTTTTTCTTTATTTTTTACTATATTCTACATTGTAGAATAATAGTGAAGAATGAAATAACACATATGGAATCATGTAGTAACCAAAAAAGTGTTTGAAAATACAAATATATTGTATATTTGAGATTCTTCAAAGTAGCCACCATTTGCCTTTATGACAGCTTTGCAACGTCTTGGCATTCTCATGAGGTAGTCACCTGGAATGCATTTCAATTAAAGGGTGTGCCTTGGTAAAAGTTAATTTGTGGAATTTATTTTCATCTTAATGCATTTGAGCCAATCAGTTGTGTTGTGTGCCAATCAGTTGTGTTGTAACATACAGAAGATAGCCCTATTTGGCAAAAGACCAGGTCCATATTATGGCAAGAACAGCTCAAATAAGCAAAGAGAACTGACAGTCCATTATTACTTTAAGACATGAAGGTCAGTCAATGCATTTCATTGAATAATTTATGAACATAATACGATTTCAAACCGATTCTGATTGTAAATTGTCACAAGAATACATTATCTGAACCCATTTTCATTTAAAAAAAATGGGACTACTATCTCTTAAATGGAGGACCGTTGTAACAGTTCAACACCACAAGATGACCCATGTGAGCTCAGCAGAAAATAGCCCACACACGTTAGAAACATAATTGATTGTGATTTCCTTCTTGATTCGTAAATGGTTAAAGAAATACACTAAGTTTTACAACTAACTCGAAAGATATAATAATACAATGCAAGAATGTCCCAAAATAAGGTTAAATACTCTACTCTTAGGTATCAGTGCTGCGCGCATGTCTTGAAACCGATGGCACAGCCGTGTATTTGTATTTATTATGGATACCCATTAGCTGCTGCCAAGCCAGCAGCTACTCTTCCTGGGGTCCAGCATAATGAAGGCAGTTATACAACTTTTAAAAACATTAGAATACATTCATTACAGAATTCACAACACACTGTGTGCCCTCAGGCACATACTCCACTACTACATATCTACAATGCAAAATCCATGTGTATGTGTGTTTATAGTGCGAATGTTATTGTGTTTGTATGCATGTGTCGGTAGGTTGAGATCTTCAAGTTCCTTGGTGTCCACATCACCAACAAACTATCATGGTCCAAACACACCAAGACAGTCGTGAAGAGGGCACAACAAAGCCTATTCCCCCTCAGGAAACCAAAAAGATTTGGCATGGGTCCCCAGATCCCCTAAAGGTTAGCATGTGCTCCCAAGGATGAACCAGACTTGTGGTGGTCTACAATTTTTTTCTGAGGTCTTGGCTGATATCTTTTGATTTCCCCATGATGTTAAGCAAAGAGGCACTGAGTTTGAAGGTAGGCCTTGAAATACATCCACAGATACACCTCCAATTGACTCAAATTGTCAATTAGCCTATCAGAAGCTTCTAAAACCATTACATCATTTTCTGGATTTGTCCAAGCTGTTTAAAGGCACAGTCAACTTAGTGCATGTAAACTTCTGACCCACTGGAATTGTGATACAGTGAATTGTAAGTGAAATAATCTGTCTGTAAACAATTGTTGGAAAAAAAAGTAGATGTCCTAACACAAAGTAGATGTCCTAACTGACTTCCCAAAACTACAGTTTGTTAACAAGAAATTTGTGGAGTGGTTGAAAAACTAATCTAAGTGTATGTAAACTTCCGACTTCAACTGTATATATGCACATTTCCATGAAAGTTTCATTTCAGTAATAAAGCTTTAGTTTCTTAAACTCATTGTTACATGGTTAATCATAGAAATCCGAAGTAAAATTATACACATCTAAAAGTAAAAATTCAACTATGGCACTAGCCTCTGCCATATGGACACATTGATACACTGTGATCCGTTGGCAGTTTGTCACGACCGTCAGGATAAATGAACCAAGGCGCAGCGTGCATAGAGTTCCACATGCTTTTTTCACAGTGAAACGTCAAAAAACGATAAAGCGAAAACAACTGATCGTAACAATCGTAGCGCTCCAAGGCACTAACAAGAAAACAATATCCCACAAAAGCAGGTGGGAAACAGAACACACTAAGTATGATCCCCAATTAGAGGTAACGACAATCAGCTGCCTCTAATTGGGGACCATACACAAAACCAACATAGCTCTACAACAACTAGACAAAAAAAAACCTAGTCACGTCCTGACCTAAATCACCATAGAGAACCCAGAGGGCTCTCTATGGCCAGGATGTGACACAGTTAAAGAAATTAGAACATAGAACTCAGAGATAGCCTATAGGCCAATGCAACAGTAGGCCCATAACTTCCATCATCAACTAAGTAAAATACATAATGTTAGGCCTAAAGCTGGCAAAATATAAACAGTTGAAAATATCCTGATAAATTCTCTTCTGCGCTTGTCTGCCCCCTTTTCTATCTGTCTTCACTTGGGCTATTGCTAGTGAAGTTGTACAATGTATCAAAGTATCACAGAGTCCGGCCCTAAGCAGTCACTAACGAACTTGCAACATTGTATCAACTAGCCTATTCCGGCCCTCAAAGTTTCTTGCGCCAGTGAGCTCGGGACAGAAAGCTGTTTTGTAGGACGTTTCTACTGGATACAGTATATGGGCTTGTCAGATCATGATATTTTGCTCTTTCACACCCAGGCTTGGTGATTATCGAGGCAGGGAGTGTTGGAAAGACTTTTCAAATAGTATAATTCGCAATGGATATTTTAAAAAATGACTTTGTTGACTTGTGTGAAGCGAAGAAAAAATGAGTGGTGTACGTGGTGAGTTAAGACAATCAGAAATAAGACATTGCCAAATCAGTACTTTCCTACATATGCATGCATTTTGGAGACACACCCTATCTCCGCAACAGCCCCCTCCCACCCTTGATGCAACATTTTAAATTATACTCGACGCATTATCTTCACACATATTGTAGACGCTTTTCACTGACAGCCACAACTCAATCAGCTAGAGCTATTGCCACGTGTACTACCCAAATTTCGGGATTCCCAAACACACTTATTATTTGAAACAATCCACAGCAATTCAATTAAATAAGCTAATGATCCTATGTGGCTAAATCATGCTCCCAGTTGAAGTATTTTGAAGTATTTTATTTAGACAGGAGTAATTATATAATTTTGGCGAAAGATGAATTTACTTTAGGGCAATCCAGCATCATAGCAATGCACTGTGCACCCGCCAACTTTCCTTTCCAATTTGCAAGAGGCTGAAACCAGAGATCTGTATTTAATGACAAGATGCTCATGTCTCCGCCCTAACAATGGGAGTCATTGTCCCAAAAGCTTCAAGGCAGGCAACAGCTTAGGTCTGCATATTATTCCCATAGAAACGCATTGGGTTTATACTAGACAAATTATGGCAAGAGTGAGCCCTCTTGCTTCGCCGCCTCCTCTCTGCTGAAACTAAAGTACATCATCGGAGAAAGCATCAGAGCGGGCAAAACAGCATCCCTCTATATGTAGCCCATGTATCTGATGCTGTGTGGCCAAAAATAGTATGACATGACATACTCTTTTGGTCCAGACAGCATCAGATACATGGTCTCCACATACTTCGCTCGCTCAGATACTTTCTCCGGTGATATACTTTAGTTTCAGCAGAGAGGAAGAGGCAAAGCAAGAGGGGTCACTCTCGCCAAAAGTCCTCAACTGGCAGCTTCATTAAATAGTACCCGCAAAACACCAGTCTCAACGTCAACAGTGAAGAGGCGACCCCGGGATGCTGGCCTTCTAGGCAGAGTTGCAAAGAAAAAGCCATATCTCGGACTGGCCAATAAAAAGAAAAGATTAAGATGGGCAAAAGAACACAGCCACTATTTATTTCACCTTTATTTAACCAGGTAGGCAAGTTGAGAACAAGTTATCATGTACAACTGCGACCTGGCCAAGATAAAGCAAAGCAGTTCAACACATACAACAACACATAATTACACATTGGAGTAAACAAACACACAGTCAATAATACAGTAGAAAAAAAACAAATCTATATACAATGTGTGCAAATGAGGTAAGATAAGGAACGTAAAGGCAATGAATAGGCCATGGTGGCGAAGTAATTACAGTATAGCAATTTAACACTGGAATGGTAAATGTGCAGTAGATGAATGTGCAAAGTAAAAATACTGGGGTGCAAAGGAGCAAGATAAATATGATGGGATGAGGTAGTTGGTTGGGCTATGTACAGGTGCAGTGATCTGTGAGCTGCTCTGACAGCTGGTGCTTAAAGCTAGTGAGGGAGATAAGTGTCTCCAGTTTCAGTGATTTTTGTAGTTCGTTCCAGTCATTGGCAGCAGAGAACTGGAAGGAAAGGCGGCCAAAAGAAGAATTGGCTTTGGGGGTGACCAGTGAGATATACCTGCTGGAGCGCGTGCTACGGGTGGGTGCTGCTATGGTTACCAGCGAGCTGAGATAAGACGGGGCTTTACCAAGCAGGGACTTGTAGATGACCTGGAGCCAGTGGGTCTGGCGACGAGTATGTAGCGAGGGCCAGCCGACTAGAGCATACAGGTCGCAGTGGTGGGTAGTATAAGGGGCTTTGGTGACAAAGCGGATGGCACTGTGATAGACTGCATCCAGTTTGCTGAGTAGAGTATTGGAAGCTGTTTTGTAGATGACATCGCCGAAGTCGAGGATCGGTAGGATAGTTAGTTTTACTAGTGCAAGTTTGGGAGCATGAGTGAAGGAGGCTTTGTTGCGAAATAGAAAGCCAATTCTAGATTTAATTTTGGATTGGAGATGTTTAATATGAGTCTGGAAGGAGAGTTTACAGTCTAGCCAGACACCTAGGTATTTGTAGTTGTCCACATATTCTAGGTCAGAGCCATCCAGGGTAGTGATGCTAGTCGGGCGGGCAGGTGCAGGCAGCGAACGGTTGAAAAGCATGCATTTGGTTTTACTAGCGTTTAAGAGCAGTTGGAGGCCACGGAAGGAGTGTTGTATGGCATTGAAGCTCGTTTGGAGGTTAGTTAACTATTTAGGGAGCGGCAGCCGAGGTATCGGTTTTGGAGAGTCTGGCGTGCTCAAAGTAAAATACCTGCCACTCAGGCCCAGAATCTAGGATATGCACATAATTAGTACTATTGGATAGGAAACACTCTGAAGTTTCTAAAACCGTTAAAATGTCTGTGAGTATAACAGAACTGATATAGCAGGCGAAAACCAGAGGAATTTCTGTCCAGAATTTTTTTGTTGTTGTGACATTTCCTCTTTTCCATAGACTTGCTATTGAAATCCACGTATAATAGCTCCTAGGTTGCAGTACCTATGGCTTCCACTAATGTCAACAGTCTTTATACAGTGTTTGGAGGCTTTAGCACTGAGCAGAACTGAAAGGAAGAGGAAATAGTCAAGGGACCACAAAATGTCAACAACGTTTCCCAGGCACGAGATTGTGAGCGCGCCCCACTTTATTTTACTTTTATATCGTTTATGATATCATCCAAATTAAATATTATCGCTAATATTCATAAAAGGATACCTAAGGATGCATTATAAATGATGTTTGATTTGTTTGGGCAAAGTTGATAGGTATATTTGAACGCTTTCTCTTCACTGTACAACAGGTGACTCGACGGTGGATTTTCTGAACATAACGCGCCAACCAATCTGAGATTTATGGATATAATAAATGACTTTTTCTAACAAAAGAACATTTGGATGTTTTCGTTGGACACTTGGGATGCCCTCAGCAGAAGTTCTTCGAAAGTTAAGGGATTTATTTGAGCTCTTATATGGGTTTTGTGTGACCCCCATATATTGATGAATGTTTAATAATTCAACTTTGGGATTTTGAATTTGGCGCCTTACGTTTCACCGGGTGTCGGGAGCGGCCCGCTAGCGCGTCGTTTATCCCTAAGAGGTTAACACAGTGTCCAAAGAAGGGCCAGAAGTATACAGAATGGTGTCATCTGCATAGAGGTGGATCAGAGAATCACTGGCAGCAAGAGCGACATCATTGATGTATACAGAGAAGAGAGTCGGCCCAAGAATTGAACCCTGTGGCACCCCCATAGAGACTGCCAGAGGCCCGGACAACAGGCCCTCCAATTTAACACACTGAACTCTGTCTGCAAAGTAGTTGGTGAACCAGGCGAGGCAATCATTAGAGAAACCAAGGCTGTTGAGTCTGCCCATAAGGATGTGGTGATTGATAGAGTCGAAAGCCTTGGCCAGGTCAATGAATACGGCTGCACAGTAATGTCTCTTATCGATGGCGGTTATGATATCGTTTATTACCTTGAGCGTGGCTGAGGTGCACCAGTGATCAGCTTGGAAACCGGATTGCACAGCGGAGAAGGTACGGTAGGATTCGAAGTGGTCAGTGATCTGTTTATTAACTAGGCTTTCGAAGACTTTAGAGAGGCAGGGCAGGATGGATATAGGTCTATAGCAATTTGGGTCTAGGGTGTCACCCCCTTTGAAGAGGAGGATGACCACGGCAGCTTTCCAATCTTTTGGGATCTCGGACGACACTAAAGAGAGGTTGAGCAGACTGGTAATAGGAGTTGCAACAATGGCGGCAGATAGTTTTAAAAAGAGAGGGTCCAGATTATCTAGTCCAGCTGATTTGTACGGGTCCAGATTTTGCAGCTTTTTCAGAACATCTGCTATCTGGATTAGGGTGAAGGAGAAGCTGGGGAGGCTTGGACAAGTAGCTGACTGGACAGAGTAATGCTGCTTAGAAGGCCAGCAGTCGCCTCTTCACTGTTGACGTTGAGACTGGTGTTTTGCGGGTACTATTTAATGAAGCTGCCATTAGATTACTTGTGAGGCGTCTGTTTCTCAAACTAGACACTAATGTACTTGTCCTCTTGCTCAGTTGTGCACTGGGGCCTCCCACTCTTCTTTCTATTCTGGTTAGAGACAGTTTGCGCTGCTCTGTGAAGGGAGTAGTACACAGCGTTGTATGAGATCTTCAGTTTCTTGGCAATTTCTTGCATGGAATAGCCTTCATTTCTCAGAACAAGAATAGACTGACGAGTTTCAGAAGAAAGTGCTTTGTTTCTGGCCATTTTGAGCCTGTAATCAAACCCACAAATGCTGATGCTCCAGATACTCAACTAGTCTAAGAAGGCCAGTTTTATTGCTTCTTTAATCAGAACAACAGTTTTCAGCTGTGCTAACATAATTGCAAAAGGGTTTTCTAATGATAAATTAGCCTTTTAAAATGATAAACTTGGATTAGCTAACAAAACGTGGCATTTGAACACAGGAGTGATGGTTGCTGATAATGGGCCTCTGTACGCCTAAGTAGATATTCCATAAAGAAATCTGCCGTTTCCAGCTACAATAGTCATTTACAACATTAACAATGTCTACACTGTATTTCTGATCAATTTGATGTTATTTTAATGGGCAAAAGATTTGCTTTTCTTGCAAAAACAAGGACATTTCTAAGTGACCCTAAACATTTGAATGGTAACGCCAGCCCTGGATTGTGTACGTATGTAATGCAAAAACACAATAAGCTACTGAAACACGAACTAGGACCATGGGAAAAACAGCTAGCTGGAGCTTGTCTGTGCGTTTGGCTGGATATGCCCTCACCGCTACATACTTAATGCTGATTGGTTTTGGTTCTGCCCACTATAGTGCTGTCCAGTCAGAACATGATGTTGCAATGGATAACAATACTCCAGGGCTAGCAATTAGCTAAGAGCTAGCAAACATCTCCGCAAACTTCTTACTTATAAAGATACATTACATGGTAAAGTAACCAACACTCACTTAGATTACACCCATTATACAGCATTTCCAACACTCACTAGTCAATGGACGCACAACACTTCAGTTAAGAAACAGCATGTCAAAAGTCTGTCAGCAACACAACACTTGCTTCTTCTCAAGACAGCAGATGCTATGCACTGATGTGAAGTGGTAGGAGGCTGAGCCCTTGAGTGTGTCCAAATGCCCTGATTGGTTGTAATGAGTGGATGCTTGAAGGGTGATTGACAGGGCTGCAGGCCAATCAGGTTGAAAGGGATGACCTTTTTTACAGCAGCCCCTGGATTTCTGGTGAAAATACACACATCTTTAAAGGACTCAGTGGGGGGTTGAGTCCTGAAAAGGCCTAGTCCTACCTGGCAGGACAGGCAGGTGAGAGAGGCAGAGCAGTGAAGGGACCAGACCATGTGGGGTCCAGTCCTACTGTGAATCTAGCCGAACTAGAGGGGCAGCTGATTTCTAAGGTCTCTTTAGAGGACCATGGGGGTCAGGAGGATGCCGGCTCAACGGCAGGCAATGGGCTTAGGGGCCGCCCCGTCAGGGCGGTGCACAGGGAAACAAAAGCAGTCCTTGGCCGCCCCATGGAATGCCACAAGTATGGAGGAGGATCCTCTAACTCAGCTGGTACAGGGCCGCTGGAGGCTGGCCACAGATGGAGGTGGCTTGCCTACTGCGTCGTAGAAATGTGGCAGGCTGGCCACAACTGTTGTTGGCAGCTCACTGGCTGCTGTTGTGGTTGGTGACTCTCTCACCACTGCTGAAGGCAATGGTTCCCATGGTGGACAGGTTGGGACTGCTGTATGAGGCTCATCAGGGATCTGAAAGCGGGGCCGGCTGGGCTCCAGAGACGTGCGAGTGCCAGAGGGTCTTCCATTGCAAGAGGCAGGCAGCCCCCCAGAACTGGAGACAGCAAGCCCCCCGGGTCAGGGAACGGGGTCTGAGAGCAGGGCAGGAAACTAGGGCCCTGACAGGGCAGGGGACTTGGAACTTACTACTAAGACTGAGGAGTGCAAGCCAGGTATGGCGGGATGCTGCAAACCTGGCTGAGCAGGGAACTTGTCGCCTAACACTAAGACAGGCGACTTGGTGCTAGCAGAGGCTGGGGACTGCAAACTGGCTAGGGGCAGGGACTGCAGACCTAGACGAGCAGCTCGCTCTGAGCCTAGCTGAACAGGAGACCCAGGGCCTGGAGCTAGTGCAGGAGGTTTGGAGTGTAACACTAAAGGAGCTGACTGCTTACCAACTGAGGCTGGGGGCTACTGACCAACTGAGGGCAGAGCCTGTAGATCTAGTAATGTTTGTAAGAGGGGATATGCATCTTTCAAATGATTTGCCATGGATATTTTACAAATGAAGGACTGCAACAGGTGCGTCTCTCTCATCAATATCACTGTTCACTGTTTACTCCTGTTTCAACAAGGGTGTTATTCTCTTTATAATGGGAGTTGAGACATACAGTTAACAGCATTAGAAATTCATACTATACCAGTAAGCAAGTGGAAGGAACACTAGAGATAACTGTTGTCTTTGGGACAAAATTTCACCTGCCCGTTTGGGCAGATTCCGGATTCCTAAGCTTACTGTATGACTGTGATAAAACGTCATTGCCCCCTAGTGTCCAAACCACGCAATATGATTTCACATGGAATTTTATGAAATGTTCAAATAGTTCTAATAGAAAACCAATAAAAATATGGCAGTTTAAACATTAAGGAAAATGTTCATTTGTCACATCCCTACAGGATAGTCATTTTGCTCAGCCTATTGTGCTCTAGCATTGCATGCTTATATGGACTATGAATTTGCCTTAAACCGACCTACACCCCAAAAGAGTCGTAAGTGAAAAAATCTGTAAGGAAACCTCAAGAATGTGTGTTTCAATGACTGTGTTTTTGTATGTTGCTTGTTTTTAGCCTGTACTCTGCACTAAAGGTCTGTTCATATTGGAGCATGCAGGATGAAGTACCCTGTTAATTAGACTTTGGAGCAGTGACTTCGAGTTGGAAGCCTCTTTAAACAATTACCCCAGTGAATCTTGAATCCTTATCTCCGACCTGCTAGCACACTACGATTTTGTGTGACACGGGGGTCATTTATTGTATCGGTATCAATTGCTCGTTGGCCTGTATGGTGACAATTCTGAGGTGTCAGGAGCTGGGACTTCAGTTCTGACAAGGACTTGTTTACATTTTGCTTGAGAATTCCCTATGGAGATACCGCACCGCAGATATTGCCGCAAGACTTTCCTCTCACACTGTCACACAGAGTATCTGCGCATGTGCACGGGGTGCGCATCACGCTGCTACAATGTGGTAGCTACGGGACCAAAACAGCGCAGAAGTTTAGTCTCATGCTTCAACGCTTTTACATTCTGAACACATGGCTTGTGTTACGTGTGCGAGCGTTGCAAAATAAATGTACACATACATGTTATTCAATCATTGCATCCAAACTGCTCGACCGCGTCAACGAGCGTCTGCGTAGCCAGGCGCTAAAATAGAACTTAGTTCTATTTGTGATGCATGACACTCTGCAAGTCGTGCCTCTCCTATCTCCTCATTGGTTTTTAGGAGCAGATACCCACGTGGGTGATTGAAAGGGTTATTGAAAGGTCCACACTCCAGTCCAGTTGGTGATGGTAATGCACCTTAAAGTTGGTTGCCAACCGCCATATAAAGTCCAAAAAAGTTAAAAAAGAAGCCTGAGGGAGGAGAGATTACGAGAAACAAACTCTGTTTACCCTTTTATCTGTGGATTAATTGTCAGAGTCCACACTCAACCTTGTGCATTTCAGGTAAAATAATAACCCAATGTTCATATCACAGGACAAATTAGCTAGCAACAGCAAGCTAGCTAGCTAAATTGCCATGAATGTTTAATGCTTTTCGACCTGTCCCCAAGTTGGTTCAGAGTTCGTTTTGATATTTCAACCTGTGTGTCCTGATCGTGTCTGGTGGGGATGGTCAATATCAACATGTGCATGATGGCCAAGCAGACTCACGAGCACACCGGTCTAGCCAGCATGTAAATTGTTGCGGAAATTGAAGCATCACTGTGTTTACTTTGTGCATGCAACCTCTACCTTTAAACAAAAAAAATATTTAATGACTGAACCATTCATAAAGCCTCCATAAGTACTACATTGATGCTTCTTACATCTTTCAAGCAAATTCATACATGAAGGGTGATATAAAGGTCCTCACATCTAGTACTTTGACAAATACTTTGCCATTGATATAATGTGACATTTGCTCAGGGATAGATTTTGGACACTGGCCAGCTGGGCTAGACCACCATTTTTACTAGTCCGGGTGCAAAACCTGTGCCATTCCATATTTGAAAAGGCAACGTTTCTCTAGCACGCGGCTAGTTGGGCATTTTTCCCAACCTGGTCTGAGAGCATTTCGTACTATCCTGTGCGTAAATCCAAGACACTCCATTTAGTATGATATGTTACATTTCGTATGGTTACATAAGACAGATAAGGCAAAAACGAAAGGAGGGTGG
This sequence comes from Brachymystax lenok tsinlingensis, assembly GCA_030435695.1. Taxonomy (NCBI): domain Eukaryota; kingdom Metazoa; phylum Chordata; class Actinopteri; order Salmoniformes; family Salmonidae; genus Brachymystax; species Brachymystax lenok. The sequence continues at coordinate 37,286,880 of CM059817.1, read as the reverse complement.
ATGGGTGGGCGTAACCCTCATTTCTCCTGGGTAGGGTTGTTGAGTGAGTGTTTTCTAAGTTAGGGCCATATCATAATTGAGCAATATAGCCTAATTATGATGACTGATTATAACAAACAATAAGGAAAATGTATTAAATGAAATGGGTATCAATTTGCGTTAACCGTTCTGCATGTCCCTCCATTCCAAGCTCTACATTACCCTCTCTTTTTTCGTAACAAAAGAGTAGAAGTCTATTTTTTTATCTAAAACCAACCACAGTAGCATATTGCATATGTTTTGAGAAATCAAAATTAATTAGGCTACTGTTTTTCTTATAAAAATGAGGTAGTGTAAAATAATAGAAAACATAAGACTAATTTATTTATTAGGCCCACTAGAAAATATTTGTAAGACTATAGCTCCCTCTTACACTGTCTGTCAGCAATCCGTTTTTCCTTGGTGACAAATCCTGACAAACATATGGCTTGTCCCGCACACAGGTCCGCTTATGTTACGCTGTCATTATAAAATATTCAGCTGTGGAAAATCGGAGTATTTCCGCGCGGTGAATAATCTTACCACCAACTGGCTGATAAACATAATAACTTTGTAAATATTCCGGTAATGGTAGTCTACTTGCATGCTTGAACTTTTCGGCTGTATCCAGTGCGCGTGTGACTTTGACAGTTTCATTAGTTCACACTACAATAAAATCAAGTGGACATGACATTCGATCAGAACGACGGGTTCATTTGTTAGTTATCTCCACCCACAGCAGCAGGTCTGAGAACAGAGAAGGACGAGGATGACAATGGCTCTACCGTCGCTCACAGGTTAGTGAAAGATCTTTCAGACTATACATTTGTAGAACAATGCTTCGCTAGATGTCTCCGTAGCATAAGGAAGGATTGCATGGTGACAACAACACCTGTTCATCGCAGCAACAGTTGGGTATAGTCTATTATCAGACTCTCCATGCTGTCGATATTGCTACCATTCGGAAATGGCATTCCATTGTCCTCTATCGCAGTAAGTTCGTCTATAGGCTACTTTTACTTTTTGTTTACTAGAAAACAGGATGCATTATTGGGTAGGCCTATATCAGATAGATTATGTATTAGGCCTATATTTTCAAATCAAACTATGTTCCGGTTCAACCCAGTTTAAAAACCAATATATACATATATATATATATATTTCTTTCTGATTATTTGTTAAATTCCTGAATGAATGAACCAATATTAAGATTAAACAAGACTGCATAATTTAGCCTACCATTTTAATAAATGACATTTTCCCACTAAAATTAGGAGAATTCGTGAATAAACAAGGCGCTATTCTTAGTAGTCCTATGCTGGTTGTTGGTTTATGTTTGGCTTTGTGAGCAATTTGCGTGTTTAGGAGGGGCAGAGAGAAGCGCATCTCACTCATGCTACCCTCTGACGTCACTGAGGTGTCATTCGAAAATTGCAGGCTTTGTGTTCAAATGTTTCCATTTTTAAAACCAAAAAGCAGCATATGTCGTTGAATGAAAAACATTAAATTCACAAATCAGATCAACGGAAAATGTATCGTTTTAGTTCATACCACTTTCTATAATGGATTTGTCCATGGGGGTTTTCAGATATCTCTTGAAAACATGTTGGGCGTTAGCCATATTTATCTGTTAAATCCTTTGAATAAGTATCCCTATTTGTTCATTATGTAGGCCTACGTTGATTTGAATTGTTGATGCCTACAATTTAATAATTTGTTCAAAGATGATTTGTTTAAATTATAGTCTTAAACCCCATTACAGGAAGTAGTTAGGCTACATTTGATTGCATTTCAAATAAATGACTCTTATTAGAACGAAAAGTGATTTTAAAACCATTTTATTTAATCTAAATAGCCAGGGTTGCCTTGTTGGTATGCTCAAATAAAGACACCCACATGTCCAACTATGGGCATTATACAATCCTTATACTTAAAATGTTCGTTGATTATAAATGTCTCTTAACGAAGTAAATAATTAAGTAACTTTCTTTCACGAAATCAAGTAAAAATGTGCATACAATTGATTTCAATGTTTCCCTAGTAGACACAAGTAAAGTACACTGTGATTGAAATAAAGTCCTGATTAGCTGGTTTGTTCTAATCACATTAAATGAATAAATAAACAAAAAACATGTACCTGTTTGCTTGTAAAATGCTGTTAGACTCCCCAACACACATTTCCTTTCCAACAGCATGGCCTGGCCTGACCCATGGCTATGTCAACAACGTTTCGTTTTTCCTAGCAGCGGATATAAAAAAGTGAGGGGTTGCTGGCTGGAATGCATGAGTTAAAACGTCGACTAAAAGAAAGGAGAAAATGAGAGACGAACTGAATTAACCCTTTGAACTCTATTGACAGAAATGCAGGGTAGAGAGGAGGCAAACTTCCTTTCGGGAGCTTGGTTGGTGAGGTGTGGGGGTTGGGTGGGGTTGGCTGGGGTGAAGGAGTCCACCAAATCTGTGGTTGGGATGTTGCTATTGAAAAAGCTCTGGAATCTCGATTTGTAATTGTTTACGTCTGTGAAAGTGGCGTTAGGCTGCATTTTGAGGATCTGATCATGTTTGATCAGTTGGTTTGGTTTTAGGCTAATCAATAATTGAGATGACATTCTTATTTTCCAATTGACTTAATTAGTTTAGTATCTTATTAATCACTGCATGTGTTTATGTTCATACGCCTTTATTATGAGGTTGGAATCCGAATCAACTTTATTCGCCAATAACATTTACATGTAGCTTACTAGGAATTTGACCTGGTGAAATTGTGCTGACAACAATAAGAATATACAGACAGAATATAGACAAAACCTACAGAATCTACAGATTACGTTTCGACTTTTTTATACAGCATCAACGCTGTTATAATCTGGCTTTAGCAGGGAATGTGAACCATACAGAATCGGATTGTTATTATTTTAGCCTTCAAAGGATAGCCTAAAATACATTGCCAGTCGTCCTAATAGCCTACGCTTGTGGATGATTAATGATGCATTTCCAATGAGGATTCACTCCAGTGTTTTACCCAAAAAGCTCAGGCTTTTCTGTTTCCATCTACATAGGCTGGCACCCGTAGCTCACCGTGCCATGGCTCCGGCGGACCTCCTCTAACTTGGAATCAATGCAAGGCCCTGGGTACTTTTCAGTGAACATTTACATAACAATGGCCAACTGTGAACTTTCACACCTCACAAATCAACAGTCTTGAATGATGCAGGGGTGTTGATTCTGATCGCCAAATGTCTTTAGTGTCACACTCCTGATGGAAACACGATTACACTACAGTTTACGTTAATATAAAACACTGGCGGCCCACTGGTGTGGGGTTAAGTCTCATTGGAAAAGCACCAAACACAGCTCTGTTCGGTCAGAAAAAGTCCTTCCCAGGATATGAGTTAGTCGATAACACCTGACACCGTTGACCGGCCCTGTGACCGGCCCTGTTTAGGGGCGGCAGGTAGCCTAGTGGTTAGAGCGTTGGTCTTGTAACCGGAGGGCTGCAAGTTCAAATCCCCGAGCTGACAAGGTAAAAATCTGTCGTTCTGCCCCTGAACAAGGCAGTTAACCCACTGTTCCCCGGGCGCCGAAGACGTGGATGTCGATTAAAGGCAGCCCCCCGCACCTCTCTGATTCAGAGGGGTTGGGTTAAATGCGGAAGACACATTTCGGTTGAAGGCATTCGGTTGTACAACTGACTAATAATGGTGACTTTGACTTTGACTTTGACTTTTGACCCAAACCATAATTTGTGGCCACTGTGGAGCCCTCCTCACCGCATCTTCCAAAAGAGAATTTGCGCGGGAGGTGGGCAGGGCCGGCCTTTGTTGGAGGTATGAGGTAAACTCATGAATTCCGGAGGGGGGGCTTTTTGGGGTTGCTTTGCTGCTGGGTGGGTGGGGATGGGTTGTTATTGATTCATTCCTTTCCAACGTGTTTTTTCCCTTTGACAGTTTTGCGACTGATTATTGACAAAGAGCTGATAAATTGATAGAATGCGCGTGCGAAACATCAGACTCATGTTTCCAACCATACTCTCGTAGGCATAACCTACTGCGAATAGCCGCGGGAACTAGTTTGGGGGAAGGGGTGCTGCGATTTTCTTTTTTGCCCTTGCTGAAGAGGTCTATATTGGTCAGCTAATACAGGACTAGTAAAGGACCAGTGCACCCCCCCAGTGCACCTCTTTTTTAAAACTAAATGTATTTGAGTGTTTACCAGTATTTGTAACTTGAGTCTGATAAGTATCTGTACACAACAGTTATTATGATAATACTTGTGGTATATAAAAATACTTGATTGATATATGTTTTCTAGTTCCTTGAAATACTTTGGAAATGCAACTTATTTCTATGTGAAAACTGAAATAGTCTATTCATTCCTTTCCATTTGCCATTCTTATCCAGAGCAATTTACAGTACTGAGTACATGCATTTTCATACTTTTTTGTACTGGTCCCAGTGGGAATTGAACCCACATGGGAATCATCACATCATCACAAACTGCTTGATGTATCAATGTACTAAATTACTGTGTTGTGCATTGTTTTCATTCATGGTGATGGAAAGTCTACAGGTACAAACCTAGATGAGCCTACAATACAGTAATGTACATTTACATTAAGTGGTTTGTAATTATGGTAAATTAATACTGCACAAAATATGGTTGTTTTCCATGTAATTTGATAAAGAAAAATATTTAATTTGATATGGATGTTTTGTCTTTGTCCATAACTTCCACTGTTCCCAGTAGGCCCTCGTTGTAAATAAGAATTTGTTGTTAACTGACTTGCCTAGTTAAATAAAGGTTCAATTAGAATGAGAATCAAAGAGAAAGGGACAGGACAACAACTCTTGAAATCCCAACTACTGATTTCTGCAACTACCTTTATGGTAAAGCAGAGATGTTTTGCCTGCCCTACAGATGTACAGAAGTCTACATCGGTCCACTAATACTAGTAAAGGCCCAGTGCACTACTTTTGTGAAAAAATATATTTGTCTTAAATTACATATATATTCTTTTTTCTTCAGATTTTTCAGGGGGTGCTGCAGCACCCTCAGCACCCCTAGGTTCTGCAGCTATGCCTGTGCATATGTTGTCCATTGTTTGATTTGTCCTGGAAATCTTGGCAGTGTATCTGGCCTTTATAACCATGTGTAAACCACTTAAAGTTAACCAATTAAATCATAGGCTATACCCTATACTAGATTGGTAATTGAAGTCATAGCCTAAACCTAATAGCTTATGCAAGAGAAGGAGGAATATGGGTCTGGTCATGTGAACATGCACTCAATGTAGGCGTAAATACGTTTTCTAAAATGCATGTGGAACATTCTATTTACTCAAAGGTTAATGAATACAATCTTTAGGTTACTATTTGGCGATATGTTTAACGAATGAATTGAACATTTTAGTAAATGCAGCAATGAATTATGTTCAACAAACAATTGTAATCTATCAATTAAAATACACCTCCAAATCTCATAATGATTATGGCTATTTTACCACACGTAGCCCGCTGAATCGAGCTCAGAAATGTAGGAAAAATAAAATAATATAGTCCTATAAAATAAGCAGAATAACAGGTTTAATATTTACTGCACCAGATGTGTGTTTGCGTAAATCATTTTTTTCACAGTCTTTATATTTCAAATCTAGTGCATTTAGCTGCTGTTATTCAAATATGACATTTTAGAAATGGTTCATTTGGCTATTAATATTTGTATTGGGGAGTTGAAAACAAGGCTGACCATTGCAAATTAGACTACCTACTGCCATTCACACGACTCTCGACCGAAGTTGTAAAATGTTTTTGCAAAATAATGGGTATGTGAGTGACCTAGTCCTTACTTTTATAAAAGCGTGTTATTGTGTGGACACATCTGACCACCGGGACCTTATAATCGGTTCCGAGTCCGTTTCCCTCGCAGCACTCTCCTTCCCTCCCTGGATCCGTAGTGAAATTAGCAGCAAGAAAGCATGTCATTGACAAAGTCACGTGTCTAGAGGCACAGTCAGCAAGCGAGCGGATGAGAAAAGGAACGAGCGAGTGCAAGCGCTCGAAGTGGAGTGAGTGTGGAAGGGATTGAATGAGAGGCATGACAAAATATCAAGAGGGAACGCACGCACTATCATGCGAGCTAAATTTGTGACCGCTGGAATAGAGGATGTCGGATTAATGGTGACTATTATAACCCGTTTTCGCAGAGGAAGCTTTTCGATTGGGACTTTGGAAGAGAGGGTCCACGGGGAAACATGGCCGAAGGTTATTCTGCAATTATTTTCTATTTTTTTTGCGCTTACTTTTTCTTCTGAATGTATTGAGGGGATCTGCGACGGACTATTGTTATAGATCCTATATGTTATGTACCGCCCACGATTATTTCAATGTGAAAATATGCCTTGGGATCTTGTTGGAGCAGTTTGTCAACGGTAAAGAGCGTATTCTGCCCAACTGGGGCTTGCATGGGGAACCATGTGTGTAGCCTACACCTGCCCATTTACTTTCATACAATGCTGGTTAAGCGTGGTAGAAGCACGCAAATATGCTCCAGAATAATAATATATATATATAAAAACGGTGAGCATGCATTTGTAAAGGCAAAGCGATCAATTGCAAATCGCTGACCGCTATGTAGTTAGAAACCTAACAAGTAGCATATTTTACACCGCTTTGCGTTTATGTTCGAAGAATTCTACCATGCGCCAGTTCACCCTTAGGAGATCTCGAAAATCGTTTTGCATGGAGAATTCGAGCAAAGATGAACCTCACACATCGTCCAGTGATGGGGATTCCCCATCGCTTAGGCTATGGAGATTTCAACAAACGGGGCTCCATAAAAGTTGTTTATAGGCTACTACTAGGCCTACTATACGACTATAGGGGAAATAGCCTACTTAGGCACATTCTACACCTGTATATCAATACATACTGTATTTAGCTAACTACTTTCATCTGACTTTTAGGAGGGGCGGTTAAAGGTGGCGCAGAATACACCGCCAAATCGGCGGAGCAGGAAGAGCGGATTCTGCCCCAGCATCTGTCGGGAGCAGGCCACTGCAAGTGGTTCAATGTTCGAATGGGGTTCGGATTTATATCAATGACCAGCAGTGAGGGGAGCCCCCTAGACCTCCCTCTGGACGTATTTGTCCACCAAGTAAGTTCCCCCGAACGAGAAAAATCTTCCACGTTGATGTTGTGCTGCTATGGGCTTTGGTTGTGGGCATTGGGCATCTCCCTCTTTGGCGCAATCGTCCATCCCATAGACTACGTTAAAGCCTACTCCACCTTGTTAGTGATAAGTATTGTTTCAATAGGCTAGGTCAAGCAGCACATGCCTATCATTTATAAAAGGGTAATTACTGTATTTTAATTCTACAAAATCTTTTATTAACCTGTGTCCATGCGTGGCAATAACGTCACGTGTTAATGCGATAGTGACACATTCTTAGGCCAGTGTTGGTTGCAACATTTGTATCACTTAATGATTGTGATATTGTAACAGTTCAAGTGTGTTACTTTGTATCATCATGACGTTTCCCTAGCATGTATATGGCACACAAAACATACTGTGGGTTTCCTTAAAGTGACACGATCCCTCGTTCACTTCCCCTTGAACTCCGTGGAGGGAGACCACTAGTATGACACAGTTTGTCGTTTTTCTACTGCCTCGTGGACAGGGAGATTATGTTTGATGGCCCATCATATCGGAAAACGTGCTAAAAGATTTTGAGTAAGTCGCCTACAAGAAAATAGAAAGACATAGAATGGAACAGAAAGAAACATCACACTCAGTCTAGAAACAATGTGTTTGTTTTTGTTGACAGTAAGTTCAAAACGCTGTCATTTGAGTACTCGTACAATTGCTTCGTCGAAAGTTATAACATGGATACTTTGGGTGTGTAGATTTTCATTCGAGTTCATATTTTAATAACCTATCCATATTTTCAGCTGATTCTGTTGCCGTTAAATAGCCGTTTTATGGTCCAATAAAGTCGCTTTTAAAGACTCAAGAGGAGAAACGAGAAGGGAGTAGTCATTTTCACCATCTGATTTTCCCACACGGTTTGGCGGTGGAGGTTATTTGATTGTGGTCTCATGGGAAGTTATTTTATTGAACTGGGAAAGAACATTCTGGTTCAAAGATGTAAGCGCCTAGTACGGCCCCAACCGAAGTCTTGAAAACATCTGTCAAACACGAGTGAGTAACAAGAAAGTTTACAGTGATGAATTGCGCTGCTTAAAGCTGCTATGCTGCAGCTGTAGCTGTTACTCTTGAGGTGTCGTGGTGAATGTGGGTGAACATGTTTCCTTGTTGTTGTCGTTGTGTTGGCTACTCCCATCATCACTAACTTTTTCATGTGGCGGCAATATATGCTATGAAAAATGAACTCCCAAGTCTTACGATGTATTTCAGTATTTGCATACTGGTTAAGTTCTTAGTTCAACGATCAATGATTTATATTGTCTCCCCAATAATATTCAAATGATTAGAGCGCCATGCCGGCATATAGTATTTTATTTTCATGTTCTGTGTGTTCGTGTGTCCTGTTGATGTTTCAGCAGAAAACATTTATGTTAAGAAACAACCGAAAGACATGACTTGCAGCACAGTAGAAGACAATACACTCTGTTGTTCATGCGGTGTACTATATTTTCCTTTGCAGAGGAAAACCAAATGAGCAGAATAGGTCGAAAATTCGAATCAATCATTGTCATTAGTGGATATGTCAGATGTACCTACTTTAGCCTGGCAAGCTTCCTCCCTGCCAAAGAAATCTGCTTAGAGAGAGAGAGCCTTGCTGAAGTCAAAGAAACATTGTCTGGCGTGCAGTTTCTTAGCCTGGGCCTGAGCACAGAAATAAATAGAACACCATTGGGCTATTAATAGGCCTATGAATTATAGGCTCTTGTATCTCTATGGTACAGATTCCTATGAAGACATTTCTTAAACATTTTCATGATCTAAATGTAGAGGATACACACATTCATATAATAATAATTGTTCTAATGTTGATTAACCCCTACATAATTCGATTGAGCCATTTCTTATAAACGTTCATGATTTTAGAAGAATAGGCTACTTGTATTCATAAGATAGCAATACCAATCGTTATGTTCATAAGGATGCTACATCCTGCAGAATTCTATTGTTTTTTGTTAGAAATGTGCATGATCTAAAAGTAATAGCCATCATTATAATGCTGATAATGATTATAATAATACATACAGGTCTTAGAAATGTGTATGATTTCAATTTAGAGGAATACACATATTCATAAGATATAATTCTATGGAGTATTATAAACGTTCATGATCCAATTTTAGATATAATTCTATGTCTTATAAATGTCCATGATCCAATTTTAGATATAATTCTATGTCTTATAAATGTTCATGATCCAATTTTAGAGGAATACACATGTGCACATTCATAATGTAGGAATAACTACAGTAATAATGTTGGTAATGATGACAGTGTAGTCTTTCAAATGTAATTCATCAACTACCGATGAAATAGCCAATTCAGAAGGGATGAGCATCTTCCCTTTCAAGACGATTCAACCCAAATCTAGATACATGGACTCTGATACTATACGCAGGAACGATACGTTTTAGTTTGAAATGATTCGGTTCGATGCGATACTATTCTAACATCTGTTGCATAAACACATTCATTTTCCTATTCTAAATTCAAATCTGCTACTGATGGAGCTCATGAGCTGGATCGGTCTGAGCTGACTTCTGTCTGTGTGTAGATGTGTGTGTGTAAATAATGTGTATGTACAATGTAGGCACCTGAGCTGAGCCAAAAGAGAGACTAGGCATCTCCCACTATCAGATTAGGGGGGGCAATGTAGCCTGTCTTTTGTTTCCCCACTTTGGTTCTGAAATCATCATCACCCACTAATTACCTTGTCATTTTTGCAGATTAAGTGTTTGACTAGTAATGTATCAATATTTATATTTTACACATGTAGCAATGACATAGCCAATGAATATATAGCACAACTTTGGATTTCACCCCATTTCAAAATGAAATGGTTTTGACTATTTTGACATTTTTACGCAGAGATCTTCTCTTCTCCTCTTGAGTCGGCCACGCAGTGCGCCTCACAAAAGTGATTGCTCATTATGAAATTGTCAACTTTACCCTGTATATCTAAAAATGACCAGATACACTGATTTGTTTAAAGCAAAACTACCAAAACCGTTGCTGCTAGTGAACCTGAACAATCAAAATAAATCCATTATAAGCCCTGTTTAGCAGGTATAGCCAGATGAGTTGTGTCTCTGGTAGCTTACTTTTATTCAGGTAAAACACAATGTACAACATAGGTTATCACTCAACCAATAAAGCATAATTCATGCAAGCTGAAGGTGCCCCGCAGATGTGCAATATCCAGAACAGGCCCCCTGCCCCACTGTGGCCAGTGCACAACTATATTACTGAAAATATTATTGCTAGGATAATTTTTCATTTGAAATGCATAAAAACCTATCTAGAGTTTAGAATGTAACCGTGTGGTAGAGTTGATTGGGGGCCATGTATGCTTGTTTTTCAGTTGCAGACATGCCTGATCAGTTATATGACGTAGACACATTTTGTTCTATGGAAAAATTAGCATTTGAGTGCAAGATTCAGATTGGGCTCCAGTTTGTGACAATGTGTGATCATTTTCTATGCATGCAGGAATTCTTGAGATAATGAAAGGGGGGAGGGGGAAGGGGAGGAGAAAGAGAGAGAAACCAAATGAAAGGTAGAGACTTAAGAGGGAGGTTAGGAAAGAAGAGAGAGAACAGGGAAAGAGAGAATGGTGGAAGAGAGGCGATTGGGAGGACGGGAGTAAGAAAGGGAGTGAGAGGAGAGGTTATGCAGAAGAGGGAAAGAGGAGGGGTTGGAGAAGCAAATGAGGGAGGGTGCAAGGGAAGGAAGAGTGGGGAGAGGGACGGAGGGGTGGGGAAAAAGGAAACAGGAGAGTGGTAGGAAATACATTTGTGATGGGGAAGTAGATTAGAAGAGGGATAAATGAGTGATGGGGAATTAGATTAGAAGAGGGAGGTAGAGAGGGAGAGAGAGAAGGAGAGAGATAGAGGGGGAGCGAGAGAGAGTAGTAAGAGAGGAGGTAGAGCGTGAGGGGTAGAGAATAAGAAAAAGGTAAAGAGAGAGGGGGGAGAGAGAGAATAGAGGAGAGAGAGAAAGAGAGAAGGATATAAGAAGTAGGAAGGAAAGCGAGAGAGGCGGTAGAAAGAGGTAGAGAAGAAGAAAGATAGGTACAGAATGGAAAAGAGAGAGAGGGATAGGAACAAAAGAGAGTAGGTAGAAAAGAAGGAGAGATAAAGAGCTTGAGATAAGGAAAGATACAATGAGGGAGAGAGAGAGGTATAGAGAAAGACAGAGAGAGAGGAAGAGAAGAAAAAAGAGAGGGAGAGGTATAGCGAAGGAGAACGAGTATGTAGAGGGAGAAAGAGAGGGAGAAAGAAAGAAATAATGAGCTGGTCCCATCTTGACCCCAGAGAAATCTTCCTGAGGGGCCAGACATCAGGGGGGTTCCCATCCGATCACTTCCAGTGTGTGTGTGTGTGTGTGTGTGTGTGTGTGCGTGCTTCTCTACATGACCACTACTACTACCTTGTGCCAGCGTCGCACCCGCACTATGACACATTTTTATTCAGTTTGTTTGCAGTGATGATTTATGATGAGTTACATCAATGCATTTCCTCTTTTGGAGATGAAATGTATAGGACTATTCTGTGTGTTGCTTGAGCACCTCACATTTTCACTTGGATGTTTAGCTAGCGCGTCAATCAACCCATTGCTATTTACCCACAAGTCTCTTTTGTACCTGGTGTGTGTGTGTGTTTCGCGTGGGGGTGGATGTGGGGGTTGCACCATCCTCAGGCATGTTTTTGTTCGTTGGAGGAATGTCTTGAAAGATGAAATAGGGAAGGCTGGATTTGCTGTTCTCCCTCTGCTGGTGGTCTGAAAACGGTAAACATTGTGTACTGCTGTCCCTATCCCTCCATCAGAAACCTTCAAGTGTGTGTGTGTGTGTGTGTGTGTGTGTGCATGTATTTTTCAGTTGCTTTTTTCTGTTCTTGCCACCAGGTCCCCTCCGTAATAATATCTGAGCACTTGGGAGATTTTTGGTTTCGTGTGTATGCATGTGTGTGTTGTGTGTTAAAGTGGGCCCCTAGTGAGATTTTTTTTAAATGTATTTTTATTTAACCTTTATTTAACTAGGCAAGTCAGTTAAGAACAAAGTATTATTTACAATGACGGCCTACTTTAAAGCCCCCCTGGCCAAACCCTCCCCTAACCCGGACTATGCTGGGCCAATTGTGCGCCGCCCTATGGGACTCCCGATCGAGGCCGGTTGTGATACAGCCCAGGTACGAACCCAGGTCTGTAGTGATGCCTCACAGGCCAGAGGTTGATCTCAATGGCCTTCCGAGTGGCGCAGCGGTCTAAGGCACTGTATCGCAGTGATGCAGTGCCTTAGACCGCGATGCAGTGCCTTAGACCACAATGCAGTGCCTTAGACCACGATGCAGTGCTTTAGACCGCGATGCAGTGCTTTAGACCACGATGCAGTGCTTTAGACCACGATGCAGTGCCTTAGACCGCGATGCAGTGCTTTAGACCACGATGCAGTGCTTTAGACCACGATGCAGTGCCTTAGACCGCGATGCAGTGCCTTAGACCGCGATGCAGTGCCTTAGACTGCTGCGCCACTCGGGAGGCCATTGACATTAACCTCTGGCCTGTGTCTCCATTTGGCATGCAAGCCCTACCCCTCCACAGTCCCTGCCGCAGACCCACCTCCCCCTCTTTACTTCAATGCTTAAAAAACACAGAAGAAGACAGTGGAGCGGTCATGTGACTTCCGCTTGAGTCGTGGTCCATATATGGGGAATGTGATTGGTCATTTGAAAGGTAGATTGTGTGAGTTAAAGTAGAAGTGGTGCTAGAAATGATTGTTTCTACATGACAAACAGGAATGTTGTTCCGATTCCAGTTTTGGTGGGTGATCTGTTTTCTTGGTATTGTCTAGAACAACAAATGGTTTGGTTTTGGCATTGCTTCTGAAGAAGCTTAGTGTATTTTATTGCATTTTTTTATGTAACTGTTTTGTGTGTTTCTGTGAAGTTGTATGAAGTGAAGTGTTTTATTTCAGGGAAAACATTTTTGTTTTACTTCTTCAGTTTGTTTGCTTCTAGATAAGGTCAGTTTTATTTCAGCCTTAATTTAGACAGTATGAAAGACCCTTTGTTCTCAATGACCCTGGATCAAAAACTCTTGGTTGATTTGTCATTGTCATGTTGCATTTCCCTCAAAGTTTAAATTATTCTGTTTTTTTGTTTGTTTTTGTTGGTCGATTTCTTTATGGAAGGAAAGTGGCACAACAAACTGTTAGTTACCTTAGTTAGCAAGTAGCAACACAGTAGCCTATGGATCTTGTTTGGGACATTTTTCCATGTTTTTAATGCCAGTCGTTTGTTTACAGGACAACATTTTGATATATGTTATTGGTAGAATGTATTTATATAGAGTTTTGATCCTATATTTACTTGTTGTTGAACCTGAGTATGAAATGCTGTTTTAATGCAACCAAATTAGCATTTAGCTAACATTTAACTAGTATTCACCTAGCATTTAGCTAGTATTTACCTAGCATTTAGCTAGTATTTAACTAGCATTTAGCAAGCAGTCTTTATGATTATGATCTCAACTCATCTGGAGGAAATAAGGCAGACTTGTTTTGTAGAAACAGAGAAAATATGGAAAGAAATGATGTACCCAAACGGCTGTGGATAATGAATGGTTAATATAAAACATAGAGGAAAACCACAACTTTTATAATTGTGTGTAGAAAGATCAAACCAGTAAATGTTCAATAGTTGGTCTGAAACTTCATTTGATACTAGGCAACTTGTTTCTAAAACCTAATTTTGATGGTGAGGAAGTAGTAAACAATTTCAGTGTGGCCCTCCAGACCTTGTTGAAGAACAAATGCGGCCCCCCTGGCAAAATGAGTTTGACACCCCTGGTCTAAAGTCTGTTTTATGAATCCAGCAGTAGGTTCAATTCTGGTTACTTCCAAGTTTAATACTGATGGTATTGAGCTTTGTTTTACGAAGACAAAGTGTAGTCAATGAAACAAAATATTGTCTTAATTTAAAGGAGAGCTACATGTACCATGTTAGCAATATTATTTTTTTTTTTAAGAATACGGTTTAGAAATATCTGAACTGCAGTTTGTATATGTACGCAAGGTAGCCAGGCCGGCTAATCGTTATGGAAGAGCAACCTTTTAGCGGCAAACAATGTATAAAACCCCATTTAATTGTGTAATATTTATTCCTTTACTATTACAGATATATCTTTAGCTTGACATTTAGCATGATTCTGAATTGAAATGCCACTTGTATTAGATTTGATTTGTAGACACGTTTAGATCAGGGTCATGTTCATTAGGCACCACATTGAAGAAAACTGACTGAAACACGGAGCGACTACCTGGACTTGTCCAATAAGAAACACTCATTTTCATGTTCTACTGCAAAACGTTTTCTTTTGCGTGCTATAATACACACAACCTAGCAGTAGGCTTTATCACACTCCTGTTGGCTTTTGTTACAACCGTGTTTTTTTTCAGTGGTGTTAGGGCTTCTATTTCTCCAGCTCCATCCTTTAGCTTTACAGTTTTTGAACAGTGGGCGATTTAAATGAAAATTGAGAAGCCAAAACAAATACAAGTCTATTTTCAATGTTGACCAGTGCTTTTTGCCGTCTCCCATTTTCAATGAGGTGAATTCAGATTATCGCCCCACTACTACTACTGTGTTCTTTCTCCCCAGACACCTAACCTAGGTTCATTTCCTTCCTTTCTGATAAACCCTAGTGCCCACCAACCCCCTCTGATCAAACATTTGTCCGGTCAATAATCAGGGCTGTTGTTAGTTTGGGCAGAGGGGAAACGGGAACACTCTTTATTGTTTGATGGGGGGTTGGGTAGAGGCCAGGGGTTAGGGGCTGTAATGAAAACGTGCGGAGGAGGGCGAGGGGTGTCAGTGCGGTGAGATTTTGGCTTTGTTGGTGGTTCGCTCTGGTGTTTTTTTTCCCCCCTCTTCTTCTTTGGTTTATATGCATCCTGTTGGGTCATATCCATCTGTGACGATTGGGGCCAGCTTTGTCCACTTAGCATTTCCTGTGTGTAAAAAGCTACTTAATGTCGTCACCCATCCCCTTCTGCTCCCAGACCTCCTCCACCACCGCTACACACACACACACACACACACATACACATACACATGCGCGCATGCACGTCCACACACACTGCTTCCACTATGCTGCTCCGCTCCGACCAGTAGCTCCATCCAATGATGAACACTCACACAGTCATGCGTCACCATGGTGAGACAAGAGGAAGAGGAGGTCTCATATCCTCTTCTCTCACTCTCCTCTCGTTCCACTTCCTGGATCGATTACTGTGACTGGTGATGACGATGGTTTGGAGGATGATGAAGAGGAACGGCTATTTCGATCCAGGCCGCTGGGTTCATTGATTGCTGCCTCCTTCTCAGTTCACACACACACACACATTCTGAATGTAGGTTTATAAGCACAATAAGCACAAACACCTACAAATAATCCGGATTTGGTCTGAGTGTGTTTATCAGTGTGTGTATGATCTGTTGCTGAGTGATGTTTTCGTTTATCTATTTATTTTCATCATTCTTTTACCAGGTATGTTGGCAGAGAACACAATCTCTTTTACAGAAACCTGGGGAGAAAGTTAGTGTAGGGAAGAAGAGGACGATTTCATTTGAATGTCGGAAGTTTACATACACTTAGGTTGGAGTCATTAAAACTCGTATTTCAACCACTCCACACATTTCTTGTTAACAAACTATAGTTTTGGCAAGTCGGATAGGACATCTACTTTGTGCGTGACACAATACATTTTTCCAACAATTGTTTACAGACAGATTATTTCACGTATAATTCACTGTATCACAATTCCAGTGGGTCAGAAGTTTACATACAATAAGTTGACTGTGTCTTTAAACAGCTTGGAAAATTCCAGAAAATTATGTAATGGCTTTAGAAGCTTCTGATAGGCTAATTGACATAATTTGAATCAATTGGAGGTTTACCTGTGGATGTATTTCAAGGACTACCTTCAAACTCAGTGCCTCTTTGCTTGGCTTCATGGGAAAATAAAAATAAATCAGCCAAGTCCTCAGAAAACAAATTGTAGACCTCCACAAGTCTGGTTCATCCTTGGGAGAAATTTCCAAACGCCTGAAGGTACCACGTTCATCTGTACAAACAATAGTACGCAAGTATAAACACCATGGAACCACGCAGCCGTCATACCGCTCAGGAAGGAGACGCGTTCTGTCTCCTAGAAATGAACGTACTTTGGTGCGAAAAGTGCAAACCTTGTGAAGATACTGGAGGAAACAAGTACAAAAGTATCTATATCCACAGTAAAACGAGTCCTATATCGACATAACCTGAAAGGCCGCTCAGCAAGGAAGAAGCCACTGCTCCAAACCTGCCATAAAAAAGCCAGACTACGGTTTGCAACTGCACATGGAGACAAAGATCATACTTTTTGGAGAAATGCCCTCTGGTCTGATAAAACAAAAATAGAACTGTTTGGCCATAATGACCATCGTTATGTTTGGAGGAAAAAGGGGGAGCCTTGCAAGCCGAAGAACACCATCCCAACCGTGAAGCACGGGGGTGGCAGCATCATGTTGTGGGGGTGCTTTGCTGCAGGATGGACTGGTGCACTTCACAAAATAGATGGCATCTTGAGGAAGGAAAATTATGTGGATATATTGAAGCAACATCTCAAGACATCAGTCAGGAAGAATATATCCAAAGTTGTGTCAAAATGGCTTAAGGACAACAAATTCAGGGTATTGGAGTGGTCATCACAAAGCCCTGATCCAAATCCCATAGAAAATTTGTGGGCAGAACTGAAAAAGCATGTGCGAGCAAGGAGGCCTACAAACCTGACTCAGTTACACCAGCTCTGTCAGGAGGAATGGGCCAAAATTCACCCAACTTATTGTGGGAAGTTTGTGGAAGACTACCCAAAACATTTGACCCAAGTTAAACAATTGAAAGGCAATGCTACCAAATTCTAATTGAAAGTATGTAATCTTCTGACCCACTGGGAATGTGACAAAATAAATAAAAGCTGAAATAAATCATTCTCTCTACTATTATTCTGACATTTCACATTCTTAAAATAAAGTCCTGATCCTAACTGACCTAAGACAGGGCATTTTTACCACGATTAAATGTCAGGAATTGTAAAAAACTGAGTTTAAATGTTTTTGGCTAAGGTGTATGTAAACCTTCAACTTCAACTGTACTACTTGGGTTGTTCTCAGGACAGACAGGCAATTGGTAGGAGTGTGGGGGATTGGTTGGCTGGTGTGCTCTCTGCCTCTCTCCCTGTCAGTGGGTCCTCTCTCTGTGGGGGGGGGGGGTTTCTGCCCCTGACCCAGGGATTTCTGGAGCTGACCTGCGGGGCTCCTAATCAAATGGGGGTTTTGTTCCAGGTCGCTCCTCGTCCCTCCTGGGCCTGGCCTGATCAGGAGTTGCTCCTCCATTGGAGCTGAATAGAATGCGCAGGCAGCATTTCCATGGGCTCACACTCTCCCTGTCCCCCCCACCCCCTCATCTCTCTCGTTATCTCCCCTTCTCCCTCTCGTGCACACCCCCACCCTGTTCCAGGCAACTCCTCCATTTTGTTCACTCACTCACTCACTCACTCACTCAACTATTGCCTCATCTGTGGATCTGTTCGGGCGGTAATCTCAATTGCACTCCACACTGCCCTCACCCACCTAGATGAGAGGTATACCGATGTGAGAATGCTGTTCATTGATTACAGCTCAGCATTCAACACCATAGTCCCCTCCAAGTTCTTCACCAAGCTTGGGACCCTGGGACTAAACACCTCCCTCTGCAGCTGGATCCTGGACTTCCTGACGGGCCGACACCAGTCCTATACACACAGTATCTACCCCTACCACTCCAGTATCCCTGCACTGCTACTCTGTTTATCATATATCCTGATGCCTAGTCCTGTTTTTATTTTATTTCACCTTTATTTAACCAGGTAGGCTAGTTGAGAACAAGTTCTCATTTACATCTGCGACCTGGCCAAGATAAAGCAAAGCAGTGCGACACAAACAACAACACAGAGTTACACATGGAATAAACGTACAGTCAATAACACAATAGAAAAAAAAGAAAGTCTATATACAGTGTGTGCAAATGGCATGGGGTGGTAGGCAATAAATAGGCTATAGTAGCAAGGTAAATTACAATTTGTGGTCAGGTGCTCTCTGTTTAGGGCCAAATAACATTCCAGTTTGTTCAGTTTTTTGTTTAATTCTTTCCAATGTGTCAAGTAATTATCTTTTGGTTTTCTCATGATTTGGTTGGGTCTAGTTGTGTTCCTGTCCTGGGGCTCTGTTCACAAACAGAAACAGACCCCACAGAGCCCCAGGACAGGAACACAATTAGACCCAACCAAATCATAAGAAAACCAAAAGATAAGGACCATCTTTCTTAGGGCACTCTTCTCCAGGTTCATCTCTATATAGATGATGGCTTTGTTATGGAAGGTTTGGGAATCACTTCCTTTTAGGTGGTTGTAGAATTTAATGGCTATTTTCTGGATTTTGATAACTAGCGGGTATCGTCCTAATTCTGCACTGCATGCATTATTTGGTGTTTTACGTTTTCTCCCTCCCTCTCTTGCTTTCTCATTCTCTTTCTGACCGTGCCCTCCTGACCTCTGTGTGTAAACTGAAACCAGGCAAGACACCCGCCAGGACACTTGAGAGGAGGGTATTTTACGCTCGCGTCGGTGTGGTCAGCATGTGAGTGTGTGTGTAAAATCCCCCCCCAAAATCCCCTCAAATACATTTACACATACATGTTATACAATCAGTGCACCCACACTGCTTGCGCGCCTCAGCGAGCGTCTGCGTGGCCAGGCGCTAAAATAGAAATAGGTTCTATTTGTGACGCTCAACGTGCTGCAAGTCCGGCCTCTCCCATCTCCTCATTGGTGTTTAGCAACATATACCCACGTCGGTGATTGAAAGATGAACTGACGTCCACACTCCAGTCGGTTGTAGTAACGCACCGTAAAGTTGGTTTCCAACCGCCATATAAAGTCCAAAGAAGAAGAAAAAGAAGCCTGAAAGAGGAGAGATTACTAGAAACAAACTCGGTTTACCCTTTTATCTGTGGATTAATTGTCGGAGTAGAGGACCTTGTGCATTTCAGGTAAAATACCAACCCAATGTTCATATCCCAGGACAAATTAGCTAGCAACAGCAAGCTAGCTAGCTAAATTGCCATACATGTTTCATGGTTTTCGACCTGTCCCCAAATTAATATAATTGGTTCAGAGTTTGTTTTGATATTTCAACCTGCGTGTCGTGATCGCGTCCAGGTTGGTCAGCATGTCACACGCACAGACACAAACACACAGACATGCATGCTCACACAGACATGCATGCACGTAATGTACATACGCATGCATGCAAACAAACATGGATGCATGCACACACACACTTCCACACTTTCACATCTGGCATAACAGGCATTCCTTTATCCGTAATTTATTTTTATTAGGGTATAAATAAATTACATTTCACTGATTAAATTCATAAGGCTTGTGGGGCGGGGTGCCGAGTACAAATACTGAACTTTAACCCGGAAACACAAACTGCTTTCATGGATTGGTGACAGGAGAGGAAAAGGAAACCCTGATTGGCTGAGTCAGAGGATCAATGACTAGTCATGAATTTAAATACATTGGTGTGCAGAGGGAGCAGTTCTGCTGATTTCTAGTTCCACAATATTTGAAATATCCCCTCAATTTTCTAAATTTGTGTTTTAATTTATTTTGATGCTCTTCTGATTCATATGAAATGTTTTTGCTGAACTGACTTGCTACAGCCTAAACATTTTGAAGAAGTATAAACTCCACCCTGGTTGTGTCATTTGCAACTTGTATGCATATTCAATAAAGGTCCAATGAAGCCGGTTTTATCTCAATATCAAATCATTTCTGGGTAACAATTAAGTACCTTCTTGTGATTGTTTTCAAAAATAAACAAAAACAGCTTCTTAGCAAAGAGCAATTTCTCACGCAAGAATTTACTTAGGACTGTCTGGGAGGGAGGGGAAAACTCTCATTGGTCTAATTTACCGCCTAGTGATGACAGGCCAAAAGTCCATTCCACCAAAACAGTGCAACTCAATATTAGGAAGGTGTTCTTAATGTTTTTTACACTTAGTGTACTTAGTGTATAGAAACAGTAAAATCATGTGTTTGACTGCACTGGGCCTTTAAGTTGAGTAAGACACCAGCCTTTTCTTCCATTATCTATCCTTTCTCCCCCTCTCATCCCTTGTCGTGAGTGTGTGCCCTGTTGAATAGAGGTGTAGAATCGCTGTCTGTTTCATTCCATCCCAATCCCTAATCCTTTCCTTTTCCTCAGGGCATATCCCAAACCAAAACATCCAAAATGGCCTCCCTCCATCAGCTAGCTGGAGTGAGCTTTGCGAATCACTTACTGCTAGCTAGCTAGCTGGATGGAAGGAGGGAATGAATGAGTGAAGGGAAGAACGATCAAATGAATACATTATGTGGAATATATGATTGAAAGCCAAAGAGTGGTTTAAATTAAAAAAAAAAAGTAATTTAGCAGAAGCTCAATGAGAGGAATGCTTAGATTCCCCTGGCATTCGTAGTTTTGTAATTTCCCTAACAATAAGAGGTTAGTTGTGCTTTTCACGGTGAGGTTGCAGTGGGTGTCTTGATTGTGTGATAATAAATAAAAGTATTGTCCTTACCAAAATAGCTAAATGAGTCTACATCATGTAGAGTGAAACCTGAATTGGTATGATTGGCTTCAGATATATTTTGTAGTTTACAGTACTTTAAGTGAAATGTTGATTTAAGGTCATAATTTTGGAGATGCTGTTGGTTAAGTTGTGTATTTCAATTCACCATATAGTTTTTTAATATGATTTAATTGGATTTTAAATGGGTTTTCCCAAGAAGTCTGTAAAACACATATTTCTGCTTTGGATGATAATAGTATTTGTTTCTATGTTATCATGTTAAAACAACTACTGTTAGAAATTATGCTAACTATTGTTTTAGGTTTTCTTCCATGTAAGTGTTTGGCATATTTAGAAGCAACATTTGTGAATTAGAATGAATTAAATCTATTTGCTGGTTTAGTGAATTAAGTGATGTTGATTCTTCTATAGATATCACACTTTACATTTAGAAAGCTTCAGGGTATGCAAGATTTAATTAATGAATATGTTGAAGCATCTTTAATAGGTTTGTTTTGACTATCTTAATTCTAACGGGAAATCTTTTGATTATATAGTAAAAAAAATAGCATTATATGAGCATAAAACAATGTTTTGTGAGTGAATTATTTTTTTTATAGCGAATATGTACCTTTTAAATCTGGATATAAAAAATAAATGGTACTAATAACATTGGTATGAAAGATCTTTAATTTCCCCCGTTCTTTTCTATTTGTTTCCAAAGCTAATGTTTCATTAATGACATTGGTATGAAAGGTCTTTCATTTTCCCCGTTCTTTTCTATTTGTTTCCAAAGATAATGTTTCATTAATGACATTGGTATGAAAGGTCTTTCATTTCCCCCGTTCTTTTCTATTTGTTTCCAAAGCTAATATTTCATTAATAACATTGGTATGAAAGGTCGATAAGAAAAGACTATACATTGGGCCAGATATACAAAGCAATTGCATTCTACCTATTCTATTTTTGAGAAACATAGAATTCGTTTTTCATTAATTAACCCTCATGGTTTATTCATACTCTTATCTTACTCAGTCTCTTACTTTTATTCTTACTATTATTATACTCTTGTTTTGCCTTAGTCTTACATATTTGTATATTGTTCACCATAGAGAAACAATTGCAACATTTGCACTGTTGTAAATGACTTAGTAAATCTAACCTAAACCGTATCCTTTGTACCTGACTATTCTGTGTATACAACAATTCAGCCTTCTTTCTTCTTTCTGTCACTCAATGTCCACATTTCTGTCTTATGTTTTCACTTTTCTCTTTGTACTGTTCTCTCCTTCCTCCATTTTCATATTCTCTTTATTGTTTGACTCTCCATTCTTATTCTTCCCTCGTGTCTTCTGTTCTCTCTCGCTCTTCATTCCCTCCATCTACAGTGAGGGAAAAAAGTATTTGATCCCCTGCTGATTTTGTATGTTTGCCCACTGACAATGACATGATCAATCTAATTTTAATGGTAGGTTTATTTGAACAGTGAGAGACAGAATAACAAAAAAAAAAATCCAGAATAACGCATGTGAAAAATGTTATAAATTGATTTGCATTTTAATGAGGGAAATAAGTATTTGACCCCTCTGCAAAACATGGCTTAGTACTTGGTGGCAAAACCCTTGTTGGCAATCACAGAGGTCAGACGTTTCTTGTAGTTGGCCACCAGGTTTGCACACATCTCAGGAGGGATTTTGTCCCACTCCTCTTTGCAGATCTTCTCCAAGTTATTAAGGTTTCGAGGTTGACGTTTGGCAACTCGAACCTTCAGCTCCCTCCTCAGATTTTCTATGGGATTAAGGTCTGGAGACTGGCCACTCCAGGACCTTAATGTGCTTCTTCTTGAGCCACTCCTTTGTTGCCTTGGCCGTGTGTTTTGGGTCATTGTCATGCTGGAATACCCATCCACGACCCATTTTCAATGCCCTGGCTGAGGGAAGGAGGTTCTCACCCAAGACTTGACGGTACATGGCCCCATCCATCGTCCCTTTGATGCGGTGAAGTTGTCCTGTCCCCTTAGCAGAAAAACACCCTCAAAGCATAATGTTTCCACCTCCATGTTTGACGGTGGGGATGGTGTTCTTGGGGTCATAGGCAGCATTCCTCCTCCTCCAAACACGGCGAGTTGAGTTGATGCCAAAGAGCTCCATTTTGGTCTCATCTGACCACAACACTTTCACCCAGTTGTCCTCTGAATCATTCAGATGTTCATTGGCCAACTTCAGACGGGCATGTATATGTGCTTTCTTGAGCAGGGGGACCTTGCGGGCGCTGCAGGATTTCAGTCCTTCACGGCGTAGTGTGTTACCAATTGTTTTCTTGGTGACCATGGTCCCAGCTGTCTTCTGTGGACAGGTGTCTTTTATACAGGTAACAAGCTGAGATTAGGAGCACTCCCTTTAAGAGTGTGCTCCTAATCTCAGCTCGTTACCTGTATAAAAGACACCTGGGAGCCAGAAATCTTTCTGATTGAGAGGGGGTCA
The DNA here is from genome assembly GCA_030435695.1 of Brachymystax lenok tsinlingensis. Taxonomy (NCBI): domain Eukaryota; kingdom Metazoa; phylum Chordata; class Actinopteri; order Salmoniformes; family Salmonidae; genus Brachymystax; species Brachymystax lenok. Next base: position 37,263,484 of record CM059817.1, on the reverse strand, counting down.
AATACTTATTTCCCTCATTAAAATGCTAATCAATTTATAACATTTTTCACATGCGTTTTTCTGGATTTTTTTTTTGTTATTCTGTCTCTCACTGTTCAAATAAACCTACCATTCAAATTATAGGCTGATCATTTCTTTGTCAGTGGGCAAACGTACAAAATCAGCAGGGGATCAAATACTTTTTTCCCTCACTGTATGTTGTTTGGCAACAAGCTTATTTGAATAGCTCTTTATAGGCCTGCATTCTGTTGGCTTACTCTCACACTCTTTCAACTGTATTTATGCATGTCATGGTGTGTGGGTGTGTTTGTTTTCTTCTGCTAAGTTTGGTTACAATTTGTCTAATCGTAAAAAATATAATCTACTGATTTTCCGATTGAATACAATTTTTCGTAAGACATTCGACGAACCTTGACTATGACAGAAATGAAATACTCTATTGAAATTCTAAAGGTTTGCTCTGAATAAAGCATATCTTTATGCCAGTCCGAAAATCATTCATTGTAACAGTGCAGCGTTTTTTTTTAAAGGGGTTGTCTGTGTCTAATCGTAATTACATGGTTATAGTTCAGTATCTTTTAAAAGGCGATTCTGTAATTCAAATTCTATGGTTAAAGGGCAGCATTTCTTAAAGGCGTGGTCTGTTTATTTCTTTCCTCCACAGAGTAAGCTGGTGATGGATGGCTTCCGCAGCCTGAAGGAGGGCGAGCAGGTGGAGTTCACCTTTAAGAAGTCCTCCAAGGGCCTGGAGTGCCTGCGGGTGACAGGGCCGGGCGGGGGACCGTGCGCGGGCAGCGAGAGGAGACCCAAAGGGAAGGCCACGCCCCAGAAGAACCGCAAACAAAAGGGTGACCGGTGAGTAGAAGAGCAAAGCATGCTGGGAAGGCTCTAATTGACAGGAAGTCAAATGTGGATGGAGCTTTGCTGTAGTAGGCAGAGGTGTTTAAAATGACATGGACAAAGTGGTTGTTACTGGAAACTAAAGTTAAAGTAACATTGGACAAAATAAATAATTAAAAAGGCTAAGATGATTCTAAATATGCTTTGAAAATATATATGATCAGTTTTACACTTAAATTTGACTAACGACAACACAACCCAAATCAATGTGAGGGTCTTTTCAAAAACTACAAACCAAACGTTTTCTAGTGGTATTCATATGGTGGTGATTTTTGTATTAGCCTACAAATCTGCAGTGCCTTCAGAAAGTATTCACACCCCTTGACTTTGTCCACATTTTGTTCTGTTACAGCCTGAACTTAAAATGGATTACATTTCGAATATTGGTCACTGGCCTACACACAATGCCCCATAATGTCAAAGTGGAATTATGTTTTAATATTTTTTAGTTCTACAAATTAATAAAAATTGAAAAGCTGAAATGTCTTGAGTCAATAAGTATTCAACCCCCCTTTGTTATGGCAAGCCTAAATCATTTCAGGAGTAAAATGTGCTTAACAAGTCACATAATAAGTTGCATGGACTCACTCTGTGTGCAATAATAGTGTTTAACCCCCTAGAGTTGATTGACGTAATTTAAGCTAGAGATACTGTATCCGTTTTTTTTGCATTGCATGCGTCTCAATCCACCGCATCCAATGATGTCGCACTTCTGCATCTGTGGTGAAAGGTGGCAGAGCTAGAGCGGTGTTCGGTCCTCTCATGAAAACGTCTAACGTCCAAACTATTATGAATACTCTTTGGAAAGATGAGACTCTCACAAACACCATGGTGGTCTCCTCTACAACCCCCACAAGTGCCAGGAGACTCGTCTGAAGTTTGAACTGTTGATGTGTCAACTTCTGTTTGTAGCGCCCAAACTGTTTAGGCTACAAACGAATGTGACCCCACTGTGGAAAGGGGAGATTCTAACGAACACAAAGGTGTTCTTCGTTTCTCACTACGACCCCCATAAATGTCACAGGATTCATCTGAGGGTAACAGGTACTGGTTTAAAAAAAACAAATGGAAGTAGGAAGGCAGTTTTGTGCTACATATGTGTAATATATATATATATATCGCCTATATATAGGACAGACACTTCAACACCTTGTTTCTTATTCTTATTATTAAACACATTGTTATTCAATGTGTTTCTATTCGCTATAGTAATAAAGGTCAAACTCAATATTTAATCAAATAAGTGTTATATATTATTTTATACCTAAAGGGGTTCTACAATTCTAAATCAAATAGCTAAATGATCCATACTATGACCATCTTAAAACTATTCCACCGGTCAGCTTAAAACCCCCAACAGTTGCCGGAGAGGAAGGAAACCGCTGAGGGATTTCACTGTGTGTCACGTCCCGGCCATAGATAGCCCTCTGGGCTCTTTATGGTGGGTTATTGTTTTCAGTTAGTGCCTGTATGCGCTCCATTTATGTCCGATTAGTTGTTTCTTTATTGTTGTGTATATGTTCCACTTGCCAATAAAAATGTGGAACTTCCTGCACACTGCGCCTTGGTCCGTTTCTGAAGACAATCGTGACAGAATAACCCACCACACCAGGACCAAGCAGCGTGCACCTATGGTAAAGGAGTTTTGAACCTGGGAAGAAGTACTGGGTGGTTGCGAGACCCTTCCTTGGCGGGAGTTGCCGAGGAGTAAGGAGGGACAGCGACGACGCCAGGGTCCGCGACCACACGCAGCCCAGGGACAACCCCAAGATTTTTTTGGGGTGGGGCACATGGGGCTGTCGGCCGAGCAGAGGAGAGAGCCAGAGCCTGAATGGGAGACATATGAGGAGTTTGGGGAAGGATATCGAAGAGGTATGGGCCAGGAATATGCTGCAGCGCAGGCGCCTAGAGGAGCGTCTGTCCAGCCCGGTACGTACTGTGCCGGCTTCCCGCACTCGCCCAGAAGAGCGTGTCACCAGTCCGGTGCAACCGGCGCCAGCTTCACGCAACAGGCTTCCAGTGCGCCTTCCCAGCCGGGTACGTCCTGTGCCAGCTCTCCGCACTCGCCATGAAGAGCGTGTCATCAGTCCGGTGAAACCTGTGCCGGCTCCACACACCAGGCTTCTAGTGCGCCTTCCCAGCCAGGTACGTCCTGTGCCAGCTCTCCGCACTCGCCCTGAAGAGCGTGTCATCAGTCCGGTGAAACCTGTACTGCCTTCCCAGCCCGGCGCCAGGGCCGGAGCCCTCATCTCCGCCGGTGTTCAGTCCAGGCATGGCGTTCAGTCCAGCCACTAGGCTGAAGCTTTCTTCTGCGCCGGGGACCAATCCGGGCAAGGCATTCAGCCCGGTTCCAAAGATAGTGTTTAAGTGTCACGTCCTGGCTCTTAATGGTGGGTTATTGTTTTCAGTTAGTGCCTGTATGCGCTACATTTATGTACAATTAGTTGTTTCTTTATTGTTTTGTATATGTTCCACTTGCCAATAAAAATGTGGATCTTCATGCACGCTGCGCCTTGGTCCGTTTCTGAAGACAATCGTGACCCTGTGAGGCCAATGGTGACTTTAAAACAGTTACAGAGTTGAGGATGGATCAACAACATTTTAGTTACTCCACAATACTAACCTAAATGACAAAGTGATAAGAAGGAAGCCTGTACAGAAAAAAATATTCCAAAACATGCATCCTATTAGCAACAAGTAAAACTGCCCAAAAATTTGCAAAGAAATTAACTTTATGCCATGAGTACAAAGTGTTGTTTGTGACAAATCCAACACAACAAATCACTGAGTACCACTCTTCACATTTTCAAGCATGGTGGTGGCTTCATCATATTATGGGTATGCTTGCCATCGGCAAACACTAGGGAGTTTTTTATAATAAAAAGAAACGGAATGGAGCTAAGCACAGGCAAAATCCTAGAGGAGAACCTGGTTCAGTCAGTTTTCCAATAGAAACTGGGAGACAAATTTACATTTCAGCAAGACAATAACCTAAAACACAAGGCCAAATGTGAACAAAACATTAAGAACCCCTTCCTAATATTGAGGATCATAGCTTTTACCTGGTCAACGCTGGAGTTGCTTACCAAGATGACATTGAATGTTCCTGAATGGCCTATTTAGAGTTTTTACTTCAATCGGCTTGAAAATGGCTGGCTAGCAATGATCAACTATCAATTTATCTGAGCTTGAACAATTTTTTAAAGAATAATATGCAAATATTGTACAATCCATGTGTGCAAAGCTCTTAGAGACTTACCCAGAAAGACTCAAAGCTGTAATCGCTGCCAAAGTTGATTCTAAGATGTATTGACTCAGGGGTGTGAATACTTATTTTTTATGGATATTTTTGCATTTCATTTTCAATCAATTAACAAACATTTCAAAAACATGTTTTCACTTTGTCATTATGGGTTCTTGTGTATAGATGGGTGAGATTTTTTGTTATTTAATAGATTTTGAATTCAGGCTGTAACACAACAAAATGTGGAATAAGTCAAGGGGTGTGACAACTTTCTGAGGGCACTGTATATGTTTCTGTCTTCATCATCAGTTCAATACTTCTCAGGGGGCCTATATTGTGGATTCAAACCTAGATCTAAGTACACGATGGTTGCTATGGTTATTCTGCTCGATGTTCATGCATTGAATAGGGCACTCTGCCCGCTATTTCACAGCTATTTAAAGTCAATTTGTCAGCTTCCACATTGTAGACCGTCTTAAAGTGTGCCTGGGTAAGTTTGTGTGAATCTCAATGCATTTTACTGCAGCCATTTCGATAGGGGGGTTTTGTCAGAGGAAGGCACAGAAAACTGTCAAAGCCACCCAATCCATACACTGTTCTCTCTGCTACCGCATGGCAAGCGGTACCAGTGCACCAAGTCTGGAACCAACAGGATCATGAATAGCTTTTACGCCCAAGCCATAAGACTGATAAATAAGACTGATAAATAGCTAATCAAATGGCTAGCTGGACCACCTGCAATGACCTTTTTGTCTTGAACCTAACTGTCTTGCACTGACTGGGCTTTACCCACACACTCACACACACACACATACTTACACACACATACACACACACACTCACACACACATACTTACACATACACACACTCACACACACACATACTTACACACACATATACACACACACACACACTCACATACTTACACACTCACACTCACACACACCCACACACTCACACACACACACATACTTACACACACATACACACTCACACACACACACATACTTACACACACATACACACACACACTCACACACACATACTTACACATACACACACTCACACACACACATACTTACACACACATACACACACACACACACACACACTCACATACTTACACACTCACACTCACACACACCCACACACTCACACACACACACATACTTACACACACATACACACTCACACACACACACATACTTACACACACACACACTCACACACACCCACACACTCACACACACACACACACACACACACACACACACACACACACACACACACACACACACACACACACACACACACACACACACACACACACACACACACACACACACACACACTCACACTCACACTCACACTCACCCACACTCACACTCACACTCACACACACACATACTTACACACACACACACACTCACACACACACACATACTTACACACACACACACACACACACATACTTACACACACATACTTACACACACACACACATACTTACACACACATACTTACACACACTCACACACACACACACTCACACTCACACATACTTACACACACATACACGCCCACACAAACACAACGTGCACACGCATGCATACTGACACCACACACACACACACACACACACACTTTCATACTCACCGCATTCGCTGCTGCTACTGTCTTATCTATCCTGTTGCCTTGTTACTTTACCCCTACCTGTATGTACAGAGCTACCTGAATTACTTGGTACCTCTGCATATCGACTCAGTACTGGTACTCCCTCTATCAGTGGTGTAGTGGAGTTCTGTGGGGCCCTGTCCAAAGGTCCAAGCAAAGGCCCCTCCCAAACCCCAAAAATGTTTTGGGGCATTGGGGCAGAGAGAATGTGCAGTTTTATAGCTAATGTCATGCTATTTTACACGTTTTGCCATGAGGCTTACAGAAAATGTTGCTGTTTTAGAGATCAGGGATTCTTGAAAGACAGGACAAGCAACTTTTTCCCCACAAATATTTGTCTTAAAATTTAAAACAACATTTTAAATATATATTTTGATAGACCAATCAGATATCACACCATGTAAAAGAACAACCTCCTATTTGTATTTATTAACTGTATTTTATTCAACTCCTCCAGGCATTTCATTTTTTACAATTATTGTCCAAAAACCGTTTAAAGGCCTTGATTGTTTAATTCTAACATTAGATCATTCAAATCTCCAATTTCGTTTTGTTTATTACCACTATTAAATGATCCAGGGCTAATTTCTTTAGCATTTGTACATGTTTTTCTAGATTTAGAACATAAAACAACATTTTTAAAGTAAATATTATCCCTTAGGTCTAGCACAGCAAGTACTACAATTGTTTTATGCATATGTTGCAGAACAGTGATTACGGGGGTTAACCATCAGTGGCTTGTCAACTCCGTCACTGATGGCTCACCCCCTTAGTCACCCTTCTGCAACATATGCTTAAATTATTGAAGTACTTGCTGTTGACAACAGATATTCAAAACTGACTTATTTAGGACTTAAAAGTTCATTTGTAAAATATGGAAAATGATTCATTTGAAAATCTCCAATTAAAACATAACCATTCTATCAAATCTTTCAGCACTCTGGGAGAGTTAACTTTAGACACAAATGGTAAACACAGTAGTAATTTTTTTTTTTTTCTAAAACCTTATTAAATGTAACATATTTGAACCAAAATTCATATTCTATTCAGATGGAGATGGAGTTGACAGTTTATGGTTGTGACCATGGTGATTGCAATATTGTTTCTTTAAATCTGTCAAATGTAGAGAACTTTACAGATCATGACATGTATAAGGTCCTTATGGTATGGCTGACCCTGCTCATTCCTGATTCATTTAGGATTTTACCAAATCTCCAGACATCTTTTAGGAATCAAAGTTGAGATAAATATTATTTAAAGTCATGCAAAAAACGACATACGATATGTTTTTTAGTTAATATCCATTATTCCAGGCATAGAGCCGACATGGAAATGAAATTAAGAATATCCCCTGAAAAATGTAACTTTTAAGCTCAAGTAATGTAACAATAAGTTTCCCTGCCCGACAAGGATTGTCACGACTTTCAAGAATCCCTGAGCTAATTTCCTGCTATTCTACACATTTTGTCACAAGGCTGGGAGAAAATTTTGCAGTTATAAAGCTAATTTCCTGTCAATCTAAAGAGTTTTTTCATGGTTTATGACGTCTTCATATGCTATCTGGAGGGCCTGACTTCGTGTCACTATTTCTGTTATTATTTCAATGTTTTATCTTTAACTCTGTATTGTTGGAAAAGGACCCATAAGTAAGCATTTTCACTGTTAGTCTACACCAGTTGTTTACGAAGCATGTGACCAATAAAATGGGATTTGATGTCTGAAGACTGAATACAGTGTGTGGTGTTGTTTTGCCCTACTACGAGTGCAAGACTTAAGATTTTCAGTAGTAATGATCGTTAAATGTGAGCTCTTTCCCTACATTAGCATTTCTTTAATGTCTTGTATAGTTCCCAAGTCTTATATGGAACTCCCTGAAATAGCTTGATGGTTGCTGTATCTGTGCCCTCCCTCCCTTCTCCTCTTCTACTGAGAGAACATGCAGTTCCTACTCTCCATGTGTCTGTGCACCTGGTGCTGCAGTGAACACAGAGAGCCAGTTAATATAGCCAGATAGAGCTATATCTGGCTCCTTCGTAGGAGGCTACTTCACATAGCTACACCGTACAGTGTACATTAAAGCCACAATCTGGAGTTTGTGTATTCAGCCCCAACGGCAGCCCCTCCGCCACTTGCAGTGCTGGAGAAATGGCTCGTAAGGCTCGTAAGGCATACACATGGCTCGTAAGGCATTCTAAGTTATTCTTCAACAATCAATGGGTATAGGGCAGGCTAACCCTTGAACAGCAGGAAATCTCCCAGATTATGCCTTTAAAAAAAAACGCTTGTTCCATCTTAGAACTAATAGAACAACTAAAATAAACAAATAGAATATCTTCTATTCTAGATTCAAAGCAAATGTAATGTGTAAAATAGTTTTGTAACACATTTTGCATCGTTTTTTCGGTGGGCTGGTCTTCATCCGCTCTGTAAGCAAAGTATTCCCATAGTTCGCTTCTGGAGCCAGTTTTGTCAACAACCTGCTGGAGTGGAGGTATGATGTTTTCGTTAGGAGAAGCCATGTTGACGGCATTTTCTCTCTCTTGCTTCTCAAAAGTGTCTCGCACTGTGTCAGCAACATGCGCAAGCGCAAGGAGCCTGGCTAGCTTACTACTGACACCCTGAGAAGATTCAGACAAATTACTAGACAGACTCGCTCATCTCAGACCGTATATGACGTGAGACATATTTGACAGAAGTACCGAAAGAAACTAATTCTAGTACCAAACCGTTTTTCATGTTCTAGTATCGAAAAAGTACAGAATTTTGGTATACCATGCAACACTACAGTAGATGTGAGAGCTATATCTGCATAGACCAAATCACTGTGTCATTACTATACTATTCTAGCTATCCAATCCCCCTCTACTCCCCCTTATCTGCTGAAAGGGTTCCCTGGTTATTTCAGTGTAGGTGGGATAATTTGTGGTTTGTTATCTCAATGGTGTTCTGATTGTGCTTCGGGTAGGAAGCTGTGTTGGTAGGTAGGTGGCAGGTTCTTGAGCCTGATTAAACCTTTTGGTTCTGTGTTCCCGTTCCATATAAGGGGCCACAGTGCTGCGCTACTGAAGCCGTTAAGGCGACCACATACATATGTTCGGTTTGCTCCTAGCAGGACCCGGCTATGTGAAGCAAACGTCTGTGCTCGCATACTCCCTAAAGCAGGGGTTATCAAAGTGGGTTCTACTTTGGTAGAGGTACTGCAGGGGGTCCGCAGCCAGATAAAAAAAAATAATAATCTGGCCAAGGGATCCGTGAAATACGTTTAGACGGTGTAATACAAAACAATACAATGTAATATTATTAATTTCCAATTTATGTTCTTAACCGTGGGCAACATAGGCCTGGGAGGCTCACAGGGATATTGGTATCCACAGTACTCCACCAATTATACATTTACAAATGTTTGTGTTCCCCAAAAATGCACTCTAATTTACAGTAACTGTCCACTACAAATCTCACTTTTAAATGTTTACATTCCGTTTAGCTCATACCCAAATAATGTTGTTGTATTTGTGGTCAAAGCATGACCTTTTCAATAAAGCTTGCTATTTCCTCATTGGCCAATCAGCAGTCTACTTGCATGAATATTTTTTATGACCGGTATTTGCCCACGTCATTCTGTTGTTGTGGTACGCCCACACCATTCCAACACAGAATGGCTTAATATAAATCAAATCAATTTTGTATTTGTCACATGCGCCGAATACAACAGGTGTTGACCTTACAGTGAAATGCTTACTTATAAAATAACTGTTAAGTAAAAATGTACAAGTAAAAATAACAAATAATTAAAGAGCAGCAGTAAAATAACAGTAGCGAGGCTATATACAGGGGGTACCGGTACAGAGTCAATGTGCAGCGGCACAGGTTAGTCGGGGTAATTGAGGTAATATGTACATGTAGGTAGAGTTAAAGTGACTATGCATAGATAATAAACAGAGAGTAGCTCCGGTACCGCTTGCCGTGCGGTAGCAGAGAGAACAGTCTATGACTACGGTGGCTGGAGTCTTTGAGAATTCCTCTGACACCGCCTGGTATAGAGGTCCTGGATGGCAGGAAGCTTGGCCCCAGTGATGTACTTGGCCGTACGCATTACCCCCTGTAGTGCCTTGCGGTTGGAGGCTGAGCAGTTGCCATACCAGGCAGTGTTGCAACCAGTCAGGAGGCTCTCGAAGGTGCAGCTGTATAACTCTTTTAGGATCTGAGGACCATGCCGAATCTTTTCAGTCTCCTGAGGAGGAATAAGCTTTGTCATGCTCTCTTCACGACTGTCTTGGTGTGTTTGGACCGTAATAGTTTGTTGGTGATGTGGAAACCAAGGAACTTGAAGCTCTCAACCTGCTCCACTACAGCCTCGTCGATGAGAATGGGGGCGTGCACGGTCCTCCTTTTCCTGTAGTCCACAATCATCTCCTTTGTCTTGATCACATTGAGGGAGAGGTCAAGTCTCTGACCTCCTCCCTATAGGCTGTCTCATCGTTGTCAGTGATCAGGCCTACCACTGTTGTGTCATCGGCAAACTTAATGATGGTGTTGGAGTCGTGCTATGGACGGAAGGAAAACCTTTGAACTCATATTGTAATTAATTGGTCATATTTCATAGAAATCTGGAAACACTGGACAGTTACTTTAAGATTTTAAACTGCAAGGTTTTCTCTGCCTCATGGCAATATGTGTAGAAGTGCAGGAAATTAGCTTGAAAACGGCAAAATTCTCTCCAATGCCAAGAGGCGGGCCTTTAAGTTGTACCTTCCCAATACCCGAGAATTGGTTCCGCCATGCACTGCCGAAGTCATGGTAAAACCCCTTGAATGCTATTATTTTTTTATTCTCACTCGAGGTGTGTTGTGATTATGAGGGGGTCCCTGGTGAATTGGCTGTCACAAAAGGGGTCCCCAGCTCCAAAAAGTTTGAGAACCCCAGCCCCAAAGACCTCGCTTGAAAAACAAGTAAAGAGGCAATAATCCTGTTGTTTGTCCCTCTTGAGCCACCGTAGCAACAACTTAGCCAGAAACGCTTCCTCAAAATAGTCCAAGAAAAGATAAAACAAGAAATCTGTATTAAATGTTTACGTTTTTGCCTTAGAGGTCTTAGTTGTGCAATTTTACAACTAACTAAGATGTTTGGTGCATTATTTCTCAACAAACAATTTCTGTATGGACTTTGCTTTGTGCACGGGGGCAGTGTCATGCTGAAACAGGAAAGGGCCTTCCCCAAACTGTTGCCCCAAAGTTGGAAGCACAGAATTGTCTAGAATGTCATTGTATGCTGTAGATTTCCCTTTACTGGAACTAAGGGGCCTAGCCCGAACCATGAAAAACATCCCAGACCATTTTTCCTCCTCCACCACTATGCATTGGTGCAGGTAGCGTTCTACTGGCATCTGCCAAACCCAGATTTGTATGTCGGATTGCCAGATGGTGAAGCGTGATTCATCACTCCAGAGAACGCGTTTCCACTGCTCCAGAGTCCAATGGCGGCAAGCTTTACACCACTCCAGCCGACACTTGGGATTGCGCATCTTAGGCTTGTGTGCGGCTGCTAGGCAATGGACACCCATTTTATGTAGTTCTCGACGAACACTGCTGACGTTCCTTACAAAGGCAGTTTGGAACTTGGTAGTGAGTGTTGCAACAGAGGATAGACAATTTTTACACACTACGCGCTTCAGCACTCGGTGGTCCCGTTCTGTGGGCTTGGATGGCCCACCACTTCGCTGCTGAGCCGTTGTTGCTTCTAGACGATTCCACTTCACAATAACATTACTTACGGTTGACTAGTGCAGCTCTAGCAGGGCAGAAATTTGACAAACTGACTTGTTGGAAAGGTGGCATCCTATGATGGTGCCACATTGAAAGTCACTTGAGCTCTTCAGTAAGGCCATTGTACTGCCAATGTTTGTCTATTGAGATTTTATGGCTGTGTGCTCGATTTTATACACCTGTCAGCAATGGGTGTGGCTGAAATAGCCAAATTCACTCATTTGAAGGGGTGTCCACATACTTTTGTATATATTGTGTACATTCTGGGGCAAGAGACCTAAAAAAGTATAATATTAGGGGTTTGGGAAATGTTGAAGTACCTTTTGCTGTTTTTCCTTAACTGAATTAATGTTCACTCAAACTAAGGAATATTTTACCACTCAATCCACCTTAATCAAGACTGTAAACCAGAGTTAAGAGTAGGTCTAAATGACCTCTTAGCAATAGAAATAGTCACATTGGATTTAATGGTCCTGTTTCAGCCGATGATGTACACTATATAAACACTAGATTGTTGATGCTATGTATTAGCCAATGAGAGGCTGCAGAAAGAGCAGTCCTCCATAGAAGTTTATGGAATCCTACAGTGTTTAAATTCTGTGTTTCAAGGACCATGTAATGAATTATACTTTTTTTTTGGTAGTGGGGACAGCAAAAAAATATACTGTTTTTCTATATTGTTTTATTACTGCCCGCCCCAGGACCATGGTGAAACCAAAACAATAACTACGGTTCTGGGGCGGGCAGTAATACTAATGACCAAGCAGTGGGGGGCAGCGGGTAGCAGATTCCTGCTTTAAGGTGACTGTAAAAGAAGAAACGTGGCAAACATTTATGAAGACATTAATAAACACATTTCTATAGCTTCTAAAATCTTTCAATGATTCGTTGTAAAATAATAATTTTACCAGTACCGTTTACCTTGTAAGTTTCAAGAAAATGTCAAATGGACTATGACATAAAGCATATCAGTGAGTTGAGTCACGAGTCCCTTGTTAGTGCTAAAACCTGCGGTCCAACACTTTTTTACATCTAAATTCTGTTATTCTGTTGCACATTGTGAGGATAACTAGATAATACAGCTCTCTAACATTTGCTGTTGTACATAGTATGTTAAATTATGCAACAAAGAGAGATTTTTGGACAATAAAGTCATTACCGGTTGAGTCCAAGTCCCCACTGGTTGAGTTTGATTCACGACTCGAGTCCAAGTCAATTCCCAGTCCTGGACTCGAGTACTACAACACTGAAGCATATTCATTGAAATATAAACCAAGTCTATTCTCAACACTTATATGTGTTCATTTAAAGTATTAGTCAGTATTAACTTTCAGGGTTAAATGAAACATTTGCTGTATAACCAGGAATTTGAAACAGAATAAAAATAGAATACGCCATATGACTCCCAACAAATGCTTTATTGTAGCTGCAATCCCTGGGAGGAATATTAAAGTATTGCGGATGATGTGTCTACGCTATTCTGAGGAGGCAAGGACAAATGAGGCAGTCTAGGCTATATTTAGGCCGCACCCCAAATGGTACCCTATTCCCTAGTGCACTACTTTTGACCAGACACCTATGGCTCTGGTCAAAAGTAGTGCACTGAATAGGGAATAGGGAGCCATTTGGTGGAATGCAGTCATGATGCTAATGGCATTCTACAACCAGCCTCCAAGTATTACCGTGGTAACCACCACAAGCTGCTTAGTAACCCACAAGGCCCCAGTGAAGTGTGTTTGCCCCATTTCTTAGCTCGGTAAGAGCACATGAAGTTCATCGAAATATCGAGGGTACGAAATCTTGCTCAAGTTAACAAGATGTCTGAACTGAGGTCAACTCCTGTTCAAGTCTGTTTGGTAATTGAATTGGATGTGGAGTTTGAGATATGCAGCAGGTAGCCTAGTGGTTCGAGTTTTGGGCCAGTAACCAAACAGTAACCAAACAGTTGCTGGATCGAATCCCTGAGCTGACAAGGTAAAAGTCTGTCATTCTACCCCTAAACAAGGTAGTTAACCCACTGTTCCCTGGTAGTCAGTCATTGTAAATAAGAATTTGTTCTTAACTGACTTGCCTAGTTAAATAAAGGTCAAATGAAAAAATATATATGCAATGGCGTTTTCAGTTATAGCATTGCCTTTTTCAATTAAGTTTTGCTCAGGCTGTTAAATTGAAATGTACTTGACCCTTGCTCGGCACAATGCTTTTATTGTGATTGCGTGTCAAGGAGTGTGTGTGTGTGTGTGTGTGTGTGTGTGTGTGTGTGTGTGTGTGTGTGTGTGTGTGTGTGTGTGTGTGTGTGTGTGTGTGTGTGTGTGTGTGTGTGTGTGTGTGTGTGTGTGTGAGAGAGAGAGATGGTGTGTGTTTTCAACGAGGATGAACGGTTAATCCTCGTCAACATCCTCGTTAAGTGCAGCTTTCTTCTACATCTGCTCCTGTGCTCTCCATGTGTTACTGAGCGGTGTGTTTGTCTTCTGACAGTGGTCTCAGAGATGCACCACGGGAAATGCACCATGCCTGTCTTATAGTGCTCACCATCGGTTGTGTCTGTCTGAGAATTAATGCTATAGAATGCCGCCCATTGTTTTTTCAAGCCTTCCAAGCCATTACATCTTTCAATACAATGCACTGTGTTCAATGCAAAATTGAGAAAGCTCCCTATATGAGGAATGTATTGAGGATGGTGTGTTTTTGTTGTACTTTAAATGAGGTACCACTTCGTTTAGAAATGATTGTAAAGCATCTATGTTGTGCTTATGAAGACTTAATAAAACCTATATTTGTTTGTTGCCCCCACCGATTGATTTCACCAAAGATTTGTGTATATACTGTAGAGATGAAACTACTGGGTAGTGATGGAATCGTTTCTCACATTGTTATACTCCCATCTAGTGGAGGAAGGGGCATAGCACTTGGTTGATATCAGTAAATTGCTTTTATTCTTTTGAGTAAGAGTTTACATAGAACTGACTGGTATAATGCATTAGTAAATGTTATACGCTTGTATGAGCCTTTATAATGTGTAATTAGGCCTTATATGTCATCTTTCTATGATACATTCTCAACTGACTCAAAATGGAAGATGTTTGGTCAAGTTTTCTATGTTAGGATAAATACACATAAGGGGGTGTAGATGCTTATGACAATAATTGCAACTGCAATGCATTATAACGCCATTGTAATGCTTTATACCTGTTTACTTTATTAAAGCATTATCTAATTGTTAATTCATCCTTATTTGAGTTATTGAGTATTGTTTCGATACAAGTTGGAAATTGGTGCCGCTTTCTGTCCTTTACCTGTTCCTTCTTCTCTCCCTCCTCTACATCCTACTTTCTCTCCATTCCACTCCTACTGTCCTCTCTCCAGCTGTTATAACTGTGGAGGTCTGGACCACCATGCCAAGGAGTGTGGCCTGCCCCCCCAGCCAAAGAAATGCCACTACTGCCAGAGCATCATGCACATGGTGGCCCAGTGTCCCCAAAAGGCACTGTCGCTCCCCACTGGCTCTCAGGACCCCCTGCACCCCTCTACCTCGGCCGACCTGTACCCCCCCGACGAGGAGGAGCGCTCGGGCTCATCCCCCCTCGATGGCCCCTCGTCCTGCCCGGAAGAGCCACCCCAGTCGCACCGTGGTGGCCCCCAGAGGTGGAGGAAATAGGCGGGGAGATGAGGAGAGGTGTACCCTGACCCTGACTCCCATAACCTAAGGAACCGGCAGGGTAGCCTAGTGGTTAGAGCTTTGGACTAGTAACCGAAAGGTTTCAAGTTCGAATCCCCTAGCTGACAAGGTATAAATCTGTCGTTCTGCTCCTGAACAAGGCAGTTAACCCACTCTTCCTAGGCCGTCATTGAAAATATGAATTTGTTCTTAACTGACTTGCCTAGTTAAATAAAGGTAAATAAAACCAAAATCCCACCCCTAATCTACCTCACACTCGTGAAAAAATTGGGGGATCAGCGAAGTTATGGCAACGATCACCGGGTTATGGATTTGTGTGACTGACTGACTGGCTATCATCCGGTGGCAGCTATGGCAACCATCGCTGGGGATACGGACTCATGTGAATGACTGTGTGCGACTTCTCAATCGGTGCAGCTCAAGAGACAAAATGGTCTTAAAGAGAAACAAGGGTGAACCTGAGTTAGAGGACTGGTGTCATCCGTAACGCTTTGTGTGGTACTTTCTGAATAGAACTCGGTTTCCTTTTACATTTTGGTTCACATGTTCCATATTCATATTATATTATTATTCTAAACATCATGAAACCTCTTTTTTGGCATTAAGACTTTTAAAAAAGGCCTTGATGTAGGCCAGTGTTTCCTAATCGCCCATATTTTGGTTTTTGCCCTAGCAGTAACACACTTGATTTAACTCATCGCAGCAATGGCTTCAATGGCTTCACAAGAACCAGGAACTGGTTGTTATATGGTTGTTATTATATGGTTGTAATGACGTCATTTCAACCAGCTTTGCCCACTGGGTGATTGTTGTTAAACCTAGTTTGAAGTGTGTGTGTGTGTGTGTGTGTGTGTGTGTGTGTGTGTGTGTGTGTGTGTGTGTGTGTGTGTGTGTGTGTGTGTGTGTGTGTGTGTGTGTGTGTGTGTGTGTGTGTGTGTGTGTGTGTGTGTGTGTGTGTGTGTGTGTGTGTGTGTGTGTGGGCACAAGCATGTGTGTGTGAGTGTGGCATAGACTGGTGCAGTGAAGTCACCTTTGCTGTGAACTTCCCCAGCGGGTAGATTTTGGCACAAGACATCATTGCAACCAGTTTTCTGCTGCGAAAAGAAGCCTAAATGTCACTCCTGAACCACAGAAGATGAGCTTTTCTAGTTCAGTGGTACTAACAATTGACTGCAGCGTGCTAGTGGGGGAATAGTATTGAATCCAGGCGTGTGTGCATACTTACCTCCCAGACCCTTCCCCGAATGCCAACACATTCGAGGCCATCTGATTGGTCCAGAAACCGATGGGTTGGGCCAGAGCCAGAACAAACATGCGTAAAGCGGCGGTTTGAAAATGTGTAATTGGTTTTGATACTCTGATTGGTTAGAGACGATCCAATCAATGTTGACTTTGTTTTGTACAAAGCCCCTCGTGTCCCTTGTCACCACAAAAGACTTAGATGATGGCAGACTAAAGTATGTTGCGAACAAGAGAGCAGAAGAAGAATTTAGTGTGAGTTGTTAGGCTACTCGAGTCTGGTCTCCAGACCACATATTGAGTGTCTCGGGCTTGTCTCGGATACATTTTTACTCTGTCTTGACTGTTTCGACTCAGTCTCGGACAATGAGGACTCGTAAAAATAAATCTGAATTATCAGCCCCCGTTCAGTCAATGCATAAAACCGCTTATCCATGCCAAATATCCACACTCCTTTTCTAACACATTTCATACTTACTCATAACAGTACTGTCCTTTACTACAGGGCATTCGGAATTATTCAAACCCCTTGAATTGTTCCACATTTTGTTACGTTATAGCCTTATTCTAAAATGGATTAAATACATGTTTTTCCTCATCAATCTACACACAATACCCCATAATGACAAAGCGAAAACAGGTTTTTAGACATTTTTGCTGAAGTATTAAAATTACAGAAATACTGTATATTTTTAGCTCTTTTTTATGGCGGCGATCTGACACAATTTCAATCATTGAAATTGGACTCGCATTGTTCTGGTCTTGACTCGGACTCGAGAAACCTAAGAAGTGACTTCTACTATCTGCATTTTGGATGTTGACTAATTAGTTGAAGATAGTGTCACAGTTTATGAAGTCACAATATAAGTCATTAATATATGTATGAAAGAATAGCATGTTATACAATCATTATTAAATTTAAGTATTTAAGAAATTATTTCTGACATAGTTTAAGAAAGCCCTGTAATTGTGTGTAGGATTCTTTATTGTCAAGCACCATCACACCCCTCTCTCCCTTTGACCTGTGTGACATCACTCGTTTTACCCGTTCAATCAATGTCCCTCCCCGTTTATAATATGAAGTCATTTTCTACATTTATGTCACTCTTTATTTCTATCAGTCCATCTCACTCTTATCCTCCCTCTGCATTATCAAATGTATCTGATCACTCTCGCATCACTCTACCTCTCTCTATCGTTCTATCTGTCCCCTCTCCTCCTTTCCGATCAAATGCCTTACCTATATAAATTCGGACCCCTAGTCATAGGCCTAGTAATAGTCAAATCACATACCCTCTACATCTGTCTGATGTCATACCTTTCTAACCCTATATACTCACCCCTGTCCCTCTCCCATCTATGCCTGTGGTACCACCTGTTTCCCACTCAAAACGGGATCCCAAAACACTGCTGCTCGTTTTTCAAATAGTCCAGAGATTTATTAAGAGCAGGGAAAAAAGGTACGGAGAAAACAAATCTAAGTGCTGCTTTTCGTATGACTTGAATCCTCTGCGAGTTTCCAGTAGCGCTTATGCTAATGAAACATGACAACTCTTCTCTGACCATATTGAATGTGAGAAGAACTCTGAAGTGGCTCTCCTCACAAACGTTAATGTGGGTTACTTTGGAATCGTATCTTCTTAACGTGCTGACAAATCAAATGACTGTATGATGATATCAAACTAGCTTGTGTTTTCTAAAGCTCTAATAGAAATTCCATCGACAACCACCAGTTTTTGGTATACATTTCTATAAAAGAGTTTGGCTTTATTTGAAGGGATTTTAAAAGTAGGACTTGTTGCTTTGCTCTTCCTGCTCCTTTGGGATTATTTCTGAAAGTTCAACACTGAGGTTGTTTATGTATAGCGTTTTGAATGTGTGATGTGCATCGAATTGAATCCAATAAGTGGACAACAACAGAGAGGGAAAAAAAGAGAATGACCAAACCACACAACGAGCACAGCCCATTTTTGTACTATGTATAATTTTTTTTTATGCACAATTCCTCTCAGGATGATAAACTGTTCTCAGGGAATTAACCAAAAAAGTTATGTTATATTATTTTGGGAATCATCCACGACTGCTCGATGAACTCTGAACAGCAATGTTTAAAGGTTCTATACCTCTTCATGTACTGATATTAGTAACTAACTACCTCTTGAGTTATATATAGTCGTGCATTTTCTTATTATTTTGTTTTGGTTGATCTTGTATGATTAACTGTAGGACTTTACAGCAAAAGCCTACCTCATTTCCTCTGTTTTTTCCTGCGCCCAGCCTCGGCCCCCTCTGCCACCTCTGCGCGGTTGTTTGTTACAAGCGTCCGGTGTTGGCACAGTAGTCGCAATGCAGTTTCAATCAATCACATCGCTGAAATGGCAGATCAGTTGTGACTCCAACTCCTCTTTTTCAATCAAAGCCTGTTTTTATTTGTTTTACTTCAGTTTTGAAATGGGAATTTAATCTCCACATCCAGGGTGAACTCTGTCTGCCAGCTAAGTGTGTGTGAGTGTGTGTGTGCGTGCTTTTCCAGCATATGTAGGCCTACACACTTAGCTGCAGACAACAACCAGTGAGTTTATCTCATCTTTGGGCTAGCTACGGTATATAGGCATGTCGTTGGTCAAGTGTTTGTGCATATTTTTTCTCCTAGCCTCATTTTTTCATTGTAACCACTTGACAGGCATGAGGTGGACACAAATTGGATTGTACTGTGTATATGCACAATAAGATAGTGCCTATCTATGTTTTGTCTGCGTAGTCCCATCGTATTACCAAATAACAATTTTTCTCTCTTTGGTCTACTCAGTAAGTGGGCTGCAGTATTCCAGTACAAGTTCACCTCATAGTCTTCTTTGCAGTTTGCAGTACATGAGCGACTAGTTTACACCGGCATATGAACAAAAAGTACCACTGTTACGGATAATATTATTATTATTAATTATTAGAATCATCGTAAGTCTTATTGCTTATTGTCTACTCTTTCTATCCTGGTCAGTATTTAACCTGTCAGGTACGGGAATTATTTGAAGACTCTACTGAGAACACCTCTCAATAAATTGCTTCATACTAAGTGGTATGCTGGTGTTGACATTTGAACAGAGCCTCAGTCTTAGCCTCAATCTCAGAAGTATCTGTTGGGGGCTGAGCCACCATCTGATTATTTACTTGTTCAATAGGCTGCATTGAATCTGCGAGAATGTTTCACACTCTCTCATGTATGGTAGAGTTGACTCCCAACATCACTGGCAGCTGCCAAACCAGACACTTGACTGACACGCACTAGAGCAGGGGTAGACAACTAGATTCAACCGCGGGCTGATTTTTGTTGGAGTGAATGGTCTTGGGGACGGAACATAATTATAATAATTTGTACACAGACAATTTACCACAACTAAGCCCAAAAAGTTATTGTATTTGAAAATAACAGCCTTATTTGAACGAAAACCACTGCTTTGAGATCTGAGTTTCAGGCCTCAGTCGCTCAAGGTGTTTATCTCAAGTAATTATTTTCCTGGTGATGACCCCCATTTCCTTTTTGATTTCATCAAAGGTTTAAGACTTTTACCCTCTGAGGGGTTGGGTTAAATGCGGAAGATACATTCTGGTTGAATGCATTCAGTTGTGCAACTGACTAGGTATCCCCTTCCCCTAATAGCCTAGGAGAGGAAGATTCATTTCAAATCTACACCTTGCCCCTAATCCTTAGCCACTTCTAGGATCATTTTATAGATGGATATTTGGCAACATTTCCACCTAGCTAATCTGAAGGTAAAATAAAAAGTTTACCATAGTGCTTCCGCCTATCCAATTCTCTCAAATCGACAGGAGTGTATTGGCTAGGATCGATTTGTAATTCAGCATTAGACTGGTTGCCGTCCAGTATTGGGAGTCAGTTCTAGAGATCTATAAAGTCTTCAAGAACAAGACCGATCCCTAAAGTGATGCTGAAAAAGAGGTGGGACCTAAGTTAAGCATACAATGCCCTCCAGTGGGGAAATTAGGAAATTACAGAATATGATTGACGTTCACATACCTCAAATGCCACGGTGCTCTGTTCTTCTGCTCTTTGCCTTTTATCCACCCTTAGTGACTAAAGGGGTGTGTATTCTCACCCCCGTCCCCTCACTTGTGTAAATTGAGTATCCAAGCAATGATTGCTTTTATTGTTACAGAAACATTACTTTGTGTACATATGACTCATTATTATAGCCCCAATTTAATTAAGCATACTGCCTTAAAAAATAATGTGAATCTTGAGTTTTTTTGTATGTCTTAATTGTTTTACTTGACTGGAAATAAACATATTATATTGGCATTAAACTCAGTTGTGGGTCTGTTTTGACAATGAAACACAGGATCCCAAACTGACCTATCAGGACTACCTATACTGTCAAGGCTCAGGCTAAGACCCAGATGCAGACACAGGAGGCGGATAGTATGAGTCTCAGAGTTCATTATAGTACAAGTGGCAGGCAAAAGGTAAGTCAAGGCAGGCAAAGGGTCATAATCCAAATCAGAGTCAGGCAGATGCAGGATCAGGGTCAGGACAGGCAGAAAAGTCAGAACTGGGAAGACTAAGTAAAATATCAACTAGAGCACAGGAAACACAGGAACACGCTGGGATCACTTGACGGGATAAGACAAATTGGCAACAGACAAACAGAAAACGCAGGTAGAAATACACAGGGGACAAGCACAAAGACAGGTGAAACAGATCAGGGTGTGACATATACTGTGTTAGCTAATGTTAGCTTAGCTACAGTAGTACAGTTGTGAAAACATATGTGGATAAACACTGATAGCCGTAAAGTAACGCTCCCTAAACTTTCATTGCACTTTTCCGCAAAAGGTGAGTAACGCTCATGCAAAATAAAAAAAGGTGATTTATTGTCTCAAAACTATAATTTCCAAAACAATATCTTACCTCGTATAATTTCCAATATCTTACCTTGTTCAGTCACATTGCACATTGGTGGCAAGATAGCATGTAGAAAGAACCTAAGAAAAAGCTAGCTTCAATTAACATTTTGGTGCTAGCTGGAAGAAAACTCTTGCCGGCAGTTCTGCCAGGTGGAAAACCTATTTAAAGTTTATTGTATTAATATCTAATCAAATAAAATGCCATCGTACATGTGAACGCTTCATTGATGGTGAGACTCCGACTCCTTTATTTCTTACAAATTTAAATTTTAAAGGCCAGCTGTCTGTCACCCAGTTGGAGGGGAAGCTTAATGGAACATTTATAATTGTGATTGCCAGTTTAGTGTCCACCTAAAAAATAATTCAGCTGGTTTGATCAGCTTGCCATGTTTTGTCTTTCAGGGCCAGCACAAGTATGAATATGTTAAAACATCTTTTAAAGGGTTTTACGCGTGTCTCCTTTCATATCAAATGGCAGGTGAAGATATAAAAAGAATACAAACAATATCTATCTATGCATAATGAAGTAAAAGCACAAGGAACTACCACATAACTTTGCAATAAAAATGTCAACAAGGTTCCTCTGTCATTTTTTTTCTTTTTCAGGTTATAAATATATTTCTTTCAAGTTTTTAAATAAATTGCAAATATGTTTTATTTTCAATATACAGTACCGGTCAAAAGTTTAGACACCTACTCAATCAAGGGGTTCTTTATTTGTATTATTTTCTACATTGTAGAATAATAGTGAAGACATCAAAACTATGAAATAACACATGGAATCATGCAGTAACCAAAAAAGTGGTAAACAAATCTAAATATATTTTTTATTTGAGATTCTTTAAAGTAGCCACCCTTTGCCTTGATGACAGCTTTGCACACTATTGGCATTCTCTCAACCAGCTTCATGAGGGATTTCAATTAACAGGTGTGCCTTGTTAAAGGTTAATTTGTGGAATTTCTTTCCTTCTTAATGTGTTTGAGCCAATCAGTTGTGTTGTGACAAGATAGTTAATGTTATATTATGGCAAGAACAGCTCAAATAAGCACAGAAAAATGAAATTCCAGAATTACTTTAAGACATGAAGGTCAGTCAATAAGGAACATTTAAAAAACTTTGAAAGTTTCTTTAAGTGCAGTCGCAAAAACCATCAAGCGCTATGATGAAACTGGCTCTCATGAGGGCCGCCACAGGGAAGACCCAGAGTTACCTCTGCTGCAAAGGATATGTTCATTCGATTTACCAGCCTCAGAAATTGCAGCCCAAAGTAATTCTTCACAGAGTTCAAGTAACAGACACATCTCAACATCAACTGTTCAGATGGGACGGTGTGAAGCAGACCTTCATGGTCGAATTGCTGCAAAGAAACCACTACTAAAGGACACCAATAAGAAGAGACTTGCATGGGGCAAGAAACACGAGCAATGGACATTAGACCGGTGGAAATCCGTCCTTTTGTCAAGCCGGTGCGTACCTGGTGGCAGAGAAGTCAAGTGCAGGAGAGCAAACTGGGTGACAATCTAGTTGTTTAATGATTCTACTAAAACGGTACAAAACAACACGAGACAATAATTGGGTACAAAATAACCCGTAACGCACCACTCAAATAGATGTGCACAAGCACTTAACAATAAACAATCCCACACAAAGACATGGGGGGGGAACAGATCTTAAATACAAAACATGTAATGAGGGAATTGAAACCAGCTGTGGAAAAGACAGACAAAACAAATGGAAAAGGAAAAGAGGATCGGTGATGGCTAGAAGACCGGTGACGTCGACCGCCGAACACCACCCGAACAAGGAGAGGCACCAACTTCGGCGGAAGTCGTGACACCTTTGGTCTGCTGAGTCCAAATTAGAGATTCTTGGTTCCAAACGCTGTGTCTTTGTGGTACGCACAGTAGGTGAACTGATGATCTCTGCATGTGTGGTTCCCATCGTGAAGTGTGATGGTGTGGGGGTGCTTTGCTGGTGACTCTATGATTTATGTAGAATTCAAGGCACACTTAACCAGCATTCTGCAGCGATACGCCATCCCAGCTGGTTTGCGCTTAGTGGGACTATCATTTTCTTTTCAACAGGACAATGACCCAAAACACACCTCCAGGCTGTGTAAGGGCTATTTACCCAAGAAGAAGAGTGATGGTGCTGCATCAGATGACCTGGCCTCCACAATCACCCGACCTCAACCCAATTGAGATGGTTTGGGATGAGTTGGACCGCAGAATGAAAGAAAAGCAGCCAACAAGTGCTCAGCATATGTGGGAATTCCTTCAAGACTGTTGGAAAAGCATTCCAGGCGAAGCTGGTTGAGAGAATGCCAAGAACAGCTAAGCTGTCATCAAGGCAAAGGGAGGGTACTTTGAAGAATCTAAGATATATTTGGATTTGTTTAACACTTTTTTGTTTACAACATGATTCCATATGTGTCATTTAATAGTTTTGATGTCTTCACATTTTTTTTTTAACCTTTATTTAACTAGGCAAGTAAGTCAGTTAAGAACAAATTCTTATGTTCAATGACGGCCTAGGAACATTGGGTTAACTGCCTTGTTCAGGGGCAGAACGACAGATTTTCTAACCTTGTCAGCTCGGGGATTCCATCTTGCAAACTTTCTAGTTACTAGTCCAACGCTCTAACCACTAGGCTACCTGCTGCCCCAATATTATTCTACTATGTAGAAAAAAGTTAAAATAAATAAAAACCCTTGAATGAGCAGGTGTCCAAACTTTTGACTGGTACTGTATAGGCCAGTTTTATTGCTTCTTTAATCAGGACAACAGTTTTCATCTGTGATAACATAATTGCAAAAGGTTTTCTAATGATCAATTAGCATTTTTAAAATGATAAACTTGGATTAGCTAACACAACGTGCCACAGGAGTGATGGTTGCTGATAATGGGCCTATGTACGCCTATGTAGATATTCCATAAAAAATCTGCCGTTTCCAGCTACAATTATCATTTACAACATTAACAATGTCTACGCTGTATTTCTGATCAATTTGATGTTATTTAAATGGACAGAAAATGTGATTTTCTTTCAAAAACAACGGCATTTCTAAGTGACCCCAAACTTTTGAACGGTAGTATATGTCTATACATGATTTGTTCTTATCACACACACAATTCTGTCATTCTGCCGTTCCTGCACTAGAGGGTAAGAGAGTGCCGTTGTGACATTCTCTTCCTCACTCTGAAGGACACAGCAGCCAAGCCAAATGAATCACCCAAACACATCTGTGACTCACCATAGACGTCATCGTTTCTTTATCGAGTTGTTTTGATTCCCCAGCCTATGGTCTATGGCCTGCTTTTATTTAATAGGAGAGTTGATTTTTTTCTCTTGTCCTTAACTGTGTCCCAAATGGCACCCTGTTCCCTATATAATGCACTACTTTTGACCAGAGCCCTAATTGGGGAATGTGCCATTTGGGATTAAGCATTCTGGTTACTGTAAGGATAGCCTATATAACAGTAAAGTAGTAATGTTTGTTAACTATTTCCTTGCCTATACACATCTAGCCAAGAGATGAGCAGATGACTTAATTCTCTCTCTCTCTCTCTCTCTCTCTCTCTCTCTCTCTCTCTCTCTCTCTCTCTCTCTCTCTCTCTCATTCCTAAGCAACATGTTGACCTTTGTAATCATGCCTGCAGACGGTATGTTTTAACCTTTGCAGCGAGGTACCCGGAGCCCGCACACAGGGAATAGAAGATAAATCGGAAGCACTGATTGTTCCAAGACGGGCTAAAATCAGCACACACACACATGTACGCACACATCTACACATCTACACACACAAGCGCACACAGCTATGTACCAGTGACCTCACCTCATACTTGCAGCTACGACAGCATGATGGGCTCTTGTTTTTAGAAGTCCACCTTGAATAATATATTCGTCATTAGTCTCCACTTTGAATAATCATAGTAATCCATGTCCATGTATTCTTTTTTTATCTGAACATAAAGGTTATTAAGGAGTCATTGCTGGACAATTTCAACATGAAAACCCAGGCTCAGAAAGGAAAGAAACTCATTTGTATCCACGTTTTCTCTCCCATTAGAGTCCATGTTGAAAGAAGGATCAAAGAGGCAGAGGAAAATAGGAGAAAAAGATGAGAGGATCTACATCTTCTCTCTATTTGTCTCCCTCTGAGTGGAGAGAAATGACTTTAAAGTGGAGGACAGGATGAAAGAGTGGAGCGTCGGCTAGGCCTAATGCATTCCTCTAACACTGGGATAGATGGAATTGTGTGTGAGTGAATAACTAAGGGAGAAGAGGATAATTAAATTGAGATTTCTTTAATGGGGGGGGTATTGGCTCAGGTACACTCTTAGACTACAGGGTTCCAAAGGGGTTCTTCGGCTGTCCCCATAGGATAACTATTTTTGTTTCCAGGTAGAACCCTTTTTGTTTCCATGTATAATTCTTGGGTTCCATGTACAACCCTCTGGGGAAAGGATTTTACATTGAACCCAATAAGGTTCTACCTGGAACCAAAAGGGTTCTACCTGGAACTGAAAAGGGGTTTTCAAAGGGTTCTCCTATGGGGACAGCTGAAGTACCCTTTTAGGTTCTAGGTAGCACCTTTCTTTCTAAGAGTGTAAAGTTCATGAAGACATAATGCACCCCTTGCATCTTGTATGTGCTTATACTTACAAATAGCAATGTTAGCATGCATGTGAGCAATGTACTGCCTACTGCTTGTATTGCTCAGTTGGTAAGAGCGTTTGGCGCCACTTAACTCCCGTAAGGCTGTCAAACATGTCCAATAACCATCCAGTTGGTAAGAGCGTTTGGCGCCACTTAACTCCCGTAAGGCTGTCAAACATGTCCAATAACCATCCAGTTGGTAAGAGCGTTTGGCGCCACTTAACTCCCGTAAGGCTGACAAACATGTCCAATAACCATCCAGTTGTCCATGTTCCATAAGCCAATCATGTATAGCTTCTGCTTCTGAAAGGAGGACAGCCAATACCGTCGCACCCTATACATCAGTGGTTGCACCACTCCATCTTTTGAAAGATGGAGGGGTGTGACGCTATTTGTTGAGTCAGCCAACCACCTGGAGAAAAGTGATTTTAGTCAGTGCACATCAAAACAGAACCTTCTCCAACTTTCTTCTGGACTATCAGCTTTTCATACCACACGGTAAGATTAAAAACATAAATTATACTGCAATGGTGATATTAACAAGAGCCAACTTGTTTTCCAACAGTAGAATTTAAATAGCAACCACTACCTATCAATACTTGCTGCTTAATTAACTTAGCTGCCTGGCCAGCTAGCTAGCTAGCATGGTAAGGGTAAGCTACAGTAACGTTACAGTAGCTATACCTAGCATTGTTTAATAATGCTTTATTATTGTCCAGGGGACAAACTAACGTTACCTATATAAGTAATTTGTTTATTAATTAAAATGAGTCCATGAGATAGCCTGACTGATATAGCCTAAGAGTTGACTAATTTTGCCATGATGCCTACTTGCTTGAATACTGACACATTTCCCAATAAAACAAATGTTTTGATAATTGTTGATGTGGTTCAGTGATACATTCATGCTGTTGGTTTCAGATATCTAAAAAGACCAATAAGTCCCAGAAAGGAGTGGATGTGAGGGGACAAAATAAGAAAAATAGAGGAAAAATAAGGAAAAGGGTAACATTTAGGGTTCTTCATCATAATATACTGTAAGTGTTTATTATTCCTTATTTATTAGAATCTGAAAAACAATTTACATTTTGTTTTTCCCCCTGTGTTTTAGGACGGGGAAGAGTGGGCCCAAAGGTCCACAGTTCGAAAAAATAACAGAAATAACATTTCTAAACAACCACTGTGGTCTCAAATTGTTATTATTTTCACATTGCTGAATTTAAGATCACCTGAGTTAATGGAACAATTATGGATGCGTTAATTATGGTAGTGTTACCGGCCTGCCAGTCTGTAGCTGAGGTGGCCTATAATAGAAAACTGACTACAATACATTCAGCTTTAATGGCACCTCCGTAAAATCCCCTCTTTCTCATGCACCCGCACTGTCTGCACTAAAAGTCCACGCTCCAGACTGAGCGCGGCCAGTTTACCAGCTCGTCAGCACAATTTCACACAAAACCAATAACATGTCAAACGAACTCAGAAATCCCTAACAAATGGATTCTTTATAAAATCTCCTAGACAAAATCCAAGAAAACTACTCAGTAAACATGGTCTCTGTGACTCGTACATCGTTTTTACCTCAGCTAGTATCAAGCTACACATACTCTCATTCATTGCAAATCACGTTCTTCTAACATGATAATACCTTGATTAAGTTGTTAAATAGCATGTTATTACATATTCTTTCGATATTAGAAAGGTGGAAGTTCTGTTACTGTAATAGTAAAAAGAACGGACGCAAGTCTTTTTTTTTAATGGTGCGCGCGCTTGGCCAGAACTTGCTGTTTCTCCTACTACCACAGTGCAACAGTGCCACCGTCACGGCCGCTTCTCCTTGACATGAGGAAAACATTTAAACTTGTTAACCCTCGCAAGGATTCTGGCCCAGACGGCATCCCTAGCCTCGTCCTCAAAGCATGGGCAGACCAGCTTGCTGGTGTGTTTACGGACATATTTAATCAATCTATATCCCAGTCTGTTGTCCCCACATGCTTCAAGATGGCTACCATTATTCCTGTACCCAAGAAGACAAAGATAACTAAATGACTACCGCCCCATAGCACTCACTTCTGTCATCATGAAGTGCTTCTAGAGACTAGTCATAGATCATATCAACTCCACCTTACCTGCCACCCTAGACCCACTTCAGTTTGCATACCGCCCCAACAGGTCCACAGACGACGCAATCGCCATCACATTGCTCTATCCCATCTGGACAAAAGGAAGACCTATGTAAGAATTCTGTTCATCGACTACAGCTCAGTATTCAACACCATTAGTACCCTCCAAGCTCATCGTCAAGCTGGAGGCCCTGGGTCTCAACCCCCGCCCTGTGCAATTGGGTCCTGGGCTTTCTGACGGGCCGCCACCAGGTGGTGAAGGTAGGAAACAACATCTCCACTTCGCTGACCCTACACACTGGGGCCCTACAAGGGTGCGTGCTTAGCCCCCTCCTCTATTGCACCTTGCCTATGCTGTTCCGCCATCGCTCATCCATATACTTACATGTACACATTTTCATTCACCCCTTTAGATTTGTGTGTATTAAGTAGTTGTTGGGGAATTGTTAGATTACTTGTTAGATATTACTGCACTGTCAGAACTAGAAGCACAAGCATTTCGCTACACTCACATGAACATCTGCTAACCATGTGTATGTGACCAATAACATTTGATTTGATTTGAACAGCGCCATCTATTGGCCTGATGGACTGCTGACGCTAAAGCATGTAGAATATACCATTTAGGTTTAATTAAGACAAATACATAAACACATTGGTTAAAAAAAATAAGAATAAAGTGACTTTGTTTTCAACCCATTACAGTAGCATAATCATAACATATGTGTTGTTCTAATGAGGTTGGTTTATTACTGTACTATACTCCCGTTACCTTGTTTATGCAATTAGTATCTTAAATGATCTGTTGCGGTTTCTTATGGACTATATTACCTGATTATAATTATAAATACATCACATGTACAGTATGATCATTTACTCTGAGAGCCACATATTTGAGTTATTATACAATCAAAAGTAATTCAAAGAATTTGTTGAAATATAGAAACATGTTTATTAATGACAAAAGTTAAACATTACACACACACACTGATAGGATTTAAATTCCGTTTGAACTTCTAAAGTGGAAGGGAGTGGTTTGTTGACACACAAGCAACCGCGGGTTAACGTTCAATCTGATTTGAATCGAGACCCTTTTAGAAACAATATAAAAAGGGCTGGAGTACAGTAGAGTCTATATTGAAACTAGTGATGCATTGCCACTTATCAAACCAATACATTTTTTGCATTGGTGGAGTTTGCTGGCAGCAGACTGGGCTGTGGGTGAAGCAGGCCAGGTACTGGTGTCAGGCAGGTACTGCTGGCAGCAGACTGGGCTGTGGGTGAAGCAGGCCAGGTACTGGTGTCAGGCAGGTACTGCTGGCAGCAGACTGGGCTGTGGGTGAAGCAGGCCAGGTACTGGTGTCAGGCAGGTACTGCTGGCAGCAGACTGGGCTGTGGGTGAAGCTGGCCAGGTACTGGTGTCAGGCACGTACTGCTGGCAGCAGACTGGGCTGTGGGTGAAGCAGGCCAGGTACTGGTGTCAGGCACGTACTGCTGGCAGCAGACTGGGCTGTGGGTGAAGCAGGCCAGGTACTGGTGTCAGGCAGGTACTGCTGGCAGCAGACTGGGCTGTGGGTGAAGCAGGCCAGGTACTGGTGTCAGGCAGGTACTGCTGGCAGCAGACTGGGCTGTGGGTGAAGCAGGCCAGGTACTGGTGTCAGGCAGGTACTGCTGGCAGCAGCAGAGAAGTCAGTGGTGGTGGTGAAGTCATCCAGAAGACTACCATCTGTGATGAAAAAGACATCAGAATGCAAAACAAGACATAAACAGATGAAAATAATTACTCACACTGACACACTGTTTTGTTTCTGACATCTCTTAATGCAGGAGTTCCCAAACTTTTTCACTCAAGCCATGCTTCCACCTCCTGCCTCTGTGCCCTTGATCAAGGCACTTAGCCCCCACATAGAACTATTGTGTCAGTCACATGTTGTCAACATGTGGTCAACCCTCCGTCTGGAGAGCTCCTGGGTGTGCAGGCTTGGCTTTTTCAACATTACAACCAAATACCTTTGTCTTTATAAAATTATTCAATAAATAAGGGATCACATGGATAAGGTAGGATACTAAAAAGCAACTAGACATGTTTATATATAAGGTCAAAGTCACCATTATTAGTGAGTTGTACAACCAAATGCCTTCAACCGAAATGTGTCTTCCGCATTTAACCCAACCCCTCTGAATCAGAGAGGTGCAGGGGGCTGCCTTAATCAACATCCACGTCTTCAGCGCCCGGGGAACAGTGGGTTAACTGCCTTGTTCAGGGGCAGAACGACAGATTTTTTTTTTTTTCCCTTGTCAGCTCGGGGATTCAAACTTGCAACCCTCCAGTTACAAGTCCAACACTCTAACCACTAGGCTACCTGCCGCCCCTACCTGGCTACCTGGCCTGATGACTCCTTGTTGTCCCCAGTCCACCTGGCCGTGCTGCTGCTCCAGTTTCAACTGTTCTGCCTGCGGCTATGGAACCCTGACCTGTTCACCGGACGTACTACCTGTCCCAGACCTGCTGTTTTCAGCTCTCTAGAGACAGCAGGAGCGGTAGAGATACTCTGAATGACCGGCTATGAAAAGCCAACTGACATTTACTCCTGAGGTGCTGACCTGTTGCACCCTCGACAACCACTGTGATTATTATTATTTGACCCTGCTGGTCATCTATGAACATTTGAACATCTTGGCCATGTTCTGTTATAATCTCCACCCGGCACAGCCAGAAGAGGACTGGCCACCCCTCATAGCCTGGTTCCTCTCTAGGTTTCTTCCTAGGTTCTGGCCTTTCTAGGGTTCTGGATGTTTTTCCTAGCCACCATGCTTCTACACCTGCATTGCTTGCTGTTTGGGGTTTTAGGCTGGGTTTCTGTACAGCACTTTGTGACATCAGCTGATGTAAGTAGGGCAATTGATTGATTGATTGATTGACCTGTCAAAATGATTTTCTCCTCTGCTCACTGTGTCTATTAGTATTTTCCTCTCATCACATGACCATATTGTCGTTATTACTCTTCATTTTTATTTATTTCCTTTATAATTTCTGCATGATGTGCCTAGGAAGCCTGTTCCAGGAAATATGATATAGCTTAACCTGTCAAGAGCTTGTTTGAGTACATATATTTGTTTTTAATACTGCTTACCCTCAAATAATGTTCATATTAGGTTATATTTACATTTTAGTCATTTAGCAGACGCTCTTATCCAGAGCGACTTATAATCTTCCACCATTTCCCCTATCTCCTGGCCCCTCTACAACCCTGCTATGGGCCTCTGTGAAAACCACTTGGCCTTTCTCCTAGACCCCCTCTGCTACAGCTTCTGTGAAGACCATCACTGCCTCTGCTGTCTGTCAGGGCACTGCCAGCTCTGCTAGAGTCTCTATAAATGCTCTCCTCTGCTAAGAGGAACCTCAGTACATAACACACTGTCATTTCTTAACTAATTTGTTTTAAGGAACTCAGTCCTGCTTTTAACTTACTAATGAAAGTTGTAATAGTAGATTGCATAAGCTGCAATTGCGAAATGGATTCTTGCATCAGCAGTTTTCCTCTGTCACTCATTGCAGATCTTAAGGAGCTATTTATAACTTGTGAGAAATGTCCAGATCAACTAGCCCATGTTGGAAGTTGGAAGTCTTCTGGTGTCTTCACCACCACCACTGCTGACTTCTCTGCTGCCTATCAGTCTAATCGGGAGTAGGGCCAACGCATTCAAGTGTTCGAACTGCAGGAACTTCTAACGCGGCTGCATGGCATTTGTCAGATAGGCCTATAAAGTCACGTGGTTTCGTTGCATCCAATGGCAGTGTAGGCGATAAGGTAACACAAGGAGCCACTTGTGGATTCCACAGCTCTAACGCAGTTCCACCTCAGACAAAACAACTGCAATGCGGGTGTCGACCAATTATTATTTGATTGAATTGAGCCATAGAACTTTAAGATGGAGTTTTCTCCTCTGTTTGCATGGATGTTGTCATGTGTTTGGATCTTGTTGTGTCATACCCACTCATTACCTTGGTTGTGTGTGTGTGTGAGTGTGTGTGTAATGTTTAACATTTGTCATTAATAAACATGTTTCTAGGTCAATCATTCTTCACTTTTAATAACTCATTGTCATACATGTGATGTATTTATAAATACACTATAAATGCAAAAGTATGTGGACACCCCTTCAAATTTGTGTATTAGGCTATTTCAGCCACATTCGTTGCTCACAGGTGTATAAAATCGAGCACACAGCCATGCAATCTCTATAGACAAACATTGGCAGTACAATGGCCTTACTGAAGAGCTCAGTGACTTTCAACATGGCACCGTCATAGAATGTCACCTTTTAAACAAATTTCTGCCCTGCTAGAAATGCCCCGATCAATAAGTGCTGTTATTGTGAAGTGGAAGCATCTAAGAGCAACAACGGCTCAGCCGAGAAGTGGTAGGCCACACAAGCTCACTGAACGGGACCTCAGAGTGCTGAAGAGCGTAGTGTGTAAAAATCGTCTATCCTCGGTTTGAACACTCACTGCCAAGTTCCAAACAGCCTCTGGAAGCAACGTCAGAACAAGAACCGTACGCTGGGAGCTTCATGAAGTGGGTTTCCATGGCCGAGCAGCCGCACACAAGCCTAAGATCACCATGCACAATACCAAATGTCGGCTGGAGTGGTGTACAGCTCACCACCATTGGACTCTGGAGTGATCGTCTGGCAGTCCAACGTACGAATCTGGGTTTGGCGGATGCCAGGAGAACGCTACCTGCCCAAATGCATAGTGCCAACTGTAACGCCTACTGCGAGCCAGCCCTAATTGCCCAACATCCGTGCCCGACCTCCCTCCCCGCAACATTGTTCCAACATCTAGTGGAAATACTTTCCAGAAGAGTGGAGGCTGTTATAGCATCAACTCCATATTAATGCCCTTGATTTTTGAATGAGATGTAGTGTATATCAGGTAATATGAAGTCCACATGAAACCGCAACTGAGGGGGAGGGGGTCACACACACACGCGCACACACCATATCCCCAAAGCAATACCATTCTAACGGCCATGGTGCTCAACCTGGTCTCAGAGCATTTCATATTATTCTGTACGTAAATCTGTGACATTTCCATATGTTACGTTTGGTATTGCTGCATAAGACAGATGGTTAATTAAGGAAAAAAAAGTAAGGGGTTGGTCAGGGTGGATGAGTAGGCATATAACGTGAACATCTAGCAACCCAAAGGTTGTGAGTTTGAATCTCATCTCGGACAACTTTAGCTTTTGTAGCTAATTAGCAACTTTCCAACGACTTTCTACTTTTTAGCTACTTTGCAACTACTTACCATGTTAGCTAACCCTTCCCCTAACCCTAACCCTTCCCCTAACCCTAACCCTTCACCTAACCATAACCATAACCGTAACCCTTTAACCTAACTCCCAGAGGTGTGGACTCGAGTCACATGACTTGGATTCAAGTCACAAATATGATGACTTGACTTTGACTTTAACACCAATGACTCGTGACTTGACTTGGACTTGAGCCTTATGACTCGACCTGACTTGATACCCTCCCCAAGCCCAAATATTAAGAATGATGCTATTAAAAAAAGTGTGCAGCGCATCAACTCTTCATTTAACGGATTACAGTTTGAATCGGACAGCAGCCAATCAAATTGTGCCAGCTGAGAAAATGTTGTGCGTGGCAGTGCAGAGGAACGATCGCCGAATGAATTCAGACGGAGCCCTTGGAAAGATGATACCCCAAATTATTATTTTCGGATATAAAGACTACGCTGTATCAACAAAAAACGGGTTGCAACTTGCATAAAATGCTGGAAGAAAATGACAGACGGAGGCGCAACAACTTCCAACTTTGTTCAACATTTGAAACTGCACAAAGAACGGTAAGTCGTGGCTAATATAGCTGACAGCTATTTCGTTCATAACTTTTCCAGTGTAGCATGTTGGCTAACATAACGTTAAGTCAATGAGCCTCCACGCAGTCAGTCAGTCCGGGAACGTGATCATTGCACCCAAGATTGAGCTACAACTGGCTAGGCAGTTGGTAGCCTAAATCCTGCCTGATGTTACTTCTGTTCCTAAAGCCATTGACATATGTTAGCCTACTGTGTGTGTCTGTGTCTGTGTGTCTGTGTCTGTGTGTTGAGGTTGGGCGATTGTGTACAAGCCTACATCGCCCGATTGCGCCCCCATAGCGATCCTCGATAGTCGATTGCTATTGGGGAGGGGGGGGTCTTTCTTATGGCTACCCATGTATTTCCATGGAAATATAAAGTTTATTATTTAAAAGCATTCATGATTTGCGTAAATGTAATTTACTTACTATTACTCTTGTTAAAAATATGAAATGGTATTACATTTGGTGAAGAGCACATTATTACTTGTTTAGGACTCGAAACTCAAAGTTTAGGTCTTGAGACTTGACTTGAGACTTGACGGTCTTGACTTGAGACTTGACTTGGGACTTGAGTGCTAAGACTTAAGACTTACTTGTGACTTGTAAAACAATGACTTGGTCCCACCTTTGCTAACTCCTAACACTAAACCATAGCCTAGCTAACGTTAGCAAGCTAGCTAACTTTCGCAACCTAGCCACCTAGCTAGAATTCGTAATGTAACATATTGTACGTTTTGCACATACGTAACATTAATACGAATTGTAAATCGTAACATGTCATACGAAATGGGTGATGGACATCCACAAATTATTACATACTATACGAAACGTAACTTATCATAGTAAATGGATTGTCCTGGATTTAGAACAGAATAATACAAAATGCTCTTAGTTGTTGCGCGTTGTCAGACTGCGAAGAGACATGGAGTTGCGTGCAGACATGGTGCCCTTTGAATAGATGGATAGTGAAAGGAAATATTACGCTAGGCTATCAACCAAGTCATGTCAGATCAGTGATTATTTCTTTATACCCTATGTAGCCAATCATCATTTATTTAATAGGCCTACATTTAGATCAATGATTATTTCAAGAAACGGAGAATGCATCTAGAATATATTCAAACAGCGCCTCAGATTAGCTGGTTTGTGCATGCAGGAGTGGTCCTTGAGTTGCCTCTCCTCCCACAGGCACTTGGGTAAAACCCCTGCTTCATTGTTCATTCCTCCCGCAGCCGTTGGATAGGCCTATAATTTACTTTCACTTGCACACTGTAATGTACGATTAGCCTACAGGTTAGGGTACTCAATCTAGTGTACCGCTATAGTTTATAATGGGCTGAAAAATAGCGGTGTTGTAGAGAATTTGGAGAGCAGCTTGACATGGGACATACACACACTTAGCCCCTGGACTCCAGCATGCTAAGATAATATTTTTCTATTTTTATTGTGCTCACATAGCCTACTTGCCTATAGTGGTTAGAAGGATAGTTGCCATAAGGGGAAATACTACTGTTAGTAAAGCACCGTGGTTAGGGTCGTTAATAGTTGCCATTTGAAAGTTCTCATTTACATCTGCGACCTGGCCAAGATAAAGCAAAGCAGTTTGACACATACAGCAACACAGAGTTACACATGGTGTAAAACAAACATACAGTCAGTAATACAGTAGAAAAACAAATCTATATACATTGTGCGCAAATGAGGTAAGTCAAGGAAGGTATATAGCATTTTAACACTGGAATGGTAGATGTACAGTAGATGAATGTGCAATGTAGAAAGACTGGGGTGCAAAGGAGCAAGATAAATAAATAAATATGGTAGGGGATGAGGTAGTTGGTTGGGCTATTTACAGATGGGCTAAATACAGGTGCAGGGGTCTGTGAGCTGCTCTGACAGCTGGTGCTTAAAGCTGGTGAGGGAGATAAGTGTCTCCAGTTTCAGAGATTTTTGTAGTTCGTTCCAGTCATTGGCAGCAGAGAACTGGAAGGAAAGTCGGCCAAAGGAGGAATTGGCTTTGGGGGTGACCAGTGAGATATACCTGCTGGAGTGCGTGCTACGGGCCACCATTGCCTATTTATTGCCTTACCTTCCTTATCTTACCTAATTTGCACTCTTTGTATATAGATTTGTTTTTCTACTGTATTATTGACTGTATGTTTGTTTTATTCTATGTGTAACTCTGTGTTGTTGTATGTGTCGAACTGCTTTGCTTTATCTTGGCCAGGTCGCAGTTGTAAATGAGAACTTGTTCTCAACTTGCCTACCTGGTTAAATCAAGGTGAAATAAAATAAATAAATGAAACCTGCTGGAGCGCGTGCTATGGGTGGGTGCTGCTATGGTGACTAGCGAGCTGAGATAAGGCGGGGCTTTGCCTAGTAGGGACTTGTAGATGACCTGGAGCCAGTGGGTTTGGCGACGAGTGTGAAGCGAGGGCCAGCCAACGAGAGCGTTCAGGTCGCAGTAGTGGGTAGTATATGGGGCTTTGGTGACAAAACGGATGGCACTGTGATAGACTGCATCCAATTTGTTGAGTAGAGTATTGGAGGCTATTTTGTAAATGACATCACCGAAGTCGAGGATTGGTAGGATGCTCAGTTTTACGAGGGTATGTTTGGCAGCATGAGTGAAGGATGCTTTGTTGCGAAATAGGAAGCCAATTCTAGATTTAATTTTGGATTGGAGATGTTTGATGTGTGTCTGGAAGGAGAGTTTACAGTCTAACCAGACACCTAGGTATTTGTAGTTGTCCACATAATCTAAGACAGAAATGTGTATGCCTATAGACTGAAATCACCAGGGGAAACTTGGTCTGTGCGTGTGTGTGAGAGACTTATTAGATCATTAAATTGATAAGCGTGAGTGCGCAGTGACGCCTGTTTGAACGAGTAGATTAGATCATTAGATTATTGGCCATTTGTTTGTTTTGCCCCTACTTTTACCTCCCACATACACAACCCGTCCATCTCTCTATGTAATCACTGTTCCTTATTCTGTAAAGAATCTGTGGCACAACCTTTTTACAGGTCCTAATATTTATACTAATATGATTATACGTGCTAAAAGAGCAAGGATTTTATTTCACCAGGTCATCAAACTCAGGTATTTCAATGGTGGCATGCACAGCAACAGGGAGCCAGGGAGACATGCACTTAACCAGATACCCTACATTAATCTTGAAATAAAACTGAAACTTTATTCTCAAAATCAAATTTAAAGTTTATTTTCGAAATATTGCCACTTTATTCTCTAAATATTGCTACTTTTTTTTAAGTACTATCATGCAAAAAATTTAAATCCAAGTACCACTGCCCATCACTGTTTATTCATTTTTCACTTCACTTGACCCTAATACTCTTCCATACTTCTGTAACTCAGGTGATCCTAAATTCACCAATGTGAAAAATAAAAATACTTTAGGAGAACATAGTGGTTGTTTCGAAACGTTACTTCTGGCCAAGGCGGGATTCAGACTGGGGACCTTCGGGTCCACTCTTCCCCTACCTCAAACACAGGAAAAAACAACATTTCAATGGTTTTTCAGCTCGTCATAAGAAATTCTGAAAAAAACCACTTATATTATGAAGAAGAACCCAAGATTGTTTCCTTTTACTTTTTTCTGTATTTTTTTCTCCCATGTTTCATGAGCTGAAAAAGATCCCACGAATTTGTTTACATCCCTGTCAGTGAGCATTTCTCCATTGCCAAGATAATCCATCCACCTGACAGGTGTGGCATATCAAGAATCTGATTCAACAGCATGATCATTACATAGGTACACCTTATGCCGGGGACAATAAAAGGCCACTCTAAAATGTGAAGTTTTGTCACACAACCCAATGCCATAGATGTCTCAGGTTTGGAAGGGAGCGTGCAATTGGCAAGCTGACTGCAGGAATGTCCACCAGAGCTGTTGCCAAAGAATTGAGTGTTCATTTCTCAGTGCCTCTTTGCTTGACATCATGGGAAAATGCAAAGAAATCACCCAAGACCTCAGAAAAAGACATTGTAGACCTCCACAAGTCTGGTCCATCCTTGGGAGCAATTTCCAATTGCCTGAAGGTACCACGTTCATCTGTACAAACAATAGTATGCAAGTATAAATACCATTGGACCACGCAGCAATCATAACGCTCAGGAAGGAGACGCGTTCTGTCTCCTAGAGATGAACACACTTTGGTGCAAAAAGTGCAAATCAATCCCAGAACAACAGCAAAGGACCTTGCGAAGATGCTGGAGGAAACAGGTACAAAAGTATATATATCCACAGTAAAATGAGTCCTATATCGACAACCAGAAAAGGCCGATAAGCAAGGAAGAAGCCACTGCTCCAAAACCGCCATAAAAAAGCCAGACTACAGTTTGCAACTGCACATGGGGACAAAGATCGTACTTTTTGGAGAAATGTCCTCTGGTCTGATGAAACAAAAATAGAGCTGTTTGGCCATAATGACCATCGTTATGTTTGGAGGAAAAAGGGGGAGGCTTGCAAGCCGAAGAACACCATCCTAACCGTGAAGCATGGGGGTGGCAGCATCATGTTGTGGGGGTGCTTTGCATGCAGGAGGGACTGGTGCACTTCACAAAATAGATGTCATCATGAGGAAGCAAAATTATGTGGATATATTGAAGCAACATCTCAAGACATCAGTCAGGATGTTAATTAAAGCTTGGTCGCAAATGAGTCTTTCAAATGGACAATGACCCCAAGCATACTTCCAAAGTTGTGGCAAAATGGCTTAAGGACAACAAAGTCAAGGTATTGGAGTGGCCATCACAAAGCCCTGACCTCAATCCTATAGAAAATTTGTGGGCAGAACCGAAAAAAGCGTGTGTGAGCAAGGAGGCCTACTTACACCAGCTCTGTCAGGAGGAATGGGCCAAAATTCACCCAACTTATTGTGGGAAGCTTGTGGAAGGCTATTCAAAACATTTGACCTAAGTTAAAAAAATTAAGACAATGCTACCAAATGCTAATTGCGTGTATGTAAACTTCTGACCCACTGAGAATGTGACAAAAGAAATAAAAGCTGAAATAAATCATTCTCTCTACTATTATTCTGACATTTCACATTCTTAAAATAAAGTTGTGATCCTAACTGACCTAAGACAGGGAATTTTTATTAGGATTAAATTTCAAGATTTGTGAAAAACTGAGTTTAAATGTATTTGGCTAAGGTGTATGTAAATTTCCGACTTCAACTGTACACCTGTTCTGAAAGGCCCCAGAGTCCGCAACACCTCTAAGTAAGGGGCACCACCAAGCAAGCGACACCATGAAGTCCAAGGAGCTCTCCAAACAGGTTAGGGACAAAGTTGTGGAGAAGTACAGATCAGGGTTGTGTTATAAAAAAAATATAAGAAACTTTGAACATCCCACGGAGCACCATTAAATCCATTATTAAAAATGGAAAGAATATGGCACAACAACAAACCTGCTAAGAGAGGGCCACCCACCAAAACTCACAGACCAGTCAAGGAGGGCATTAAGCAGAGAGGCATCAAAGAGACCAAAGATAACCCTGAAGGAGCTGCAAAAGCTCCACAGCGGAGATCTGTCCATAGGACCACTTTAAGCCATACACTCCACAGAGCTGGGTTTTACGGAAGAGTGACCAGAAAAAAGCCATTGCTTAAAGAAAAAAATAAGCAAACACATTTGTTGTTTTTCAAAAGGCTTGAGGGAGACTCCCCAAGCAAATGAAGAAGGTACTCTGGTCAGATTTTTGGCCATCAAGGAGAACGCTATGTCTGGAGCAAACCCAACACCTCTCATCACCCCGAGAACACCATCCCCACAGTGAAGCATGGTGGTGGCATCATGCTATGGGGATGTGTTTCATCGTCAGGGACTAGGAAACTGGTCAGAATTGAAGGAATGATGAATGGCACTAAATACGGGGACATTCTTGAGGGAAACCTGTTTCAGTCTTCCAGAGATTTGAGACTGGGACGGAGGTTAACCTTCCAGGAGGGCAATGACTCTAAGCATACTGCTAAAGCAACACTTGAGTGGTTTAAGGGGAAACATTTAAATGTCTTGGAATGGCATTGTCAAAGCCCAGACCTCAATCCAATTGAGAATCTGTGGAATGACTTAAAGATTGCTGTATACCAGTGGAACCCATTAATCTTGAAGGAGCTGGAGCAGTTTTGCCTTGAAGAGTGGGCAAAAATCCCAGTGGCTACATGTGCCAAGCTTATAGAGACATACCCCAAGAAACTTGCAGCTGTAATTGCTGCAAAAGGTGCCTCTACAAAGTACTGACTTTGTCTTATTTATTGTTTGTTTCACAATAAAAAATATTTTGCATCTTCAAAGTGGTAGGCATGTTGTGTAAATCAAATGATACAAACCCCCCCCCAAAAAAAATTATTTTAATTCCAGGTTGTAAGGGAGAGATCAAATTTCGCAATCGCACACAAAAAAAAGTACAGTTTGGAAAGAAAATGCTGTCATTAATAAATGTGTAATGTAATAGGTATTTTGACATTACTATTTATTTTCACACTAAAACATTTGATGAATAAAATATTGAATCAGTCGTCTTCACAAAATGAAGGGGATGATGCCTCAATCTTTGCGAGAGGGAGGGTATCTGATTTCATTGGTCTTCTACTCGTGGCTCAGACACTTCATTCAGGATAAATGGAGTTAACCTTTAGTTAGCCTGCCCTGGAGCAGGTTAATTCTGAAGGATTTGTTGCCATAAAAATGTACCTGGCTAAAAGGTGATCCACTTTCATGGTACCGGTGATCCCGAGTTTAACCTTGCCTGGAAACCTGACATTGAATTGCATTGAATTCTATGTAGAGCATAAATTAGCGTAGAATTCAACGCAATTCAATGTCGGGTTTCCAGGCAAAGTTGAACCCAGAGTTGACTAAAGTATAGGGCTCAGGATGAAGCCCTCTCTGTCTTCTCCTCTGTCCCTCCGCTACAGCACTGTGCTCCCAGTTCAACCCCAACAAGCTGATTGCTGTGTC
Organism: Brachymystax lenok tsinlingensis; assembly: GCA_030435695.1. Classification (NCBI taxonomy): domain Eukaryota; kingdom Metazoa; phylum Chordata; class Actinopteri; order Salmoniformes; family Salmonidae; genus Brachymystax; species Brachymystax lenok. Next base: position 37,222,403 of record CM059817.1, on the reverse strand, counting down.
TGAATGCATACACACACACACAAACACACACACAACTGCAAATCAACCATACACTAACACTATCTACAAACAATTAACTAACCAATCAGTAATTAGGAATGTAGCGAGGGGTGAAGCGGATAACCTCCTCCAGAACCTTCTCAAAGCGGGCTAGGAGGGAGATGTACACATTATTACACACACCCACGTACATAAATAAAAGCAGGTTTCCAGTTGAACATCATGTTATTACAATATTGAGAAAATTGTAAATGTACAACATAGTTTTTTGTATTCTGTACTTTGATTGGGGTTGTACTGTACTTTCAAATGTGTTGGCGGATAATAATGTAAATTAGCTAGGTAGCTAGTTATTCTACTCATCAAGCCCTTTTAAAATAGGAAGTCAACTCGGCTGTTAACAGCTAGCATAAGACAACTAGCTAGGAATCGTAGCTAAGACTTGTATTTGTATTTACTATGGATCCCCATTAGCTGCTGCCAAGCCAGCAGCTACTCTTCCTGGGGTCCAGCATAATGAAGGCAGTTTATAGAATTTTACAGAATACAATTCATACATTCACAGATTTCACAACACACTGTGTTCCCTCAGGCCCCTACTCAACCACTACTACATATCTACAGTACAAAATCCATGTGAATGTGTGCGTATAGTGCATATGTTATTGTGTGTGTGTATGCATGTGTCTGTGTCTATGTTTGTGTTGCTTCACAGTCCCCGCTGTTCCATAAGGTGTATTTATAAATCAAATTTTACTGCTTGCATCAGTTACTTGGAATAGATTTCCATGTAGTCATGGCTCTATGTAGTACTGTGCGCTTCACATAGTATGTTCTGGATTTGGGGACTGTGAAGAGACCTCTGGTAGCATGTCTTGTGGGGTATGCATGGGTGTCCGAGCTGTGTGCCAGTAGATCAAACAAACAATTCCTGGAATTCAGGAATTCCTGATTCTACCTGGATTATGTTGGAGAGGCTTCTGTTAAAGAACACCCTCTGTGTTCTGTTAGACAGGAAACTCTTCATCCATAATATAGCAGGGGCTGTAAAGCCATAATACATACGTTTTTCAGCAGCAGACTATGATCGATAATGTCAAAAGCCGCACTGTGAAGTCAAACAAATCAGCCCCCACAATCTTTTTATCATCAATTTCGCTCAGCCAATCATCAGTCATTTGTGTAAGTGCTGTGCTTGTTGAATGTCCTTCCCTTATAAGCATGCTGAAAGTTTGATGTCAATTTGTTTACTGTAAATTAGCATTGTATCTGGTCAAACACAATTTTTTCAAATAGTTTACTAAGGGTTGGTTACAGGCTGATTGGTCGGCTACTTGAGCCAGTAAAGGGGGCTTTACTATTCTTAGGTAGCGGAATGACTTTTTCTTCCCTCCAAGCCTGGGGGAACACACTTTCTAGTAGGCTTAAATTGAAAACATGGCAAATAGGAGTGGCAATATTGTCCTCTATTATTCTCTGTAATTTTCCATCCAAGTTGTCAGACCCCAGTGGCTTGTCATTGTTGATAAACAACAATATATTTTTTTTGTGTAGTGTCAGCGTTTGTTGCTGGCATGTCATGCCTAAATTTTATAATCTTGCCAATGAAAAAATAATTTAAGTAGTTGGCAATATCAGTTGGTTTTGTGATGAATAAGCCATCTGATTCAATGAATGATGGAGCTAAGTTAGCTTTTGTTCCAAAGCTTTTTACTATAATTTTTTGTAATTTATCTTTGTTTCATAGTGTAGTTTCTTCTTGTTTTTATTCAGTTTGTTCACATATGTTTGCCAATTGGTTGTGCAGACAGACTTATTTGCCATTCCTTTTGCCTCATCCCTCTCAACCAAACCATTTTTCAGCAATCCACAGGGATTTAACAGTTTTTACAGTCATTTTCTCAATAGGTGCATGCTTATTAGTAACTGGAATAAGCAATTTCATAAATGTGCCAAGTGCAGGGTCTGGTTGCTCCTCATGACACACCACGGACCAATTTTCTTTGCATCAATAACATAGGAATCACTACAAAACTTTGTATGGCCTCGTATACACTATATTAGGCCCAGCCTTTGGAACTTCGGTTTTCCTAGATATGGCCACTATGTTGTCATCACTACATCCGATGGATCTAGAATACTGCTTTCAAGCACATTTCTGCAGCATTAGTAAAAATGTGATCAATACATGTTGATGATTTTCTCTGGCATTTCAGTTGGTATGTGTAAACACTGTTCCACTTGACACAAACAGTGCATCATAATACACCATACATGCCCAGCTTTTTGTGTTGGGGCAACATTTTTGCCTGGCGTATAAAGATGATGTACCACAGAGAAGGTTCTGGGTCCGTAATAATCCTGGAGCATCTCAGAGTATGATTGCTGATCTAAGATCAGTTTTAACTTTCTATATTTTCTGTAAATGCTATAACTTTGTATTGCTACCACTGTATCAGCAAAGGTATTCTCTAAGTGAGTTTCAGAGATAGTCAGAATATGAATGTCATTTGTTACTAGCAAATTATTGATTTCATAAACCTTGTTTCTTAAGCTACATATGTTAACGTGGGCTTTTTTGAGGACTTTTCTTCTGCCAAACGTCAGCCTCGAAACCTTAATGACTTGGAGAAGAGCTGCAAAGAGGAGTGGGACAAAATCGCTCCTGAGATGTGTGCAAACCTGGTGGCCAGCTCAGTGCTAACAGTATAAATCTGGTTCATTAGCACAGGATTACTGCATACAATAGCTGTAGGATCAGCAGAGGCAATAAGTATAGTTAGAGGGACATAAATTAGGTTACTTACATTGTGTCTACCAACGCCCTTGTGTAATGTACATTTGCTGAAGCATTATGACAACTCTGCGTCACAATGGTAGGGATAAACTGAGCTGGGTTTGGGTCATTGATAAGTCATTGTGTCAACGCAGACTTATAATGCTGTGAAAGGATCCAGGAACCCAAATGATCCCATCCTCCTTTTGTTTCCAAAAGGTATCGAAATTGTCAACAAAAATTACACCCATTGAGCTGCAATAATCATGTAGCCAGTTGTGAAGAGAAAGAATCCTGCTAAAGGCCAGATATGATGGGTCTTTTGTTAGTGTCTAGCAGAGAGTCAATCAGTTCTTTAAAATCCAGTTTCAACTGTTCAGAGCTGCCCTTCATAATGTCATTAAAACCCACATGGACTACGATAGAATTGATTTACATGTCCTGACGTAGTACATTTGAGAGCAGCTTAGTAATGTATTTTACTCGAGCTCCGGGGTAGGACATTGTTTTTGCACCAGGAACAGTCACATTTCTTACCATGGAGCTGCCCAAAATCACGGCTGGTGATTTTCACAGGATTTGGAGAACCTGTTATGGACAGGCGAGAGGCAGGATAACGTTGCTCCCGGCGACTGGTGCAGGCCTCCGACAGATGGAGAAGCCCCGCTCGATCCAGAACAGGGACGGAAGGTTGCCGATGTCGACTTCTAAATCATAGTAGTAGGCACTGCGGCCGCAGACACAGGCACCCCCAGCGACAAAGGTGCAGGAAGATTAGGCTCCAGGATGGCGAAACTATTCGCTGTTTGTATCCGCTCCGGGCCTCTCGTTGGGTGGGCAGACTGTCTTCGGCTTCCACGGCTCGTGACATGTGACCATCGTTGATTGCCTTGCTCCTCTTGCTGTGCTCCTTTGACTCCGCTATCAGATGGGGGAGCTCCAGGCAAGGCAGTCGGATAATGACAAACGACAAGGCGGAGATGCATCCAACAAGTGCAAACGCTGTCCAGCCACTCTGCGTTTCCCCCAGTTTCTTACGTAGGCTGGCAACCTGCGTGATCAAAGCCACCTCAAGCCTACCCTCGGCAAGTAAACAATTGCCGCATTGGAACTCCGAGTGATCCGGTTCATCCCGAAACTGAGCGTAGTAGATACAGCGCTGGAACCGTTAATTTATTTCTCCAGACAAAGAGGGCTCCATTGCAAAACTCATATGGTACCAACTTCATTAGCTTGATGGCTAGCAGCTTAGTGAATCTGTCAAGCAGGCTTCAACCTGTCTGTTAACTTCTTAGGGAGCGGCAGCAGAGGTGACGGTTTTGGAGAGTCTGGCATGCCCAAAGTAAAATGCCTGCCACTCAGGCCCAGAAAATAGGATATGCACATAATTAGTACTATTGGATAGGAAACACTCTGAAGTTTCTAAAAGTGTTAAAATAATGTATGTGAGTATAACAGAACTGATATAGAAGGCGAAAACCAGAGGGAAATCCATCCGGATTTGCAGTTTTTTTTGTACATGACCTTTTTGTCCAGGCTGCCTATTGATTTCTATGTTAACTAGGACTGAGACTGCAGTACCTATGGCTTCCACTAGATGTCAACAGTCTTTATACAGTGTCTGGAAGCTCTAGCACTAAGCAGAACAGATAGGAAGAGGAAGTAGTGAAGGGCCAACATTTGTTAACAACGTTTCACGGGCGCGAGATTGTGAGCGCGCCCCACTTTATTTTCCTTTCCTATCGTTCACGTTATCGTCCGGTTGAAATATTACAGTAAATATACGCGCCTCCTCTTCTGTTTACATCCTGTGACTAGTTCGAAATTCTTCTTTACCATCCAGAGCAACCTAACATCACCAAACACTGTCTAGAGACTGTTGACATCCAGTGGAAACAATAGGTACTGCAATCTTACTCCCATATATGGCTGTTTTCAATAGGGAGGGGTTCAAAATGAGGCAATGTGTCAAAAACACTTTTTCCAGGACAGAAATTCCTCGGGTTTTTGCCTGCTATATCAGTTCTGTTATACTCACAGACAATATTTTAACACTCTTAGAAACTTCAGAGTGTTTCCTATCCAATAGTACTAATTATGTGCATATACTAGTTTCTGGGCCTGAGTGGCAGGCCTTTTACTTTGGGCACGCCAGACTCTCCAAAACCGACACCTCAGCTGCCGCTCCCTAAGAAGTTAATGAATAGCGGTTTGGTTTTAATCAAAAATAACAAACCAAGTGTTTTCCAGCATTCACTGTTCAGCTGCGCACTCTGATGACGTATGAAAACAAATAGCTGTTTTCCCTCTGTCTTGATTTCCTGTTTTAGATAATGATCAGGTCAGATCATAAAAAAATGACCAAAGATCTAGACTTCCATCTTACACACCCATGAAAGGATGAGTATCTTTGTCAGTGGTTTCTATATACAAGATATAGACTATAACAAGGCCCTTCTAAGCCAGAGGAGTGGAAGGAGAATGGTCAAGCTAGCTAGGTCAAAGCAATATACAGCCAGATATATTGGTATTTCTGGCATAGTCATAAATAGCTAGCTAGCAAAATAACTGGCTAGGTAACTAATGTCATAACTTTTAGGACCTAGACATGTTACAGGAAAAACGATTATTGGTAACGTCAGCTAAAAGGATAGCCTCTTCGTTCCGGGAGACCTGTAAGTTACACGTCATTGGTGTATCCAATTTGTACAGGTCTCCAGAGCAGGAGGAATGTAGCGCTAACTAGTAAGCCCGTAGTCAGTTAACGCTGTCGTGTTGCCAAATGTTGCAAGTCTGTAGCTAGCTAGCCAGGTAGGACGATAACATGACTAGTTTGGTTGTCTGTTACCTAAAGTTAGCTAACTAGATAGTTAGATAATTTGCTAGCTGAAGGTAGTGTCCACTAATATTGGAAATACAATGGCACCGTTCGCTAACTTAACTAGCTAATGTTGTCTAGCTAGCCTTATTTGGTTACAATGACTGAAAGCCCTATCAAACTAGCTATCTTTGTTTCTTATGGGGAGGGATATAGTTATATTAAATAGTTCACTAGCTAGCTATCAATGTTCAAATATTACCTAACCTAGCAGGCTATCTAGCTAACGTTAGCTAGCTAGTTCCGCTATGTTCAGCATTTTAACGTTGTTAGCTAGACACACCTTCTCTCAAAACTTCCTGTAGATCTTCTGCACTAAAATCTCTCACACCCAAATATTTATCTGATGCTATAACTACCACATATACCACTCCATCATTGCAGTGCAGTTGATCCCCATGGCTATGAATGCAAGAAATCCAACCTTACTAAATCTCATCCTCTCTGTCTCTCTCTCTACAGGCTTACTCACTGGGGGCCTCACAATCGACTCATTCAACCTTGGGCTATCCTCAACTCTCTGCTCCACTTGAACTCTGGCAATCTCAAACTGTCTCTCTCTCACAGGGCACTTCAGAACCCCAGCTGCATGGTCATCTCCAGATTTGACAAAACGCATACAGTGCGTTTTCTATCCCAACTACACTCCCTCTGACTATGCCCTCCTGTACATTTCTCATATCTTGGGATCTCCCTTCTACACACTGCTGCAACGTGTCCGAATCCTTGGCACCTAAAGCATCAAAGCAGGTTTGGAACATAGGCCCTCACAGAATAGCAAATATAACCTAACCTGACGTTATCAGGTAGAAACTCTGTGTCAATGCTCAACAAGGCAAACAGGATATTCTCAGTCTCGCCATTGCGGGTCTACGTTTCACCAAACGGCAGGCGTCACAAACACTAGCAATATTATTTTAATTTGATCCACCTCTACACTCAATGCTACCCCACTGATCACCCCTTTTAGTGGCACCCGGCTCCGGAGAGCAAAGCACACCACAGGTTGAGCCCCAAGCCGTTTGACTCAAAGCGCCCTCTTCCTCTGGGAGGTGGATATTTGGAGTGTGTAGTCAATCACATTGTACATACAAAATTATTCAACTAAACCCTCCTACCTTATCCTGTACTACTAAGAACATTTTTAAAGAGCCCTTACTAACCTCCAAATCTCTTCCAACCCCCCCATCCCGTCCAACTTTAATAACCCTACACATCAATCTTTTCCTCTCTTCCACATATCGGAACAGAACAATACATCAACACATGCTTCACCGTTTCATCAACCATACACTCCAGGCGTACACACACCATTCACATGCTTTCCAACCAGATGTAATGATGAGTAAGATATACAATGTCCTAGGCGCAACTGAGCAAACACCACCTCTTCGTTCCTAATCTGACTTTTTAAATGTAGTCCTTTGGTGGGAATATAAATGCCGACCTTTGGACTCGCTGACCCACCTCTTCTGCCACACATCTATCATAATGGCTCTAATCTTACATTTGGCCTCACCTTCCTCTCCCGGTCGTACTGTCTACTTGACTGTGTCTCAGGGTTCCCCAAATGTATGCATATTTAATTAATTCTATAGTTCATAAACCAATTATGTAATTGTAAAATATTTTTACAGTTGGTCTGGTGTCTAGCTTGTTAAGAAGCTGTACCATTTTGAAAAGCAACCACTTTAGGCTGCCATTGACAGCCATGTTGTTTTATGCCATTTCAAATAGTTATAGAGTACAGAAATAATGTTTGGTGGCAGGATGTGTGCTATTATCAGACCTTCCGGGGGAAAAAAATGAAATGTGTTTTTTTTTTTTTTTGTGAAATATTAGCTTTTGTCTGAGACAGGAATTTCAAAAGCTAATTTGACCTACAGTATGCACTAACAAGGCTTTTCAACATAATCAGCTTGACTACAGCTAGAGTATTGTAGCTGTATTGATCTACTGTACTTCAACAACAGATGTACTCACATTAGATGGGTTGATTAGGATTCAAACCATTTCTCAAACAGCCTAAGAAAGCAGAAGCACAGACCGGTCCAGTTCTCAGCACATTTTTGCGTTCTAGTTCAACATTTACCTGCTCTGTTGCAGTCTGTCATTGAAAACCATTGATAAGAAAAGTTGTGCTATTTGTATTTGAGAAATATTAAAGGCCGTTCATTCAAGCACCACTATGCTCCCGGGAGTGACATCTCGAACACACCCCATATGGGAAAGTATTAGGAAAATCTAATGAGAGTCTTGTATTGCAGAAAAATATTTCTACAAAAATCAAACAAGTATCTGGTAAGATTTTGTATGTTTTTCCAGTGGTGTATATGTGTTAATTTATATGCCTTATGTGGCAAACACAATAGAAAATATGATTGTGGTTACATTCTGATCCTTATTCTTGGACTTGCAACGCAGCTTAGAGATTTTTGTGTTGATAGCTGAGCCCATGTTGAATTGAAAGGTGTTCACCCACTTCTGTAGAGTATCCCCTGTGATATAAAAGGGGAAAATGGAATTAAGTAAACACTTACAATAAAGGATGAAAGGATGTGTTCCTATTGGATTTAGTTTTTTAAAGCTTACTGTAAATGACGTCCAGCTTTGTTTTCTCTAACGGCTGACGGTGTGGTCCACTCCGCTTTGACATCCCCCGAAGGTTGCTCACCAGCAAGACCTCCACGGGATAGACTGCCATGATCAATGTCCGTACAAAGGATGAGGCAAAGTTGGAATTTACAGCATAGGCCCAGGCCAGCTTGTCAACAAACACCCCTGTCCCAGGATGGATTTCAACCTAGTTAAACTAAAATTAATTTCCAACAAATAAAATATGCAGATAAAATAAACATTAATTGTTTGAATGTCTGAGACAGACGAAAGGCTGGAGAGAATTGTGGTGGGTTGTGCAGGGGAAGACGCAGGGCTGGAGAAGGCGGAGTTTCCTCATATCTATGAGGAGCCCAGGCACATCTATTTCACATTGGTTAGATTGAAAAGTATAGTAGTGAAATGACATCTTTCAGAGGTGTGCCACAGCAGATGTGAAAAGCTTATAGTTTCTGTGAATATAAAACGAAACAGCCAACCTGGGTCAGCTCATTTACCGACACTGGCAAACATGCCTCACACAAGTATTACTAAAATTGTGAAATATGGGTGGGCATTGATGTTCAAAATTAAATGACTGACTGGTTTGTTGCATCACTCGACCCATACAAACAATAAATGTGCGTGAGGAACAAAGTGTTTGTGGTGAGGTTACCTAGGGGTAAAACATTATTAGCAACCATGCTATCAGTTAGCTTTCAATACTGAATAAGGGGGGCAGCATTTTGCAAAAAATCCAAGATAAGCTGCACAGATGCTGGTTTTTGCATCGGTTTAGCCCAGCGGATAAGTCAAGACTATTGCTCAGTATTACCTTGAAGAACCATCTCCTTCCATGTGTCATTCTGCTGTTTCAGTTCGAAGTTCTCCTGTTTAAGTTTCGAGATCCCCTGCTCCAATTCATACACTGTTTGTGAGTTTAACGTTGTCTGATGACCGGTACTGTTTTAGGAACTCTTCAGCTGATGTCTTCTTCGTCACCTTTGACTTCTGGGTATCATATGAATGACAATATGGGTGAATGACAAATGCTGACAATCACTGTTCATTGAACTCGAGGGACAATTTCATAGCAGTAATAAAACCTGAATGAGTAAATAAGCCTTACTTTTAGCTGCAAGGGGGTCGAGTTATCTATGTCCGTTGAATCGTCTGACTTTTCAAATCTTTTGGGGTGGAACAGATGCCCTCTTGCTCTGCTTGGGAGCCTGGGGTTGGATATCATTATCACTGGTGATATTGCCTGTTGTGTGGAATTGGTTGTCTGAAACAAATACAAGGTACAAGAAGATATTTACCCGAGTTATTTTCATTGGTTAGGCTTAAGCTAACCTTTCGGTTACTGGCCAATGCTCCTACCCACCAGGCGACCTGACGCCCCCTCTTTGGACAACAGTTGCAAAAATTCCAATAAAACTTAATCTACAGACCAACACCTATGCAATGAAACTCATATTTTTGTGCCTGACCAAATAAAATGTGGGTATGGGTGGTGGTTCACATCATGCTATTATCTTACCTGTTATCATTTGAATATTATATCCTATCTTCCACCTGACATTTTGCAGAGTGAACTCGTTTCTCCTGATGTTCGTGTGTGGACTTTTTTTCTCCTTCTCTCATTACGTTAGCCAACTACTGTGCATTCGGAAAAGTATTCAGACCCATTGACTTCTTCCACATTTTGTTACGTTACAAGCTCATTCTAAAATATATATTTTTTATATTCCCCTTCCCCTGAAATATCACATAAGTATTCAGACTCTTTACTCAGTACTTTGTTGAAGCACCTTTGGCAGCGATTACAGCCTCGAGTCTTCTTGGGTATGACACTACAAGTTGGCACACCTGTATTTGGGGAGTTTCTCCCATTATTCTCTACAGATCCTCTCAAGCTCTGTCAGGTTGGATGGGTAGCGTCGCTGCACAGCTATTTTCAGGTCTCTCCAGAGATGTTATATTGGGTTCAAGCCCGGGCTCTGGCTGGGCCACTCAAGGACATTCAGAGACTTGTCCCAAAGCCACTCCTGTGATGTCTTGGCTGTGTGCATACTGTAGGGTCGTTGTCCAGTTGGAAGGTGAACCTTCTCCCCACTCTGAGGTCCTGGGCACTCTGGAGCAGGATTTCATCAAGGATCTCTCTGTACTTTGCTCCATTCATCTTGCCCGTGATCCTGACTAGTCTCCCAGTCCCTGACACTGAAAAACATCCCCACAGCATGATGCTGCCACCACCATGCTTCACGGTAGGGATGGTGCCAGGTTTCCTCCAGACGTGATGCTTGGCATTCAGGCCAAAGAGTTCAATCTTGGTTTCTTCAGACCAGAGAATCTTGTTTCTCATGGTCTGAGAGTCCTTTAGGTGCCTTTTGGCTAACTCCAAGTGGGCTGTCATGTGCCTTTTACCGAGGAGTGACTTCCGTCTGGCCACTCTACCGTAATGCCCTGATTGGTGGAGTGCTGCAGAGATGGTTGTCCTTCTGGAAGGTTCTCCCATCTCCACAGAGGAGCTCTGGAGCTCTGTCAGAGCGACCATTGGGTTCTTGGTCAACTCCCCTGACCAAGGCCCTTCTCCCCCCCGATTGCTCAGTTTGGCCGGGCAGCCAGCTCTAGGAAGAGTCTTGGTGGGTCCAAACTTCCATTTAAGAATGATATAGGCCACTGAGTTCTTGGGGACCTTCAATGCTGCAGACATTTTTTGGTGCCCTTCCCCTGGATCAAATAGCAACACCTTTCACATGGGCCCAGGTGAGTGATGTAGATTAAGCTAATTAAATAATGGTGTATAATATTAAATAATCCAATTGAACTGACTTATTTACCTTAAGACAGACAAACAAAGTAATTACAAAATGCATACTACTGTAAACACACTTACCCTCCTGCTCTCATTTATATTTCTGTCATGTGTGTGGTGGCTTTCTTTTTTTTGTGCAAAGTACAGTAGAACAAAGCAAGGTTATAATGCAGTAACGGAAAACTAAAACCAAACTGAACCTATATAATTCAACTTCTAATATTGTTTCCTATCACTTGTAGGTCAATGTCCCTCAACAAACAGAGGACACCGGACTTGCAGAAGACCAATGTCGCATCTCAATTCTCTCCTTTGCTTTGAGACACGACACTACTGGTGTGTTGGTGGAAGACCTGCTGACACTTCAGTGGTTACATTCTGCTGGGACAAATACTTGTTAATTCACAAAATAAAGAAGAAACACTGACGTGTGTGTCCTGTTCCTCATCTGTAACAGTGACAAACTTCTTAGAGGAAGGACATTTCCTTATCGATGCCCCATTGTAGGATCAACTAAAATATATTCTTGAGAATCAGGGTATTCTTGATCTATGTTCCATTCTGATCACTGTAGTAGACATGTAATACGTCACATATCAGACCTTGAATGCTGTGATGATTTATTGTCCCTTACATTTAATTTGTGATGGTATACCAGTCCTTCAGTCCTCTAAATTCAGTATTTTGCCAATACTGTGATGTGTCAATGAGATACCCCAAAGAGTAGAGATGTTGTTGTGTGTTTGGATCCAAAAAGCCAGATATGACCTGCTACTTCAAGCCTTTTTTGGAGGAATGTGCCACTCTTTTACAGAATGGCTTTGGTTGAGAGTATGGTTGTGGACTGTGCCTTCACCCTGGGGTGCAACACACAAGGGGGAAATGGAACGTCAAGAGTTTACACATGTTGAAATGAGAAACCGAATGACAGAGATCACCAAACCACTGTGGAGATAGGAGAAATAGCTGAGACTGAAGGCCAGACTATATTGGCCATAATGTGCTCATCTGCCATTTTGGGTTTATCTAAGTCTGATTTGATCAATGGAATGTGTGTTACTTGGAGTGTGCAGACAGATGGCCACTTTATGGTATGATTTCAAGAGCTATGTACAGCTATGGTACATAGGTACACAAACCCAGATACGGAGAAGAGCATATGAAATTCAATGTTCATTCTCTTCTGCATCTAAGCCTAAATGTAGCACACTGGGGTCCTTTGTGGGCCCACTCAGCCTTTATGTTTGAGGATTTCAACGGATAACGCCTGAAACAAGTGAAGAGTAGTAATGCTGTACCACAACAAATATGCAAATGAGTGGTGTTGTCCCATTATTTTCTCTAATAGCGAAACCATCCCTAACAAATCCAACTGCAGACGCTTATTAAGATCGTCCAGTTTTAGCCTGCGTTTGAGCTGGCCACATAGTTTTTTTTTTTACAGAAGCATTTTGCACAAACACAGTCCTTACAAAGTTATGTTCTGAATGTGACCAGTTTATTTTTGGATGCAATGTTCAGACATTCACAGAAGTAGCAAGAGCATAACACAATCATCCAAACTGGAAAATGTAGGCTACATTAGTCCTAGCGCTAACTGAGGAAAGATTTATGCAACACAAGCGGTCATATTTAGCTAACTCTCGGTTGACAGAAACCACAATATGAATTAGCTTATAGCAATTGCTATTTACAATTCATCGCACCATGGGTTGATAGAAATAATTTCAAAAGTAATCCGACGACGGGTAGTTTGTGCATGCAACCATGCTTTTTTGGTGTCAACTGAAAGATTTTTTTATACATTTTTTATTTCACCTTTATTTAACCAGGTAGGCCAGTTGAGAACAAGTTCTCATTTACAACTGTAACCTGGCCAAGATAAAGCAAAGCAGTGCGACAAAAACAACACAGAGTTACACATAAACAAACGTAAAATCAATAACACAATAGAAAAATCGATGTACATTATGTGCAAATGTAGAAGAGTAGGGAGGTATGCAATAAATAGGCCATAGAGGCGAAATAATTACAATTTACTAATACTACTGGAGTGATAGATGATGACGTGCAAGTAGAGATACTGGGGTGCAAAAGAACAAGAGGGTAAGTAATAATATGGGGATGAGGTAGTTGGGTGGGCTATTTACAGATTGGCTGTGTACAGGTACAGTGATCGGTAAGCTGCTCTGACAGCTGATGCTTAAAGTTAGAGAGGGAGATGTAAGACTCCAGCTTCAGTGATTTTTGCAATTCGTTCCAGTCATTGGCAGCAGAGAACTGGAAGGAAAGGCGGCCAAAGGAAGTGTTGGCTTTGGGGATGACCAACGCAATATACCTGCTGGAGTGCGTCCTACGGGTGGGTGTTGCTCTGGTGACCAGTGAGCTGAGATAAGGCGGGGATTTACATAGCGAAGACTTATAGATGACCTGGAGCCAGTGGGTTTGGCGACGGATATGTAGTGCGGGCCAGCCAACGAGAGCATACAGGTCGCAATGGTGGGTATTATATGGGGCTTTGGTGACAAAACGGATGGCACTGTGATCGACTACATCCAGTTTGCTGAGCAGAGTGTTGGGGGCTATTTTGTAAATGACATTGCCGAAGTCAAGGATTGGTAGGATAGTCAGTTTTACGAGGGTATGTTTGGCAGCATGATTGAAGGAGGCTTTGTTGCGAAATAGGAAGCTGATTCTGTCACGGGGAATGACGCTGGAGAGACGAAGCAGGTACGGGGAGTAAACATTTAATAAATAACTGACAAGACAGAAACAGCGTCAGCAAAAGAATACAGACAAAAACGAATAATGCAGCAGCAGGGAACAGAGCTGGGGAACAGACAAATATAGGGGAGGAAATTAACAGGTGATAAGTGAGTCCAGGTGAGTCCAATAACGCTGATGCGAGTGACGAGGGAGGGCAGGTATGAGCGATGATGGCAGGAGCGTGTGATGCAGGGTAATGTGGCGCCCTCAAGCGCCAGGGGAAGGGAAGAGCGGGAGCAGACGTGACAGTACCCCTCCCTCTTGGGACGCCACCCGGCGTCTCACCTGGGCGAACCGGCCGAGACTTGGGCGCTGGGCAAGCTGGTTTGGACGTGAAAGCCCGACGAACCAGCAGGAGCGTGGGAGCCTGGCGAGCCGGCTGAGGCATGGGAGCCTGACGATCCGGCTGAGGCAAGACGTCTGTCGATCCCGCTGCAGAGAGGGAGCCCGATGATCCGGTGGAGAGTGACGTGGGATGGGAAGCCGCCGAGCCAACCGAGGCAAGGAAACCTCTCGAGCCAGCCAGGGCGTGGAAGCCCGACGGGCTGGCTTAGGCACCCCCGGTTCCATCGGCGGCGGACTCCACCCCAACGTCACCAACAAAACAAAAGACAAACAAAAATAAACTCCTGGACTGGCTGGGCGAACAGGAACTGAAGATCCTGCTTAGGCCCGATGTGGGATGGGCGCCATCCGAGCCAACCGGGGAAAGGAAACCTCTCGAGCCAGCTAGGGCGTGGAAGCCCGACGAGCTGGCTAGGCACCCCCGGTTCCATCGGTGGCGACCCAGAGCCAATGCCACCATACCAACCGGAAGGCCAGTACTCCCCGATGCTTCGTATGTTGGCTGCTGCATTCTGTCACGGGGAATGACGCTGGAGAGACAAAGCAGGTACGGGGAGTAAACATTTAATAAATAACTGACAAGACAGAAACAGCGTCAGCAAAAGAATACAGACAAAAACGAATAATGCAGCAGCGGGGAACAGAGCTGGGGAACAGACAAATATAGGGGAGGAAATAAACAGGTGATAAGTGAGTCCAGGTGAGTCCAATAACGCTGATGCGAGTGACGAGGGAGGGCAGGTGTGAGCGATGATGGCAGGAGCGTGTGATGCAGGGTAATCTGGCGCCCTCAAGCGCCAGGGGAAGGGAAGAGCGGGAGCAGACGTGACAGATTCTAGATGTAATTTTGGATTGGAGATGCTTAATGTGAGTCTGGAAGGAGACAGTCTAACCAGACACCTAGGTATTTGTAGTTGTCCACATAGTTTAGGTCAGAACCGTCCAGAGTAGTGATTCTAGTCGGGCGGGAGGGTGTGGGCAGCAATTGGTTGAAGAGCATGCACTTAGTTTTACTAGCATTTAAAAGCAGTTGGAGGCCACGGAAGGAGTGTTGTATGGCATTGAAGCTCGTTTGGAGGTTTGTTAGCACAGTGTCAAATGAAGGGCCAGATGTACAGTTGAAGTCGCAACTTTACGTACACTTAGGTTGGAGTCATTAAAAATCATTTTCAACCACTCCACAAATGTAGTTTTGCCAAGTCGGTTAGGACATCTACTTTGTGCATGACAGAAGTATTTTTTCCAACAATTGTTTACAGACAGATTATTTCACCTATAACTCACTGTATCACAATTCCAGTTGGTCAGAAGTTTACATGCACTAAGTTGACTGTGCCTTTAAACAGCTTGGAAAATTCCAGAAAATGATGTCATGGCTTAGAAGCTTCTGATAGGCTAATTTACATCATTTGAGTCAATTGGAGGTGTACCTGTGGATGTATTTCAAGGCCTACCTTCAAACTCAGTGCCTCTTTGCTTGACATCATGGGAAAATCAAAAGAAATCAGCCAAGACCTCAGAAAAAAATTGTAGACCTCCACAAGTCTGGTTCAATTTCCAAACTCCTGAAGGTACTATGTGCATCTCTCCTAGATGAACGTACTTTGGTGCGAAAAGTGCAAATCAATCCCAGAACAACAGCAAAGGACCATGTGAAGATGCTAGAGGAAGCAGGTACAAAAGTATCCTATATCGACATAACCTGAAAGGCACTGCTCCAAAACCGCCATAAAAAAGCCAGACTACAGTTTGCAACTGCACTTGGAGACAAAGATCGTACTTTTTGGAGAAATGTCCTCTGGTCTGATGAAACAAAAATAGAACTGTTTGGCCATAATGACCATTGTTATGTTTGTAGGAAAAAGGGGGAGGCTTGCAAGCCGAAGAACAAAATATATAGATGACTTCATGAGGAAGGAAAATTATGTGGATATATTGAAGCAACATCTCAAGACATCAGTCAGGAAGTTAAAGCTTGGTCGCAAATGGGTCTTCCAAATGGACAATGACCCCAAGCATACTTCCAAAGTTGTGGCAAAATGGCTTAAGGACAACAAAGTCAAGGTATTCGAGTGGCCATCACAAAGCCCTGACTTCAATCCTATAGAAAATGTGTGGGCAGAACTGAAAAAGCATGTGCGAGCAAGGAGGCCTACAAACCTGACTCAGTTACACCAGCTCTGTCAGGAGGAATGGGCCAGGTATATCCTGGTTCCATTTATCATCCCTGAGATGATTCTACAACTTGATTGAAGTCCACCTGTGATAAATTCAATTGACTGGACATGATTTGGAAAGGCACACACCTGTCTATATAAGGTCCCACAGTTGACAATGCATGTCAGAGCAAAAACCAAGTCATGAGGTCGAAGGAATTGTCCGTATAGCTTTGAGACAGGATTGTGTTGAGGCACAGATCTGGGGAAGGATCCCAAAAAAGTTCTGCTCCCCAAGAACACAGTGGCCTCGATCATTCTTAAATGGAAGAAGTTTGGAACCAGCAAGACTCTTCCTAGAGCTGGCCACTAGGCCAAACTGAGCAATCAGGGGAGAAGGGCCTTGTTCAGGGTGGTGACCAAGAACCCGATGGTCACTCTGACATAGCTCCAGAGTTCCTCTGTGGAGATGGGAGAACCCTCCAGAAAGACAACCATCTCTGCAGCACTCCACCAATCAGGCCTTTATGGTAGAGTGGCCAGACGGAAGCCACTCCTCAGTAAAAGGCACATGACAGTCCGCTTGGAGTTTTCTAAAAGGCACCTAAAGACTCTCAGACCACGAGAAAAAAGATTCTCTGGTCTGATGAAACCAAAATGTAACTCTTTGGACTGAATGTAAAGCATCACTTTGGAAGAAACCTGGCACCATCCCTACGGTGAAGCATGGTGGTGGCAGCATCATGCTGTGGGGTTGTTTTTCCAGTGGCAGGGACTTGGAGACTAGTCAGGATCGAGGGAAGATGAACGGAGCAAATTACAGAGCGATCCTTGATGAAATCCTGCTCCAGAGAGCTCAGGACCTCAGGCTGCGGCGAAGGTTCACCTTCCAACAGGACAACAACCCTAAGGACACAGCCAAGACAATGCAGAAGTGGCTTCTCTGAATGTCCTTGAGTGGCCCTACCTGAGCCCGGACTTGAACCCAATATAACATCTCTGGAGAGACCTGAAAATAGCGGTGCAGCAACGCTCCCCATCCAACCTGACAGAGCATGAGAGGATCTGCATAGAAGAATGGGAGAAACTCCCCAAATACAGGTGTGCTAAGCTTGTAGCGTCATACCCAAGAAGACTCAAGGCTGTAATCGCTGCCAAAGGTGTATGGTGGCAAAATTGCAAGATTATGTTATAATACTTTTATTGTATCAAATAGAGTATTTTGTTAACTATTGTGTGTGTGTTCTAATGAGCAGATAACACTGACAGGAGATTTACGATGTCCTGGGGTGATAAAACCTAAAGAGCATTCCAGAGCATGAGTTAATGTTTCTGTTCTATACCGTACCAGGGAGAGATGGTTCCAGTTTGGAGTCGGAGGGCCAGACACTGGTCTCTAAACAATGAAAACTGTTGACACAGCAGATACTGTATCCTATGTATTATAGGTATCTTTTACACAAATCTTAACCTTGTGACCCATTCTATATATCTGTTGTTCGTCATGTAGGTTAAAAGGGGTGTATCTTGGCTATAAAATATCTTTGTACTTTTTTCTCGGCGCTCTCAACGAATCATTTGACCGTGAATCGTCGACCAGCCATCATTATCGTAGAGCACTCAATCGATTCACTTTATATGTGTGCGTTGTATTGACCTGCTCCCTTATTAATAAGTGATTCAAGATTTAGTTTAAGTATAACTCTGACTTGTTGATAAGTTTGTCTCTCCTCATTTGATAGTAAAGAAATTAACCTCAACAGGTGCTTCAACAAAGTACTCAGTAAAGGGTCTGCATACATATGCATATGTGATTTAGAAAATAAAACTTGTTAGATTGACAAATTGAAATATAGACTGTAAATAATTAGTAGGCAGCCTCTCTTGGTTTGAGGGCAACTGGGTTAACTGTCCTGTTGCGTAGAAATCACATTTTGGAGTCCATTCGGACATCACGTGTATAAAAAAACTGTTTGTAACTCACGTGTGAAATGGTTAATAGCTGCATATAGAGAGAAAGCATGTCAACCTATAGGCTGGAGATTTTCCATCAATCTTGTTTTTTAGTCTATGACTAGGCTTAATCTGTGTCCAGGGAAACCTCCACATAATGTTTAATGTGAAATTAAATAATACATGAATCCTAATCAGCCCATCCAATGTGAGTACATCTGTTTTTGAAGTACTGTAAATTAATACATCTACAGTACTCTAGCAATATTCAAGCTGTTAATGCTGAAAAGCTTTGTTTGTCATGGTTCCACCTGTCACCAGAGGGCGGCAAAGACCGCCCTAGAGACATTAACGACACTTAGGTGTGCCCTATTTACTCTTTATGATTTCCCTGTTAAAAGAGGTGTGTTTTCTGTTGTACTTTGCCGAAGCTTGAGTTGTGTGTTTGTCTCCTGAGTGAGATTTCGAGACAGTGTTTGTTATTTTCCCAGTGTTAATGTGATCCTTCCGTTACCGTTTCTTAGTAAAGTATTATGTTAATCCTTAACCGCTGATTCCTCGTCTGGTCTCTTCTCTGCACCTGGGTTCAACCTCACCATGTCAAATTGTTAGCTTTTGAATTTCCTGTATTTTTCGGCTTCAGACAAAAGCTAATATTTGCAAAAAAGATAGTCCATCAATTTCAGTTGATCAACAAAGTAAGAGACCAGACCTCGGTCAAATATGTATGTCGAATAAGTATTGAGTTTCCACTTTTGAGACTATTCCATTGGTTCAAGCACAGCTAATGTTTTTGACACAGGTCTGTAAGATACATGTTATGAAAATGTTTTGTATAAAATAAAGTTTTACTATGCAGCATTTCGAATTGACAACCTGTTTACCTCAGCCAGTCGAAATAAACAACTAAATTCAGATTTACAAATCCTAGAAACAAAACGTCCATACCATCTGCTAACCCACTCTAGCTGTGAAGGAGAATAGGCAGACAGATAGTGTCAGACGCAAGACGGAGCCGTCTAGGCGGCTGGCGCACATTAGAAGTTTCCACATAAAACAAACACTAAATAAAAGACTCCATTGGGACAATGTGTAGAAGTGCTAGTAGCTAACGTGAATCATTTAGCAAGCCGTGTTCTCCCACTCTACTGCTGTCCCACCACATCATATCTGCCACAGGAAGAATAAATATATTAACCCCCATGCAGGAACAGTGAGTACTGCAGACAAACACAATGGCAGACACACACATGCGCGCAGACACAGGGGCAGGCAAGCAAAGCAAAACACACACACACACAGAACCTTCTCCGAACACACACTGCACCCACCCACCAATACATACATAGTCCTTTTAAATCAATTGTATGTATTTGTGTGGGCATAATGGCTCCTCCACCGTTGTCCCCATGCTATCTCTGCTCAGACACATGCTACTGTTGAGAAAACCCCTAATGCGTACCACATCATCACATTTAACCAACAGCGCTTTCCTAGCTCAGCTAGCTGCTGCAGCAATCCCACTTTTTATTGCATTTTCATATTGAAAACGCTGAACCCTCCCCAAATGGAGGAAAAGCATATTAACAGACAGACAATGGCTGGGAAAGGTGTTGTCATGCATTGTTTGAGACTGACTTGGAAATCTACTTTCCCAATAGTAGTCCACAGAGAGGCCATAATGTGATGGAAATAAGTGTGACGGACTCGCTCTCCACTGAACGCCTTCTCTGACCTTCCCTGTCATTTTGGAAGGCAGAGCGGGTGGCGATGTCCGTTCCTGTTGCTCTCTGTTGTTGTGCCTCAGAAAACGCTTTTAATCATTTCAGAATGTACACTGTCAGAAAACCCCTGAACTACCGCCCATTTGATGGGACAAATAACAACCTTCAAGAAATCCACTTGTCAGATTACACTTACCTCAGTGGCTGCACAGATGGACATACTGACTGACAGACAAACAGACGTAAAGACAGATGAGCATAGATGTAAACAGACAGATAAAGAGACAGACTATTTACATTATCCCTTATATATATGTTATGCACGATTTTCGTTAATGTGACATCCATAGTGGTGGTGACGCAACACCATGGATAAAACAGTAATCCCACTGGTTATAAAAATGATCCTGGGAGGCATGTTAAACACCTATGGGCTCAGTGACCGCGGAGAGGATATGACACGATGACCAGTATCCCACAGTGCAGTCTGGGAGATGTACCCACAGAGCCCACCGGCAGTGGCGGGTGGAGTGTGGCTTCAGACACCTGGTCCACCTAGAGAGCCCTTAGGGCCTGCCACTGGACCACTTCCCCCCAGCTCACTTCACCCAATCGTAGTGGAGGACTACAAAACCCCAAGCAGGAAACAAGTGCACCACTTCCTGGCCGTCGTCAGGGACGTTCACGCCAGAAGGGAGGTATGTATGTGCTTATTTGGAACCACTTTAGCGGAAAGTTACCTACATATAGACGTTATAACACATTCATGTTATCATGCATATTGGATTCATAAGCAGTGCATAAACATACTTTTTCTTTCAACCTCAATACATTACAAACAGCATAAACCTGCAGTTGTGGACATAGGCATTTCATAAATAATATCTCATCTGCCTCTTATGAATGTGGTATGTTTGGGTTATGAATGTGTTATGTGTTATAAAACCTTATGCAGTTGGTAAGTACCCTCCATGTAAAGTGGTACCACTATGTATAGGTACTCTTCCCATAAACAAATCAATAAATATCATAATAAAATGACATTTACCCCCAATAGTTGACACAACTGATTATATCTCAGACATGTCCACGCACGCACGCACACACACACACACACACACACACACACACACACACACACACACACACACACACACACACACACACACACACACACACACACACACACACACACACACACACACACACACACACACACAAATAAAACTATAGTATCAAAAGTTTGGAAACTAATGAATAGTTATTACTTTTTTAATGATTAATTTTTTTTTGTAAAACCTTGCATCAATGTCAAATACATTCTATTATTTCACTTTTTGGTTGACAATACAGTTGGATATTTTCTGATGAATCTTCCAAATTATTCATTCATTTACACTTTGTACTAAACTTAACTATTAGTGTGAAAATGCAAAAGTGACCCAAGATCAGAATCTAGGGGCAACTTCACCCTACTCTGAATGAGCACTCTGACTGAACGCTCATCCTTCATGACCACTGATAGATAAAACACTGGATAGGTTTCTGCTATATTGCTTCCACCTGTCATGTCCTACAGTATCAGTGGTCATAGAGGAAAGTACACAAGGAATGGAAAGTTAAAACTACTGAGACACAGCCACTGTACAGCTACAGTATGAAAGCAAGGTTTAGTAGGGAGATGAGAGCAGCTCTAGAACGTCCAGATGTGCTTGTCATCTCACAACAGAAACATGGGCCCTATAGAGGATGGATGGACAGAGAATGGACGACAGAGAAGAGAGAGGGCATGGCACAGTGAGGGGCCCCCGGAGGCCCCAGATCGGGGGCACCCCTGAATCCTCTTTGTCAGAATGAGGGTGGAGGGGGGCTCCCACCTGCTACATATGTGAAGTCCACAGAGAATGCTAGACTGATAGAAAGTACTACAAAACTTTGTCCGTATAAAAAAAAAAAAAAAAAATGTTTTTTTTTTTTTTTAATCTTGCCTTTAAACAATAGATATTAACTCAAAATGACGGACTGTAATGTGATTTTTGATACCGTACAGCATGTTTGTGGAGGCAATGTCAGTTCTTTACGTCGCCCGAACTTTGTCACGATAAACGCATTACAGAAGATAAACAACGAGTATTAAAGAGGTCAAGCCAAATCAATGATTACAAATGAAATAAATACATATTTTATCATCTCTATTTTCTTCATACAGTTCTTATTATGAGCTCCTTTTTTATCAACTGGACGGACACACACACACACACACACACACACACACACACACACACACACACACACACACACACACACACACACACACACACACACAGATTTGACAAAAGTGCCTCAACAGACATGCATTTTGAGTTCTCCTCTTCGAGTCCCTATCAAGATCCATCTCAAAGATCCATCATACTCACAATCCTTCAACTTGTCCCCTGCAAAAGTCCCTCTCGAAAAATGTTGGCCACCGTGAGGTGACACATCATCTCCAGTCATGTCCACACATCTACATTTCCACAGGAAACATGTCTACCATACTACCAAAGCTGGGGGCCAATGCAATATAGTTTCAGGTTACGTTAACATTACATTAACATTCATTCAATCCCTCCAGATCTTCTGGCTGTGTTTTGACCTTTTTAGGGCTATTTTGACCTTCAACCCCATCACGCCATGGTCTCCTTGCCTGGTAGTCTCCTGTCGTTAAATGTGTGCATGTTGATGACCTCCTCGGTCTTGACGATGACTGGTGGCTGTGGCTTCTGCTTGAGCCGCCGCTGGCACTTCAGGGAGCCACGTAGCTCTTCCAGCATGGCACTGCAGAAAGAGCGCTGAAGAGGGGAAGGAGGGGAGAGGGAGGTTGAGAGCAAAATACGGACAGAACTGGCAACATTAACTGACAGATATAGTCAGTATTCAGTATGTGGTCCATGCAAGAACAACGCTAGAGTTGTCAATACCATGCTCTACTAAATATAGTCTGAAACATTCTCTATGAAATGGGTTTTTAAATGATGTGTCATTTAATGTAGTGAACTTTGAAAATATTGATGTATGTCCATTTTAAAGTGGTTCAAATGCATTAAATTACTACTCTTCCTGGAGTACAGCAAAATTAAGTCTGTTTATACAATTTTAAAAACATTACAATACAGTATGATAAACTAAAGAAAATTACATTTTCATCAAGTTATTTACATTTCTATGTTCACTTTTTGAAAATACTTCATATTAATGGACCAAAATACCAACAAATCTCCAAAATGATAGGTAGATGCAAAAAGGTAGATGCCTTTGGTGCCTGGCATTAAAACAAAATTCAAATTCTTGTAGTGTTTTCAGTAATTAATTACTTTTTTTTGCCATGTAGCGGTGTAGCTAACTACTGGAACAACACACTACTTTTTGTGTGTGAAAAAATAACAGAAAATATGGGTGAAATAGGCATTCTGAATTGAAACAGTTTTTGTGTTTAATAGGCTAAATTACACATTCTGTTAACATATGACTCCAGAACCAGAGTGATATGTTCTTTCAATGTGTGGTCTATGACATTTCAGTTTTAGATAAGAGTGCTTTAGTGTAGCTTAACTTCTTCCAGTGTGAAGTAATTTGTTATCTGAGTAGCTTTCCCAACACTAATACATGGTTTGGGATGCATCTACATCAGGGCTCTCCAACCCTGTTTCTGGAGAGCTCCAACCCCAGTTGGAAATAACCTTTATTTATCACATCACAGACAAACTGAAATGGTCCACCCACACAGACAGTGTGGTGAAGAAGGCGCAACAGCGCCTCTTCAACATCAGGAGGCTGAAGAAATGTGGCTTGTCACCTAAAACCTTTACAAACGTTTACAGATGCACAATTGAGAGCCTCCTGTCGGGCTGTAATACCGCCTGGTACGGCAACTGCACCGCCCTCAACCACAAGGCTCTTCAGAGGGTGGTGCGGTCTGCACAACTCATCACTGGGGGCAAACTACCTTCCCTCCAGGACACCTACAGCACCCAATGTCACAGGAAGGCCAAAAAAGATCATCAAGGACAACAACCACCCGAGCCACTGCCTGTTCACCCCGCTACCATCTAGAAGGTGAGGTCAGTACAGGTGCATCAAAGCTGGGACCAAGAGACTGAAAAAACAGCTTCTATCTCAAGGCCATCAGACTGTTAAACTGCCATCACTAACAGAGAGAGGCTGCTGCCTATATACAGACTAAAATCACTTGGCCACTTTAATCAATGGATCACTAGTCACTTTTAATAATGCCACTTTAATAATGTTTACACATCTTACATTATTCATCTCAAATGTATATACTGTATTTTATATCATCTTTTGCATCTTGCCTATGCTGCTCAGTCATCGCTCATCCATATATTTATATGTGCATATTCTTATTTCATCCCTTTAGATTTGTGTGTATTAGGTAGTTGTTAGCAGTGGAATTGTTAGATTACTTGTTAGATATTACTGCACTGTCGGAACTAGAAGCACAAGAATTTCGCTACACTCGCATTAACATCTGCTAACCATGTGCATGTAACCAATAACATTTTATTTGAACTAGGCAAGTCAGAAGAACAAAAAACAAATTCTTATTTAGAATAACGGCCTACTCCGGCCAAACCCGGATGACGCTGGGGCAATTGTGCTCCCAATCACGGCCGGATGTGATACAGCCTGGATTTGAACCAGGGACTGTAGTGACACCTCTTGCACTGAGATTTAGACCGCTGTGCCACTCGGGAGCCCTGAGCACTTATTAACCAGCTAATTATCAGAATCAGGTACTAGATTAGGGTTGGAGCAAAACACCTACAGGACAGTAGCTCTCCAGGAACAGGGTTGGAGAGCCCTGATCTACATAGTGTTTCAGCAGACTTTATAAATATTTGACAAAGTCTCTTTAAGGCTACATAAACCTCACCTTCTCGAGCTCTGCGTTCTGTTTAGACTTGTACAGGACCTCCCCAACGGCCACGATCAAAGACAGCACCAGCCCTGCGGCCAGCACGATGAAGATACCCCCCGATGTTCTGCACCCCCAGAGCGCTGGCCTCCTTATTCTTCTCATCCTCCGGACAGCCGTTCCCCCTCCACCACTTCTCCTTCATCATGTGCAACTTCCCTTCTTCCTGCAGTTGCAGGATCGCTATGGTGATCTTGTCCCGGTACGGAGACCCTGCGGGGGACAAAAAGGGCAGAAAATCAGATGATCAAAAACTATATATGCTGAACAAAAAAATATAAACTCAACATGTAAAGTGTTGGTCCCATGTTTCATGAGCTGAAATAAAAGATGGTCCATATGCACAAAAATCTTATTTCTCATCCCTGTTAGTGAGCATTTATCCTTTGCCAAGATAATCCACCCATCTGACAGGTGTGGCATATCAAGAAGCTGATTAAACAGCATGATCATCACATAGGTGCACTTTGTGCTTGGGACAGTAAAAGGCCACTCTAAAATGTGTAGTTTTGACACACAACACAATGCCACAGTTTTTAAGGAGCGTGCAATTGGCATTATGACTGCAGGAATGTCCACTAGAGCTGTTGCCAGAGAATTGAATGTACATTTTTCTACCATAAACCACCTACAACGTCGTTCTAGAGAATTTGGCAGTACGTCCCACCAGCCTCACAACCGCAGACCACGTGTAACCACGCCAGCCCAGAACCTCAATATTTTGGCTTCTTCACCAGTGGGATCGCCCGAAGCCAGCCACCCGGATAGATGATGAAACTAAGGAGTATTTCTGTCTGTAATAAAGCCCTTTAGTGGCTAAAACTCATTCTGATTGGCTGGGCCTGAATCCCCAGTGGGCGGACCTGGCTCACAAGTGGGTGGGCCCATGCCCTCCCAGGCCAACCCATGACTGTGCCCCTGCCCAGTCGTGAAATCCATAGATTAGGGCCTAATGAATTTATTTCAATTGATTGATTTCCATATATGAACTTCAACTCAGTAAAATCTTTCAAATTGTTGCATGTTGCATTTATATTTTTGTTCAGTATAAATAAAACGTCATAGAGTGAATGAATTTGTTATGAAGTTAATTAATTCAAAGACTATGCATTATTCATGCTATCTATCATATAGCATGCTATGGCCCGGCACAGAGAGCTTGCAGGGACAAAAAGGACAGAAGATCAGAAAATGTAGAAAGAAATATGTTGGTTTTTTTTTGCATCAGATTGGCTTATTAAGTGAATGAATGTATGTTGACAAATTTCCCCTTTGGGGATCAATAAAGTATTAATCTTATCTTATTTGATTTTATCTTAATTCTAAGGTGTTGTTCAATGGCAATTTTTTTGCATGCAATGGTGCACAGCAAATTTGCGATTATAATTTTAATACCCCACAGTGGTAAATTGATCACTTTCTTAGAAATTATGTGACCATCTCAGGTAGTGTTAAACTAACACTTTTTAAAGTGTTGATAAACGAACACCCCCAAGAGTGTTGGGTCCCTAACACCGTGGGTGTTGCAAATTCTGACTTACAGTAAATTAAAACTTTATTAGAGCTGATGCTATCACACTTTCTCAGTGTAAGGGAATTAAAACCTGTGGTGTTACAGTAACAACATTTTGTGTGTTGTTTTAACACTGTTGCGTGTAAAGTCTTATTTGTATATTTATTTCCCAGGGTGCCTTTTCAGTACCACCCATAACTAGTAACAGAGACATGATTGTTGCATTCGATGGCTTTCAGTCCTGTAGCCTTCACCAAGTGAGTGCCTAAGTGAATTATTTTATCATATATTTTTTTTATGACAATACATTACTGTTCTTGACAATACCATACCCGGACAGCCTATAGTCTTACCCTAACACAGTGGTCTGAAACTCCTGGTTTGCAGGCCACATCAGCAAGTCACATTATGCTGACTTGCAAAGTGTGATATCATTCCTATTGGAATCCAGCCAGAATTTCCAACAATTAGAACTTTTATTTATCTGCAGTCAGAATGACTGCTACGGTAGGGAAGAATGATAAATGAGACTACCTAGTGGTGCAGCGGTCTAAGGCACTGCATCTGAGAGCAAGAGGTGTCACTACAGTCCCTGGTTCGTATCCAGGCTCTATCACATCCGGCCGTGATTGGGAGTCCCATATGGTGGCGCACAATTGGCCCAGCGTCATCTAGGTTTGGCTGAGGTAGGCCATAATTGTAAATAAGATTTTTTTCTTAACTGACTTGCCTAGTTAAATAAAGGTTAAACAAAAAATATTTAAAAAAATGTTTTAAATTAACTGGAACAACAATCTCAATAACGGGTGAAATAAGTTCAGCCATTTACAGATTGGATTAGTTTAGAGAAATGTATTTATTTATCTTTGTGTAGTATAAGATCATTTAATCAATTAATGCATGCAGAAACAAACTTCTTCAGGCTAGGGTCTATTTTTCTGAATTTCCGCCTGACTGAGGTGCCCAAAGTAAACTGCCTGTTACTCAGGCCCAGAAGCAAGGATATGCATATAATTGGTACAATTGGTTAGAAAACACTTTAAAATGTGTAGAAATTATGAGACTATAACACAATTGATATGGTAGGAGAAAATCCAAAGAAAAACCATCCGGAAACTCTTCTCTTTTTAGATCCCATGCTCTTACAATGGAAAGCTATGGAAAAAATGCAATTCCAGCTCCCAGATTGTAATTCCTATGTCTTCCACTAGATGTCAACAGTCTTTGTCAAAGGTTTCAAGCTTGTTTCTTCCCAAACGAGTTTTGATACAGGAACCCACAGTTGGAAATCAGTCTGTGCACGCGCCTGCTAATTTTGCTTTTCTATAGAACATACTTCTTTCCGTATGAGATATTATAGTTTAATTACATTTTAGGGTACCTGAGGATTAAATATCACAAGTCAAAACACTTTTCTAACAAAGTTTAGCGGTAGCTTTTTGGACTTCTTTCTCTGCATGTTGAACGAGTAGATTACTCAAATCGATGGCGCCAACTAGACTTTTTGGGATATAAAGAAGGATTTTATCTAACAAAACGACCATGCATGTTGTAGCTAGGACCCTTTGGATTGCAAATCAGAGGAAGATTTTCAAAAAGTAAGTGAATATTTAACTTCTTAATATATTCAAAATGCCTGCCACTCAGGCTCAGAAAATAGGATATGCACATAATTAGTACTATTGGATAGGAAACACTCTGAGGTTTCTAAAAGTGTTAACATAATGTCTGTGAGTATAACAGAACTCATTTAGCAGGTGAAAACCCAAGAAAAATCTATCCAGAAGTCAGTTTCTGGTGACCTATTGCTCTGTTTGACACACTCCCCATTGAATCCATTTTTAACCAGGACTGAGACTGCAGTACCTATGGCTTCCACTAGATGTCAACAGTCTATATACAAAGACTCAGAGAGATTGGAGTAAACAGAACGAATAGGTACAGGAAATGGTCAAGGTAGCTCAGATGTCAACAAGTTTTCTCGGGCGTGAGTCTGGCTGCGCGCCCCACTTGATTTTATTTATATAAGGTATAGGTGACCATCCGAGTGAAATATTATCGCTAATATTCATAAAAGGATAGCTAAGGATGCATTTGAACTGGTATTTGATTTGTTTAGGAAAAGTTTATAGGTATATTTGAACGCGTTCTCTTCACGTTTCAATGGGCGATTCGACGTTGGATTTTCTGAACATAACGCGCCCAACCAAACGGAGATTTATGGATATAATAAATGACTTTTTCTAACAAAAGAACCATTGATGTCTTCGTTGGACACTTGGGAAGCCCTCAGCAGAAGTTCTTCAAAAGGTAAGGGATTTGTTTTCGCTGTGAAATGTGTTTTGTGTGAACCGCGATGGTTTATGAATTTATGCTAATGCTGAAATATTAGAGGTGCTACCCTCAAACAATCAAATGTTGTGCTTTCGCCGTAAAGCCTTTTTGAAATCTGACAACGCTGTGATATTGCCAAGAAGCAGAGCTTTTGAGGACTATGCATCACGTGTATATTGATGAATGTTTAATAATTGAACTTTTGGATTTTGAATTTGGCACCTTGCATTTCACCGGGTAGTGTTGTAAGTAGTTAATCGCTATTTGTGACTTCATGAAGCTTGTGCTGGTTGAAAAATATTTTGTTGTGGGGCGCCGTCCTCAAACAATCGCATGGTATGCTTTCGCTGTAAAGCCTATTGTAAATCTGACAATGCAGTTAGATTAACAAGAATTTAAGCTTTTAACCGATATAAGATACTTGTATGTTCATAAATGTTTAATATCCATAGTTTTTATGATTATTTATTTGAATTGCATGCCCTCCAATTTCACCAGAAGTTGTCGACAGGTGTCCCGCTAGCGGGACGCCTAGCCATAACAATATTATAAAAAGCAATCTGCAACAAAGCATGCTGGGAAATATGATATTGAGGCCCCTGCCATGTCTTTTTCACTCTGAGTTAACGGAAATTAACTCAATGCAGTCGAGTAACAACAACGCCATGTGGTGTTGATTCCACTGCGATTCAAATAACACTTCATTTATTCACCGCAGGTGGTGTCAATTTCAATCCCACTGGTGTTAACGCCACTAGAATCTTTTTACCTCAACACCAACATTTTTACACAGACACATTTGCTGTGTAGGTATGGGGATCAACTTGTGGACCTCTTTAGTTTATGAGCATAACCTGTCATGCTATTGTAGTGTCTTCATAGAAACACTCCCTTGTAAGTCTCCTTCCTCCTATTTATCACTAATCCTCACAGTATCTTGGAGACAGGCTACAGAATTAGCATCTCGTTCTCAAGCGGGCATTACAACACTACAAGGCGTTGGCGACACTGGGCTTTGTGTTCCCGTTGATTCTGATGAATAACCACTGTGTGTGTCATAAATGGTGTACGTAAACAGAAGAGCCCGGTAGGGGGTTCACAGTGTGTGTGTGTGTGTGTGTGTTTGTCCAAGTTATTACTCCGAGGTTACCGAGTAGGACTGCTGCCTCCCTCCCTCTCCCCTCCCTATTCCAGAGCACAACACTTCAATGGCCTAGGAAGCTACTACACACACACACACAAGTCTCCCTCTGACGCAGCCAATACTAGATTAATGCTTACTGGGGTTATTATTTATATTTCATTAATGAACACCAACTTGAAACCATGTTAGTGTTTTTATAATATGATTATTTAACTTCTTCAGGCTAGGGTCCTTCCTTTCTCAATTTGTTGGTGCTGAGTGGTTTGTGTGTGTGATTGTGTTTGTTTGCGTGTGTGAATGCATACGTGTGTGTGTGTATGTGTGGGCATGCATCTGTGTATGTGTAATGCTTGTAAGAAGCCCCCAGGTAAAAAAGGCACCACAGAGGCAGTTTACTATTGGGTCCTATGCTTCCCTCTACACCCCCCTCCTTCCATCTCCATCTTTCTTCATTTCATCTATCACTATCCGTCATATTTTCATCTACTCTGCTCGAAAGCCTTTCTGATCTCTGACTGTTATAGAGACCTTGATTGGATGATTGGTTCAACAAGCTCTCACAGTCTCACTGCAGAATTAGATGTGTTTTTGTTGCTCCTGTTGCCGTGTATCATTCTATTTCTCCAAACATCACATTTCGAAGTTAAAGGTTAAGTTGAGGCACTCATTCTGAATGGTTAAGGTAAGGGTTAAAACATTTATTTAAAAAAAACAGCATCCCTGACTGAAATCAAACACACAGCCTTCTGATCCTGAGTCATGGGATTGCACCATCCACCAACCCGTCACGTGGTGAACTTGAGCACAAGGATCCAACCAGTTTTCTAAGTCTCCTGATTATTCTGTTTTCTAGTCCTTCCAGGTTTTGACCCTTCTCCCTGCCCTGACCCTGCCTGCCGTTCTGTACCTTGCCCCACCTCACTGGATTATTGACCCCTGCCTGCCCAGACCCTGCCTGCCGTTCTGGACCATTTGCACCTTCTCTGGATTACTGACCCCTGCCTGCTTTTGACCTGTCGTTTGCCTGCCCATGTTAGAAATAAACGTTTGTTTCTTCGACACTGTCTGCATCTGGGTCATACCTGAAATGTGATAGTACGAATTGGCCATGACTGACCGAGCAGACTTGGACCAGCTCCGCAACACCCTCTCCTCCCAAGGAACCACCATTGGAAGTCACAAGGAGTTGTTTTGTGGTCTTATGGAAGGTTTCCAGACCTTGGCCAAACGCCACGACCAAGCATTGAACACATTGCTGGAGCAATTCCGTGGGTTGTCTACAATGCAGCCTACCACGACGGTAACTTCCCAGCCCCTCAGTAACCTGGATGTTAGCAGCGCCTTCACCCCGGTCTCCCTGGACAGAGGAACTCTGCCTAGTAGGCCAGCATCCCGGAGTCACCTCTTCATTGTTGATGTTGAGAATGGTGTTTTGCAGTTACTATTTAATGAAGCTGCAACTTGAGGACTTGTGAGGCGTCTGTTTCTCAAACTAGACACTCTAATGCACTTGTCCTCTTGCTCAGTTGTGCACCGGGGCCTCCAACTCCTCTTTCTATTCTGGTTAAAGGGTCTTATGGAAGGATTCCAGACCTTGGCGGAATGACAGGACCATACCCCAACACATTGCTGGAGTAATTCCATGGATTTTCTATGAGACAGCCCGCCACGACACTAACCACCCAGACTGTCAATTACCCCACTACCAGCGACATTTCTCCCCAATCTTCCCCGGATTCCCAAGAATCCTGCTTACCTCCTCTGGAGCGCTACGCTGGAGATCCCATATCCAGCCGGGCGTTTCTCTCCCAGTGTTCACTCATCTTTGAGCTGCAGCCCTCTTCATTTCCCTCTGATCGCTTGAGGATAGCGTATGTGATAACGCTGATGTCCGGGAGGGCTCTTGCCTGGGCTATGGCGGTATGGGAGCAACAATCCACCGTTTGCCTCAGACTGGAGGAGTTTGTGACGGAGGTACGTAAAGTGTTTGATTCCCAGTTGTCCGGGAGAGAGGCGGCTCGTAAGCTGCTCCAACTACGTCAGGATACCTGTAGTGTGGCAGACTATGCAGTGGATTTTCGCACATTGGTGGCTGAGAGTGGCTGGAACCAAGAAGCCCTGTTCGACACGTTCCTTCACGGATTATCGGAGGTGATTTAAAGACGAGCTCGCAGCCCGGGAGCTGCCCCTGGACCTCGACTCCCTCATAGCCTTGACATTCCGGATTGATGGGTGGCTAAGTGGACGTAGGAAGGAGAGGGAGTCTGTTCCCTGTCGTCGACGCTCGTAAATGCTTGTTGCTCTACATTAGACCAGCGTGACCGACAGCGTGAGCGGAAAGGTACGGAATGGTTAGAAACTCTGAAACTCTCTCTCTCTAGAAGAAGAAGACTACACAGGAACATTCAGTCTGCAGCTGTTTAAGTACTTTAGTCTAGTAATCTCGACCGAAGACGAGAAGACAAAGAACAATTTACTCTCACCACTATAGATACCTCTATTCTAACGAACAGAGCCCGCTGAACAATGCGGGGTAGACCTATGGAGAATCCATTCTCACAGACATTAAATTACTCCGCATAGATCGAGTGTTTTCAACAGAGACAGCAAAGACATTAACACGTAAAAATGTACATTGCAATTCTTTAGAATGAACGGCCGTTCATGTGCAAAGTATTCACATTTCCATGAGCATAGTTATCAGCTGTATGTACGATAGTGGAAGTCCTTTGTCTCTCCCTTTCCCTCTCTTTTGAATCCGCCATTTTGTGTAACAAGCCGTCATATTGGTTTAGTCCACTAGGGACCTTTCATTGCATGGTGTTAGTAACCAATAACTATACCATGTGTAAGCTATCCCGTTTGTGTGTTTATGTAATTCTGTGTGATTATGTAGTTAGTTAGTAAATAAACAATTAAGCCAATTTGTAGTTCGCTGATTCATCATTTATGCTAGGGTTCGTGCAGATATCCAAGGGTTTTGCGACATTCAGAATGAGACTTAAGGTAAATGAGAATTAATTAATTGACTGATGTAAGAGATATTTATATCTTTAGAGTTTAGTCGGGAGATAGTAACTCGTTAAATAACCTTTCCCGTGGTGCCCCAGATAACTCCTTAACTAATTGTTATATGACTCATTTAATAGTGTAATAATTGAATGTGGTGTGTAATTATTGTATAAAATAACAGTAAAACACATTGTTGATAGTCAAGACACCACAACCACCTCCAGGAATCGACGACAGGCGGACCGCCACCGGACCCCGGCTCCCCGTTATCATCTCGGACAGAGGGTATGGCTGTCCACTTGGGATCTGTCCTGCAAACTGTCCCCCCGTTTTATCGGGCCTTTCCCCATCTCCAAGATTCTTAGCTCCTCTGCTGTTCTTCTTCTGTTGCCCCGTACCCTCCGTATACATCCCACTTTTCATGTGTCTAGGATTAAACCTATGTCTCACAACCCTTTGTCTCCTGTTTCCCTAAACCCCTGAGCCCACTAGGTGAATAATCTGTTGATGTGCCCTTGAGCAAGAGCAGGGGACTTAACTGCTCATGTACGTCACTCTGGAGAAGAGCTTCTGCTAAACGACAACTGTAAATGTAGGTGGGGGGCCCACAACCAAATCTTGCTACGGTCCCCTAAAAGGCAAGAGGTGCCCCTGTGTGTAATTCATTTAGCTATTGAAATGCAAGCAACAGGTGATGAGACCAGCGACAGAAAGTATTACAATACAAAAACACAACATTTCCCTCAAGTCAACCATAACAAGATGATTGTAATACAGTCATCAGCACCATTCATATTTTTTACCTACTGGACCTTCTTAGCACAAACAAACAAGAACATTAAACAAATATGATTCACTTTATTTTAAATGATGATGTAATGGTGAATGAATCACATTGTTAAATGTGGTAGTTGCAAGCTGTCTGTGTTTACACCCCTCTCAGTTCAATCACCAAAGACAGCTAAAGTAGAGGGAGCGAGATTACAAGAGAAAAGGGTGTGGGGACTAGGTGGAGGTTCAGATCTGCTGGAGAGTTACCCTCCTGTAGCTTATCAACCAGTTAGTTATTAGAATCAGGTACACTAGATAAGGGTTGGACAAAACCTACGAGACAGTAACTTTCCAGGAGAGCCCTGTATCAGATCAAGCTGGATCTTGTGTTGAGTCTGTTGGTTCCATATCGATCTGGTCATCCTCAACGTGGTACTCCAGCCCTCGGGGGCATGATCGGTGTCACACCTTTTCCACTACCCCAGCTAACACACCTGATTAAACTAATTGCATTCCGAGGAATAGAGTCCTCTAGAGAATCACCTGAAAAACATAAATGGTGTCACAATTACTTTGTTTGTAAACTGTAACATCATTGAAACTTTTTAAAAACCAAGAAATGCTCTCATATCTAACCTACATGCTTGTGGTCGGCAAATAAAGCAAACATGTACACTTAACAAACATCCATTGAAGTATAGTCAATGTGTTCACAGAGTTGGATCCTGTCCACATACGGTAGCCTGGGAGAGGCGAGGTGAGGAATAGGGTTGAATGGCGGGAACCCTGTTAGAAACCGGTATATTATAATAAATTATTTATATGAACAGCATGACGTGAAATGGAACTGTTAAATTATATGGAATGTCTAAATGTGGATTCTCTAGGGCCTTCTCTCTGGTCACTGCATAATGAAGCATCAACGCTCAGGGTGGGGACCGACAGCCCACCTCAGTTTGTAGACCTATGATCTCATCCTTGTATTGTGAAAGGTAGACCTACATTTGCTGCAGCATAGCCTATGCTAATGTATTGTTGAAGTCAGAAGTTTACATACACCTTAGCCAAATACATTTAAACTCAGTTTTTCACAATTCCTGACATTTAATCCTAGTAAAGAATCCCTGTTTTAGGTCAGTTAGGATCACCCCTTTATTTTAAGAATGTGAAATGTAGGATTAATAGTAGAGAGAATTATTTATTTCAGCTTTTATTACTTTCATCACATTCCCAGTGGGTTAGAAGTTTACATACACTCAATTAGTATTTGGTAGCATTGCCTTTAAATT
This sequence comes from Brachymystax lenok tsinlingensis, assembly GCA_030435695.1. Classification (NCBI taxonomy): domain Eukaryota; kingdom Metazoa; phylum Chordata; class Actinopteri; order Salmoniformes; family Salmonidae; genus Brachymystax; species Brachymystax lenok. The sequence continues at coordinate 37,187,354 of CM059817.1, read as the reverse complement.
GTTTAACTTGGGTCAATAAGTTGTGGTCATTTTCCATTTGGAAAACCCATTTGCGACCAAGCTTTAACTTCCTGACTGATGTCTTGAGATGTTGCGTCAATATATCCACATCATTTTCCTCCTCATGATGCCATCTATTTTGTGAAGTGCACCAGTCCCTCCTGCAGCAAAGCACCCCCACAACATGATGCTGCCACCCCCGTGCTTCATGGTTGGGATGGTGTTCCTCGGCTTGCAAGCCTCCCCCTTTTTCCTCCAAACATAACATTATGGCCCAACAGTTCTACTTTTGTTTCATCAGACCAGAGGACATTTCTCCAAAAAGTACAATCGTTGTCCCCATGAGCAGTTGCAAACCATAGTCTGGCTTTTTTATGGCGGGTTTGAAGCAGTGGCTTCTTCCTTGCTTCTTCCTTCCTCAGGTTATGTCGATATAGGACTCGTTTTACTGTGGCTATAGATACTTTTGTACCCGTTTCCTCCAGCATCTTCACAAGGTCCTTTGCTGTTGTTCTGGGATTGATTTGCACTTTTCGCACCAAAGTACGTTCATCTCTAGGAGACAGAACGCGTCTCCTTCCTGAGCGGTATGACGGCTGCGTGGTCCCATGGTGTTTATACTTGCGTACTATTGTTTGTACAGATGAACGTGGTACCTTCAGGCGTTTGGAAATTTCTCCCAAAGATGAACCAGACTTTGGTCTACAATTGTTCTGAGGTCTTGGCTGATTTCTTTAGATTTTCCCATGATGTCAAGCAAAGAGGCACTGAGTTTGAAGGTAGGCCTTGAAATACATCCACAGGTACACCTCAAATGATGTCAATTAGCCTATCAGAAGCTTCTAAAGCCATGACATAATTTTCTGGAATTTTCCAAGCTTTATAAAGGCACAGTCAACGTAGTGTATGTAAACTTCTGACTCACTGGAATTGTGATAGATTATTTCACTTAGAATTCACTGTGTCTGTAAACAATTGTTGGAAAAATTACTTGTGTCAGGCACAAAGTAGATGTCCTAATAGACAAAACCATAGTTTGTTAACAAGAAATTTGTGGAGTGGTTGAAAAACTAGTTTTAATGACTCCAACCTAAGTGTATGTAAACTCCTATTCACTTTTCTGTTGCCCACTCCTGAAAGAGAGGTTTCATTAGACGCCATTGAACAACAAGGCAGGCCGGTCCAGTATATTACCCTCCAGCAGTCTCTAATAAGGGCCACATTGTTTGACCATACACTACTGTTGTACAGTCTGCTACATTAGCTTGTAACACTGTGCACTACATCAGACTAACTGATAATAACAAAGGGGATGAAGTCTACATCATCGCATATTACAGTACACTCCCATTAACTTCCAATAGCCCGCTGTGTGCATGTGTCAGCGGGCATGGCCGGTCTGTGGGTGTTCTTACACAAGCTCAGTTTGTCCACTCACATCCACACACACCCTCCTAGTAACAGTCTGAACGCAGGAGTAGCCTACCTCTCATTGTTGGTTATCCTCTTCCTCTCCTTCTCCTGTGATTGGTCAAAGATATACTCTATCTCCTCCATGTAGCCAGGGGTGTAGTGGGTCACCTCCTCCAGAACCTTCTCAAAGCGGGCTCGAACCTGGGGGTGTCACATTGGTGGGAGATGTACACATTATTACACACACACCCACGTACATAGATAAAGGCAGGTTTCCAGTAGAACATCATGTTATTACAATATTGAGAAAAGGGTAAATGTACAAAAGAATATACATTCTGTACTTACTTTCATTGGGGTTGTACTGTATTTTCAAATGTGTTGATAGATAAAAGGTGGATATCGACATCCTTGATCTAGAAAACTATTACAAAAAACTTGATATCAGATCTAGACTGCTAGGTACAAATTGCGCTTTCAAATACAACTATTAATTAGCTAGTTATTCAACTTATCAAGGACTTTTAAAAATAGGAAGTCAACTCGGCTGTTTACAGCTAACATTAGAAAACTAGCTAGGAATCGTAACTAAGACCTGAATGTCTCTCTGGTGGATAACGTTTACTAGCTAGGTCAAAGCAATGTATAATCATAAATAGCTAGCTAGCTGGCTAAATAACTGGCTAGTTAGCTAACGTCTTAACTTTTAGGACCTAGACGTGTTTGCTGACAGGAAAAAACTATTATTGGCTACTAGCAGGAGGAATGTAAAGCTAACTAGCAAGCCTGTAGCTAGTTGTTAACGGTGTGGCTTTGCCGAAGCAGAAAGTCGCCAGTCTGTAGCTAGCCAGGGCCGGTTTCCTGATAACGATGGAATTTAGACTTACGAGTGTTTTAACAATGCATCTTTCCTACAACGGCCGAAGATGTAACATGCATTTTCCAAAACACCAAGCAGAGAGAATGTTCGCTAAGTGCGTCATTGAGGCCTGTGTCCATTCTGATAGGAGCAAAAGAAAGGAAGCACTGCTCTCAGATCACCATTCTCCCTCTATCCTTAGTGGCAATCAGCAGTTGCTACATCCATTTTTGGACTTAGAAATTAATGATATGCACCCATTGATTCTTGTAGAATATAACTTAGAGATGCGGTAGCTGTTGTACCCTCTCAGAACCCAACATGTGTAAACAAACACTATATAGCCTCAAAATATGGTTAAAACTATAATTTTGTTATCATGAATAACTTGCATCCATAGCAAGGTTACATTTCTCCAGCCACATACCTCAGCTTTTTCCTGAATCAGGGGTGGGGTGACGGCTTTGTTATTGTTTCTACTGCTGATTGCTGCCTTAACATTAGAATTATTCCACAAAACTGATGACGGATCAGCTCCTAGACAGATATAACCTATGGTTACAAATATTGAGGCGACTTATTCCTATGCTTACCCTATAATAGTCCACTAAATCAAGATTTGGCACATCATTGCACACGTTACACATCATGAAATACACTCAGTGGCCAGTTTAAACTCAGCAAAAAAAGTAACGTCCTCTCACTGTCAACTGCATTTATTTTCAGCAAACTTAACATGTGTAAATGTTTGTAGGAACATAAGATTCAACAACTGACAGCTGCATTAAGTCCTGCATCTCCTCCTCATGGACTGCACCAGATTTGCCAGTTCTTGCTGTGAGATGTTACCCCACTCTTCCACCAAGGCACCTGCAAGTTCCCGGACATTTCTGGGGGGAATGGCCCTAGCCCTCACCCTCCGATCCAACAGGTTCCAGACGTGCTCAATGGGATTGAGATCCGGGCTCTTCGCTGGCCATGGCAGAACACTGACATTCCTGTCTTGCAGGAAATCACGCACAGAACGTGCAGTATGGCTGGTGGCATTGTCATGCTGGAGGGTCATGTCAGGATGAGTGTCGTGGAAGGGTACCACATGAGGGAGGATGTCTTCCCTGTAACGCACAGCCTTGAGATTGCCTGCAATGACTACAAGCTCAGTCCGATGATGCTGTGACACACCGCCCCAGACCATGAGTACAGGCCTCGGTGTAATGCTCATTCCTTCGACAATAAATCACCATCACCCCTGGTGAGACAAAACCGCGACTCGTCAGTGAAGAGCACTTTTTGCCAGTCCTGTCTGGTCCAGCGACGGTGGGTTTGTGCCCATAGGCAACATTGTTGCCGGTGATGTCTGGTGAGGACCTGCCTTACAACAGGCCTACAAGCCCTCAGCCCCTTCAGCCTATTAAGGACAGTCTGAGCACTGATTGAGGGATTGTGCGTTCCTGGTGTAACTCGGCCAGTTGTTGTTGCCATCCTGTACCTGTCCCGCAGGTGTGATGTTCGGATGTACCGATCCTGTGCAGGTGTTGTTACACATGGTCTACCACTGCGAGGACGATCAGCTGTCTCCCTGCACGCCTAAGGCACGTTCACACAGATGAGCAGGGACCCTGGGCATCTTTCTTTTTGGTGTTTTTCAGAGTCAGTAGAAAGGTCTCATTAGTGTCCTTTGTTTTCATAACTGTGACCTTAATTGCCTACCGTATGTAAGCTGTTAGTGTCTTAACGACCGTTCCACAGGTGCATGTTCATTAATTATTTATGGTTCATTGAACAAGCATGTGAAACAGTGTTTAAACCTTTTACAAAAGGTTTAGAAACAGTGTTTAAACCTTTTTTTTTTAGTTATTTGGATTTTTACGAATTATCTTTGAAAACAGGGTCCTGAAAAAGGCAAGTTTATTTTTTTGCTGAGTTTAGTACAGGGTTGAATTCTTCAGTGCATAGATTCTACAATGTATGGCATTCAAATGTTGCTCAATTGGTATCAACGGACCTAACGTGTGCCAGGTAAACATTCCCCACACCATTACACCACCTCCACCAGCCTGAACTGTTGATACCAGGCAGGATGGGGCAATGGACTCATGCTGCTTACGCCAAAATCCTTTTTAGCTGATAGGAGTGGAACCTGGTGTGGTTGTCTACTGCAATATCCAGTCCGTGATAAGGACCAACGAGTTTTGCGTTCTGAGATGCCGTTCTGCACCACTGTTGTACTGCGCCATTATTTGCCTGTTTGTGGCCCGCCTGTTAGCTTGCACAATTCTTGCCATCCGACCTTTCTCATCAACGGTTTATTGCCCACAGGACTGCCGCTGACTGGATGTTTTTTTGTTTGTCTCACCATTCTCTGTAAACCCTAGACACTGTCGTGCGTGAAAAGCCCAGGAAGCTGGCAGTTTCTGAGGTACTGGAACGGTGTGCCTGGCACCGACAATCATACCATGCTCAAAGTCACCTAGGTCACTCGTTTTGCCCATTCCAACATTCAATCGAACAGTAACTGAATGTCTCAATGCCTGTCTGCCTGCTTTATAAAGCAAGCTATAGTCACGTGACTCACTGTCTGCAAAGCTAACCATTTTCATGAACAGGGTGGTGTACCTAATTACAGACACTAGCATACAAATACCTAAATAAAACTTTTATATTAATATCAAATATATAGGTCTATGTAGCTTATACTGTATTTATATTTTAATACAGACATCTCGGTCTAAGACACTGCATCTCAGTGCTAAGAGGCGTCACCACAGACCCTGGTTCGATTCCAGGCTGTATTCCAACTGGCCGTGATTGGGAGTACCATAGGGTGGCGCAATTGGCCCAGCATAGGGTTTGGCCGGGGTAGGCCGTCATTGTTAATATGAATTTGTTCTTAACTGACTTGCCTAGTTAAAAAAAGGTGAAATAATAAAACTATTAAAATCTTTATATCTTTGCAAAGAAATGGGAAGCTTTGTATTTGTAGTCTGTAGGCAGGTTTCCATTGACCCAGGTTTATTCAATAAAAGCAATGTCGCAAAAAAATATTTTCTAAATGTGTAATCGAAAACGGCAGGTATAGGAGACATTTTCTAAAGATCAACAACATTTTTACCATTCAACGGTGGGTTTTTTCTTTATCTAACACAAATGAGGATAGAAATGGTGTTTTTCTAATAATTGTGATTGCTGAATACTTTTGAAGATGTCAGAATGTCATCACGTAACCATAAGCTCCACTCTATATTTAATTATAAATGCCTACTATAAAACCTTTCTTTGCAGGACAAAGATTGTCCTGACTTTCAAGAATGCTTTAATTGCTCCGCCCTACTTTTCTGGTTGGATGGCAATTTTCACCATCCAATTATTTCAGATCTACAGGAGTGCAAGTTTCACGATGGCACAAACTAGCCTAGGCAGCTGATTGTTTATGCTCATGGGCGCTAGACCAGTGGCAATACGTTGGCCCATGAGAATTATTAGAATACGGCAAATATTTGTCAATTATTGCATTCTACCGATGGTGGCTTTCACGGGCTACCTGTGACATGAAACAGATAGGTTGGAGGGCATATATGCTGTTGCCAATGTATTAATGTGCAATTTACATAAATTGATTATTGAAACTTCAGCCACTACATTCTACGCTGTCGTTAAAAAAATGTTGTAGGTGTGACATCATTACGTCCAGCTGTTTTTATCGACACAAGATAGTTAAATGGAAACGCACCCTAGCATGCATTTGTCAAATACATTTTCTATTTCAATGTTATAAATGTCTACAAAAAAATTACTGGACAAGTTAATGGAAACATAGCTACTGTCACATTCATTCTGAAGAAGTCAGCAGTCAATGAATTTAGCCTTAAGATGCTTTTGGGAAACCAGGCCTAGCTAGCTAGATAACTTGTCTAACTACCTAGCTAGTTAGTTAGTTGTCTGTGACCTAACATTAGCTAGTTAGATAGTTTGTTAGCTAACGTGCCCGCTAATATCGGCAATACAACGTCAGTACCCAGCAACAAACAAAGCAACACATTTTTACCTTAAATAATTCTTACCTTAACAAAATAGCTAGTTAGCTATTTTAGTTTGGATATTCAACACTGGTACAATAATCCAATCTCTGAAGATGGCCTAATCTTCTTCTTCTATGGTATTATGTTGGTCCGCAACCAACGTTAGAGGTGCATGCCACGCAACAGTTAGCATCTCACGATCCATCTGATGAACAGTATTCACTGCAGGCTGTGGGGCATCACTCTCATCTTATCTCCACTTGATCCTTCTGCTATTTGCACTGCCTCCACATACTTTAGGAGACCTGCTGGATAGCCTTGAACCTAGTTACTGCAACCTCTTTTACCCTAACAGGGCACTCCGGGAACTCGGGAGCATGATTCCCATTACAATTACAGCACCGTGCATCCTCAGACTCTTCAACAACAACATATTTGTTTCTTCTGCAAACACTTGCCACATGTCAAAACGTTTTAAAATTATAATACTGAAGCGGCTTTTGTACATAAGGTCTCAACGCATATCTCACATCCCCAAGTTTTACATGAGTCGGTAGAAAAACTTCATCAAACAACAGCAAAACCGATAGGCTTTCATCCTTTCCGTCAATCATTCGGATTACATGCTGAACACAATGTCTGCGTTGCGTGCGCGAACGAGCCTTGCAAAATAAGAAGTTCAATTTATTCTTATTTCTAGGGCAAAACCTCTCCCGGACTTATTAGTCTTCTATGGTATTATGGCGGCCACAAACGTTAGTGGTGAATGCCGCCACCTATTGTACTTAAGTATTTAGTCAATCACAGCTTACAGACCACAATGATGAAAGAAACAAACATTAAGAGAAATGTTACTCTCCTACCTAACCCTGCACTGCTAAAAAAAGGGACCTACTAACTTCTAACAAACCCTCCCCCAAATCCCTTACAACCCCCACCCATCCCTGTCCAACCACAATGACGCCACACATCAAACCTTTCCTCTCTTCCACATACTGGTACTTACAACAATACATACAATACATGCTTTACTGTTTAGTCACCCATACCCTCCGTACACAAACCATTTACATGCTTTCCAACCAGATGTCAATGGCGCAACCGAGCAAACACCACCTCTTCCTTCCTAATCTAACCTTTGAATCTTGGTCCACCAAACTTTCTTTGGATGGCGTATAAATGCCAGCCCTTGGGCTTGCTCTCCCACACATCTATCATAATGGCTCTAATCTTACATTTGGCCCCACTTACGTCTCCCCGTCATACTGTCTGAACCAACTTGACCGTATATCAGGGTTCCCCAACTGCCGGCCCGCAGGTGGTGAATTTTTGTTGTTGTATAGTTTGTATATCGTTGTATTTTAAATCAGTGTGACTGTCCTTGTCTATCAGTGTATCAGTGTTTTGTTATTTGTCATGTTTTTTTTGTGGACCCCAGGAAGAGTAGCTGCTGTTTCTGCAAAAGCTTAATGGGGATCCAAATATACAGGTAAATGACGTTGTTCGGCCTGAAGCGATATTGATAAAATCATTCAAGGGGGAAGTTAGGTACACTGGTAAACATATTCCTTTTATGTAAATGTAGGCATTAACTAGCTATGTAATTGTAAGACCTTTTTACAGTTGGTCTAGTGTCTGTATCTTAAACTGTTAAAGATCTGTACTATTTAGAAAACCAACCATTGACAGCCATGTTGTTTTAAGCTATTTCACAGCGGTGGAAAAAGTACCCAATTGTCATACCTAGAAGTAAATATACATTAAAAGAAAATTACTCAAGTAAAAGTCACCCAGTAAAATACTAAAGGTATTTGGTTTGAAATATACTTAAGTATCAAAAGTAAATGTAATCAGTAAAATATACTTAAATATCAAAAGTAAAAGTATAAAAAACTTCAAATTCCTTATATTAAGCAAACCAGATGGCACTAATCTATTTTTTTATATATATTTTTTTTTTACGTCTGGCCAGGGGCACACTCCAACACTCAGACATAATTTACAAACGAAGCATGTGTGTTTAGTCCGCCAGATGAGACGCAGTTGGGATGACCAGGGATGTTCTCTTGAGAAGTGTGTGAATTGGACCATTTTCCAAGTTGTCAAAAATATAAATGGTAAAATAAAGTACAGATACTCAAAAAAATAACTTAAGTAGATGGGGCTGAAAGAAATGGCAGCCGTTTTACGGGCGCCTAACCAATTGTGCTATTATGTGTTTTTTCTCTCATTATTTGTAACTTATTTTGTCCATAATGTTTCTGCCACCATATCTTACGGCAAAAAATATCTTCTGGATATCAGTACAGCGATCACTCAACTCCCATCAGACAAAGATGTTTTGTTCAACAAGCAGGACGCACAGGATGTGCTTCAGACACCCGACAAGGCCAATATCCCCGTCATTGGCAGGAGAAAGAGATGCAGGTATAGAGGACACAGGGCGGGGTGCCTTGTAAGGATCTGCCGACGGCGAGTGGGAAATCTACCTTTACCATCAATATTACTTGCCAACGTACAATCTTTGGACTATAAATTAGATGAGGTACGATCACGGATATCCTACCAACGAGACATTAAAAACTGTAATATCTTATGTTTCACCGAATCGTGGCTGAATGACGACATGGATAACATTCAGCTGGCGGGATATACGCTGCACCGTCTAGATAGAAAAGCACACTCCGGTATGTTTGTAAACAACAGCTGGTGTACAAAATCTAAGGAAGTCTCTAGATTTTGCTCGCCTGAAATAGAGTATCTCACGATAAGCTGTAGACCACACTATTTGCCAACAGCTTTCATATATATTTTTCGTGGCTGTTTTTTTTACCACCACAGACGGATGCTGGCACTAAGACCGCACTCAGTCAGCTGTATAAGGAAAACGCCCACCCAGAGGCGGCACTCCCAGTGGCCAGGGACTTTAATGCAGGAAAACTGAAATCTGTCTTACCTAATTTCTATCAGCATGTTAAATGTGCAACAAGAGGAAAAAAAACTCTAGACCACCTTTACACCACACACAGAGACACGTACAAAGCTCTCCCTCACCCCTCATTTGGCAAATCTGACCAGAATTCCATCCCCTTGATTCCTGCTTACAAGCAAAAACTAAAGCAGGAAGCACCAGTGACACAGCCAATAAAGAAGTGGTCAGATGACGCAGATGCTGAGCTACAGAACTGTTTTGCTAGCACAGACTGGAATATGTTCCGGGATTCCTCCGATGGCATTGAGGAGTACACCACACCAGTCACTGGCTTCATCAATAAGTACATCGATGACGTCGTCCCCACAGTGACTGTACGTACAGTTGAAGTCGGAAGTTTACATACACCTTAGCCAAATACATTTAAACTCAGTTTTTCACAATTCCAGTCGGAAGTTTACAGGTTGGAGTCATTAAAACTCGTTTTTCTACCACTCCACACATTTCTTGTTAACAAACTATAGTTTTGGCAAGTCGGTTAGGACATCTACTTTGTGCATGACAGAAGTAATTTTTTCAACAATTGTTTACAGACAGATTATTTCACTTATAATTCACTGTATCACAAACAGAAATTTACATACACTAAGTTGACTGTGCCTTTAAACAGCTTGGACAATTCCAGAAATGTATGTCATGGCTTTAGAAGCTTCTGATAGGCTAATTGACATCATTTGAGTCAATTGGAGGTGTACCTGTGGATGTATTTCAAGGCCTACCTTCAAACTCAATGCCTCTTTGCTTGACATCATGGAACAATCTAAAGAAATCAGCCAAGACTTTAGAAAAATTGTAGACCTCCACAAGTCTGGTTCATCCTTGGGAGCAATATCCAAACGCCTGAAGGTACCACGTTCATCTGTACCAAACAATAGTATGCAAGTATAAACACCATGGGACCACGCAGCCGTCATACTGCTCAGGAAGGAGACGTGTTCTGTCTCCTAGAGATGAATGTACTTTGGTGCGAAAAGTGCAAATCAATCACAGAACAACAGCAAAGGACATTGTGAAGATGCTGGAGGAAACAGGTACAAAAGTATCTATAGCCATAGTAAAACGAGTCCTATATCGACATAACCTGAAAGGCCGCTCAGCAAGGAAGAAGCCACTGCTCAAAAACAGCCATAAAAAAGCCAGACTACGGTTTGCAACTGCTCGTGGGGACAAAGATTGTACTTTTTGGAGAAATGTCCTCTGGTCTGATTAAACTGTTTGGCCATAATGACCATCGTTATGTTTGGAGGAAAAAGGGGGAGGCTTGCAAGCCGAGGAACACCATCCCAACCGTGAAGCACGGGGGTGGCAGCATCATGTTGTGGAGGAATGGGCCAACATTCACCCAACTTATTGTGGGAAGCTTATGGAAGGCTACCTGAAACGTTTGACCCAAGTTCAACAATTTAAAGGCAATGCTACCAAATACTAATTGAGTGTATGTAAACGTCTGACCCACTGGGAATGTGATGAAAGAAATAAAACCTGAAATATATAATATTCTGACATTTCACATTCTTAAAATAAAGTGGTGATCCTAACTGACCTAAGACAGGGAATTTTTACTAGGATTAAATGATCTTGATTTTTTGTCCAGAACTAGGCTTAATCTGTGTCCGGGAAAACATCCCCATAATGTTTAAATGAGTGGAATGGGATTGAAATATGTTTACATTACCAAGTACAGAGAGAGAAGGTTTGAATCCTAATCAACCCATTTAATGTGAGTACATCTGTTGTTGAATACAGTAGATTAATAAAACTACTGTACTATAGCATTAGTCAAGCTGCTGATGTTGAAAAGCCTTGTTAGGTCAAATGAGCTTTTGAATTTCCTGTCTTTTTCGGCTTCAGACAGAAGCTAACATTTCCCTTAAAAAAACGAATATTTAACTTTTATTAATAAATACAGTGAAGTATTTGATCCCCTGCTGATTTTGTACGTTTGCCCAATGACAAAGAAATGATCAGTCTATAATTTTCATGGTAGGTTTATTTGAACAGTGAGAGACAGAAAAACAACAACAAAAATCCAGAAAAACGTGAAAAATGTTATAAATTGATTTGCATTTTAATGAGGGAAATAAGTATTTGACCCCCTCTCAATCAGAAGGATTTCTGGCTCCCAGGTGTCTTTTATACAGGTAACAAGCTGAGATTAGGAGCACACTCTTAAAGGGAATGCTACTAATCTCAGTTTGTTACCTGTATAAAAGACACATGTCCACAGAAGCAATCAATCAATCAGATTCCAAACTCTCCACCATGGCCAAGACCAAAGAGCTCTCCAAGGATGTCAGGGACAGGATTGTAGTCCTACACAAGGCTGGAATGGGCTACAAGACCATCGCCAAGCAGCTTGGTGAGAAGGTGACAACAGTTGGTGCGATTACTCGCAAATGGAAGAAACACAAAACAACTGTCAATCTCCCTCGGCCTGGGGCTCCATGCAAGATCTCACCTCGTGGAGTTGCAATGATCATGAGAACGGTGAGGAATTAGCCCAGAACTACACGGGAGGATCTTGTCAATGATCTCAAGGCAGCTGGGACCATAGTCACCAAGAAAACAATTGGTAACACACTACGCCGTGAAGGACTGAAATCCTGCAGCGCCCGCAAGGTCCCCCCTGCTCAAGAAAGCACATATACATGCCTATCTGAAGTTGTCCTCTGAATCATTCAGATGTTCATTGGCAAACTGGGTGAAAGTGTTGTGGCCAGATGAGACCAAAATGGAGCTCTTTGGCATCAACTCAACTCGCCGTGTTTGGAGGAGGAGGAATGCTGCCTATGACCCCAAGAACACCATCCCCACTGTCAAACATGGAGGTGGAAACATTATGCTTTGGGGGTGTTTTTCTGCTAAGGGGGACAGGACAACTTCACCGCATCAAAGGGACGATGGACGGGGCCATGTACCGTCAAATCTTGGGTGAGAACCTCCTTCCCTCAGCCAGGGCATTGAAAATGGGTCGTGGATGGGTATTCCAGCATGACAATGACCCAAAACACACGGCCAAGGCAACAAAGGAGTGGCTCAAGAAGAAGCACATTAAGGTCCTGGAGTGGCCTAGCCAGTCTCCAGACCTTAATCCCATAGAAAATCTGTGGAGGGAGCTGAAGGTTCGAGTTGCCAAACGTCAGCCTCGAAACCTTAATGACTTGGAGAAGAGCTGCAAACCTGGTGGCCAACTACAAGAAACGTCTGACCTCTGTGATTGCCAACCAAGGGTTTTGCCACCAAGTACTAAGTCATGTTTTGCAGAGGGGTCAAATACATATTTCCCTCATTAAAATGCAAATCAATTTATACCATTTTTCACATGCGTTTTTCTGGATTCTTTTGTTATTCTGTCTCTTACTGTTCAAATAAACCTACCATTAAAATTATACTATTCAGTATTCAGACCCCTTGACTTTTTCCACATTTTGTTATGTTACAGCCTTATTCTAAAATTTATTCAATTGTCATCAATCTACACTCTATACTCCATAATGACAAAGCAAAAACAGGTTTTTAGAAATTTTAAAAAATATATAAAATAAAAAAAACTTTAATATGACTCTACAAGCTTGGCACAACTGTATTTGGGGAGTTTCTTAAATTCTTCTCTGCAGATACTCTCAAGCTCTGTCAGGTTAGATGGGGAGCGTTGCTATTTTCAGGCCTCTCCAGAGATGTTAATCATGTTCAAGTCCGGGCTCGGGCTGGGCCACTCAAGGACGTTCGTAGACTTGTCCCAAAGCCACTCATGCATTGTCTTGGTTGTGTGCTTATGGTCGTTGTCCTATTGGAAGGTGAACCTTTGCACAGTCTGAGGTCCTGAGCACTCTAGAGCAGGTTTTCATGAAGGATCTCTCTGTACCTTGCTCTGTTCTTCTTTGCCTCGATCCTGACTAGTCTCCCTGTCCCTGCCACTGAAAAACATTCCCACAGTATGATGCTGTCACCACCGTGCTTCACCGTAGGGTATGTGCCAGGTTTCCACCAGACATGACACTTGGCATTCAGGCCAAAGAGTTCAATCTTGGTTACATCAGACCAGAGAATCTTGTTGTGCTTTTTGGCAAACTTCAAGTGGGCGGTCATGTGCCTTTTACTGAACAGTGACTTTCATCTGGCCACTCTACCATAAAGGCCTGATTGGTGGAGTGCTGACGGGATGGTTGTCCTGGAAGGTTCTCCCATCTCCACAGAGGAACTCTAGAGCTCTGTCAGAGTGACCATCGGGTTCTTGGTCACCTCCCTGACCAAGGCCCTTCTCCCCCAATTGCTCAGTTTGGCAGGATGGCCAGCTTTAGGAAGAGTCTTGGTGGTTCCAAACTTCTTCCATTTAAGAATGAAGGAGGGCACTGTGTTCTTGGGGCCCTTCAATGCTGCAGACATTTTTGGGTACCCTTCCCCAGATCTGTGCCTCGACACAATCCTGTCTCGGAGCTCTATGGACAATTCCTTTGACCTCATGGCTTGGTTTTTGCTCTGACATGCACTGTAAACTGTGGGACCTTACATAGACAGGTATGTGCCTTTCCAAATGATGTCAAATCAATTGAATTTACCATAAAGGGACTTCAATCAAGTTGTAGAAACATTTCAAGGATGATCAATGGAACCAGGATGCACCTGAGCTCAATTTTGAGTTTCATTGCGAAGGGTCTGAATAAGGTATCAGTTTTTTATTTGCAATAAATTTGCTAAAGTTTCTACAAAACTGTTTTCGCTTTGTCATTATGGGGTATTGTGTGTAGATTGCTGAGAAAAAACAAATATTTAATCAATTTTAGAATAAGGCAGTAACGTAACAAAATGTGGAAAAAGACAAGGGGTCTGAATACTTTCCGAAGGCACTGTACATTATGGGCCGTACGTGTAAAGCGACTGAGAGTAGGAGTGCTGATCTAGAATTTGGTACCCCCTTTCCATGTGATCTTGTTCATTATTATCCAAAAGTTAAAACTGATCTTAGATCAGCAATCATACTCTGAGATTCTCCAGGATTATTACGGACCCAGAACCTTCTCTGTGGTACATCATCTTTATACGCCAGGCAAAGATGTTGCCCCAACACAAAAAGCTGGGCATGTATGGTGTATTATGATGCACTGTTTGTGTCAAGTGGAACAGTGTTTACACATACCAACTGAAATGCCAGAGAAAAAACGGATTTGTGATCCTGTAGCTATCTATGTCAGGCATGGTTTTTCTTTCAAATGTCAATCTGTACAATTGTCTTAATGTGTGGGGAAATCCTAGATTCTGTGTAGAATTCCTATAAATATTATTGTCCATTTCCCCTTCACTTTAACCCTTACCTCCCAAACTCAGTCATAACACTTTATTATTCTACCCTTTCAAGTATGCATACAGTACATTACATTACATTAGCCATATCGGTCTCAACCCTCCAAACTCCCAACCTTTATCTGCTTGCTCTGATATACATGGTCATTGACAGGTATAAAGTGGCATGGGTGATGGGCGATGTGGGTGATATGGTCAACATGGGCAATATAGGAAACATGGGTGATATAGGAGATATGAACGGTGTGGACAATATAAGCGATAAAAGCGATGTGTGTGATATAGACGATACAGGCTATTATAGACTATAAGGACAATATGCGTTACCCATGGGTGTTCCCACTCCGTAGGCCTTGGAGTCGATGAGGCCCCCTATCTGGGTAAGGTTGCAGTTGCGCTGGGTGACAAACTCAATGGTTGTGGACTCCATGAGGAAAGCGTAGTCGGAGGTGAGCACGCGCTGGATGCCCGTGTCTATGTTTTTCACAATCACAGAGGTTCGCCGGCTGTTCATGAACTCCCACATCTTGTCGTAGGTGGAGATCTTCGTCTTCTGTCAAACCACCGGAGGAAGAAAAGGAAGAGAGATTAATGAAATCCACCTCTTCTAATAAGAATTGATTTGGTTCATATACCACTGGCCATTTCCAGTGTCAATCAATCAATAAAATTGATTTATAAAGCCATTTTTACATCAGCAGATGTCACAAAGTGCTTATTCAGAAACAGCCTAAAACCCAAAAGAGCAAGCAATGCAGATGCAGAACCACGGTGGCTAGGAAATACTCCCTAGAAAGGCAGGGACCTAGGAACCTAGAGAGGAACCAGGCTCAGAGGGTTGGCCAGTCCTCTTTTGGCTGTGCCCGGTGGAGATTATAAGAGTACATGGCCAATACTTTTTAGTACCTTGAACTGAGGGGTTTATTATATTTTCTTGCTGTTTTTCCCTACAGCAGATTGCTATTTGAGTGATACTCACAACCACAACACCGCAGAAGACCACTTGTCGCAGTTAGCCCAATGGTTAGCTAGCTACCTTGAAAAAGGTCATGGTAGATCCGTCCTCCACCACTCCGTACAGGATCTTGGTCTGTTTGGCCAGGTCATCGGCCGAGTCGATGGGTGACTCCATGCGCTCCACGGTGAGGAAGGCAGCCAGGTTGGCCGTGTAGGAGGAGATGATAATGAGGGTGAAGAACCACCAGATGCCCCCCACGATCCGGGTGGACAGGGCCTTAGGCATGAGCTCTGAGCCTGGGTATGGATGGGAGGATAGGGGTGTAGGGAGTGGAGACAGATAGAAAGAATTCCAGAAGTTACAGCAAGGGTGTATGGAGAAGATGTCTACATAGGCAGCATCCACAAAGGACTTAGTGAGGGGGTTATATTGTGCTCTGTGGATCATCCGGGGTAGCCTGAATGGGACTTGAATCCAGGCCCCTGGGACTGTCCGTCGATTAGTAAGAAAGGTTGCTATGTGTTGTACTTAATCCGCACCATTATGTATTGGGAGTTGGACAGTAGGGGGTTGGTTTCACGGACCCAGATAAAGCCTACTCCTCGACTAAAAAGCATGTTGAATGGTGAATATCCATTGACAGAGCATTTTAGTTCTTAAAATAGGATTCATCTGGGTCCAGGAAACTGGTCCTAAAGGTGTACTCATTTAACTTACCGTCCGTCAACACAAATCATTCACTTCTTTAAAGTTACACGTTTACATTTCACAATAAAAACTTTTGTTGAAACTGACAACCTGGTTGTGTCTGACTGTCATGTACCCAAGGTAACCTCACATCCTGACCCCACGTCCCACTACTCTATGGGCGCTGATTTGTTGCGGGCAATGGGAGAGGACTCTGGGTAGTGGCACCTGACACAAACCTGTTCTTGTTGAATAAGTGCAGCATAGCTAGTCGGCAAGAGATATGTTATACCTAAAGGCTAGTTCGCTGGTTCTTTATTCTCATTTTCACACTATCATGCTCACCCAAACATGTTTCAATATTTTCCTTTCACGTTGTCCTTTTCAGCATGGTTCCAACAACTCCACTATGGTGGATGCGTAACCAGGCCAGCACAGACTCTGCTCAGTCATATGAAAAGGGTATCTGTTACACTGAGACCCTAACCAATTATTATAATTGTTTTATACTGGGGAAGGGTTGCAATGCAACCCCATGTAATCTATGTATAGTAACTGAATTTCGCTGCAATTATCTTTCAAGAATAGAGGAACCAATCTGGCTGTTACAGTAGCTACTCAAAGTTACTACTCCAATAAGGACTATAACTGTTCATTCAGTTGCAATAACACTAAAGGAGACACCTTCACTGTAACAATAACTTCTGGCCAAATAGCACAACATATGCTAAATAATAATAATTTGAATTAATATAGACTGAACAATTATATAAAACACAACATGCCACAATGTCAAAGATTTGACTGAGTTACAGTTCATATAAGGAAATCAGTCAATTTAAATAAATTCATTAGGCCCTAATCTATGGATTTCACATGACTGGGAATACCAATATGAATCTGTTTGTCTAAGATACCTTTAAAAAAAGGTAGGGGCGTGGATCAGAAAACCAGTCAGTATCTGGTGTGACCACCATTTGCCTCATGCAGCGTGACACATCTCCTTCACATAGAGTTGATCAGGCTGTTGATTGTGACCTGTGGAATGTTGTCCCACTCCTCTTCAATGGCTGTGCAAAGTTGCTGGATATTGGAGGGAACTGGAACACGCTGTCATACACGTAGATCCAGAGCATCCCAAACATGCTCAATGGGTGACATGTCTGGTGAGTATGCAGGCCCGGAATGAACTGGGACATTTTCAGCTTCCAGGAATTGTGTACAGATCCTTGCGACACGGGGCCGTACATTATCATGCTGAAACATGAGGTGATGGTGGTCGATGAATGGCACGACAATGAGCCTCAGGACCTCGTCACGATATCTCTGTGCATTCAAATTGCCATCGATAAAATGCAATTGTGTTCATTGTCCGTAGCTTATGCCTGCCCATACCACAATGTTGACATCAGCACATCACTCGCTCACAAGACGCCATGTCCTCTGCCTGGTACAGTTGAAATCGGGATTCATCCGTGAAGAGCACACTTCTCCAGAGTGCCAGTGGCCATCGAAGGTGAGCATTTTCCCACTGAAGTCAGTTACAATGCTGAACTGCAGTCAAGACCCTGGTGAAGACGACGAGCACACAGATGAGCTTCCCTGAGACGGTTTCTGACAGTTTGTGCAGAAATTCTTCAGTTTTGCACACCCACAGTTTCATCAGCTGTCCGGGTGGCAGGTCTCAGAAGATCCCGCAGGTGAAGAAGCCGGATGTGGAAGTCCTGGGCTGGTGTGGTTACATGTGGTCTGCAGTTGTGAAGTCGGTTGGATGTACTGACAAATTCTCTAAAACAATGTTGGAGGCAGCTTATAGTAGAGAAATTAACATTACATTCTCTGGCAACAGCTGTGGTGGACATTCCTGCAGTCAGCATGCCAATTGCACGCTTCCACAAAACTTGAGACGTGGCATTTTGCGCTGCAACAAAACCACACATTTTAAAGTGGCCTTTTTATTGTCACTAGGACAAGGTGCACCTGTGTAATGATCATACTGTTTAATCAGCTTCTTGATATACCACACCTGTCAGGTGGATGGATTTTCTTGGCATAGGAGAAATGCTCACCAACAGGGATATAAACAAATTTGAGCACAACATTTGAGAGAAATAAGCTTTATGTGCGTATGGAACATTTCTGGGATATTTTAATTCAGCTCATTAAACATGGGACCAACACTTTACATGTTGCGTTTATTTTTTTGTTCAGTATATTTTCCTCTCCAGCTTCCTCTGCCCATTTATTTCGATCAGAGAACAAGGTAGCAACATTATTCTTGTTCCCACTTTAACCCAACTACAACGTTTAAGGCTAAATGGTGCCTTCATAAACCCTTTCTAAGTCCTATATAGATGCTTCATAACTCTTTTTTCTTTCCACCAGGCAGCACACACCCAGAGGCCCCTGTGTCGCCCAGAGCCTGGCCTAAAACCTTGGACCCCAGAGAGAGTGGGACACAGAGATAGCCACAGCACCAGCAGGCTGAGGCAACTACCTTGCTGCATGAGAGCCCCGACGCCGAACCAGAAACTATTGAGCAACGTAAAATTGTTTTCCACCACGTCCGAGTCTGGGTTGCACGGATGGGGGTTGTACCACTCGTACGGGCTGAACCTGTGGTGGAGAGAGCACACAGACAATAAGATCAGTCAAACAAAATAACATTCATGGCCAGGATGGTCTAGTGGTTAGTGCCTACAGCACACATCCGTCAGTGTAGGCATGGGTTCGAATCTGGACGACTGCTTTTGACACACACCCAATCTCCTCGAAAATCTCTCCTCTGTCCAATAGAACACACACAATACCTTTACATTAACAAACAAACAACGTTCGAGCTTCCCTAAACAGACAAAAACATTATGTGAAAATCGTGTTATTGTAAGGTGACCAAAACAGTAGAAGCTCCTATGATCCTTTACTATGCCCTTTGGGTCCCTCGCTCCTCTCGAGACCAAACACAAATCATTTACCCTTTCCCCCAACATATTGACGTATTCAAATGCTTTCAGTTTGTTGTGTGAGGCCCAATCGATGGAGTGGAATAACATTGTCACTGGAGATAACGTCCCCATCCCATATCATCTTTGGAGCTCATTGAGATGTATCGACTGGAGGATCCTTTCTGATTCCCCCTGGTGGTTTGAGACCCCATCACCCCTCCCCAATTCAGCCAATATGCCTTCTTCCATCCATAGACTTCCTTGTGCATGTCTAATCCTCCTCTCTCTCCATTGCCTGACTCACCCTCTCCCCTTTTCCTCCCCATCACTGCCTCCCTCTCTCCCTCCCTGCTTCTCTGCCCCCTAAGGGCGACCAGGGATATTCTTAATTTATTATCTTAAGTGAGAGTGGAGTCACATTAGCAGTGGGCATTAAGCATCAGAACCTGATTGAGTTTGTGCTAGAGAAGTGGAGGGTAGAGCAGAGCACCAGGCTCATATTTGTATAATTTTTTGGCAGATGCGAATAGGGTGACTGTCACACCCTGATCTGTTTCACCTGACTTTGTGATTGTCTCCACCCCCCTCCAGGTGCCGCCCATCTTCCCCATTAACCCCTGTGAATTTATACCTGTGTTGTCCGTTGCCAGTTCGTTTTGTTCGTCAAGTCTACCAGCGTTTTCCCCCCTGCTCCTGTCTTTGCTATAGTTCCTGTTTTCTTGTTTCCCAGTTTTGATCATTCCTGCCTGCCTGCCCTGACCCTGCCTGCTGTCCTGTACCTTTGCTCCACCTATCTGGATTAATGACCTCTGCCTGCCCTGCCCCTGCCTGCTGTCCTGTACCTTTGCTCCACCTATCTGGATTAATGACCTCTGCCTGCCCTGACCCTGCCTGCTGTCCTGTACCTTTGCCCCACCTATCTGGGTTAATGACCTCTGCCTGACCCTGAGCCTCCCTGCTGTCCTGTACCTTTGCCCCACCTATCTGGATTACTGACCTCTGCCTGACC
This sequence comes from Brachymystax lenok tsinlingensis, assembly GCA_030435695.1. Taxonomy (NCBI): domain Eukaryota; kingdom Metazoa; phylum Chordata; class Actinopteri; order Salmoniformes; family Salmonidae; genus Brachymystax; species Brachymystax lenok. The sequence goes on along the minus strand of CM059817.1, from coordinate 37,167,171 downwards.
TGACCCTGCCTGCTGTCCTGTACCTTTGCCTCACCTATCTGGATTAATGACCTCTGCCTGACCCTGAGCCTCCCTGCTGTCCTGTACCTTTGCCTCACCTATCTGGATTAATGACCTCTGCCTGACCTGACCCTGCCTGCTGTCCTGTACCTTTGCCTCACCTATCTGGATTAATGACCTCTGCCTGACCCTGAGCCTCCCTGCTGTCCTGTACCTTTGCCTCACCTATCTGGATTAATGACCTCTGCCTGACCCTGAGCCTCCCTGCTGTCCTGTACCTTTGCCTCACCTATCTGGATTAATGACCTCTGCCTGACCTGACCCTGCCTGCTGTCCTGTACCTTTGCCTCACCTATCTGGATTAATGACCTCTGCCTGACCCTGAGCCTCCCTGCAGTCCTGTACCTTTGCCCCACCTATCTGGATTAATGACCTCTGCCTGACCCTGAGCCTCCCTGCTGTCCTGTACCTTTGCCCCACCTATCTGGATTAATGACCTCTGCCTGACCTGACCCTGCCTGCTGTCCGGTACCTTTGCCCCACCTATCTGGATTACTGACCTCTGCTTGCCCTTGACCTGTTCTTTTGCCTGCCCCTGTTCGAATAATAAACTTTTGTTATTTTGACATTGTCTGCACCTGGGTCTTACCTTAAACGTGATAGTGGCAATCGTCACCTACACAACATCAAACATACAGAGAGCTATAGAGACACCCATGGGGCTGAGGATTTGAAAAGACATCAGGGCTTTGTTCCAATCTCCATACCACCACTAGAATGACTGTACTCTAAGTGGTATGATAGTATAGACATTGGAACCCAGCCCATGTCCTGCTCATTGTTTCAGAATAAATTAAGTAATTGATGTTTAACATTGATATATACTAGGCTATGCTGTTTGCTTCCATGAAAAGGATGGGGAAGTAACGGAGGGTAAATGCATGTACAAAATAGTTTTTTTATGCAAGTTAGTGTTGTTTGGATTAATGTTGTTGAGCGTTTACCAACCTTTGTGTTTACCACTGCATCCCTGATTAGCATACATTGTAAACTGTAATCAGAATGACTTTGCTAAATGTTTATGGTTCCCTGTATAAAGAAAAGTTTATTCCACAAAGATGATGAATTACGGGCCATTTATGGACTATTTATTTAAAAACCAATTTGGTATGTGGATGCATTCCAAACTGTACCCTGTTCCATAAATAGTGCACAACTTTTAACCAGAGCTTTATGTTCAAAAGTAGTGCATTATAGAGGGAATAGGGTGCCATTTGGGATGTGTATAATTTAGCCTTTTCTTTACTGCTGCTGTGGACATGGCCGTGATGTCACGCTATAATTCCTCCTTGGACCCAACGGGCCGCCTTATTGGCTGGAATGTCAATGAGCTCTGTCTACTTGTAAACGCCAGAGACCGTGCGCCGCTCAATGTCCCCTGTAGTGTGATGTGTTATGTGACATTAAATGACAGTGTGAAACTGTGTGTGTGAAAGGAACCGATTGCGTGCGTGAGGTTTCTCTTGTGTGACCTTTCAGTCTGCGTTTTGAGCTCTGGGACTTGTTCTGCACACTGATTACTACAGGAGAGAAGTGTCCAACACGGGAACGTAAGGTCACCGCACACACACACACACACCCACAAAGTTAAGATGGTGCCGAAGAGGATTCCTGACGTTTTACATGATCCTAACCAACTGTGCTATTTTGTTAGATTTTTTTGCGTTGTTTGTAACTTTTCTTTTTTTTACTTATTTTGTACATAATGTTGCTGTTACCGTCTCTTATGACCGAAAATAACTTATGGACATCAGAACAGCGAATACTCACCACGAACTGGAAGAAACTTTTTCCTTTAACGAGTCCACCGCTTTCAAAGGAACATGCTCAAATCCCCGTCATTTGCGTGAAGAAAAGATGGATAAGAGGACACAGATCTGGGTTCCTTCTGAGAATCCGTAGGTGAGCGAGTAAATTCTCACTGCCATTCGTTCTACTTGCTAACGTAATCATTGGAAAATATTGACCTACGATTATCCAACCAACGGGACATTAAAAGCTGTAATATTTTATGTTTCACCGAGTCATGGCTGAATGACGACATGGATAATATAGAGCTGTCGGGATATTCTATGCACCGGCAGAACAGAGAAGAAGCTACGTCTAGTAATACGAGGGGTGTGTGTCTTTATTTGAATTTTCTTGCATCGACGACGTCGTCTCCACAGTGATCGTACGTACATATTCTAACCAGAAGCCATGGCTAGAGCTGCCACTTTCAAGGAGCAGGAGACTAATCCGGACGCTTATATGAAACCGCGCTATGCCCTCAGACGAACCATCAAACAGGCAAAGACTCAATACAGGATTAAGGTTGAATCCTACTACACCAGCTCTGACGCTCGTCGAATGTGGCAGGACTTGAAAACTATTACGGACTACAAAGGGAAACCAAGTGACGCGAGCCTACCAGACGAGCTAAATGCCTTTTATACTCGCTTCGAGGCAAGCAACACTGAAGCATGTATGGGAGCACCAGCTGTTCTGGATGACTGTGTAATAACACTCTCGGTAGCCGATGTGAGCAAAACCTTTAAACAGGTCAACATTCACAAAGCCTCGGGGCCAGACGGACTCCCAGGACGTGTACTCAAAGCATTCGCGGACCAACTGGCAAGTGTCTTCACTGACATTTTCAACCTCTCCCTGACCGAGTCTGTAATACCTACATGTTTAAAGCAGACCACCATAGTCCCTGTGCCCAAGGAAGCAAAGGTAACCTGCCTAAATGATTACCGCCCTGTAGCACTCATGTCTGTAGCCATGAAGTGCTTTGAAGGGCTGGTCATGGCTCACATCAACAGCAGCATCCTGGATACCCTAGACCCACTCCCATTTGCATACCGCCCCAACAGATCCACAGATGACGCAACCTCAATCACACTCCACACTGCCCTTTCCCACCTGGACAAAATGAACACCTATGTGAGAATGCTGTTCATTGACTACAGCTCAGCATTCAACACTATAGTGCCCACGAAGCTCATCACTAAGCTAAGGACCCTGAGACTAAACACCTCCCTCTGCAACTGGATCATGGACTTCCTGACGGGCGGCCCCCAGGTGGTAAAGGTAGGCAACAACACGTCTGCCACGCTGATCCTCAACACTGGGGGCGGCCCGTCACTTTTCACCCAAGACTGCGTGGCCAAACATGACTCCAACACCATCATTAAGTTTGCTGACGACTCAACAGTGGTATGCCTGATCACCGACAATGATGAGACAGCCTATTGGGAGGAGGTCAGAGAACTTGCAGTGTGGTGCCAGGACAACAACCTCTACCTCAATGTGAGCAAGACAAAGGAGCTGATCGTGGACTACAGGAAAAGCCGGGCCGAACAGGCCCTTATTAACATCGACGGGGTAGTAGTATTTTTTTCTTAACTCTTCTTGAACTGCACTGTTGGTTAAGGGCTTATAAGTAAGCATTTCAACGGTAAGGTCTACACTTGTTGTATTCGGCACATGTGACAAATAAAGTTTGATTTGATTTGAAACACACACACATACAGAGCACAGACAGGGGACATGCTGAGTTCCACACAGAATAACAAAAGGATTCCTCTGCCTCTTCTCCTCCTCTTCTCTCATCATCCTCCTCTCCTATCCAGGGTCACAATAACCCAACAAGCACCCTCCTATCATCTATCTGCTGGATTAAATTACTCTAGCCAGCTTTATAGATCGGTTTCTTTACTTGTCTCAGGGCATCTAAGGAGAGGTGTGTAAGAGAGAGAGAGATAGTGTGTGGGTGGGGGACATTGTGCGGCAGGCGCACGGTCGCCAGAGGTTACAAGGAGACAGTGTGTGTGTGCGAGACGAGAGAGCCTGAGGTGACACTGTGATATGTACTTATCTAGTGTGTAAGCTGGCACGAGGAGCAATTACATGTTTATATGTAATGCCAGGGGCCTTATTGTGAATGTCACATGCATTGTCCAAGTTTTCTGTGATATACTGTATTTTGCGACTTAATACATATGTGTTCTATGATTGAGAACACCCTCTGAGTGAATAAAGAAAGAGCAAAGAAATAACAAAATGTTGGAGGAAACAGTTTAGGAATATGAAAAAATCGAATTCTGCCGATTGGAGGAAAATACTTCCTTTTAGCCCTTCAGATGTGGGTCGAATTAAATCCTTTTAAATGCTTAGAGATGTGAAGATTTACTGCTTTACAACTAAGATATCTCCATCTATGGAGACTACACTACCGACTCTATTTGTAGGGGAAACAATATCCTTGACATACAGGGGCTTAACCAATCAATCTGTTTGTAGGTCAATACTACAATTATGAGAGAGCTCAGCTCAGCAAGTTGACGCCTGGGCAGAAATCAGTACATCAGGCTTAGAGCTATTGCACATCAACACCCATATGGAGGAGAGAGAGGAATAGTTTCTGATAAAGAAGACTATAGTATGGGCAATATTGGTGTGATTTACCGGGTTCATACCCAGGTTTCCTTAATTGCCATAGCACTGTTTAAGCCTGCTGAGCTAAAGCCTCTAAGACCAAGTCATGTGTCAAGCAAGGTTATTCATCACTAGAGTGTGGTTAAGGAAGTTTGTTATAATAAGTGAATCTGTTATAATAAGCACAATTTCATACACACATAATGCTGACACACAAACATGCTTGTACTCAGACAACGTTGCAGCTATATCTGAGTTAATTACTGTGTTTACTGTGTAAACTTAAAACCATGTAAAGTCTACATTGAAAATATAGAGAAACTTAGCCAACATACCTTTGATAAGGATGACAATAAAACAAGTGCATATTCTGAACCAACTTAGGTGACAGTTGTTGCCTTCCTTCCAGGTGATCAAAAGGCCAGTAACATTTGGAAACCGTATATTAACCACAAAACTCTTGGGGTCAAACCAAAGAACAATCAACACCTGGCACCCCAGAGTTCTGGGGTTAATGAACACTTTTCTACATAGGATTAGTAAAGGCTCCAGGGGAATTCTACCAAAAAGCTGGCAACATTGGGCACAGGATGTCATAATGGCGTCATATTGTTGTCTAAAACTGGTTTTATGGATGCAGAAACGTCAGATTACAACCATCTAAATATGTATTTTTTGCAACCAGAAAAATAAGTCTTACTGTATAAACACACTGTACTCATCTCCTAACACTGAACAAACCAATATGTAACCAAAGGCCGGGCAAGGCTATAGGTTACTTATACAGTGCTTTAGCTCTACCTCACACGATTGTTTCATATTTCCCTCAGTCTGGGGTTAAGCCAGGGCATGTCCACAGTACTTTACATAAGATAGCTTTACATGAGCTTAAGGGCATATGTACTGCCTCAGTCAGCCGGACTTAATTCACACACTGTCAAAGCTTTCCTGTGGGGCATAGAGTTTGTTTCACAGGTAGAATAACTTCACACTGGGCTTGTACTAGTATCGTAAGACGGAGAGAAAAGCCACTGTCTGGTTTGTGAAAGCGAGCAGTGAGGGATGGGATGTTACCTGGCTATGACAAACAGCACACAACTGACACCCAAGTAAGCCAGCAGAATATACATCCAGATATCGGGTGAGAGGGGGTTGAGGAAGGAGAAGACGCCCGGGTTGGTTCCATTGGGCTTGCGGTAGAGGATACTTATCCCCAGGGTCATGAAGGGCTTGGAGAAGTCGATGACCTTCTCCCTCACATAGGTAATGGCCAAGGGAGCAACCACTAGGTCTGTTTTCTGTGGACAGAGATCGGGAAAGGAATCAGAGCCCACCAATCAGAAGCTGTGGTATCACATCAAAACCAATACATATTAGGACATACATTGGGAGGTGGGGATAGTGGGGTGGAGATAGTTGACCAATCAGGGGCTGTGGTATCACATTAGAAACTGGGGCTTGCAAGAAACTATCAGATATAGGATCACCTCTCTGAGAATGTGTGGAAGATCCTAGAAGGACAAGGGAAAATCAGTGAAGTCATTTAAACTAGGTTGTTATTGTAAATTAGTTTCGGTCCCGGATGCTGATTGTCTGAAAGCTGTGGTATATCAGAAAATATACCACAGGTATGTCGCAAAAATACTTGTTTACTGTTCTGTTTATGTTGGTAACCAGTTGATAATAGCAATAAGGGGGTTTGTGGTATATGGCTAATATACTGTTCCACAGCTAAGGGCTGTATCCAGGCACTTCACTTCACGTCGTGCCTAAGAACAGCCCTTAGCAATAGTATATTGGCCATATACCTCACCCCCTCGGGCCTTATTGCTTGACTATAAAACTTGTTCTCAATGACTTACCTTGCTAAATAAATATGCGATATGAGAAATGTGCAAGACTTGGTGGGAACTGGGAAGTCAAAGGACTAAAAAGCGTCCTTATTATAATTGGTGCACTGTAGACCCAAACAGACCAAGTCAAAACCTCTGAACCTATTCAAAGCCCACTCTCCATTGTATCCATTATCCACCAAACCAAATCCTCATCACCATGGCAACACACCAATAACCACCACGGGAACCATGACAGTACACTCCTCCACTCCACTACTCACGTGGTCCATTAGCTCCCTGACCATGCCATTCCACTGGCCCGTGCTCTCCTCCAGCGCCCCATACTTTCCGTCCTCCACCAGGCGCACCTAATAATAATAATAACAGTGATATTAATTATAAAAGTAACAACAACAAGAAAAATTATATATGCCATTCAGTAAACACTTGTAGTAGTATGTGCATTCATTTTCATACTGTTCTCCCATGGACCCTGGCATTGCAAGCCCCATGCTCTACCAACTGAGCCACATGGAAAGCCATTCACCTCATAGTGGAAGCCCAGGATCCCCGAGAGCTCGCGGAGCAGGTCGATGCAATAGCCCTCGAAGCGGTCGTTTCCGTACAGCGGCTTGTCGGACTTCTTGAACATCACATAGGGCTCCACCTGTTAAGGAAAGATGAGGGTGGGAGGGATGGGGAGAAGGTAGAGAGAGACAGGTAGAAAAGAGGAAGAGGCAAAGGGAGGGGGTAAGAGTAGAGACAGGGGGATAAGAAAAGACCAAGGAGAGTGATGGAAGGAGAAGAAGAAATGAGGGAGAAGCAAATGAAGGGGGTAAAGACAAAGGGAGGCGGTAGGAGGCGAGAGAGAGGTAGAGATAGGGATGAGAAAAGACAGATCATAAAGCAGAGCAGGATGGCAACAAAGAGTGGCAAAAAATGACAAGAAAGAGAATGATGTCAAAAGAGAGCAGAGAAAAGCATCATACTCCAGCTATGGGCCTTTTTCCACGTTTTGTTACGTTTCAGCCTTATTCAAAAATGGATTGCATACTTCTTTCTCCTCATCAATCTACACACAATACCCCATACTGAAAAAGCAAAAACTGTTTTTTTAAACATTTTTGAAAAAATTAAAAAAACAGAAATACCTTCTTTACATAAGTATTCAGACCCTTTGATATGAGACTCGAAATTGAGCTCAGGTGCATACTGTTTCCATTGACCATCCTTGAGATGTTTCAAGAACAAGATTGGAATCCACCTGTGGTAAATTCCATTGATTGGACATGATTTGGAAAGGCACACCTGTCTAGATAAGGTCCCACAGTTGACAGTGCATGTCTGAGCAAAAAACCAAGCCATGAGGTCGAAGGAATTGTCCGTAGAGCTCCGAGACAGGATTGTGTCAAGGCACAGATCTGGGGAAGGGCACCAATTCTGCAGCATTGAAGGTCCCCAAGAACACAGTGGCCTCTATCATTCTTAAATGGAAGTTTGGAACCACCATGATTCTTCCTAGAGCTGGCCAAACTGAGCAATCGGGGGAGAAGGGCCTTGGTCAGGGAGGTGACCAAGAACCTGATGGTCACTCTGACAGAGCTCCAGAGTTCCTCTGTGGAGATGGGAGAACCTTCCAGAAGGACAACCATCTCTGCAGCACTCCACCAATGAGGCAATGATTGTAGAGTTGCCAAACGGAAGCCACTATTCAGTAAAAGGCATCGGACAGCTTGGAGTTCGCCAAAAGGCACCTAAAGGACTCTCAGACCATGACAATCAAGATTCTCTGGTCTGATGAAGCCAAGATTTAACTCTTTGGCCTGAATGCCAAGCGTCATGTCTGGAGGAAACCTGGCACCATCCCAACGGCGAAGCATGGTGGTGGCAGCATCATGCTGTGGGGATGTTTTTCAGCAGCAGGGACTGGGAGACTAGTCAGGACTGAGGGAAAGATGAACGGAGCAAAGTACAGAGAGATCCTTGATGAGAACCTGCTCCAGAGCGCTCAGGACCTCAGGCTGGGGTAAAGGTTCACCTTCCAACCGGACAAAGACCCTAAGCACACAGCCAAGACAACGCACGTGTTGCTTCGTGACAAGTCTCTGAAAGTCCTTGAGTGGCCCAGCCAGTACGCGCACTAGAACCCGATCAAACATCTCTGGAGAGACCTGAAAATAGCTGTGCAGTGAAGCTCCCCATCCAACCTGACAGAGCTTGAGAGGATCTGCAGAGAAGAATGGGAGAAACTCCCCAAATACAGGTGTGCCAGGCTTGTAGCGTCATACCCAAGAAGACTCAAGGCTTTAATTGCTGCCAAAGGTGCTTCATTTTTTCATTTTAATACATTTGCAATAATGTCTAAATACCTGTTTTTGCTTTGTCAGAATGTGGTATTATGTGTAGATTGAAGAGGGAAAAAACTATTGAATCAATTTTAGAACAAAATGTGGAAGAAGTCGAGGTCTGAATACTTTCCAAATGCACTGTACACCCCCAGGAAGAATTTGACAAAAAAAAAAAAAAAAAAATATCACATTGATATGCACATTGCCTGACAAGCAACCATTAGATTATGGTCATTTTCACGTTTTCATACTTTCATAGAATGTTTGGGGATGACGAAAAGTAAAGCATTTGTGAAGATTCTATAGCAAAATACAGTGAGGGAAAAAAGTATTTGATCCCCCCTGCTGATTTTGTACGTTTGCCCACTGACAAAGAAATGATCAGTCTATAATTTTAATGGTAGGTTTATTTGAACAGTGAGAGACAGAATAACAACAAAAAAATCCAGAAAAACGCATGTGAAAAATGTTATAAATTGATTTGCATTTTAATGCAGAATTCTGCATTAAGAAAAGCACTAAAATATGACAATAATACATGTCATGTCTCAAAATCTTATTTCTACACAATCGTAAAATTTTTGGGGTCACTGAGAAATGTCCTTGTTTTTGAAAGAAAATCACATTTTTGGTCCATTACAATAACATCAAATTGATCCGAAATACAGTGTAGACATTGTAAATGACTATTGTAGCTGGAAACAGCAGATTGTTTATGGGACATCTACAAAGGCGTATAGAGGCCCATTATCAGCAACCATCACTCCTGTGTTCCAATGGCATGTTGTGTTAGCTAATCGAAAGATGATCATTTTAAAAGGCTAATTGATCATTAGAAAACACTTCTGCAATTATGTTAGCACAGCTGAAAACTGTTTTCCTGATTAAAGAAGTAAAAAAACTTTCCTTCTTTAGACTAGTTGAGTATCTGGAGCATCAGCATTTGGGTTCAATTACAGGCTCAAAATGGCCAGAAACAAAGACATTTCTTCTGAAACTCGTCAGTCTATTCTTGTTCTGAGAAATGAAGGCTATTCCATGCGAGAAATTGCCAAGAAACTGAAGATCTCTTACAATGCTGTGAAATACTCCCTTTACAGAACAGCGCAAACTGGCACTAACCAGAATAGAAAGATGAGTGGGGGGCCCCAGTGCAGAACTGAGCAAGAGGACAAGTACATTAGAGTGTCTAGTATGAGAAACAGACACCTCACAAGTCCTCAACTAGCAGCTTCATTAAATAGTAACCGCAAAACACCAGTCTCAACATCAACAGTGAAGAGGTGACTCCGGGATGCTGTCCTTCTAGGCAGAGTTGCAAAGAAAAAGCCATATGTCAGACTGGCCAATAAAAAGAAAATATTAAGATGGGCAAAAGAACACAGACACTGGACAGAGGAAGATTCGAAAAAAGTGTTATGGACAGACAAATCTAAGTTTGAGGTGTTCGGATCCCAAAGAAGAACATTTGTGAGACGTAGAAAAAATGTAAAGATGCTGGAGGAGTGCCTGATGCCATCTGTCAAGCACGGTGGAGGCAATGTGATGGTTTGGGGTGGTAAAGTTGGAGATTTGTACATGGTAAAAGGGATCTTGAAGAAGGAAGGCTATCACTCCATTTTGCAACGCTATGCTATACTCTGTGGACGTCGCTTATTTGGAGCCATTTTCCTCCTACAACAGGACAATGACCCAAAGAACTATTTAGGGAAGAAGCAGTCAGCTGGTATTCTGTCTATAATGGAGTGGCCAGCACAGTCACCGGATCTCAACCCTATTGAGCTGTTGTGGGAGCCCATCAAGCCAATCCAATTTGTGGGAGGTGCTTCAGGAAGCATGGGGTGAAATCTCTTCCGATTACTTCAACAAATTGACAACTAGAATGCCAAAGGTGTAATTGCTGCAAATGGAGGATTCTTTGACGAAAGCAAAGTTTGAAGGACACAATTATTTCAATTAAAAATTATTATTTATAACCTTGTCAACGTCTTGACTATATTTCCTATTCATTTTGCAACTAATTTCATGCATGTTTTCATGGAAAACAAGGACATTTCTAAGTGACCCCAAACTTTTGAACTGTAGTGTATATGTGTATATGTTTTATGTCCTCTGGATTCGAGAAGAAAGATGACCAGTTCAATAGTGAGCCTGTCAGTTAGCCTTAATTCTCGCACAGGATCCAGCCTAGCAGACGCAAAGCTATTTTCCTGATTTTTTTCTCTGGCCTTCATTGATTTAATCACCCTCATTTTGGCCATTCTACAAGGGAAAATACAGATTATGACAGAGACATGAGGTTTGGACCATTGGTTTTCTTAGAGGATTATCTACACAATTAAAGGAAAGGTTCACCCATTTTGAATGTTATATTGTTTTTGTGCATCTCTATGTTCTATCGATTCCCTGGGTAATTTCATGTTTTCACATGTATCTGAGTTATTGGCGTTCAAGCTGGCAGAAATCAGTCCGGTATGATGTAGCACTGTGATCAAGTCAATCTCACTACACTGGAAGTTAATGGGCCTACGACTTTTAGATCACGAAGGCTATTGATCATATTTTAGCGATATTCCTACCTCAAGATATTTGTAATTTAACGGCGGGTTTAGCACATTGCATGGTGCCATTGACAGAGATATTATAGAAAGGAGATAGGAACCCAATGAATGAAGGAACGTGTAACACCCCACTCAGCAGACTGTCGACCAATCGCGTTCAAATTGTCATGCTATGTCATGCGGTTGCTAAGTCCCCTCTCATATATCGAGAAACGTGCCTATTTTCCTCGAAAGTACGTAATGTCACAATTCCAAAGCTATACGATATTACAGATAGCAAGTTAATTATCTCACATCTCAGAAAATATTTGTAATGTTGTACTTCCTGCTAATGTTGGGTTTTTGAACTAGCGCCCAATAGACTCCCATGCGCTCCTTGTCCCAGAATCGGCCAGAATGCACCGCACGGCCCATTACCGTAGCATGGGCAATGTTTCCTATCTCCTCAAAAGTATATATGCCTCAGACTCCACCCTGTGGGGCACAACGATCTGCAGGTTGAACATGGTGAGATTGTAGACTCCTAAATTGATAGCGCAGTTTGTTTAGGCAATTTTACATTGCCATTCTTTATCTCCAAAATGAAACTGTTTGTTCACAGAAAAAGATTGTTCTCACATATTAGTGTTATTTAACACTGTAAATTAAAGGAATGAGTGGTTTTGGGTGGATTTTCCCCCTAATATACTATTTTACCCATTTGTCGTTTTTTGATATGGCATCCTACTGATTCAATCTCTCCTCTCAGTCGTCATGACTTCAGTGATCCTGCTGTGTGCATATGTGAGGCCTCAGAAAGAAAGAAAACTAGCCAAATTTATGTTTACCAGTATGGTGGAGACGCGGAGGGATTTGTTAGCCAGACAGTCAATGATGTTAGTCGTCTTGCTCTTGTGGTTCTCCGTCATGTTCAGCCCACTGGGAGTGTCCCATGTTCCAATCTGTTGGGGAAACATATGGTCCCCTCAAATGATAAAATGGTACTGTATATGCATACACAGACAGACATGAGTTGTGAACACACGCGCACACACCAGTGGTATAAAGTCGCTAGTGAAAGTCTACACACCCCTTGCACAGTCTTCACATTTTAATGCCTTAAAACGTAATCTGAAAAGGGATTACATTGGATTACTCCTACCAATCTACACAACCTACTCCACATTTTCAAAGTAAAAGACAAATTATAGAATATTTTTCAAATTTATAAGAAATTATAAATGAAGATGTATTGATTGAAAATACAGACGATCAACAACATTGCATTCACTGGCCTGCATGGCAAAGGTAAAAGGAAGCCTGTGTTAAAAATTCCACTCCAAATCTTTCATTCTGTTTGCAACAAGGCCGCTAAGTAATAAGGCAAGACATAAAACATCCAATACAACACAACACAGAGGAAAGCCTGTATTTTCATGTATTGTGGTGGCAGCATCGCGATATGGGTATGCTATCACCAGCAGGGACTGGGGAGTTTGTCAGGTTCAAAATAAATATGAAAGGAGCAGAGGGGGGCTGCAAATTTTCTTATTTTACAAGTTGGATTTGAAGATGAAAATTGAAATACACAAACAATAAGAACGTTCATATTTATTCAGTGATATCTGTATGTATTTTGTTGTGCTTGATAATTGAGCGATTTAATGAAGCATTTTCTTTTCATAAATCACTTTAAAAAAAGCTAAAATTCTAACTGTTTGATTGACAAGAGTAATGATTAGGGGGACCGAGTTTTTACATCATTGGGCTTGGGGCCGAAGTATGGGTAGTGCCTCAGTGAAAGTATGGCCAGTGAAAGAGTAGATACTCTATGAGATCTAACCTCCACATCATAGAAGGATACCTGACCCTCCTCATAATCCAAAAACACACTTCTCTCTCAGGAGGAATGGGAAAGCAGGTTTATCAAGAGCTTCATGCTCATTTCCCTTCCTCAGCCATATTGTCCAGTTGCCATTCTCAAGTTTCAGGCAAATGTCTCTCTTCCTGTTGATGTACTCTTTTGTCACACCTAAATCCCAATCAGTCTTACCCTTGACCTGCACCTCATAATAGAATTGTCCAGAGGAGAAGCCCTTCTTTCCTAGGACACACATACTCTTTTGGGGTTTTCAATGAGATTCTGTCTTCTGGTTTTATACTTCTTTACTGTCCTCAGACAGAATGAGAGTGGTGTGTGCTGTATCAGGGTCTAGAGCAGGGTCTAGAATAGGGTTCCCCAACTGGCCTGTGGGTGATTTTATTTGGCCCCCAAAGTTATTATTATTAAAAAAATTTGGGGGGGGACATAAAAGATTGTAAAAATACGAGCAAATCAGATTTTTGAAATCTGTTCCAAAGTATTCCCACGCATTTTATTTATTTTCTTATTTTATTTCACCAGGTAGGCCAGTTGAGAACAAGTTCTCATTTACAACTGTGCCCGGGCCAAGATAAAGCAAAGCAGTGCGACACAAACAACAACACAAACGTACAATCAATAACACAATAGAATAAAAAAATTAAAAAAAATCTATGTACAGTGTGTGCAAATGTAGAAGAGTAGGGAGGTAGTCAATAAATAGGCCATAGAGGCAAAATAATTACAACTTAGCATTAACACTGGAGTGATAGATGTGCAGATGATGATGTGCAAGTGGAGATACTGGGGTGCAAAATAGCAAGAGGGTAAGTAAGAATATGGGGATGAGCTAGTTGGGTGTGCTATTTACAGATTGGCTGTGTACAGGTACAGTGATCGGTAAGCTGCTCTGACAGCTGATGCTTAAAGTTTGAGAGGGAGATTTAAGACTCCAGCTTCAGTGATTTTTGCAATTCATTCCAGTCATTGGCAGCAGAGAACTGGAAGGAAAGGTGGCCAAATGATGTGTTGGCTTTGGGGATGACCAGTGAAATATACCTGCTGGAGCGCGTGCTACGGGTGGGTGTTGCTATGGTGACCAGCGAGCTGAGATAAGGCAGGGCTTTACCTAGCAAAGACTTATAGATGACCTGCAGCCAGTGGGTTTGGCATAATAGAGAGATAAACACAGTGTACAAAACATTAAGAACACCTGCTCTTTCCATGACCTAGAATGACCAGGTGAATTCAGGTGAAAGCTATGATCCCACATTGATGTCACTTGATAAATCCACTTCAATCACTCTGGGAGGAGAGGAGACAGGTAAAATAAGGATTTTTAAGCCTTGAGACAACTGAGACATGGATTGTGTATTTATGCCATTCAGAGGGTGAGTGGGAAAGATATTTAAGTGCCTTTGAACGGGGTATGGTAATAGATGCCAGGCGCACTGGTTTGAGTGTGTCGAGAACTGAAACGCTGCTGGGTTTTTCACGCTCAACAGTTTCCCGTGTGTATCAAGAATGGTTCACCACCAAAATATCGAGAAATTGGAGGCAGTCCTCATTATATGACAGCTGCTTCAGCTTAGTGCATCTCTTCTGTAGCTCACTGATTTTGTGCTCCAGCTCTTTAATGAGTTAAAGAGCCCTTCTGCCTGCTTCTCTAAAGATTTCTGCTTCTCCCTAAACACCTCAATGAGCTCAGCCTGGCTTCTCTCAGTGGAGTGTACAAGAGCAGTGAAGAGCTGCACACTGTCTGCTATCTCTCGCTCTGCAATGCTCTTGCTGAGCTCTACTGGGTGTTTAAACTACTTAACCTGCTGCAGTCGCTTCAGGATCATCTACCACACTTCTGCCTCCTTTTGCCCCAGCTGAGCCTTTTTCTTTCCATACTCTTCCTCTAGAAACACAGTGTAGTGAGTCTTGCGGTCTGTTTTCTTGCATAAGACACAAACACACATTTGGTCAGTCCTACAGAACAACTCCAGGAGTTTGTCACGCTCCTTACACATCCTGTCTTCCAGGTTCTCTACTGCTTCGATGAGCTTGTGTCTTTTTTAGGACTGTTGCTATCTGATGAGGCTGCAGGTGAGTCTCACAGTAAGAGGTCAGGCGGACCAGGAAGGACTTCAGGGCCTTGAACTTTGTCAGAGTACAGATGTCACAGGCCACTTCTTCAGGTTCAGCATGGTTTGGTCTGCTGGTAGATTTGAACTGATTTCCTGAGCTGAGCAGCCATCTCAGAAATGAAAGTATTGATGCAAAGCTCAGTCTCCTGTAGAATTTCTCCTTATACATTGGACACTGGCACAGGTCATTCATGTCCCAGTACTTTCTGATAATTGTCATGCAAAAGTTGTGTCCACATGAAGTAGAGACTGGTTCAGTGAACAAATCCAGACAGGAATTGTTCTTCAGACAGGAGACAGCGGGACGCCGCCATATCTAGACAGAGACCAATGACAAACAATGAAGAAATTCCTTGGTTAAATCAGCTCTCGATAGTTTTTATGTAGTTCATTATTCATGAATTTTAAGTAAAGTGTTTGAGTTAAAAAAAAATAAAAATAATTAGTTATAAAGACAACAGGTAAAGACGAACACGGTACTTAATCAGTTGTCACCTCTCACCTGTGGGTGTATGTGATCTCTGTTCGTTCTGTTTGTTAGAGGCCTTAAGAATGTACAATTATTAAAAATAAATAAAAAAGTCCACAGAGATGGAAAAACTTTTCTGTGCAACCTTTTTTAGTTTCACTTCAGCAAAGTGATGGTAAAAATGTAACGTTATGAGTATAACTACTGTTCCCTGAAGGAGGGAAACAAGGTACAACATACTATGGGGAGTCGCACTCTTGCGACTTCGGTGAAAGGATCTCCAATCAACTCTGACAAGGCCAATGAAATCCGCGCCTCGCTGAAAGACACGTCTTCCACAGGTGATACGCGTGAGGCTCGGATTCATTCCTTCAATTTAATACCGCTCTTCACCGGGCCCAGGAACGTGCGGCTTGGGGGACAAACAGGTGTTATACCTCGTTTCCCTCATTCAGGAAAGTAGTTATAGTCATTAAATTATGTTCTCTTTCAGTCAGTCATCTTTTGGTACAAAAAGCCGACCCCAACAGATACTAAATGAAACGGCTAATTTTAGACCGCCCACACCTGACAGATGCGGAAGTCTGGGTATAATAGCGCCAAGATGGCGTAACAGTCGGATGTGTGTGTTTGTCTTTGTCTTATCCTGTGTAAATAGCCTGTCTTTTCGTGTATATCTTAATTCTTCGGGATCAGTGTCCATTCTACGGGATGGTTGAGCTAACGTAGGATCATACGATTAGCATTAGTTTATAAGTAACAACAACATTTCCCAGGACATAGACATATCTGATATTGGCAGAAAGCTTAAATTCTTGTTAATCTAACTGCACTGTCCAATTTACAGTAGCAATTTACAGTGAAAGAATACCATGCTATTGTTTGAGGAGAGTGCACAATTTTGAACATGAAAAGTTATTAATAAACAAATGAGGCACATTTGGGCAGTCTTGATACAAAATTTTGAACAGAAATGCCATGGTTCATCGGATCAGTCTACGACATTGCACACTGCTGCCAACTAGTGGCCAAAATCTAAATTGCAGCTGGGCTAGAATAATACATGATGGTCTTTCTTGCATTTCAAAGATGATGGTACAAAGAAAATACAAAAGAACGGTTGGTATTTTCTTTGTATTATCTTTTACCAGATCTATTCTGTTATTCTCCTACATTCCTTTCACATTTCCACAAACTTCTAAGTGTTTCCTTTCAAATGGTACCAAGAATATGCATATCCTTGCTTCAGGGCCTGAGGTACAGGCAGACAGATTTTGGTATGTCATTTTAGGCGAAAATTGAAAAAAGGGGCGGATCCTTATTAATCTTACTTTCTATCTACAAACTAAATATACTTTCCTGCAACCCGCCTCACCCAATGTGGTACGGATCCGCTATTTTTATTCCTTATAACTGGAACTTCCATCAGGAGCTAGCCAGCTAACTAGCTACTAGTTTTGTTTTTGTTAGCCACGGCAAGCGGTCTTCCCCTTTTTCTCGGTCACCAGCCAGCCTTAGCTCGGATAATACCTGCCAGTCTGCACAGCACGATATCAACCCAGAGCATATCAAACTGCTTCTCTATACCACATCACCGGATTCCTTCCACTCTGGAACATTACACCGGATCATCGCAGTTAGCTAGCTGCAAACGAGTGGCTACTGTTAGCTAACGCCTCTGTCCTGAAGCAAGCATCAGCTAGCATCGAGCTAATTTTAGGGCTACAATTGCACGTTAGCAATTGCCAATTGGCCTGGACCCTTTATTGTCGTCACGGAGCCCCGCCGATCCTTCACGACTGGACTTCAGATGTGATTGCACGAACTGGCTACGACTAGCCCCGGCCCACTAGCTTTTCTGAATGCTGTGTCCCCTGCTCGCCTAGCGTAGTAGTGACTACCGAACGGCACCCTGACTCACCTATTGCTGCTCTTTTGACCCTATGATCACTCGGCTACACAGCTGATGCCCCCTGGGCTGTTTCAATAACACGGTACCTCATTTTGTATACCTGTCGGCCCCAGCCTCGAACTCAGGTCCTGGATGTACCTAACTGACCCGCTCTGCCCATTCATAGTCATTTACCCGTTGTTGTCTTAGCTCTCCTGATCAACAACTGTGATTGCTTTAGGCCTCTCTCCAATGTCAATATGCCTTGTATACTGCGGTCTTGGCTAGTTCTTATTGTTTTATTTCACTGTAGAGCCCTCAGTCCTGCTCAACATGCCTTAGATAGCTTTTTTGTCCCACCCCATACACATGCGGAAACCTCACCTGCCTTAACTGGTGCCTCCAGAGACGAAACCTCTCTCATCGTGACTCAACGCCTAGGTTTACCTCCACTGTACTCACATCCTACCATACCATTGTCTGTACATTAAGCCCTGAATCTATTCTTCCACGCCCAGTAATCTGCTCCTTTTATTCTCTGCTCCCAACGCACTAGACGACCAGTTCTTATAGCTTTTAGCTGTACCCTTATCCTACTCCTCCCCTGTGCCTCTGGTGATGTAGAGGTTAACCCAGGCCCTGTAGCCCCCAGTTCCACTCCTATTCCCCAGGCGCTATCATTTGTTGACTTCTGTAACCGTAAAAGCCTTGATTTCATGCATGTTAAATTCAGAAGACTCTTCGCTAAGTTTGTTTTATTCACTGCTTTAGCACACTCCACCAACCCTGATGTCCTAGCCGTGTCTGAATACTGGGTTAGGAAGATCACCAAAAATTCTGAAATTTCCATCCACAACTACAACATTTTCCGTCAAGATAGAACTGCCAAAGGGGGCGGAGTTGCAATCTACTGCATAGATAGTCTACAGAGTTCAGTCAGGCTATCCAGGTCTGTGCCCAAACAGTTCGAGCTTCTACTTTTAAAAATCCACTTTTCCGGAAATAAGTCTCTCACTGTTGCCACTTGTTATAGATCCCCCTCAGCCACCAGCTATGCCCTGGACACCATATGTGAATTAATTGCCCCCCATCTATCAATCTCACACAAATTATCAAGGAACCTACCAGGTACAACCCTAAATCCGTAAACACAGGCACCCTCATAGATATCATCCTGACCAACCTGCCCTCTAAATACACCTCTGCTGTCTTCAACCAGGATCTCAGCGATCACTACCCCATTGCCTGCGTCCGTAATGGGTCGGCGGTCAAACGACCACCTTTCATCACTGTCAAACACTCCCTAAAACACTTCAGCGAGCAGGCCTTTCTAATCGACCTGGCCCGGGTATCTTGGAAGGATACATTCTGTCAGTAGAGGATATCTGGTTATTCTTTCAAAGTGCTTTCCTCACCATCTTAAATAAATTCAAAACATTTTGAACTAAGAACAGACATAGCCCTTGGTTCACTCCAGACTTGACTGACCTTGACCAGCACAAAAACATCCTGTGGCGTACTGCATTAGCCACTGCGATATGCAACTTTTCAGAGAAGTTAGGAACCATTATACACAGGCAGTTAAGAAAGCAAAGGCTAGCTTTTTCAAACAGAAATGAGCATCCTGTAGCACAAACTCCAAAAGGTTGTAGGACACTGTAAAGTCCATGGAGAATAAGAGCACCACTTCCCAGCTGCCCACTGCACTGAGGCTAGGAAACACCACCGATAAATGTACAATAATCATTTTTCTACGGCTGGCCATGCTTTCTACCTGGCTACCCCTACCCCGGTAAACAGCTCTGCACCCCCCACAGCAACTTGCCCAAGCCTCCCCCACTTCTCCTTCACCCAAATCCAGATAGCTGATGTTCTGAAAGAGCTGCAGAATCTGGACCCCTACAAATCAGCTGGGCTAGACAATCTGGACCCTCTCTTTCTAAAATTATCCACCGCAATTGTTGCAACCCCTATTACTAGCCTGTTCATCCTCTCTTTCGTATCGTCTGAGATCCCTAAAGATTGGAAAGCTGACGCGGTCATCCCCCTCTTCACTCTAGACCCAAACTGTTACAGACCTATATCCATCCTACCCTGCCTTTCTAAAGTCTTCGAAAGCCAAGTTAACAAACAGATCACTGACCATTTCGAATCCCAACGTACATTCTCCGCTATGCAATCTGGTGTCCAAGCTGGTCATGGGTGTACCTCAGTCACGCTCAAGGTCCTAAACAATGTCATAACCACCATCGATAAAAGACAATACTGTGCCGCCGTCTTCATCGACCTGGCCAAGGCTTTTGACCTTGTCAATCACTGCATTCTTATCGGCAGACTCAACAGCCTTGGTTTCTCTAATGACTGCCTTGCCTGGTTCACCAACTACTTTTCAGATAGAGTTCAGTGTGTCAAATCGGAGGGCCTGTTGTCCGGACCTCTGGCAGTCTCTATGGGGGTGCCACAGGGTTCAATTCTCGGGCCGACTCTCTTCTCTGTATAGATCAATGATGCTCTTGCTGCTGGTGATTCTCTGATCCACCTCTACGCAGACAATACCATTCTGTATACTTCTGGCCCTTCTTTGGACACTGTGTTAACAAACCTCCAGACGAGCTTCAATGCCATACAACACTCCTTCCGCGGGCCTCCAACTGCTCTTAAATGCAAGTAAAACTAAATGCATGCTCGTCAACTGATCGCTGCCCTACCCGCCCGCCCGTCTAGCATCACTACTCTGGACGGTTCTGAATGTGGACAACTACAAATATCTAGGTGTCTGGTTAGACTGTAAACTCTCCTTCCAGACTGACATCAAGCATCTCCAATCCAAAATTAAATCTAGAATCGGCTTCCTATCTCACAACAAAGCATCCTTCACTCATGCTGCCAAACCTACCCTTGTAAAACTGACTATCCTACCGATCCTTGACTTCAGCGATGTAATTTACAAAATAGCCTCCTACACTCTACTCAGCAAATTGGATGTAGTCTATCACAGTGCCATCCATTTTGTCACCAAAGCCCCATATACCACCCACCACTGCGACCTGTATGCTCTAGTTGGCTGGCCCTTGCATCATATTCGTCGCCAAACCCACTGGCTCCAGGTCATCTATAGGCCTTTGCTAGGTAAAACCCCGCCTTATCTCAGCTCACTGGTCACCATAGCAGCACCCACCTGTAGCACACGCTCCAGCAGGTATATTTAATTGGTCATCCCCAAAGCAAACTCCTCCTTTGGCTCTTTTCCTTCCAGTTCTCTGCTGCCAATGACTGGAACGAATTGCAAAAATCACTGAAGCTGGAGTCTTATATCTCCCTCACTAACTTTAACTTGTTAGGGAGTGGCAGCTGAGGGGTCGGTTTTGGAGAGCCTGGCGTGCCCAAAATAAAATGCCTCCCATTCAGGCCCAGAAAATAGGATATGCACATATTTAGTACCATTGGATAGGAAACACTCTGAATTTTCCAAAACTGTTAACCATTTGTCTGTGAGTGAAACAGAAAGCATATGGCAGGCGAAACCCCGAGGAATTTCTGTCCTGGAAAAAGTGGTTTTGACAGAGTGCCTCATTGGGAACCCCTCCCTCATGAAAATGACCATATAAGGGCATATGAATGCAGTACCCATCGCTTCCTTTAGATGTCAACAGTCTCGAGACAGTGTAAAATGTCATTTTGGATGAATTAGACCAGAGAACAAGAGCAAACCAGGAAGTGACCTTTTTATGTAAACAGTACCTAGTGCGCGCGCGCCCGACAAGGCGTGCAGTGTCTTTTTTACCGTTTTATCGATCAGTTTATATTCCGGTTGATTTATAATAGTAAATATACGTAAAAGTGTTCCTAAGG
Organism: Brachymystax lenok tsinlingensis; assembly: GCA_030435695.1. Classification (NCBI taxonomy): domain Eukaryota; kingdom Metazoa; phylum Chordata; class Actinopteri; order Salmoniformes; family Salmonidae; genus Brachymystax; species Brachymystax lenok. Next base: position 37,145,764 of record CM059817.1, on the reverse strand, counting down.
ATACATTTAAAACTATGTTTGATTGTTCTTGGACAAGTTTATAGGTATAAGATGAACGAGTTCTCGTCACGTTTCAATGGAGTAGTGGAGGCTGTCGTTTCTGATTATAACGCGCGAACCAAATGGAGGATTTATGGATAAAATACATTACTTTTTCTAACAGAAGAACCATGGATTGTCTTCGTTGGACACTTAGGATGACCTCAGCAGAAGTTCTTCAACAGGTAATTGATTTGTTTTCGCTGTGAAATGTGTTATGTGTGTGCCATGATGGCTAATGGATTCATGGCTATGGGAAAAATATGTGAGGTGCTATCCTCAAACAATCAAATGTGCTGCTTTCGCCATAAAGCCTTTTTGAAATCTGACAACACTGTGATATTGCCAAGAAACAGAGCTTTTGATGAGTATGGAACACTTGTATATTGGTGGATGTTTAATAATTCAACTTTTGGATTTTGAATTTGGCGCCTTACATTTCACCTGGTAGTGTCGGGAGCAGCCCGCTAGCGCCCCAGCAATCCCTGAGAGGTTAAGCATCAGCTGTCAGAGCAGCTTACCGATCATTGCACCTGTACACAGCCCATCTATAAATAAACCACGCAACTACTTTATCCCCATATTGTTAATATTTTTTTGCTCCTTTGCACCCCAGTATCTCTACTTGCACATTCATCTTCTCCACATCTATCACTCCAGTGTTAACCTCTCCGGGCTAGGGGGCAGTGTTCGGATGTTCTGAGAGTCTGTTACTCAGGCCCAAAAGCTAGGATATGCATATAATTAGTTGTATTTGATAGAAAACTCTTTGAAGTTTCTAAAACTGTTAAAATAATGTGTGAGTATAACAGAACTGATATGACGGAAACCCGAGGAAAATCCATCCAGAAAAATTGCTTTTTTGAGCTCCCTTGCAATTGGTATGGTTTCCTATTGCACAATGAAAATAATAGCACCCAGATTGCAGTACCTGTGGCTTACACTGGATGTCAACAGTCTTTAGACAAGGTTTCAGGCTTGTTCTTTGAAAAATGAACAAGTAGCTGTAGTTTATCATTGGGTTCCTCCTTGGGTCTGTAGTCCTGTGGCACACGTGACTGAGGGCGCGCTCTTTGTTATTTATCTCCGGTATTGAAATACAAAAATCTGGTCACATAATTGGATATCCCAGATCTTTTCAATGTATATGCGGAAAGCGCACACCAGAAACAGGGCATGTAAGTCTTATTGTGTTTTGTGTAACTTATTATTTTACTTATTGTGTACATAATGTTGCTGCTACCGTCTCTTATGACCGAAAATAACTTCTGGACAACAGAACAGCGATTACTCACGGCGGACTGGAAGAAACATTTTCCTTCAACGAGTCCGACGAGAAGGATATCCTGCTTTCACTGGAACAGGCCCCCCATTTGCGTGAAGAAAAGATGCAGGAAAAGGGGCCCGCAGATCGGGCAGCCTTTTGAGAATCCATAGGCGAGCGAGTAAACTCCCACTGCCATCATTGAAAAATAATTGATGACCTACGATTAAGATTATCCTACCAACGGGACATTAAAAACTATAACAGCCTATGTTTCACCGAAACGTGGCTGAACGATGATATGGAGATAGCGGGATTTTCCATGCACAGGCAGAACAGAGACACTACCTCTGGTAAGACGAGGGGTGGGGGTGTGTATCTATGGTGCGCAATGTCTAATATTAAAGAAGTCTCGAGGTATTGCTCGCCTGAGGTAGAGTACCTTATGATAAGCTGTAGACCACACTATCTACCTCTATATTATTCGTAGCCGTCTATTTACCACCACAGAACGAAGCTGGCACTAAGATTGCTCTCAACCAACTCTATAAGGCCATAAGCAAAGAATAGAATGCTCACCCAGAAGCGGCGCTCCTAGTGGCCGGGGACTTTAATGCAGGTAAACTTAAATCAGTTTTACTCAATTTTACCAGACTGTTTTGCTAGCACAGACTGGAATATGTTCCAGGATTCATCCAATGGCAATGAGGAGTACACCACCTCAGTCACCGGCTTCAACAATAAGTGCATCGATGACGTCGTCCCACAGTGACTGTACGTACATATTCCAACCAGAAGCCATGGATTTCAGGCAACATCCGCATCGAGCTAAAGGCTAAAGCTGCCGTTTTCAAGGAGCAGGAGACTAATCCGGACGCTTATAAGAAATCCCTTGAAAACTATTACAAACTACAAAGGGAAACCCAGACGCGAGCTGCCCAGTGACGCGAGCCTACCAGACGAGCGAAATACCTTTTATACTTGATTCGAGGCAATCAACACTGAAGCATGCACGAGAGCACCAGCTGTTCTGGATGACTGTGTTATAATGCTCTCGGTAACTGATGTGAACAAAACCTTTAAACAGGTCAACATTCACAAAGCCGCTGGGCCAGAAGGATTATCAGGACGTCTACTCAAATCATGCACGAACCAACTGTCAAGTGTCTTCACTGACATTTTCAACCTTTCCCTGACAGTCTGTAATACCTACATGTTTCAAGCAGACCACCATAGTCCCTGTGCCCAAGGAAGCGAAGGTAACCTGCCTAAATGATTACCACCCCGTGGCACTCACATCGGTAGCCATGAAGTGCTTTGAAAGGCTGGTCATGGCTCACATCAACAGCATCCTCCCGGACAGAGAATACTGTTCATTGACTACAGCTCAGCGTTCAACACCATAGTGCCCACGAAGCTCATCACTAAGCTAAGGATTCAGGGATTAAACACCTCCCTCTGCAACTGGATCCTGGACTTACTGACGGGCCACCTCCAGGTGGTAAGAGTAGATAACATTCAGAGGTAAACCTCTAGCCATCAGATTGGCCCTCTCAGGGGCCAAGCCCATTGGAACCAAATATTTGGCTTGGGCCCCCCGAAGGAATGTTGGGGACTAGTTTAGGTGGCATCCAAGCGCGTGGCTAGCACCCAGCAATGAAAAAGCCACATCAATAATAGACCTAGTGGAATGACCACTATCTTAGAAGCCATCATTCCCAGTAGGTGCAGGAACTGGCAAAAACGTACTGCGCGCGCACAAGAGAAAGACCCAGGAATGGAATGCACTGCAATGGGGTTAGACAGCTCTTATTTTCCCTAACACTGCTTGTTCTCTTGACTCTGCTGCTATTAGCCAATCATCCAGATAGGCCAACACCCTCAGACCCTGGCCCCTAATGGGTTCCAGAGCCACCTCAATCACCTAAGAAAAGATGCGAGGCGAGAGGTACAACCCAAGCGGGAGGCTATTGCCTCGTAATTTAACCTCAGAAATATTCTGTGACTGGGGCACATGGGCAAATGAAATTATGCATACTTTTGGTCGATGGTGGTGAACCAATCGCCGGGACACACGGACTGTAACAACACCTGGTTTGTGAGCATTTTGGATGTGCAAACTTTGAGATGCTTGCTGAGGACACATAAATCTCGGAAGGGGAAAAAAAGTCCCGACCCATTTCCGTACCCAGGAAATACCGGCTGTACCAGCCGTCCTTTATCCAACATAGAAACTACTTGAATTGTCTGCGTCTGGAGACGAGAGAATATTCCTTCCCTCAAAACGGGCACAGAGGCCTCGGGAACAGTTGACGTGATGATGCCTTAGAAGCGTGGGGGACGTGCAACAAATTGTAGCCTGTACCTGTTTGCATGATCCAGAGCAACATTGCGCATGCACACCATTGGTTGGAGCAGACAGCAAGCCTCCCGCCAAGTGCCAGCTGAAAGTGCGGAACAACATCTTGTGGACTGGGAAAGATTAGTTATTTTCTTCTTTCCACCACACGGCCACCATGTGCCTGAATATGGAGAAGGGACAGTTTTCATTGCACCCACATGTGGGAGACGCAACACTTTTGACACCCATGCACAGTGGAGTTTTGGGTTGACACAACTGTGTTTATGCAACAAGGATTGCCTGAAGCTCAGTCTACTCTGGGTTTGGGGAATTAGGCAATCAGTGACGTACCCCGATTAGTACTTCTGTCACAACTAGCCTCACTCCGTTTAGGCGGTAAGATACAGTATGTCCTGGTAACCGGCGGCCAACCAGCATTGGACCACACGCATAAAAAAATAGACCCAGGAGAACTACCACTATCATGAAGGTTATTATACCCACTAGTCATAGGTACCGGTGCCACAGTACCTTGTAACCCAGATGGAAAAGGGAAAGACAGCTGTGAAAAACATTCTGTAGTAACAGACAGGGGTGATATGTAATTTAATTGAATTTCCAGGAATTAAACCAATCGCCTATAGAACCCATAACCCGTATAACCAAAAACTGGAGTGAAGAATTATGTAATTATTCAAGAAACAAGAAAACAGGGGGGGAATGTAAAGTCAGAGAATTCTACAGTATAGTCCTACTGAAATGAGTAACAACAGAACAAGACCATTTTACAAGTTGGAACGCTATAAATACACATTTTCAGAAATGTTAGAAAATTTGCTTTTATTGTTGAAAGAATTTATTAAAGAGCTTGGTGTATTTTTCACTATCAAATCATGACAATTCCTAATCTTAGGTCTTCTGAGATATTTATTTTGTTCGAGGCATGATTCACATAAGGCAATGCTTCTTGTGAATAGCAAACTCAAATTTTGTGAGTATTTTTTATATGGCAAGGCAGCTCTAACCAACATCTCCAATCTTGTCTCATTGATTGGACTCCAGGTTAGCTGACTCCTGACTCCAATTAGCTGTTGGAGAAGTAATTAGCCTTTGGGTTCACATTATTTTTCTAACCTACACCGTGAATGTTTTATTTACGTATTCATACAGTGGGGCAAAAAAGTATTTAGTCAGCCACCAATTGTGCAAGTTCTCCAACTTAAAAAGATGAGAGAGGCCTGTAATTTTCATCATAGGTACACTTCAACTATGACAGACAAAATGAGAAAAAGAAATCCAGAAAATCACATTGTAGGATTTTTAATTTATTTATTTGCAAATTATGGTGGAAAATAAGTATTTGGTCAATAACAAAAGTTTATCTCAATACTTTGTTATATACCCTTTGCTGGCAATGACAGAGGTCAAACGTTTTCTGTAAGTCTTCACAAGGTTTTCACACACTGTTTCTGGTATTTTGGCCCATTCCTCCATGCAGATCTCCTCTAGAGCAGTGATGTTTTGGGGCTGTCGCTGGGCAACACGGACTTTCAACTTCCTCCAAAGATTTTCTATGGGGTTGAGATCTGGAGACTGGCTAGGCCACTCCAGGACCTTGAAATGCTTCTTACGAAGCCACTCCTTCGTTGCGGGCGGTGTGTTTGGGATCATTGTCATGCTGAAAGACCCAGCCACGTTTCATCTTCAATGCCCTTGCTGATGGAAGGAGGTTTTCACTCAAAATCTCACGATACATGGCCCCATTCATTCTTTCCTTTACACCGATCAGTCGTCCTGGTCCCTTTTCAGAAAAACAGCCCCAAAGCATGATGTTTCCACCCCCATGCTTCACAGTAGGTATGGTGTTCTTTGGATGCAACTCAGCATTCTTTGTCCTCCAAACACGACGAGTTGAGTTTTTACCAAAAAGTTCTATTTTGGTTTCATCTGACCATATGACATTCTCCCAATCCTCATCTGGATCAACCAAATGCTCTCTAGCAAACTTCAGACGGGCCTGAACATGTACTGGCTTAAGCAGGGGGACACGTCTGGCACTGCAGGATTTGAGTCCCTGGCGGCGTAGTGTGTTACTGATGGTAGGCTTTGTTACTTTGGTCCCAGCTCTCTGCAGGTCATTCACTAGGTCCCCGTGTGGTTCTGGGATTTTTGCTCACCGTTCTTGTGATCATTTTGACCCCACGGGTGAGATCTTGCGTGGAGCCCCAGATCAAGGAAGATTATCAGTGGTCTTGTATGTCTTCCATTTCGAATAATTGCTCCCACAGTTGATTTCTTCAAACCAAGCTGCTTACCTATTGCAGATTCAGTCTTCCCAACCTGGTGCAGGTCTACAATTTTGTTTCTGGTGTCCTTTGACAGCTCTTTGGTCTTGGCCATAGTGGAGTTTGGAGTGTGACTGTTTGAGGTTGTGGACAGGTGTCTTTTATACTGATAACAAGTTCAAACAGGTGCCATTAATACAGGTAACGAGTGGAGGACAGAGGAGCCTCTTAAAGAAGAAGTTACAGGTCTGTGAGAGCCAGAAATCTTGCTTGTTTGTATGTGACCAAATACTTATTTTCCACCATAATTTGCAAATAAATTCATTAAAAATCCTACAATGTGATTTTCTGGATTTTTTTTCCTCATTTTGTCTGTCATAGTTGAAGTGTACATATGATGAAAATTACAGGCCTCTCTCATCTTTTTAAGTGAGAGAACTTGCACAATTGGTGGCTGACTCAATACTTGTTTGCCCCACTGTATATAGTGTTTGTCTGTTGTTGTGACTTAGATGAAGATAAGATAAAATTTGACTTCCAATTTATGCAGGCATCCGGGTGTTTCCAAAGGGTTCATACTGTTTCTTGCCACTGTATATTAAAAATAAACAGATACCTTACAGTGCCTTCAGAAAGTATTAATTCCCCTTGACTTTTCCACATTTTGTTACGATTAAGCCTTATTCTAAATTTATTGAATTGTTTTCCTTACTCAATCTTAACACAATTTACCATAATGACAAAGCAAAAGCAGGTTTAGAAATCTTTGCAAATATATAACATTTTTAAAACAAATATATTTACATAAGTATTCAGACCCTTTACCCAGTACTTTGTTGTAGCACCTTTGGCAGCGATTACAGCCTTCAGTCTTCTTGGGTATGACACTACAAGCTTGGCACACCTGTATTTGCGGAGTTTCTCCCATTCTTCTCTGGAGATCCTCTCAAGCTCTGTCAAGTTGGATGGGGAGCGTTGATGAACAGCTATTTTCAGGTCTCACCAGAGATGTTCGATCAGGTTCAACTCCGGGCAATCAGAGACTTGTCCGGAAGCAGTTCCTGCGTTGTCTTGGCTGGATGATTAGGGTCGTTGTGCTGTTGGAAGGTGAACCTTCGCCCCCAGTCCTGAGCGCACTGGAGCTGGTTTTCATCAAGGATCTCTCTGTACTTTGCTCTGTTCATCTTTCCCTCGATCCTGACTAGTCTCCCAGTCCCTGCCACTGAAAAACATCCCCACAGCTTGATGCTGCCACCACCATGCTTCACCGTAGGGATGGTGCCAGGTTTCCTCCAGACATGACGCTTGGCATTCAGGCCAAAGAGTTCAATCTTGGTTTCATCAGACGAGATAATCTTGTTTCTCATGATCTGAGAGTCCTTCAGACAAACTCCAACCGGGCTGTCATGTGCCTTTTACTGAGGAGTGGCTTCTTTCTGGCCACTCTACCATAAAGGCCTGAATGGTGGAGTGCTGTAGAGCTGGTTGTTCTTCTGGAAGGTTCTCCTATCTCCACAGAGAAACTCTAGAGCTATATCAGAGTGACCATCGGGTTCTTGGTCACCTCCCCGACCAAGGCCCTTCTCCCCCGATTGCTCAGTTTGGCCGCTTCATTAAATAGTACCTCCAAAACACCAGTCTCAAAGTCAACAGTGAAGAGGCGACTCCGGGATGCTGGCCTTCGAGGCAGTGTCTGTGTTATTTTGCCCATCTTTTATTTTTATTGGCCAGTGTGTTATATGGCTTTTTCTTTGCAACTCCACCTAGAAGGCCAGCATTCTGGAGTCGCCTCTTCACTGTTGACGTTGAGACTGGTGTTTTGCGAGTACTATTTAATAAAGCTGCCAGTTGAGGACTTGTGAGGCATCTGTTTCTCAAACTAGACACTCTAATGTACTTGTCCTCTTGCTCAGTTGTGTACCGGGGCCTCCCACTCCTCTTTCTATTCTGGTTAGAGCCAGTTTGTTCTGTTCTGTGAAGGGAGTAGTACACAGCGTTGTACGAGATCTTCAGTTTCTTGGTAATTTCTCGCATGAAATAGCCTCCATTTCTCAGAACAAGAATAGACTGATGAGTTTCAGATGAAATGTCTTTGTTTCTTGCCATTTTGAGCCTGTAATCAAACCCATAAATGCTGATGCTCCAGATACTCAACTAGTCTAAAGAAGGCCAGTTTTATCGCTTCTTTAATCTAACATAATTGCAAAAGGTTTTTCTAATGATCAATTAGCCTTTTAAAATGATAAACTTGGATTAGCTAACACAACGTGCCATTAGAACACAGGAGTGATGGTTGCTGATAATGGGCCTCTGTACGCCTATGTAGATATTCCATAAAAAATCTGCCGTTTCCAGCCAAAATAGTCATTTACAACATGAAAAATGTCTACACTGTATTTCTGATCAATTTGATGTTATTTTAATGGACAAAAATTGCTTTTCTTTCAAAAACAAGGACATTGTCACGACTTCCGCCGAAGTCGGTGCCTCTCCTTGTTCGGGTGGTGTTCGGCGGTCGGCGTCACCGATCTTCTAGCCATCACGATCCACTTTTCATTTTCCATTTGTTTTGTCTGTGTTTTCCACACCTGGTTTCAATTCCCTCAATTACATGTTTTGTATATAACCCTCTGTTCCCCCCCATGTCTTTGTGTGGGATTGTTTCTTTGTAGTGCTTGTGCACATTTGTATACTGGTGCGTTACGGGCTATTTTTGTGTCCATGTACTCTCGTGTTTGTTTGAACCGTTTTGGGGTTGTTTATTAAACGACTAAGTTTACCCAGTTTTGCTCTCCTGCGCCTGACTTCTCTGCAAACCAGTTACGCATCCGCTACAGAATCCCACACCACGTCATGGAGTCAGCAGGAGCAAGTGACCCCAAACTTTTGAAGGGTAGTGTATATAGTACATAGCCAAAAGTATGTAGACACCCCTTCAAATTAGTTGATTCGGCTCTTTCAGCCACATCCGTTGCTGACAGGTGTATAAAATCGAGCACACCGCCATGCAATCTCCATAGACAAACATTGGCAGTAGAAAGGCCTTACTGAAGAGCTCAGTGACTTTCAACATGGCACCATCATAGCATACCACCTTTCCAACAAGTCAGATAGTCAAATTCCTGCCCTGCTAGAGCTGCCCCGGTCAACTGTAAGTGTTATTGTGAAGTGGAAACGTCTAAAGGCAACAACAACTCAGCCACGAAGTGGTAGGCCACACAAGCGCACAGAACAGGACTGCTAATAATAGTCTGTCCTTGGTTGCAAATTTTCACTACCGAGTTCCAAACTGCCTCTGGAAACAACGTCAGCACAAGAACTGTTCACCGAGAGGTTCATGAAATGGGTTTCCATGGCCGAGCAGCCGCACACAAGCCTAAGATCACCATGCGCAACGCCAAGCGTCGGCTGGAGTGGTGTAAATCTCGCCACCATTGGACACTGGAGCAGTGGAAACGTGTTCTCTGGAGTGATGAATTACGCTTCACCATCAGGCAGTCCGACGGACAAATCTAGGTTTGGCGAATGCCAGGAGAACACGACCTGCTCCAATGCATAGTGCCAACTGTAAAGTTTAGTGGAGGAGCAATAATGGTCTGTGGCTGTTTTTAAAGGGCTAGGCCCTTTAGTTCCAGCGAAGAGAAATCTTAACGATACAGCATACAATGACATTCCAGACAATTCTGTGCTTCTAACTTTGTGGTAACAGTTTGATGAAGGCCCTTTCATGTTTCAGCTTGACAATGCCCCCGTGCACAAAGTGAGGTCCATACAGAAATGGCTTGTCGAGATTGGTGTGGAAGAACCTGACTGGCCTGCACAGAGCCCTGTACTCAACCCCCTCGAACACCTTTGGGAGGAATTGGAACACCGACTGCGAGCCAGGCCTAATCGCCAAACATTAGTGCTCAACCTCATTAACTGACCTCACTAATCCTCTTGTGGCTGAATAGAAAATGTCCCTGCAGAAATGCTCCAACATCTAGTGAAAAGCCTTTCCAGAAGAGTGGAGGCTGTTATAGCAGCAAAGGGGGGACCAACTCCATATTAATGCCCATGATTTTGGAATGAGATTTTCGACAAGATGGTGTCCACATACTTTTGGTCATGTAGTGTATATTATTTCCCTTGATAATTATGTAATTGAATAATACACTTTTTGAATAAAGCAAACTAAACCTCAGTCAGTGTGATTGACAGGAGCGATGATCATCGTGTCAGAATCTTTACCACCATCATTAAGGAAAGGGCTCAAGTATGGGTAGGGTTTCTCAGTGAAGGTGCAGCCAGTGAAAGAGTATATACTGTATAAGACTTGGCCTCTTCATCATAAAAGGAGAAATGACCCTTCTCAAAATCCACAAACACCCCCACCTTCTGGGGCTTCTCTCTCAGGAGGAGGGGGACAGAGGGCTCATCAAGAGCTTCATTCCCATTCTTCAGCCACAAAGTCCAGAATCCATACTCAGGTCACAGGCACATTTTACCTTTCCTTTTGATGGACTCTTTGGCCACTCCAAAATCTCAATTAGTCTTCCCCTTGACCTGCACCTCAATGTAAAATCACCCAAAGGAGAAGCCCTCCTTTCACACTCCATTTCTCACTTCTTTCCTGTCCTCAGACAGAACGAGATGGGGATGTGCTGTATCAGGGTCTAAAGTCACATCCATTGACCACTGCTGAATCCATTTCAGTTCAGCATCTAAGAACATCTTCACTTCACTCATGAGTGTCTGCTCCAGTTTAGCCACAGCTGTCCTTTTTGGGAGGAAGTTGGATGTGGTCCTCAGTATGTGACTTTAGCTTAGTGCATCTCTTCTGTAGCTCAGTGATTTCCTGCTCCTCAATCAGCTTAATGAGCTCAGCCTGGCTTCTTAATGGAGTGTACCAGAGCATTGAAGACGTGAACGCGGTCTGCTATCTCTCCCTCTCTGCATTGTTCTTGCTGAGCTCCACTAAGTGTTTGATCTCCTTAACCTTCTGAAGTCGCTCCTGGATCATCTGCTGCACTTCTGCCTCTGTCTGCCAAAGAGTATTTTTCTTTCCAAACTCTTCCTCTAGAAACACAGTGTAGTGAGTAGTGGTCTGTTTTCTTGCATAAGACACAAACACATGCAGTGGGCGACCCGTCATTCTGTTTTGAGCCCCACATTTTGGGCTTGCCTGTGTCACGACTTGCCCTTTTTGGGTGATCACCCACCACAGGTTTATGACCGTCATAAAAACCTAAAACTCTTTACCCCACACTGCCAAAATGAAGGTTGAGAATCCCTTTGTTACCACAGAGAAAGACTTTGCAGTGCGGTAACGTCAAAAGGTTTAATAATTGAACAGTATTTCTGTATTCCAAGCAGTTGGAGTGGTCCGTGGACACTTAAGGAACAGTAATGTCGGGTTAGTTTCATTTGGTGAACTCATGAAGGACAGGAGACACACATTACTGTTTCTCTGTTTGTATACACTTCTGTTGTATAAAATAAATGATTGAGTATAGGAATACTTTTGAAAATATGAACTGCTTGTCGTAAGATGCTTGCTTTACACTGTACTGTGTGATTGTACACATGGATTGGATTGTGGGTTTACTAACGTGTTAGTTTTAGTAGCTATGTTGGCTATGACGTTAGTTAATATGGTGACAATGATGTAGGCTGTGTAGCGGTTATGGTATGAAGGTTTGGCTTGGAGAGTTTAGTCCACAATTGAAGGGAAAAGTTAAAGGAGGACAGTGCGTAGATGGGAGAAGGAATTATACAACGAGCAAAGTGATGATGCTGTACGTGGCTGCTATGAAAGTGACTGTACGTGCGGGTGATCAGGGGTATATTGATTCCGTCAATTCTGTTGCAAAACCTCTTAAATGTAAGCAAATGGAACGAAACAGGGATGGACCTACCTGACTTTGTCCAATAGAAACTCTTGTTTCAGTTGGGCTAATGATCAAACCCCAGATCAGCTAGATGCATGCGAGAGTGTACAAGGTAGTATTGAATGCGTCACTGTCTGTCACCTTGATTACTCCAATTTGGCTGTCGACCTGTGCACCTTCGTTATAAACTTTCATTTGTAGGCAAGGTTATAGCAACCTCATGAAGGGTATAGGGCAAATTTGAGTATAATGTAGTAGCCTAAACCTATCGATGTTACGTTGAGCTGGGTGAATGGAATATGAATTACAATCATCCAATATGCTGTAATAGAAATAAGGCCATGCTAAAAAAAAGAATCATCCTCCCTCCTAATCTGAAACGGCACCGCCACTGACACACACACAAACTCACTTTTTCCAGTCCTTCCTCCTTTAGACTGATTACGTCCAGGTCGAAGTCTGTCCTCAATCCGTTCGTTTTGTTGAAGAGGATGTGTCCAGTCAAGCCATCCCAATGGACCTATAGAGAGGGGCACACGCACACGCACACACACCAACCACCTAATTCAACTCAAAAACAAAGTCCAATGTGCCCAAATTGTATTCCTCAATTACCCATAATAGCACATGCTCTTTCATTATATTTTGATCCACAAACCGAAAGCCTACAATGTTTTCATTTCAATTAGCTAGACCTTCTGCCTGGCTCTCTCCACACTGTCTGCATTTAAATACAACAAGAGACAATAGAGACGAGCACCACAGAGGCCTGTTTGACTGGTATTAGAGTTCATTACACTGTGAAGTTGGTTGTGCTCGAATTTTTACTTCAAAGTGATTGGAGGATCAGAGAGACAGCGCAGGGAGAGATATGAGAGACTAAAGCACAAGGGGGGGAGACAGTACATTTTTGTATTTAAGCAGGGAATTATGCTGAGACTATGGTCTCTTTTGCAAATGTGTCCTGAATGAAGACATCAATAAACAACAATTACACTATATATATAGTGTAATTGTTGTTTATTGATGTCTTCATTCAGGACACATTTGCAAAAGAGACCATGGTAAAGAGACCATATACACACACACACACACACACACACACACACACACACACACACACACACACACACACACACACACACACACACACACACACACACACACACACACACACACACACACACACACACACACAACCATTCAAAAGTTTGGTCACTTAGAAATGTCCTTGTTTTTGAAAGAAAAGCACGTTTTTGTCCACTAAAATAACATCAAATTGATCAGAAATACAGTGTAGACATTGTTAATGTTGTAACTGACTATAGTAGCTAGAAAAGGCTGACTTTTAATGGAATATCTACGTAGGTGTAGAGGCCCATTATCAGCAACCATCACTCCTGTGTGCCAATGGCACGTTGTGTTAGCTAATCGAAGTGTATCATTTTAATAGGCTAATTGATCATTAGAAAACCCTTTTGTAATTATGTTAGCACAGCTGAAAACTGTTGTTCTAAACAAAAAAGCAATAAAACTGGCCTTCTATTGACTAGTTGAGTATCTGGAGCATCAGCATTTGTGGGTTCGATTACAGGCTCAAAATGGCTAGAAATAAATAACTTTCTTCTGAAACTCTTCAGTCTATTCTTATTCTGAGAAATGAAGGCTATTCTATCCGAGAAATTGCCAAGAAATTGAAGATCTCGTACAACGCTATGTACTACTCCCTCACAGAACAGCGCAAACTGTCTCTAACCGGATTAGAAAGAGGAGTGGGAGGCCCGGTGCACAACTGAGCAAGAGGACACGTACATTAGAGTGTCTAGTTTGAGAAACAGACGCCTCATAAGTCCTCAACTGGCAGCTTCAATTAATAGTACCTACAAAACACTATTCTCAACGTCAACAGTGAAGAGGCGACTCCGGGATTCTGGCCTAGGTAGTTCCTCGAGTTCCTCTGTCCAGTGTCTGTGTTCTTTTGCCCATCTTAATCTTTTATTGGCTAGTCTGAGATATGGCTTTTTCTTTGCAGATCTGACTAGAAGACCAGTATCCCGGAGTCGCCTCTTCACTGTTGATGTTGAGACTGGTGTATTGCAGGTACTATTTAATGAAGCTGCCAGTTGAGGACTTGTGAGGCGTCTGTTTCTCAAAGTAGACACTAATGTACTTGTCCTTTTGCTCAGTTGTGCACCGGGGCCTCCCACTCCTCTTTCTATTCTGGTTAGAGCCAGTTTGCGCTCTAACCAAAATAGAGAGAGAGAGTAGTACACAGTGTTGTACGAGATCTTCAGTTTCTTGGCAATTTCTCGCATGGAATGGCCTTCATTTCTCAGAACAACAGAACGAGTTTAGGAAGAAAGTTATTTGTTTCTGGACATTTTGAGCCTGTAATCGAACCCACAAATGCTGATGCTCCAGATACTCAACTAGTCTAAAGAAGACCAGTTTTATTGCTTTTTTTTAATCAGGACAACACTTTTCAGCTGTGCTAACATAATTGCAAAAGGTTTTCTAATGATCTATTAGCCTTTTAAATTGATAAACTTGGATTAGCTACCACAACGTGCCAGTCTGTTTGTGCTTTAGTTTAGCCAACTACTCTCTCTACTCATTAATTGTCATGCCAAACATGTATGCCAAACATAACAATAATAGAAGTGTTGATACTGCTACAGCACAAATGAACAGATGTGGGCACAGTGCTTCACAGGTAAAGCTGTCTCAAAGGGCATGAATTCAAATGAAAAGATTCACTAACCACTGGGCAGACACTGGTTGAATCAACTTTGTTTCCATGTCATCTCAATGAAATGACGTTGAACCAACATGGAATAGACGTTGAATGGATGTCTGTGCCCAGTGGGTAGGAGGCATGAACGACAGATAACTTGTCTTTTTGTATGCTACTACAGAACACCATTATGTGATCAAGATAGGCTATGCACTGTAAAACACTAGTGTGAGTCACTAAATAAACTGAGTAGTGGTAACTTAAACACAAGCCATAGACATACTAACTTAATTACATTAAGTCATACTTACTCAATTCATCCTATACTGCATGTCAATGAAACACTAACATCGAAAGTATTACGGTACCTCTTTGATGAGGCTGATAAAGCGCGCTCCGAAGCGCCAGGGTTTGTGGCGGTTGCACTGCAGCGAGCTGACAGTGATCTGCTGCGACTGCTGCACTGCCACCGCTACCACATGCACCGCGTCGTACATCAGCGCTGCGTCCGTCTGCACAGAGAGAGAGACATGTCAGAGCATTATTACATCATGAGACAAAAAGGTGTCTCTTGCTAAATAGATTAGATTAGATTTCCATTAGACAACCTGTATAAGGTTAAATACAAATAAATACAATAAAGTGCATTGTTATGTCAGATCAATATTAGGCCTTCTTCATCATGGGCATTATGATGTCAGAGCATTATTATATCATACAGGGCACTATCAGCATTTTTTATTAAACCTGCACTGCGTAACTATGTGTGTAAAGGTGTTTTTGGACCCTTCTGGCAAGAATGTAGTATTTCTTTGAGATTTGAACACGATATCCCAGCAAGCCCAGCTCTCATTGCTCGTCGCCGCTGGGATGATGTAACATCAACATCCGCTCTGAGACTTTGTGGCTGTTTTATATAGTGGAAACCCAGTGTTGCCAATTTTGACATTTTCAGGAAATTTGAGACAGTGACTGCATGCGATGCGATAACTGTTATGGACAACATTGAAGACTTGATTCTATTTGACAAACAATGTCTTACGAACAGGTACATTGTTTTTTTTACATGTTATAATATTCACGTAGTCAGCCAAAAAGGTAAGCCATACTTACTCCATTCATCCTATACTGTATGTCAATGAAACGCTAACATTTCAAGTATTACGGTACCTCTTTGATGAGGCTGATAAAGCGCGTCCAAAGCGCCAGGGTTTGTGGCGGTTGCACTGCAGTGATCTGCTGCGACTGCTGCACTGCCACCGCAGTGTAAAGGTAGCTAGCTAGCTAAATGGTTGTCAATAGCTACAGTGAATTTCCCTGCCTGGTACAAGAAAGCAATATGACAATAGCTTTTGTACATAAGTTAACAGACTTTTGAAAGAAAAGCTGTGTAAAATAATGCATTTTGACTATCATAGCTCTGCATTCATTGAAAATAACCTTGGCTTTGGCAAGTCCTTTGTCCTTCATGCACGCCTCCAACTCAGTCATCAAGTTTGCAGACGACACAACAGTAATAGGCTTGATTACCAACAATGACGAGACAGCCTACAAGGAGGAGGTGAGGGCACTCGGAGGGAGGTGTCAGCAAAACAACCTCTCACTCAACGTCAACAAAACAAAGGAGATGATCGTGGACTTCAGGAAACAGCAGAGGGAGCACCCCCCCTATCCACATCGACGGGACAGCAGTGGAGAAGGTAGAAGCTTTTAATTTTTCCTCTGCGTACACATCACGGACAAACAGAATGGTCCACCCACACAGACAGTGTGGTGAAGAAGGTGCAACAGCGCCTCTTCAACCTCAAGAGGCTGAAGAAATTGAGCGTGTCACCTAAAACCCTCACAAACTTCTACAGATGCACAATTGAGAGCATCCTGTCCGGCTGCATTACAGCCTGGTACGGCAACTGCACCGCCCACAAAAGCAAGGCTCTCCAGAGGGTGGTGCGGTCTGCACAACCCCTACCCGGGGAAAAACTACCTGCCCTCCAGGACACCTACAACACCCGATGTCACAGGAAGGCCAAAAAAATCATCAAGGACAACAACCACCTGAGCCACTGCCTGTTCACCCCGCAACCATCCAGAAGTTGAGGTCATTGCAGGTGCATCGAAGCTGGGACCGAGAGGCAGAAAAATATCTATCTCAAGGCCACCAGACTGTTAAACAGCCATAACTAACACAGAGGCTGCTGCCTACATACAGACTTGAAATCATTGGCCACTTTAATAAATGGATCACTAGCCACTTTAATAATGCCACTTTAATAATGTTTACATATCTTGCATTACTCATCTCAATTGTTTATACTGTATTTTATATCATCTATTGCATCTTGCCTATGCTGCTCAGTCATTGTTCATTCATATATGTATGCAAAGTCGGAAGTTTGCATACACTTAGGTTGGAGTCATTAAAACTCGTTTTTAAACCACTCTATACATTTCTTGTTAACAAACTATCGTTTTGGCAAGTCGGTTAGGACATGTACTTTGGACATGACACAAGTAATTTTTCCAACAATTGTTTACAGACAGATTATAATTATAACTTATAATTCACTGTATCACAATTCCAGTGGATCAGAAGTTTACATACACTAAGATGACTGTGCCTTTAAACAGCATGGAAAAATCCAGAAAATGATGTCAAGCTTCTGATAGACTAATTTACATATTTTGAGTCAATTTGGGGTGTACCTGTGGATGTATTTAAAAGCCTACCTTCAAACGCAGTGCCTCTTTGCTTGACATCATGGGAAAATCAAAAGAAATCAGCCAAGACCTGAGAAAAAAATTGTAGACCTCCACAAGTCTGGTTCATCCTTGGGAGCAATTTCCAAACACCTGAAGGTACCATGTTCATCTGTACAATCAATAGTACGTAAGTATAAACACCATGGGACCACGCAGCCGTCTTACCGCTCAGGAAGGAGACGCATTCTGTCTCCTAGAGATGAACGTACTTTGGTGCGAAAAGTGCAAAACAATCCCAGAACAACAGCAAAGGACCTTGTGAAGATGCTGGAGGAAACAGGTACAAAAGTATCTATATCCACAGTAAAAGACATGAAAGGCCGCTCAGCAAGGAAGAAGCCAATGCTCCAAAACCGCCATAAAAAAGGCAGACTACGGTTTGCAACTGCACATGGGGACAAATATCGTACTTTTTGGAGAAATGTCCTCTGGTCTGATGAAACAAAAATAACTGTTTGACCATAATGAACATCATTATGTTTGGAGAAAAAAGGGGGCTTGCAAGCCGAAGAACACCATCCCAACTGTGAAGCACGGGGGTGGCAGCATCATGTTGTGGGGGTGATTTGCTGCAGGAGGGACTGTTGCACTTCACAAAATAGATGGCATCATGAGGATGGAATATTATGTGGATATATTGAAGCAACATCTCAAGACCTCAGTCAGGAAGTTAAAGCTTGGTCGCAAATGGGTCTTCCAAATGGACAATGACCCCAAGCATACTTCCAAAGTTGTGGCAAAATGGCTTAAGGACAACAAAGTCAAGATATATCAGAGTGGCCATCACAAAGCCCTAACCTACATCCTATAGAAAGTACATCCTGTGGGCAGTACTGAAAAAACGTGTGCGAGCAAGGAGGCCTACAAAGCTGACTCAGTTGCACCAGCTCTGTCAGGAGGAGTGGGACAAAATTCACCCAACTTATTGTGGGAAGCTTGTGGAAGGCTACCTGACACGTTTGACCCAAGTTAAACAATTTATAGGCAATGCTGCCAAATACTAATTGAGTGTATGTAAACTTCTGAACCACTGGGAATGTAATAAAAGAAATAAAAGCTGAAATAAATCACTCTCTACTATTATTTTGACATTTCACATTCTTAAAATAAAGTGGTGATCCTAACTGACCTAAGACAGGACATTTTTACTACAGTTAAATGTCAGGAATTGTGAAAAACAGAGTTATGGTGTATGTAAACTTCCGATTTCAACTGTAATTATATGCATTTACTTAGATTTGTGTGTATTAGGTAGTTGTGTATAATTGTCGATTAAATGTTAGATATTGCTGCACTGTCGGAACTAGAAGCACAAGCATTTCGCTACACTTGCAATAACATCTGCTAACCATGTGTATGTGATTAAGAACATTTAATTTTATTTGATTTATACTAGCTAGCTAATAACATTACTGGGATGACCCTTTGATTCTAGAGAGCTATGGCAATGAAGATGTGTATTGATTGTAGAATTGTAATTTCGACTATCATACAGTAGCTCTGCATTCATGGAAAATAATTGGACAGGAAGACCTTGAAAGGGCTGCCTGACTGCAAGAAGAGAGGCTGGCTGAGATGATGGTTAGTAAAAATCTTTCACCTGTGGTACTATTTACCCATTTCACAACATTATAATCATATCACACAACATTTGGCTGCATTCTGTAATTTCATGTCACTTTTTTTTGTATAATTACAGCTTATATGACAAGAACTGTCCTTTGAAGAGGGGAGAGGTGCTGGAGCTGGCTGCTTCCTATCTACCTGGAGTGATGTTTGACATCATAGAGTACCGGAGAGCTAGCCTAGGGTCTCCGGACAACCTCGCTGGTGCACCTGCATGAATTGCAGGGGAGACTCCTGCACATTATAACACACAACTCCTGCCATTTCACCACTGCAATATAAAATGTATTTATAACCAAGTACTGTATGTTTACATAACAGGTTAACACTTTCCACAACTATACTGTACTTTATTCTTCATTTGGATCCCAATTAGGAAAAATACTTGATTTGGTGATATCTTTAAGTGAATTTGTCCTTAGGCTGGGTGATATCAGTTCAGTACTTTATCGGAATGTTTCCCTAACACTGTGCTTTTGTTATTTTGAGGAAGGTTATGGAGATTACCTTGTATATCTCCTTAATAAAACTATTCGACCTGACCTGTGTAATTGGACTGACTTGTTTTGTACTGTACTTACACGAGGGTAGTCCATCCATCTTTCTGGATATCTACCCACCCGTAAGTTTGCTAAATTAAAGTGTAAACTGTCAAGAGCATAGATATCCTGGAAAAGAGAACAGTTTAGTAAATCATGTTAAAACCATTCCAAAAGTACAATAATGATGACTATATGCTAGACAGAAAATGCACAAGTAATGTTTCTCACAAGTTTATTGTTGCCCACACAAACTTCCCTTATATATATGATTGATATGTTTTGTTGCAGGCCCACCTCTTTCAACAACAATTCTGAGTTTTCTGAAGGTTTTCAAACTTCCCGGGAACCACCAAGTCTGACAACAGGCAAAGCTCCGGTCCTTCCCAGCTCAAAGGTGTGCTTACTGCATCCTGTGTTGTGTGGCAAGGGTCTCCTCGAAGTTGTAGCGGCTCAGCCGTTGTTGGTGGTGGAATTTCAGGGAGTCTTGGGTCATCTGATCTGAGGATCATTCTGCTTGAGAGCCCAGTCTTCTCAACACTGCTCTCTGAAGTTCTGGGATGTCAGTGTAGTCCTTTGCAGTTTTCAATGAGTAGACACTTCAGACTTGTTATTGTAGAGTCTCCTCTAGCTGAAAGGTCGAATAATATTTGGTGAGAATTAACTATCACACCTGATTAAACTAATTGCGTTAAACTGAAGACCATGATTAGTTGATTATTGGAGTGACAACAATCAAGCCCCTGAGGACTGGAGTTGACCATCCCTGACCTAGATCAGAGATAAAAATATATATTTTTAGAATGCAGTGTCATGACTATCATTAATGATGGTTATTTTATCAAATCAATTAACTATGTTTAATTATTAAAATGATTAAATGAATCATGTAATAATTAACTCATTAGCAATCTTGGGGCACCATGGGAAACGTTGGTTCAATGAGTTACCGTTTCCCCAAATTAACTCAAGAATATATTAGAATATTTCATATTAGTCATCCATTAATTATTATCAGTCCCATTCTGAACGTCGTTGACTTCAAATCTGCACGAACCCTAGTCTAAATTATGATACAGCGATACACAAATTGGCTTATTTATTTATTTACTAACTAACTAAATAATCCCACAGAAATACATAAACACACACAATGTAGGTTGAATTGATTACTAACATAATGCAATGAAAACTCCCTAGTGGACTAACCCGATGACCCAATGAAAGGGGTGGGGAAAGAAAGAGCAGGAGAAGGAGAGACAAAGGAATTCAACTATCGTACAAACACTTGAATAATACATTCACCTCAAATGTGGATATTTAGCACCCTAACAACCGCTCATTCTAATTTAGAAATGCAACATATATTTACGCTTAGATGTCTTTGTCTGTCGTCTCTCTGTTGATCCGTCTGTGACGAATAGTTCGACAGAAAGTCTCTGGTTGTCCACCAGAGGTCACAATGTCCTTAGTAGTTGTAGTAGTAGGCTTTTCTTTGTTCTGGAAGTGCTTGTTAGACAGAATACATTAGACGTTCCAATGGTCGTTTGATAGGGAAATGTTCTTCTTTACTCGTCTTCGGTAGAGTTTCCTAGACTCAGTCAGTCACGCTGCATGTATATTGGTTACATGCAGAGCTGCAGGCGGTGCATGTCTTTGCCTAATCTTCTTCTTCTCTGTTGAGTTTCAGAGGGTCTTACCAATTCGTAACATTCAGCTCACGCTGTCAGTCACGCTGCATGTATATTGGTCTAGTAGTTCTAAACCATTTTACACACCAGTAGCAACCTGGCAATGTACTGGTCTAATGTACATTTCGTTAACAATCCTTTTATGCACTCTGGAAAAAAGGGGCGTTCAATCCTGTTGGCATAATGTCTGTGCTCACATGGGCGTGGTTACTGACTAGGTAAAACTTTCTATGACAATTATTATCTTATTTAGAATGCAAAAATTATTTGGCAATCTTTTCACAAATAGTTTCATATTTAATCATATACGTTTTACAACATTTAGATGTAAACTCTTGAATGCGTACACTTTCAAAGATACAGTTATTTAGTTATACCATCCTTAATGATATCACAAAACAACAACTGATTTGACATGACTATTGTTTGGAGCCCCACCAACCATTTCCCACATTATTTATGTTAGAAATATTGTTTCAATGCCCAATCTTTTGATGTTAAAGTATGCAAAGTCTCTCTCTGTTGTAACACTCAGACATTCCAGTCTCAATACTGCAAAGGCAAGAGAGACAAAGATTACGACCGGTCGTTAAGCCATAAACTGGCACAAATCCCCCCTTCCTTGCTGGTGGGAGAGAGGTGGGGGGGCTCTCTTTGATCCTCACCCAGGAGGGAAAGTCATGACAGTCGTGTTGTACAACAAATGTATAAAGACAGGGCATTCAGATCAAGAACACGAGATGTGTAGTTGAGAAGGTTTCTGTTGTAACGGTGCCGCTTTACAATTTCGACACTTATTGTAGCAAATGGGTGTCATAAAATACATGCACCAGAAACAGGGTACAGTTTTGTACTTGTCAGAAATGTCAGCAAGCCACGCTAACTACAGTACCAGTCAAAAGTTAGGACACACCTACTTATTCAAGGGTTTTTCTTTATTTTGACTCTTTTCTACATTGTAGAATCATAGTGAAGACATAAAAACTATGAAATAACACATATGGAATAATGTAGTAACCAAAGAAAGCGTTAAACAAATCTGAGATTCTTCAAAGTAGGCACACTTTGCCTTAATGACAGCTTTGCACACTCTTGGCATTTTCTCAACCAGCTTCACCTGGAATGCTTTTCCAATCTTGAAAACTTCCCACATATGCTGAGCCCTTGTTGGTTGCTTTTCCTTCACTCTGCGGTCCAACTCATCCAAAACCACCTCAATTGGGTTAAGATAGTGTGATTGTGGAGGCAAGGTCCTCTGATGCAGCAATCCATCACTCTCCTTCTTGGTCAAATAGCCCTTACACAGCCTGGAGGTGTGTTGGGTCATTGTCCTGTCGAAAAACAAACGATAGTCGCACTAAGCACAAACCAGATGGGATGGCGTATCGCTGCAGAATGCTGTGGTACCCATGCTGGTTAAGTGTGCCTTGAATTCTAAATAAATCAGACAGTGTCACCAGCAAATCACCCCCACACTATCACACGTCCTCCTACATGCTTCACAGAGGGAACCACACATGCGGAGATCAATCGTTCACCTACCCTGGGTCTCACAAAGACACAGCGGTTGGAACCAAAAATATGAAATTTGGACTCATCAGACCAAAGGACAGCAGAGGTAACTCTGCAGCGATCGGTTAGCTGCTCAGATAACTGATGTTTAAAGTTAGTGAGGGAGATTTAAAGTCTCCAGCTTCAGCGATTTTTGCAATTCGTTCCAGTCACTGGCAGCAGAGAACTGGAAGGAAAGGCGGCCAAAGGAGGTGATGGCTTTGGGGATGGCCAGTGAGATATACCTGCTGGAGCGCGTGCTACGGGTGGGTGTTGTTATCGTGACCAGTGAGCTGAGATAAGGCAGAGCTTTACCTAGCATAGACTTATAGATGACCTGGAGCCAGTGGGTCAGTAAGATTGTACCTAAATCAACCATTTATCGGATCATCAAGAATTTCAAGGAGAGCAGTTCAATTGTTGTGAAGAAGGCTTCAGGGCGCCCAAGAAAGTCCAGCAAGCGCCAGGACCGTCTCCTAAAGTTGATTCAGCTGCGGGATCGGGGCACCACCAGTACAGAGCTTGCTCAGGAATGGCAGCAGGCAGGTGTGAGTGCATCTGCACTCACAGTGAGGCGAAGACTTTTGGAGGATGGCCTGGTGTCAAGAAGGGTAGCAAAGAAGCCACTTCTCTCTAGGAAAAACATCAGTAACAGTCTGATATTCTGAGAAAGGTACAGGAATTGGACTGTTGAGGACTGGGGTAAAGTCATTTTCTCAGATGAATCCCCTTTCCGATTGTTTGGGGCATCCGGAAAAAAGCTTGTCCGGAGAAGACAAGGTAAGCGCTACCATCAGTCCTGTGTCATCTCAACAATAAAGCATCCTGAGACTATTCATGTGTGGAGTTGCTTCTCAGCCAAGGGAGTGGGCTCACTCACAATTGTGCATAAGAACACAGCCATGAATACAGAATGGTACCAACACTACCTCAGAGAGCAACTTCTCCCAACCATCCAGGAACAGTTTGGTGACGAACAATGCCTTTTCCAGCATGATGGAGCACCTTGCCATAAGGCAAAAGTGATAACTAAGTGGCTCGGGGAACAAAACATTGATATTTTGGGTCCATGGCAAGGAAACTCCCCAGACCTTAATCCCATTGAGAACTTGTGGTCAATCCTCAAGAGGCAGGCGGACAAACAAAACCCCACAAATTCTGACAAACTCCAAGCATAGATTATGCAAGAATGGGCTGCCATCAGTCAGGATGTGGCCCAGAAGTTAATTGACAGCATGCCAGGGCGGATTGCAAAGGTCTTGAAATATAAGGGTCAACACTGCAAATATTGACTCTGCATCAACTTCATGTAATTGTCAATAAAAGCCTTTGACACTTACGAAATGCTTGTAATTATACTTCAGTATTCCATAGTAACATCTGACAAAAATATCTAAAGACACTGAAGCAGCAAACTTTGTGGAAATTAATATTTGTGTCATTCTCAAAACTTTTGACCACGACTGTACACAGCCCATCTGTAAACAGCCCATCCTACTACCTCATCCCCATTCTGTATTTATTTATTTATCTTGCTCCTTTGCACCCCAGTATCTCTACTTGCACATTCATCTTCTGCACATCTACCATTCCAGTGTTTAATTGCTATATAGTAATTATTTCGCCACCATGGCCTATTTATTGCCATACCTCCCTTATCTTACCTCATTTGCACTCACTGTATATTGACTTTTATTTTATTTTTTCTACTGTATGTTTGTTTATTCCATGTGTAACTCTGTGTTGTTGTATGTGTCGAACTGCTGTGCTTTATCTTGGCCAGGTCGCAGTTGTAAATGAGAACTTGTTCTCAACTAGCCTACCTGGTTAAATAAAGGTAAAATAAATAAAATAAAAAAAGTTGTCTCATCTTATGTATCTGAACTGGGCTTTGTGGCTATTCCGTGCCACTATGCTTTGTGTGACCTGAAGTAACTAGCTAGCCAATATCCGTGTGGTTTACAGACCACAAACATCAGAAATGTAACACAAGGTCAAGTAATGTTATTCACAAGGTAACTAGTTACGACTAACTAGTGAAGCAACATTTTATATTCAAATGAAACAAACCAACATCGCAGTCTGCTACCAAGCTACTATCTAACATTAGCTAGCTAGCTAATACAAACTATTTGACACGTGGCTTGACAACAATCAAAACAAGCAATTCTAAATATTAATTGCATACATATTTAAACTAAATAGCAACATTATACTTTATATCTAGCAAGATATATTATCTGGCTAGCTATGTCTTATCTTTTCAGCAGAATAAATGCTAATTCTGGGTCAGTTGTGAATCCCTCCAACTCCCTTAGTTCTCTCCACTGTGAGAATGCAAATCCAAGATTTACTCTTGGCCAGGGCTCTATCACTTTCCCTTTTTGCCTGTCTGCTCTCCAAATGTCTTTGTTCCTTTGGCTTAGATGGAGAAGTAGTTGTTGCGGTCAGGTCGTTTGCCCCTTGCAACTGTCCTGCTGTAAGCCAGCTATCCCCGCTAGCCATTAGCCAAGTGTTGGCCATGGGCTCAGCTAGCTAGCTATCACACTGCTTCCTTACTGACGGAAAACAAGTCACTTATTGTACACGCTACAAAATCTGCCGGTTAAATCCGACCCGACTGGGAAAATGAATACCAGTGAATACAGCGGTTCATTGTTACTGTTGCATCCCAATGGATGACCACTATTGACTTATTGGATCTTTTGAACATAAAAAAAGACAAAAAGTTACATATTGCAGCTTTAATAAAGACCAAAAGTTGATGGGTTCTCTGGGAACCCTTGCACTCTATGATGTTGCTGGAACATAATGACATCATCAACCATTCATCAAGAAAAACAATGACTTCCTTATTCCATAAATCATTCGCAAATAATTACATCACATTCACTGCATCATTATTCTATATAAGTAAAAGAGGGATATGACCATATAACATCATCAAATACACTGCACCATAGTCTACATGGGGAAACTGGAACTTTAAAAATGTGTTTTTTGCTAAGTCTATTTACCTAGGATATATCTAGTAGTCTACAGCACACTGAAATCTCTTAACTGCCTGTTGCTCAAGCCCTGAAGCCAGGATATGCATATAATCGGTACCATTGTAAAGAAAACACTTTGCAGTTTGTAGAAATGTTAAAATAATGTAGGAGAATATAACACAACATATATGGTAGGAGAAAATTCAAAGAAAAACCAACCTGAATGAATTTTTGTTGAGAGAGACCATCCTCTTAGAAAGGCATGTAAAAGGTCATATTGAAAATAAGCTCCCTGGATGCAATTCCTATGGGTGTCAGCAGTCTATATTCAAGGTTTCAGGCTTGTAACTTCAAAAATGAATAAGAAATATCAGTTTTAGTACAGGGATACAGTCTTGGAAATTCGTGTTTGCGCGCGCCATGAAGACAGGACGCACCTGCTAAAATCGGTTTCCTATTGAACATACTTATTTCGGAAAGAAATATTATAGTTTGATTACATTTTAGAGTATCTGAGGAGTAAATTGAAACTTATTTTGACTTGTTGAAACAAAGTTTAGGGGTAGATTTTCGGATTCCTTTCTCTGCATGTTGAACGAGTGACAAATCAGAGGAAGGTTTTCAAAAAGTAAGTAAATATTTAATCGTTATTTGTGAATGTATGAAACCTGTGCCGGTGGAGTGCCGTCCTCAAACAATCGCATGGCATGATTTCGATGTAATAGCTACTGTAAATCGGACAGTGCTTTTCACAAGAATTTAAGCTTTCTTCCAATATAAGACACTTATATGTACCTAAATGTTAAATATCCATAATTTTTATGATCATTTATTTGAATTGCACATCCTCCGCTAGCGGTACGCCTATCCCTGAGAGGTTAAAATGTGTTTTGGTTCAGAGTTTGCTAAGTTTATTTATCTAGGATATATCTAGTAGTCTACAGCACACTGAAATCTCATATGCTGCATCATCAACTTCCCTCTCCATATCCTTTGGAGGAATATCAGGCCCTCTTTGGCCGGCCAGCTTGTCACCGTGGAGACTAATGGCTCTTGATAGCCATGCCCACTCCCTGGAGAGCGTGGGCAGAGCAGGCGCTGCTGCAGATGGCACAATGGGCAACAGTGCCAGTCAGCTCCACACCAAAACAACACACTCTACATGCCATATCATGTGCATTCTAAATGATACCATGTACATATGATCCTAGAAACAGACAGGCAATATGATTTTATCAAATAGAAGTTTCACAATGGTTAGGTTGTTTATTTTTTAACCCTTTTTCTCCCCAATTTCATGGTATCTAATTGGTAGTTACAGTCTTATCTCATCACTGCAACTCCAGTAGAGACTCGGGAGAGGTGAAGGTCGAGAGCCGTGCATCCTCAGAAACACAACCCAACCAAGCCAAACTGCTTTTGACACAATGTCCACTTAATCCAGAAGCCAGCCGCACCAATGTGTCAGAGGAAACACCCTACACCTGGACAAGGACATCCCTGCCAGCCAAACCCTCCCCTAACCCGGATGACACTGGGCCAATTGTGCGCCGCCCCATTGGTCTCCCGGTCATGGCCGGCTGCGACAGAGCCTAGACTCGAACCCATAATCTCTAGTGACACAGCTAGCACTGCGATGCAGTGCCTTAGACCACTGCACCACTCGGGAGACCAATGGTTAAGTTGTTACGAATGCAGTGATATAAGTGGACGCATGGCATCCGATTTCCGGTCACAACTAGTAGACTTGTTTACGTGCTGCTGTGCGTTTTGTTGCTAACCTAATTTTGCTACCTGCCAGCTTTACGGTTTTTAATTTGTAATTATCGTTTATATTTTTTTATTTTTTCATTCAACTTTTTCACTCAAGACGCTTTATCTGGACGTGTTTCGTCAGGACCTCCACCAACCGAAGCTAAGTAGTAACATTAACATGATGCCTTCTAATTGCAGTCGCTGTACTCATAATATACAGGAGAACGGTCGCCTTAAGGCAGGGATAGCTGTGCTGCAAGCCCAGCTTCAGACGCAATCGTTAGGCAAGGGAAATGTAAGTGTAGAAAAGGATGAAACAGCGGCTGTGCCACTAGTAAGTACAGATAGTCGTAGAAATCCCCCTCGCACAGTCCCCGCAGCCGGACAATTTTCTCACGGCTTCTGGAGGGAAATGCTGTAGCAATGCTCAACCGGTGTCGCTCATTCAGCCGACAGAAACTTTCAAACGGTTTTCCCCATTAAGCAGCGGGTCGGAGTCAGAGGACGAGCCTTCTCTGGTCTCTACTCTTCCCGTTACGGGGTCTGAGATGCCGAGGCCTCCCACCATTAGCACTGACAAATTGAAAACTCTAGTCATTGGCGACTCCATTACTCGCAGTATTAGACTTGAAACGAATCATCCAGCGATCATACACTGTTTACCAGGGGGCAGGGCTACCGACGTTAAGGCTAATCTGAAGATGGTGCTGGCTAAGGCTAAATCTGGCGAGTGTAGAGAGTATAGAGATATTGTTATCCACGTCGGCACCAACGATGTTAGGATGAAACAGTCAGAGGTCACCAAGCACAACATAGCTTCAGTGTGTAAATCAGCTAGAAAGATGTGTCGGCATCGAGTAATTGTCTCTGGCCCCCTCCCTGTTAGGGGGAGTGATGAGCTCTACAGCAGATTCTCACAACTCAATCGCTGGTTGAAAACTGTTTTCTGCCCCACACAAAAGATAGAATTTGTAGATAATTGGCCCTCACTCTGGGACTCACCCACAAACAGGACCAAGCCTGGCCTGTTGAGGAGTGACGGACTCCATCCTAGCTGGAGGGGGTGCTCTCATCTTATCTACGAACATAGACAGGGCTCTAACTCCTCTAGCTTCACAATGAGATAGGGTGCAGGCCAGGCAGCAGGCTGTTAGCCAGCCTGCCAGCTTAGTGGAGTAGCACTAGCACAGTCAGTGTAGTCAGCTCAGCTATCTCTATTGAGACTGTGTCTGTGCCTCGACCTAGGTTGGGCAAAACTAAACATGGCGGTGTTCGCCTTAGCAATCTCACTAGAATAAAGACCTCCTCCATTGCTGCCATTATTGTAAGAGATTGTGATACCTCACATCTCAAAATGGGGCTACTTAATGTTAGATCCCTCACTTCCAAGGCAGTTCTAGTCAATGAACTAATCACTGATCATAATCTTGATGTGATTGGCCTGACTGAAACATGGCTTAAGCCTGATGAATTTTTTGTGTTAAATGAGGCCTCACCTCCTGGTTACACTAGTGACCATATCCCACGCGCATCCCGCAAAGGCGGAGGTGTTGCTAACATTTACAATAGCAAATTTCTATTTACAAAAACCAAAAAAACGACGTTTTCGTTGCAGCCTACTCAATCACTTTTTATAGCTACTGTTTACAGGCCTCCTGGGCCATATACAACGTTCCTCACTGAGTTCCCTGAATTCCTATCAGAACTTGAAGTCATGGCAGACAATATTCAAATTTTTGGTGACTTTAATATTCACATGGAAAAGTCCACAGACCCACTCCAAAAGGCTTTTGGAGCCATCATCGACTCTGTCGGTTTTGTCCAACATGTCTCCGGACCTACTCACTGCCACAGTCATACTCTGGACCTAGTTTTGTCCCGTGGAATAAATGTTGTGGATCTTAATGTTTTTCCTCATAATCCTGGACTATCGGACCACCATTTTATTACGTTTGAAATCGCAACAGATAATCTGCTCAGACCCCAACCAAGGATCATCAAAAGTCGTGCTATAAATTCTCAGACATCCCAAAGATTCCTAGATGCCCTTCCAGAATCCTTCCACCTACCCAAGGACGTCAGAGTACAAAAATCAGTTAACCACCTAACTGAGGAACTCAATGTAACCTTGCGCAATACCCTAGATGCAGTTGCACCCTAAAAACAAAAAACATTTGCCATAAAAACTAGCTCCTGGTATACAGAAAATACCAGAGCTCTGAAGCAAGCTTCCAGAAAATTGGAACGGAAATGGCGCCACACCAAACTGGAAGTCTTCCGACTAGCTTGGAAAGACAGTACCGTGCAGTATCGAAGAGCCCCCACTACTGCTTGATCATCCTATTTTTCCAAGTTAATTGAGGAAAATAAGAATAATCCCAAATTTATTTTTGATACTGTCGCAAAGCTAACTAAAAAGCAGCATTCCCCAAGAGAGGATGGCTTTCACTTTAGCAGTGATTCATTCATGAACTTCTTTGAGGAAAAGATCATGATCATTAGAAAGCAAATTACGGACTCCTCTTTAAATCTGCGTATTCCTCCAAAGCTCAGTTGTCCTGAGTCCACACAACTTTGCCATGACATAAAATCAAGAGAGACACTCAAGTTTTTTAGTACCATATCTCTTGACACATTGATGAAAATAATCATGGCCTCTAAACCTTCAAGCTGCATACTGGACCCTATTCCAACTAAACTACTGAAAGAGCTGCTTCCTGTGCTTGGCCCTCCTATGTTGAACATAATAAACAGCTCTCTATCTACCGGATGTGTACCAAACTCACTAAAAGTGGCAGTAATAAAGCCTCTCTTAAAAAAGCCAAACCTTGACCCAGAAAATATAAAAAACTATTGGCCTATATCGAATATTCCATTCCTCTTTCAAAAATTTTAGAAAAAGCTGTTGCGCAGCAACTCACTGCCTTCCTGAAGACAAACAATGTATACGAAACGCATCAGTCTGGTTTTAGACCCCACCATAGCACTGAGACTGCACTTGTGAAGGTGTTAAATGACCTTTTAATGGCGTCAGACCGAGGCTCTGCAACTGTACTCGTGCTCCTAGACCTTAGTGCTGCTTTTGATACCATCGATCACCACATTCTTTTGGAGAGATTGGAAACCCAAATTGGTCATGGACAAGTTCTGGCCTGGTTTAGATCTTATCTGTCGGAAAGATATCAGTTTGTCTCTGTGGATGGTTTGTCCTCTGACAAATCAACGGTAAAGTTCGGTGTTCCTCAAGGCTCTGTTTTGGGACCACTATTGTTTTCACTATATATTTTACCACTTGGTGATGTCATTCGGAAACATAATGTTAACTTTCACTGCTATGCGGATGACACACAGCTGTACATTTCGATGAAACATGGTGAAGCCCCAAAATTGCCCTACCTGGAAGCCTGTGTTTCAGACATAAGGAAGTGGATGGCGGAACATTTTCTACTTTTAAACTCTGACAAAACAGAGATGCTAAGAAACAAAGAGATCTTCTGTTGAATCTGACAATTAATCTTGATGGTTGTACAGTCGTCTCAAATAAAACTGTGAAGGACCTCGGCGTTACTCTGGACCCTGATCTCTCTTTTGTCGAACATATCAAGACTGTTTCAAGGACATTTTTCCATTTACGTAACATTGTAAAAATCAGAAACTTTCTGTCCAAAAATGATGCAGAAAAGTTAATCCATGCGTTTGTAACTTCTAGGTTAGACTACTGCAATGCTTTACTTTCCGGCTACCCGGATAAAGCACTAAATAAACTTCAGTTAGTGCTAAAATCGGCTGCTAGAATCTTGACTAGAACCCCAAAATTTGATCATATTACTCCAGTACTAGCCTCTCTACACTGGCTTCCTATTAAGGCAAGGGCTGATTTCAAGGTTTTACTGCTAACCTACAAAGCATTACATGGGCTTGCTCCTACCTATCTTTCCGATTTGGTCCTGCCGTACATACCTACACGTATGCTACGGTCACAAGACGCAGGCCTCCTTACTGTCCCTAGAATTTCTAAGCAAACAGCTGGAGGCAGGGCTTTTTCCTATAGAGCTCCATTTTTATGGAATAGTCTGCCTATCCATATGAGAGACGCAGACTCGGTCTCAACCTTTAAGTCTTTTTGAAGACTCATCTCTTCAGTAGGTCCTATGACTGAGTGTAAGTCTGGCCCAGGAGTGTGAAGGTGAACGGAAAGGCACTGGAGCAACGAACCACCCTTGCTGTCTTTGCCTGGCCGGTTCCCCTCCACTGGGATTCTCTGCCTCTAACCCTATTACAGGGGCTGAGTCACTGGCTTACTGGTGCCGTGGCGGAGATCTTGTGGGCTATACTCGGTCTTGTCTCAGGATGGTAAGTTGGTGGTTGAAGATATCCCTCTAGCGGTGTGGGGGCTGTGCTTCGGCAGAGTGGGTGGGGTTATATCCTGCCTGTTTGGCCCTGTCCGGGTATCGTCGGACGGGCCACAGTGTCTCCCGACCCCTCCTGTCTCAGCCCCAGTATTTATGCTGCAGTAGTTTATGTGTCGGGGGGCTAGGGTCCGTCTGTTACATCTGGAGTATTTCTTCTCTTATCTGGTGTCCTGTGCGAATTGAAGTATGCTCTCTCTAATTATCTCTCTCTTTCTTTCGTTTTTCTTCTCTCTCTCTCTCTCTCTCTCTCTCTCTCTCTCTGAGGACCTGAGCATTAGGACCATTCCTCAAGGCCTACCTGGCCTGATGACTCCTTGATGTCCCGAGTCCACCTGGCCGTGCTGCTTCTCCAGTTTCAACTGTTCTGCCTGTTTTATGAACATTTTAAAATCTTGTCCATGTTCTGTTATAATCTGCACCCGGCACAGCCAGAAGAGGACTGGCCACCCCTCACAGCCTGGTTCCTCTCTAGGTTTCTTCCTAGGTTTTGGCGTTTCTAGGGAGTTTTTCCTAGCCACCATGCTTTTACACCTGCATTGCTTGCTGTTTGGGGTTTTAGGCTGGGTTTCTGTACAGCACTCTGTGACATCAGCTGATGTAAGGGGGGCTTTATAAATAAATTTGATTTGATTTGATGTGGCATTTCTGCAACTTTGAAAAAGAAAACACTTAATATCGGAGTTGTGCATGTTGTTCACATGCATATCTGCCCTCTCATTGGCTAAAATGGTCCCACCTGATCTCGCCTCCTCCCACCTGCCTTCCATCTTTGAGGACATGCATTTCCATTGCTAGAGTGGTCACTCAAGACTATCTTGTCAATATAATAGAACATCTTTGTAGTGGGAAGCCAACTTGACTAAAGGCTGTAGTCAGAAATTATTTTAAACTAGGAAACTTATAAGGGATATTGTACAGATCATCAAGATACATGTACTTTGTCTGGACTAGTGATGCGTGGGGTTGAATCTTAAAATTGCGCAGGCAGGTTTAGGGTCATGAAAAGCTTGAATGGATGAAGTGCTGTGGGTTCAATAAAGAGAAAACACTTTGGCAGAAAAAGTTAACGTCAATCCACTGATGCAAAAAGGACAATGTCAGAGTTTAATTCAACAGGAGAAATTCTGCAAAATTGATAGATGAAAATAAATAGAAAGGAGGACCAGAAGAGCAGTCTAATGTTTGGAAAGGATTTGGGTAAGTGGTGAAATAGGATGATATTATTGATGAACCTTTATTTAACCAGGTAGGCAAGTTGAGAAGTTCTCATTTACAACTGCGATCTGGCCAAGATAAAGCACAGCAGTTTGACACATACAACAACACTGTCACGTCCTGGCCATAGATAGCCCTATTGGCTGCTCTATGGTGGTTTTGGTCAGGACGTGATCAGGGGTGTGTTTTTGTTCTATGTTGTATTTTCTATGTTGGTTGGTTTGGGTTCCCAATTAGAGGCAGCTGTTAGTCGTTGTGTCTAATTGGGAATCCTATTTAGGTTGTTCAGTCCCCTACCTGTGTTGTGGGATATTTATGTTCATTGTGTTAGTTGCTGTGTTACGGTCGTTGTACTTGATTTTGTTTTGGTGAGTTATATTATTAAAATATGATTAACGCAACCATGCATGCTGCGCCTTGGTCCACTTCTGTCAGCGATCGTGACAAACACAGAGTTACACATGGAGTAAACAAACATACAGTCAATAATACAGTAGAAAAACAAGTCTATATACAATGAGTGCAAATGAGGTAAGATAAGGAAGGTAAAGGCAATAAATAGGCCATGGTGGCAAAGTAATTACAATATAGTAATTAAACACTGGAATGGTAGATGTGCAGTAGATGAATGTGCAAAGTAGAAATACTGGGGTGCAAAGGAGCAAGATAAATAAATAAATACAGTAGGGGATGGGGTAGTTGGTTGGGCTATTTACAGATGGGCTATGTACAGGTGCAGTGATCTGTGAGCTGCTCTGACAGCTGGTGCTTAAAGCTAGTGAGGGAGATAAGTGTCTCCAGTTTCAGTGATTTTTGTAGTTCGTTCCAGTCATTGGCAGCAGAGAAAAGGCAGCCAAAAGAAGAATTGGCTTTGGGGGTGACCAGTGAGATATACCTCCTGAAGCGTGTGCTACGGGTAGGTGCTGCTATGGTGACCAGCGAGCTGAGATAAGGCGGGGCTTTACCTAGCAGGGACTTGTAGATGACCTGGAGCCAGTGGGTTTGGCGACGAATATGAAGCGAGGGCCAGCCAACGAGAGCGTACAGGTCGCAGTGATGGGTAGTATATGGGGCTTTGGTGACAAAACGGATGACACTGTGATAGACTGGATCCATTTTGTTGAGTAGAGTGTTGGAGGCTATTTTGTAAATGACATCGGCGAAGTCGAGCATCGGTAGGATGGTCAGTTTTACGAGGGTATGTTTGGCAGCATGAGTGAAGGATGCTTTGTTTGCGAAATAGGAAGCCAATTCTAGATTTAATTTTGTATTGGAGATGTGAGTATTGTTTGATGTGAGTATTGTTTGATGTGAGTCTGGAAGGAGAGTTTAGTCTATCCAAACACCTAGGTATTTGTAGTTGTCCACATATTCTAAGTCAGAACCGTCCAGAGTAGTGATGCTGGACACGCGGGCAGGTGCGGCAGCGATCGGTTGAAGAGCATGCATTTAGTTTTACTTGCATTTAAGAGCAGTTGGAGGCCATGGAAGGAGAGTTGTATGGCATTGAAGCTCGTCTAAAAGGTAGTTAACGTCTTAGGGATCGGCTAATGAGGTGACCGTTTTGGAGAGCCTGGCGTGCCCAAAGTAAAATGCTTCCCATTCAGGCCCAGAAAATAGGATATGCACATATTTAGTACCATTGGATAGGAAACACTCTGAATTTTCCAAAAGTGTTAACCATTTGTCTGTGAGTAAAACAGAACACATATGGCAGGCGAAACCCCGAGGAATTTCTGTCCTGGAAAATGTGATTTTGACACATTGCTCATTTGGAACCCCTCCCTCATTCAAATGACCATATAAGGGCATATGAATGCTGTACCCATCGCTTCCTTTAGATGTCAACAGTCTCGAGACAGTGTAAATTTTCATTTTGGATGCTTTAGACCAGAGAATAAGAGCAAACCAGGAAGTGTACATTTTATGTCAACAGTACCCAGCGCGCTCCCGACAAGGCGCGCAGTGTGTTTTTTACCATCTTTATCGATCAGTTTATATTCCGGTTGATTTATAATAGTAAATATACGTAAAAGTGTTCCTAAGGATACATTTAAAACTATGTTTGATTGTTCTTGGACAGGTTTATAGGTATAAGATGAACGAGTTCTCGTCACGTTTCAATGGAGGAGTGGAGGCTGTCGTTTCTGATTATAACGCGCGAACCAAATGGAGATTTATGGATAAAATACATTACTTTTTCTAACAAAAGAACCATGGATTGTCTTCGTTGGACACTTAGGATGACCTCAGCAGAAGTTCTTCAACAGGTAATTGATTTGTTTTTTTCGCTGTGAAATGTGTTATGTGTGTGCCATGATGGCTAATCGATTCATGGCTATGGGAAAAATATGAGGTGCTACCCTCAAACAATCAAATGTGCTGCTTTCGCCGTAAAGCCTTTTTGAAATCTGACAACGCTGTGATATTGCCAAGAAACAGAGCTTTTGATGAGTATGGAACACTTGTATATTGGTGGATGTTTAATAATTCAACTTTTGGATTTTGAATTTGGCGCCTTTCACCTGGTAGTGTCGGGATTGGCGAGCTAGCGCCCCAGCAATCCCAGAGAGGTTAACACAGTGGCCAAAGAAGTATACAGAATGGTGTCGTCTGCGTAGAGGTGGATCTCACCAGAAGCAAGAGCAACATCATTGATGTATACAGAGAAGAGAGTCGGCCCAAGATTTGAACCCTGTGGCACCCCCTTAGAAACTGCGAGAGGCCCAGGCATGCAGGCCCTCCGATTTGACACACTGAACTCTTATCGGAGAAGTAGTTGGTGAACCAGGCAAGGCAATAACAGTGTTATGTGTGATGATTGTGAGGTGCTATACCAATTTGACACAAGACAGGGACTTAAAAAGGGACAGGGACTTAAAAATGGCACGTCTCTAGGTCTATAAGCTCTCACATTAAGCATTTCTTGCAGTAAAATGATAGGCCTACACCAAATGTATAGTTTTACTCTGGAACAGAAGTGGATAAATATGATTTATTTATTTCAGCATCTTGAGAGAATGAATGCGCAGTTAGGGACCATCGGTAAAAGATGCTATCTTTATCAGCTGCATAATTCAACCACATAAAATATGCTTCCAAGCCGACCTGAAATCTTAGCAAAAACATGTTGGGTCATTTTAACAGCTTTTCATTTGCTTAAAACCAGTCAAACTAATGTCATTTTGAAATTCTGCACAGGACATTTTTCCATATGTTCTTTTAACTGCATTTTCTCCCCACTCCCTTAACATTTTTGCTGCAGGGGAGAAGAGATAAGAGATGAAAGAGGAAAGACTTCAGGTCTACTGATGTTAACTAGATAGAATGAATGCTATCATTTATGACTTTTTTTAAATTCTTAGGGAGCGGCAGCAGAGGTGAAGGTTTTGGAGAGTCTGGCGTGCCAAAAGTAAAATGCCTGCCACTCAGGCCCAGAAAATAGGATATGCACATAATTAGTACTATTGGATAGGAAACACTCTGAAGTTTCCAAAAGTGTTAAAATAATGTATGTGAGTATAACAGAACTGATATAGCAGGCGAAAACCCGAGGAAAATCCATCCGGATTTGCAGGTCTTTTTGTAAATTAGCTTCTTCTCCAGGCTGCCTATTCATTTGTATTTTAACTAGGACTGAGACTGCAGTACCTATGGCTTCCACTAGATGTCAACAGTCTTTAGACAGAGTCTGGAAGCTATAGCACTAAGCAGAACAGATAGGAAGAGGAAGTAGTCAGGGGACCACTTTTGTCAACAACGTTTGTCGGGCGCGAGATTGTGAGCGCACCCCACATTATTTTCCTTTCCTATTGTTCACGTTATTGTCCGGTTTAAATATTACAGTAAATCTACATAAAAGGATACATAAAAAATGTTTGTAGAAAGTTTATAGGTATAATTTGAACGTGTTCTCTTCACGGTTCAATGGGCGACTCAACGGTGAATTTTATGATCATAACGCGCCAACCAAACAGAGACTTATGGATATAATACATTACTTTTTCTAACAAAAGAACCATTGGATGTCTTTGTTGGACACTTGGGAAGCCCTCAGCAGAAGTTCTTTGAAAGGTAAGTGATATTTTTTTAGCTCTTATATGGGTTTTGTGTGACCCTCGATGGATATGAATTTATGCTAATGTAGAAAATATGAGGTGCTATCCTCAAACAATAAAATGTTGTGTTTTCGCCGTAAAGCCTTTTTGAAATCTGACAATGCTGTGATATTGCCAAGAAGCAGAGCTTTTGATGACTATGCAACACTTGTATATTTATGAATGTTCAATAATTCAATTTTTGGATTTTGAATTTGGCGCCTCACATTTCACCGGGTAGTGTCGGGAGTGGGGCTACTTAGGGAGTAGCGCGCTAGCGGGCTCCCGACACTACCCGTTGTCAGATTTCAAAAAGGCTTTACGGCGAAAGCACAACATTTGATTGTTTGAGGGTAGCACCTCTAATATTTATGCATTAGCATAAATCCATAACCCAACACGGGTCTCACAAAATGCATAAAATCGCAATTATAAAATCGCTTACCTTTGATGAACTTCTGCTGAGGGCTTCCCGAGTGTCCAACGAAGACAATCCATGCTTCTTTGGTTAGAAAAAGTAACTTACTATATCCATAAATCTCTGTTTGTTTGGTGCGTTATGATCATAAAATCCACCGATGAGTCGCCCATTGAACCGTGAAGAGAACACGTTCAAATTATATCTATACACTTTCTACAAACAAATCAAACATCATTTTTAATGTATCCCTAGGTATCCTTTTGGGTATATTTGCTGTAATATTTCAACGGGAGGAAAACGTGAACGATAGGAAAGGAAAATAAAGTGTTGCGCGTTCACAATCTCGCGCGCGTCAAACCTTTACAAAAAGTGGTCGCCTGACAATTTCCTGTCCCCATCCCTTATGGTCACTGCTAGAATTCCCAGTCTTTGACTGCTGACATCTAGTGGAAGCCATAGGTACTGCAGTCTCAGTCCTACATAAGATTGTATGCAATAGGCACAATGGAGATGATGCTTATTTACAAAAAAAAACTGTAAATCCGGATGGATTTTCCTCGGGTTTTCGCCTGCTAAATAACTTCTGTTATACTCACATACATTATTGAGCGTCATGTAAATGAGCATCATCTTAGAAACTTCAGAGTGTTTCCTATTCTATTTTCTGGGCCTGAGTGGCATGCATTTTACTTTGGGCACGCCAGACTCTCCAAAACCGTCACCTCGGGAGCCGCTCCCTAAGAAGTTAACCTTTATTTAGTAATTTATTATATCCATAAATCTCTGTTTGGTTGGCGCGTTATGTTCATAAAATACAGCGTCAACTCGCCCATTGAACCGTGAAGAGAACACGTTCAACCTATACCTATAAACGTGTCCAAGAACAATCAAACATCATTGATAATGTATCCTTAGGAACACTTTTATGTATACAGTGGGGCAAAAAAGTATTTAGTCAGCCACCAATTGTGCAAGTTCTCTCACTTAAAAAGATGAGAGAGGCCTGTAATTTTCATCATAGGTACACTTCAACTATGACAGACAAAATGAGGAAAAAACATCCAGAAAATCACATTGTAGGATTTTTAATGAATATATTTGCAAATTATGGTGGAAAATAAGTATTTGGTCACATACAAACAAGCAAGATGTCTGGCTCTCACAGACCTGTAACTTCTTCTTTAAGAGGCTCCTCTGTCCTCCACTCGTTACCTGTATTAATGGCACCTGTTTGAACTTGTTATCAGTATAAAAGACACTTGTCCACAACCTCAAACAGTCACACTCCAAACTCCACTATGGCCAAGACCAAAGAGCTGTCAAAGGACACCAGAAACAACATTGTAGAACTGCACCAGGTTGGGAAGACTGAATCTGCAATAGGTAAGCAGCTTGGTTTGAAGAAATAAACTGTGGGAGCAATTATTAGGAAATGAAAGACATACAAGACCACTGATAATCTTCCTCGATCTGGGGCTCCACACAAGATCTCACCCCGTGGGGTCAAAATGATCACAAGAACGGTGAGCAAAAATCCCAGAACCACACGGGGGGACCTAGTGAATGACCTGCAGAGAGCTGGGACCAAAGTAACAAAGCCTACCATCAGTAACACACTACGCCGCCAGGGACTCAAATCCTGCAGTGCCAGACGTGTGCCCCCCTGCTTAAGCCAGTACATGTTAAGGCCCGTCTGAAGTTTGCTAGAGAGCATTTGGATGATCCAGATGGGGATTGGGAGAATGTCATATGGTCAGATGAAACCAAAATAGAACTTTTTGGTAAAAACTCAACTCGTCGTGTTTGGAGGACAAAGAATGCTGAGTTGCATCCAAAGAACACCATACCTACTGTGAAGCATGGGGGTGGAAACATCATGCTTTGGGGCTGTTTTCTGCAAAGGGACCAGGACTGACTGATCCGTGTAAAGGAAAGAATGAATGGGGCCATGTATCGTGAGATTTTGAGTGAAAACCTCCTTCCATCAGCAAGGGCATTGAAGATGAAACGTGGCTGGGTCTTTCAGCATGACAATGATCCCAAACACACCGCCCGGCAACGAAGGAGTGGCTTCAGAAGAAGCATTTCAAGGTCCTGGAGTGGCCTAGCCAGTCTCCAGATCTCAACCCCATAGAAAATCTTTGGAGGGAGTTGAAAGTCCGTGTTGCCCAGCGACAGCCCCAAAACATCACTGCTCTAGAGGAGATCTGCATGGAGGAATGGGCCAAAATACCAGCAACAGTGTGTGAAAACCTTGTGAAGACTTACAGAAAACGTTTGACCTCTGTCATTGCCAACAAAGGGTATATAACAAAGTATTGATATAAACTTTTGTTATTGACCAAATACTTATTTTCCACCATAATTTGCAAATAAATAAATTAAAAATCCTACAATGTGATTTTCTGGATTTATTTTTCTCATTTGAGGTTGTGGACAAGTGTCTTTTATACTGATAACAAGTTCAAACAGGTGCCATTAATACAGGTAACGAGTGGAGGACAGAGGAGCCTCTTAAAGAAGAAGTTACAGGTCTGTGAGAGCCAGACATCTTGCTTGTTTGTATGTGACCAAATACTTATTTTCCACCATAATTTGCAAATATATTCATTAAAAATCCTACAATGTGATTTTCTGGATGTTTTTTCCTCATTTTGTCTGTCATAGTTGAAGTGTACCTATGATGAAAATTACAGGCCTCTCTCATCTTTTTAAGTGAGAGAACTTGCACAATTGGTGGCTGACTAAATACTTTTTTGCCCCACTGTATTTACTATAATATTTCAACCGGATTATAAACCGTGAACACGCCTCCTCTTCTGTTTACATCCTGTGACTAGTTCGAAATTCTTCTTCTATTACCATCCAGAGCAACCTAACATCACCAAACACTGTCTAAAGACTGTTGACATCCAGTGGAAGCAATAGGTACTGCAATCTTACTCCCATATATGGCTGTTTTCAATAGGGAGGGGTTCAAAATGAGGCAATGTGTCAAAAACACTTTTTCCAGGACAGAAATTCCTCGGGTTTTCGCCTGCTATATCAGTTTTGTTATACTCACAGACAATATTTTAGCACTCTTAGCAACTTCAGAGTGTTTCATATCCAATAGTACTAATTATGTGCATATCCTAGTTTCTGGGCCTGAGTGGCAGGTCTTTTACTTTGGGCACGCCAGACTCTCCAAAACCGACACCTTTGCTGCCGCTCCCTAAGAAGTTAACTAGGCAAGTCAGTTAAGAACAAATTCTTATTTTCAATGACAGCCTAGGAACAGTGGGTTTAACTGCCTTGTTCAGGGGCAGAGTGACAGATTTTTACCTTGTCAGCTCAGGGATTCGATCTTGCAACCTTTCGGTTACAAGTCCAAAACTATAACCACTAGGCTACCTGCCGTTTATTTTTATTTTTTTAATAATCGGTCCTCCATATCTGACTGGTCTGAGTATCGTCCGTTCATTGGTTATTTGATTCAAAAGATGACGTGGAAAAACCTAGATAAAGTATCTGTTTTTATTCTTCATAAATTTGCAAAAATTCATAAAAACCTGTTTTCGCTTTGTCATTATGGGGTATTGTGTGTAGATTGAGGAAATAAAATTATTTTATCCCTTTTAAAATGAGGCTGTAATATAACAAAACGTGGAAAAGTGAAGGGGTCTGAATACTTTCCGAATGCACTGTACTTATAAATATTATTTACATATAAATAAAAAAAATGTCCAACATGTAGAATCACTGATCAACAAATAGCATTCCTCGCCAAATATTTTCATTTTTTCATATGATTAAGACTCCCCAGGAATAGGTGATACCCCACCAAACACACATGCACAACCAGACATTGATTAATTTACTGGAGACAGCTTGTTTCAATTAAATAACATTTCCTAGGATGTTTCTACCTGCATCAAACCTAATGGATCATGCTGGAAAAACAACAGCCAAAAAGACTGGCCCAATCCTGGGTCAAATCTCAAATATGGCTGAATTGTAGTGTATTTACAGAATACTCCTATGTTGTACACTTCTTAATCAACTATATGGCAGTAATGTGCTACCACCTCTACTAAAAGTTGATGTCACTTGTATGGAGGTAGCTGTTTCAAAGGGCAACATACCCTGGGGCGGCATGGTAGCCTAGTGGTTAGAGCGTTGGACTAGTAACCGAAAGGTTCCCGAGCTGACAAGGTACAAATCTGTCGTTCTGCCCCTGAACACTGTTCCTAGGCCGTCATTGAAAATAAGAATTTGTTCTTAACTGACTTGCCTAGTAAAATAAATAACAGGATGCACCTGAGCTCAATTTCTAGTCTAATAGCAAAGGGTCTGAATACGTATGTAGATAAGGTATTTCTGTAAACTTGCAA
Organism: Brachymystax lenok tsinlingensis; assembly: GCA_030435695.1. NCBI lineage: Eukaryota > Metazoa > Chordata > Actinopteri > Salmoniformes > Salmonidae > Brachymystax > Brachymystax lenok. The sequence continues at coordinate 37,103,801 of CM059817.1, read as the reverse complement.
AAATTATTGAAAACCTGTTTTCGCTTTGTCATTATGGGGTATTGTGCGTAGATTGATGAGGAAAGAAAATGATTGTATCCCTTTTAGAATGAGGCTGTAATATAACAAAATGTGTTAAGGTGAAGGGGTCTGAATACTTTCCAAATGCACTGTACTTATAAATATATTTACATATAAATAAAACAATTATCCAAAATGTGACAAGAGGACAAAACCCACACAAAGTAGACTATTTGATTGACTACGATTGTTACTTCTGTAACAATGTAAAAATGCAAACAACTATTCAGTGTCTCACCCTGATCTGTTTCACCTGTCTTTGTGCTTGTCTCCACCCCTCTCCAGGTGTCGCACATCTTCTTCATTATCCCCTGTGTATTTATAACTGTGTTCTCTGTCTGTCTGTTGCCAGTTTGTTTTGTCCGTGAAACCTACCAGCGTTTGTTCCCCTGCTCCTGCATGTTTCTTGTTCCTGTTTTCTAGTCCTTCCTGGTGTCGACCGTTCTGCCTGCCCTGACCCTGCCTGCCATTCTGTACCTTGCCCCACCTAACTGGATTATTTACCCTTGCCTGTCCTGACCCTGCCTGCCTTTCTGGACCCTTTGCACCCTCTCTGGATTATTGACCCCTGCCTGTCTTTGACCTGTCGTTTGCCTGCTCCTGTATTAGCAATAAACATTTGTTTGTTCGATACTGTCTGCATCTGGGTCACACCTGAAACATGATAAATCAGAGACTATTTCAAAATATAGGTAACCTATCTAAATAAGATTCATTACTGACCAGGCCTGACACAACATGTAGAAATAGTAGCCTACTTTGACAACAATTCAGTGAATGCAACAAGCACTAGATAGAGACAGATAAAGAGAGAACAGAAAACACAACAACTGATCAGTGACAATAACAGATTTCTAGGACAAATTCATATGTCACACTGTCACTTTAGTGTTTGCATTTAGCCTACAACATGTCATGGAACTTCTGGAAGCACGGTCCCATCCTGCAAAGTGTCACAGAACACCTAGAGCACCCAAAGGAGGTTTCTACACTCTGCCCTGTGTTCACTCCGGATGCACACCACACTCTTGTGCCCTTCAAACTATCAAACTTCACCTGCTTTCAAATGAGTTACAACTCAGTCCACACACCCTGGTGCCACACTCTTGGCTCCCCTCTACCTGCCACTGTAGCCATATCACAAAGTGAACACACAAGCTGCATTTTGAATGCTTTCAGGGACAGTGCCTGCAGTTTCTGGGAAGGGCCCTTTGCAGGGTCCACCACACAAAGTATGCATTTATGATAGCAATGTTGAGCATCCCCCAAAACACATACTTCCATAATTTTAATAGCTTCTCAGTTTGTCAATATGGTCAAACCCGTCCATTTTCTTGCTGTAATCCATTACAAGCTTTGGAACAGATATAAGTTCCTACCACTTTAATGGCTCAAGTCAGGAACATAACCTCTCTCTCTCCCTCTCACACTGTCAATTACATTTCAATTCAATTGAAGGGCTTTATTGGCATGGGAAACAAATGTTTACATTGCCAAAGCAAGTGAAATAGATAATAAACAAAAGCGAAATAAACAATTACAAATTAAAAGTAAACATTACACTCACAAAAGTTCCAAAAGAATAAAGACATTTCAAATGTCATATTATGTCTATATACAGTGCCCTTTGCCCTTTTATTGTGGCAAAAGGTCACAAATATTACTGCTGTGATTGCATACTTCACCCAATAGATGTGGGAGTTTATAAAAATTGGATACGTTTTTGAATTCTTTGAGGGTCTGTGTAATCTGATTCTCTCTTCCTTACTCTTTCTTTTTCTCAACCATACTCTTCCTAATAAGGGGTTTCCATAATAAATTGTGTGATACAGCTACACGCCTCACATTCCACAGACACACACAATTTCTCTCCTTCAATCAACTCTTGTGTTCTAGCCTGACAGACTAACTGCAGAGTTTGTCAATGTTGGCTGATTAGTTACGAAGCTGGGACAGTTTCCAAATGAATTGCATTGGTAGAAACAGGACAAAACTAGCAACTTGTTACTCGTCTATGTAAACAAATATCCAACTCATCATATGATCTTCACTGCATGCGCATCTACTACCCGAACACGACATCTAAGCTGTCAAATAATAGGAAAATGAGGCAATGTATAGCCTATGTATACCTAGCAAACATGACAAACCATAGCAGAGTTTCACAGATAAACACAAATTACTCCAGCCTTCATTTCGGTGGCTAGTTAGCTGGTTGTCTGCATGGCTAGCTAGTGAAAGTGACAGCTGAGGATAACACTTCATGAAAGCAGCCCAAATTTACCGCTACACACAACTTTTCTAGACTAACAGACTAACTCGTTAGGTATCTGGCTATAGCACGCAGCTTGGGCCATTTCTATATGAATTACATTGGTAAAAACAAGACAAAACAACCAACTAGTTAGCTGACTATATACAGCTAAACACTACAACTATTTCCATGAGACAGAGAGCGATCATTCGAGCTCCACTGCTGATGTCCTCACCTGTACCAACCAAGTTATCATGACAGGACTATCCCAAAGTTTTAAAGCATCAAACATCGACAACACCAAACATATATTTGCTGTTTACTTACTTCATTCAGCTTGACTTCATCGCTTTTCAAAGTGCAAGGACATGTGCAAATCTGTATCACCAACCAACATAGATAGCCTATTTCACAGTGAAAAGCCATGTTTGCTTCGGCGCTGTCATTTTGAGTAATGAAGGATTTTTTTTTTTTGAAAATTCACAGACATTAAACTCTGTAACTGTTTTAAAGTGTCCTTCATCTCCGGCAACTGAATTAGGAAGGACAACTGTATCTTTGTAGTAACTGGGTGTATTAATACATTCACCATGCTCAAAGGGATATTTAATCTGCTTTTTTATTTTTACCCAGCTACCAATGTGTACCCTTCTTTGCGAGGCATTGGAAAACCTCTCTGGTATTTGTGGTTGAATCTGTGTTTTACCTGAGCGACACCTGAGAAATCATTTTCCACCATCATCAACAAAACATCAAATTGTGGAATTTATGATGGAAGAATGGTATCATATCCCTCCAATAGTGTTCCAGACACATGTAGAATCTATGCCAAGGTATATTGAAGCTTTTCTCGTGGTGGCCCACTGCCCTATTAAGATACTTAATGTTGGTTTTTCCTATTTTGGCAGTTACTTGTACATAAGCATAATAATACAGCCTGTATCATATTTTACAAAGTGCTTTACTATGCTAGCTGAAGCGGACGGTGAATGCATTTGGCCACTAGTGAATAGATGTGTAAAAAAAAGTAAATAGCTTTTAAATATTCAATTGTACTTGATTTTGGATCTCAGGTAAAATGCAGCAATTCCATTCAGGTGAATTAGTCATCAAGAGAAGGAGGGGAGGTAGTGGGAGAGGGTCTACACCTATTTATTCACCCCCTTCCCCCACATCCCTCCATACAAGTGCCATCTGTCAACCTTCAATAAAAAACACACTTGAAGAACATTTTTACATTGAATTAAACTGCTTTAATCAAAGAGCAGTTGAATAAGAGTACGCAACATGTAGGATGAGGAGGTGCCAACAGCAAAGAAACGTCCCTTAATGTATCCTGGAGAGAAAGAGAGAGAGAACGTGCGGCATTTGAGCGATCGTTCAAATTCGGTGAGAGGGACACACTATTTAAACACACAAGTAACAATTAAATAGCCTGATGTGGACAACCATTCACCGGCAAACAATTTGAAAGTGTCTAGTAGTAATCTATAGGTAATGCCACACGACATGAGAGAGATGGAGAGATACACCTTGAACACATCATGCCTAACAGGAAGTGTAAAGAAGGGGTTTTCCTTGAAGGACGGGGAAGGAGAGGATCTCAGCTGAGGTCCAAGCATTTTGATGTTCTGTGAGTGAGATAGGTGAGAGGTAGATCAGTAATCAAGTAATATCAGACTGGCTCCGTATCATTGATCATCAGCCTCCCCTTCCCCCCAGATAGGGGGTATGTATACATTCAGAGTAGGCCAATTGACGTAGCAATAGTCATGTTCACAACTGTAGCCTACATCTGCCTTACAGTGAGCAGGAAAGGATGTTTGTGAAGTATACCCGTACCAATAAAAAGGCAATATTTTAACTTACTGTATTGGCTAAATGAAGTTTTATGATGATCTGCTCAGATGCCATACTGTGCCCCTTCTCCTGTTGGAACACACACACACACACACACACACACACACACACTGACTATAGCTTAATTTGATAAGTTAGCTATGCAAAGTGCCAAATAGGTAAAAGTGCCAGATAGTAACTGCAGTGCATTATTACTCAGTCAATAAGCACAGTAATGAAGACATCTCATCTTTCTTCAGCAGGTAGATCTGGCCTGGCAGCTTCATCTTCTAGCATTTTGAGGGACTAACTTACTTACACTAGCTACTACTAGCTATTATGACTATAGCCAGTAGCCAGGTAGGCTTAGCTAGCCAGCCTGCTAGCTAGCCAGCTAGTGCAAGCCAACTTTGTTCAGTTGTTGTTGAGTTTTTCTATTGGCATGGTAACTTCATGATACGTTTGATATCTTAGCTAACATTAGTGTTTTTATCTTCCTGCCACACTCACACATTCTAATCCATTCTTTGTGCTGCCAACCTAGGCTGTAAACACACCCCCTAAGCCATATGAAAATTGTATGAGGGGGCATGTACTTCCGGGCTTTCTTTTATTCCATCTTACATTTTGACACAATAAATGACAAAATGAGTCGATTTCTGATTTAAGTTTTTCAAATGTAGATTTTTTGTAGTTGCAGTTTTCAGTTTTTCCACGTCGTCTTTTGAATCAAATAACTAATGAATCGATGATACATGGACCCTGACCGTAGGCCTACAGCCAATTAGGGTGTGGGCCTCAGACTTTCACTTTATCACATAGTCAGGTGATTGCGGATGGGTTATTAACAATTGCGGACAGGTGCGAGTAAACAAACATCTGATTATTTATATTTTTGCTTACTTGTGATTTTCTTCTGCTGGACTTTGGGACTGAACTGAATTGAGATAGATATGATTTTGCATTTTCATTTGTGATTCAGCCTATATATAGATTTGGGGGAATTTAGCTTTGATTCTGTATGCCAGCTGATTCATTTATGAATACACGTCATTCTTTACATACTCGTCCCCTTCCTAGTTTGTGTTGGGTTTAGTGCCAACTGACCGTTATATTGCCTTATATTATCCAAAAAAATCAAATTCCATGTTGACAAGTGCCTTTGAATTTTTTAGTTTTGGACTCGAGAAGCTGCTCCTTCGAAAATGAGTAGTGCCTCCTGCCTCTGCCATCCCACATGAACTCTAGTGAAATCATCCACTTCCAAACTCCAATTGAACTGAATCTATTGAAGGCAGAGCTCCTTGGAGCTGTCATTGTAAATGGATCCATCAGAGGAGGGTCAGGCAGAAGGTCGGGGTGTACAACAGGGAGTCGACTCAGCCTCGGCACAACTCGGCTACTCCATTTTCTAGTTTATCTCTATAGGCACAAAGAAGCCCTCATGTTATCTGACAGCTTGAGAGGAGAGAGGAGAGGAGGGATAGAAGGGAGGGAGGGAGAGCGAGGAGGAGGGAAGGAGAGAGAGAGGGAAGGAGAGAGAGGGAAGGAAGGAGAGGGGGGACAGAAAAGGGAGAAGGAAGGAGGGTGAGACAGAAAGACAGAAGGGCAGAGATAGAGGGAGGGAGAGAGGGAGAGAAAGAGAGAGACCGGAGAGGAGAATCAGCATTCATCCCCTTGCCAGTCTTCCACTGTCGGCTTTGCTTTGGAGTTTGAGCCCTCTCGTGTCAGAGACCAGATCAGACGATCTGATATCCATCTCTCCCCCATCCCCACTGATTATTTTATCCCTAGAGCTTGCAATGAGAAGGGGCCAGTGTTATCTCCACAGCCTGTGAATATTTGTGTGTCCCTTTGTTGCCCCTGTGTGTTTGTGTGTGTGTGTCTGTGTGTGTGGGGGGGTCCCAGTCACATAGCTGGCTTCAAGCTCCCATCATTCCCTTTGTTACATCATCAGAACCACCATATAGTCTTTAGATATGTGGTTATGGGCAATTACACAATAACAGAATTACACTTTGACTTAGATTTTTTCACTTTTAAATGTATGCCAAAAACAAATACAATTTAATTTAAAGTTAAACAAACCATTCCAAAACCAAACTCTAAGGCTTACTTTGAACAATTTACACAGAACATTTCACAAAAACACATTTACTGGAAGAACTGTGCACATGCAAAGTTTGGTAACAGAATTACCGTAAAATCTCCTTCAGTTTTTTGTGCAACCATGTTTTCCAAAACCTCTGATAAATATCTGCTCCGAATTAAGATTCAAAGATGTCTGCACAAAGAATGTGTTGTCAGCTATGACACCTTGACTTATATTTTGTTTATTGAACTACAGTAGGTGAAATAGATTTACATCCGGTAACAGAATTACAGTAACAGAATTACATCATGTGTCCCGGATCTGTACAATACTGAAATGCATAATTATGGATATGAATATCATTATTTTCATGGTAATGTATCCTGAATAGGTACACAAAGTTAAAATACGCAGTATCCTTCTTTTGCATATTTAGGTATTATTCTATACACTGGCAATTATTGTAATGAGTTCTGCCCCCAAACAAGACCACATTTGATTGGTCCGGACCAGAACAAATCTGAAACAATCATAGATGTCTATGTTTCACAAGTTCAGTGTACAGCACAGCAGTGTTCAGTACAGTAGAGTAAAGTAGATATGTCCAGTACAGTACAATACATTATACTCTACCTTTGTGTACTTTTATTTACTTTATTGTTCTTTAATGTACCGTAGTGTAGTGTACTGTGCTGTCCTAACTTGTGAAACATAGACTTCTATGATTGGTTCAGATTTGGTTCGGCCAGGACGGACCAAATAAACTACTTTTCATCATCCATTGACGTCCAGTGTCGGTCGGTGCTCAGTGGGTGTGGATGCTTGTAACAGTAAATGGAACGAGGGTAGGGGAGTTGCAGCGATGAGACAAGTTCGTAATTGAAATTGGGAGAAAAAACTAAAAAACACTACAAGTAATTAGTAGGTCTACCTTTACGTGTTAAGTCTGTGAACTATCTTTATTCTCCCTCCTCATGAGAGAGAGCAATTAGAAAATATCTTAAAGATATGTGGGATTTTGGTAATGGAATTACAATGCGCAGGTCAATGTTACAGAAGGCAAGTCATTTCTCCAAAACTAAATACAGTGCCTTCAGAAAGTATTCACACTCCTTGATTTGAAAATTGATAAATGCTGATTTTTTCTGTCACTGGCTTACACATACTACCCAATAATGTCAAAGTCTAATTATGTTTTTTGAAATGTTTACAAATTAATAAAACAGGAAAAGCTGAAAGGTCTTGAGTCAGTAAGAATTCAACCCCTTTGTTATGGCAGGCCTAAATAAGTTCAGAAAAAAGGGAAAAAATACTTAAGTCACATAATAAGTTGTATGGACTCACTCTGTGTGCAATACTAGTGTTTAACATGATTTTTGAATGACTACTCATCTCTGTACCCCACACATACAATTATCTGTAAGTTCCCTCAGTCGATCAGTGAATTTCAAACACAGATTCAACCACAAAGACCAGAGAGGTTTTCCAATGCCTCGCAAAGAAGGGCACCTATTGGTAGCAGACATTGAATTTAAACATGGTGAAGTTATTAATTACACTTTGGATGGTTTATCAATACACTTAGTCACTACATCCTAACACAGTTGCCAGAGAGGAACAAAACCGCTCAGAAATGTTGTAATGAGGCCAATGGTGACTTTAACACAGTTACAGAGTTTAATGACTGTGATAGGAGTAAACTTAGGATGGATCACTGTAGTTTCTCCATTATCCTAACCTAATTGACAGAGTGAAAAGATTTTCAAGCATAGTGGTGGCTGCATCATGTTATGTGTGTAATCATTAAGGACTGGGGAGTTTTTCAGTATAAGAAAGAAACGGAATGGAGCTAAGCACAGTCAAAATCCTAGAGGAAAACCTGGTTCAGTCTGCTTTTTACCAGACACAGGGCGATGAATTCACCTTTCAGCAGGAAAATAACCTAAGACACAAGGCCAAATCTACACTGGAGTTGAATGTTCCTGAGTGGCCGATTTACAGTTTTGACTTAAATCTACTTTAAAATCTATGGTAAGACATGGAAATGGTTGTCTAGCAATGATCAACCATTTTGACAGAGTTTGAAGAATTTTGAAAATAATACTGGGCAAATGTGTGAAAAACTCATGGAAATTTACCCAGAAATACTATCAGCTTTAATCGCTGTCAAAAGGTGCTTCTACAAAGTATTGACTTAGGGGTGTGAATACTTATGTAAATTAATTTTCAATGAATTAGCAAACATTTCTTCACTTTGTCATTATGGGGTATTGTTTGTAGATGGGTGAGATTTTTTTTAATCCATTTTGAATTCAGGCTGGAACACAACAAAATGTGGAATAAGTCAAGGGGTATGAATATTTTCTGAAGGCACTGATGTACTTGTAATACCTTCTAAGACTTTTTCTGGTAGATTGTCAAAGACCTCTTTTCCTTCTGTTTGACCAGAAATGAAAGCCTTTGCTTATTCCAAATTTTTAGGATGGAAAATGGTTGCAAAATGTATATATGCCTTAATAAATAAAAAAAAGTAGACTTAGCTTTAATTTGACACCCAACTTAACATACTCCTGTGAACTTCACGTTGGTGCTCATGGGTCCTTTTAGAAGGAAATTACATTATAGTATAACCACATACCAGTAGATGTAAACTGCATGGTAAAAATGTCCTCCATGACATGTTACGTTTTACAGATTGCTGTGATAATTTATGCATAACCAGGCTACAACCATTCATATGATGTAGGCATATCTCCACATTTTAACATCACACAGATCCCATGTTAACTGCAGTAAAAATACAAGGAAACAAGGAGAAGCCGACATCAAGCGAGACAAGACAGTGGCAGCAACCCAAATGGCACCCTATTCCAAACATAGACCTATGGGCCCTGGTAAAAAGTAATGCCATATGTAGGGAATAGGATGCCATTTGGGATGCAGCCAGGATCAAGGGTGAGATAATCATAGATGATAGCTCACAGCTCTGGCAGATTGCATTCAATTTAAAAACAATCTTTATATTTATTAGAGCCCTGCTACCGGGTCCTGTGAGGCCCTTTAAATGCTTTGAGTGAAAGTGATCTTGGCCCACCGAGAGGGGAGAGTGTCATCGTTGTATGAATGATTGTAGACAGGCGCAGGAATATGTAATAGGGGAGTTACATTTCTCCACCCATAATTACAACATGCCATGAAAAGGCACGGGGACGAAGCCCAAAACAAACACATACAAAACACACAGGGACGAAACCCAAACAAAAGAGTGAGGTAAAACCTCTAATAAATACACGGGACGAGACCCGTAATAACAATACGCGGGACGAGACCCGTAATAACCATGCGTGGGACGAGACCCGTAATAACAATGCACGGGACCCGTAATAACAATGTGCGGGACGAAAGCCGAAACACAGGTACTCACAGGACCAACGGACATGGTAACAATAACCGACCAGGACAATGGGGAACAGAGGGGGACATATATACAATTACTAATCAGGGGAAAAGGGAACCAGGAGTGCATAATTAGACAGTTCAGTGAAGCGTAGAAGGCCGGTGATGTAGAACTCCGGAACTGGTGCACGGAATGAGCAGCAGTACCGGGGGAATAATGCTAGCTAGCTACGACCCAACCCCAACCTTTGTTCTGCCAACTCTCTTTCACTATTCTATCTTTCTTTCTCTCTTTTTATGTGCCTATGTAGCTCCCTCTCTCTCTGCACCTGTGACTGAATTTCCTTAATTCTCTCTCTCTCTTATCCACTCTCTTTCTCTTCCGACCCCTCTTTCCTTTCAGCCTTCTCTCTCTTTGTACCTCTGCAACTCCCTAGCTCTCTCTCTCTGGTAGTATGCCCTACCTTTCTCTTCTTCTGTATTTTTATGATACACACACACATTGGTTGAGTACACATATTTTGCAGATGCAGCAGAATGCTTATGTGTCTAGCTCCAAGAGTGCAGTAATACTGAACAATGCAAAACAATGCACACAAATCCCCCAAAAATGTATTAAGAAATTAAGAAATATCAGGACGAGTAATGTCTGAGTCCGGAATATCAATATATATGTATACGATGGTGTGTATAGACATTATGGACAGTATATGAATAGAAAAGTTGTGTACAGCAGTAGTTATATAGGATGTGCCTTGACTAGAATACAGTATATGCATATGAAATGAGTAAAACAGTATGTAAACATAATTAAAGTACCAGTGTTCAATGACTATTTATAGTCGGCCAGGAACAGTAATTAAGGTTCAGGGCAGGGTAATGTGACTATTTAACAGTCTGATTGCCTGGAGATAGAAGCTGTTTTTCAGTCTCTCGGTCCCAGAATTGATGCACCTGTACTGTCTCCACCTTCTAGATAGTAGCGTGGTGAACAGGGCGTGGCTAGATCGTCTTGGCCTTCCTGTGACACCGGGTGCTGTAGATGTCCTGGAGGGAAAGCAATTTTACCCCTGTTGATGCGTTAGGCTGACCTCACCACCTTCTGGAGAGCCCTGCTGTTGCGGACGGTGCAATTGCCATAACAGGCGGTGATACAGCCCAACAGGATGCTCTCAATGGTGCATCTGTAGAAGTTCATGAGGGCCTTAGGTGCCAAGCCACATTTCTTGAGCCTCCTGAGGTTGAAGAGGCGCTGTCAAGCCTTCTTCACCACACTGTCTGTGTGGATGGACCATTTCAGGTTGTCAGTAATGTGCATGCCGAGGAACTTGAAGCTTTTCACCCTCTCCACTGCGGCCCCGTTGATGTGGATGGAGATGTACTCTCTCTGCTGTCTCCTTAAGTCCATGATCAGCTCCTTTGTTTTGTTGACATTGAGGAAGAGGTTATTGTCCTGGCACCACTCCGGCCTACCACTGTTGTGTCATCTGCAAACTTGATGATTGAGTTGGAGACGTGCATGGCCACGCAGTCATGGGTGAACAGGGAGTACAGGAGGGGGCTGAGCATGCACCCTTGTGGAGCCCCTATGTTGAGGATCAGAATATAAATGAGCGCTACAAGGCAACAGTAATTTAGTTCAGTTATCTTTGCCTTCTTGGAACAATGGTTGACATCTTGCAGCAAGTGGGAGGTGTAGAGAGCGATTGAATATGTCCGTCTGCACATGCTCTGAGGACGCGGCTTGGGATGCCGTCTGTGCCGGCAGCCTTGCGAGGGTTAACACACCTAATGTCTTTATCATGTCTGCCACAGAGAACGAGAGCTCACAGTCCTCGTGAGTGGCGTGGCCCGCGTCTTACGGCTATGTTTTATTCGAAGCGAGCAAAGGTGTTCAGCTTATCTGGAAGCGAGGCGTCGGTGTCATTTCCATTTATAATCCGTGATTGTCTGGAGTCCCTGCCACATGTCTCGTGTCTGAGCCGTTGAATTGAGACTCCACTTTGTCCCTGTACTGTTGTTTTGCCTCTTTGATTGCCTTAGGGATGGCATAGCTGGTCTGTTCGTAAATCCATGTTCCCAGGAACATTGCTGTGGTTAAATGCGATGGTTCGTGCTTTCAGTTTTGCGCAAATGCTGCGATCTTTCAACGGTTTTTGGTTTGGATAAGTTCTAATCATCACAGTGAGAACAACATCCTCTATGCACTTCCTGATGAACTCCATCACTGAGTCAGTATATACATCAATATTATTTTCAGTGGCAACCTGGAACATTTTCCAGTCCGCATAATCAAAACTCACTAATGGGGCTGATGGGAATTACATCCATTCTAACCTGATTAGCCAATTTCCAGGTACAGAGTACGGAGTTCCCTCAGTACAGTGTAACCAGTCTTGGCTTGGGTTTACTGTGTCAAACGGACTATGGTTTCTTGGCTGCTCCCAAGGTGGATGAACAACCAGACAGTCATTTTTGGAACATCCTTGGGCTTTGGCATCATGTGTTTGGGTGAGGCTAGCGTGTCTGTGGGGATCAGTATCTCTAAAATGCATATATTTTTCTCTCTCTTTCTGTCTCTCTCTCTCCTCCCTCTTTTTCTCTCCTCCCCTCTTTGCTCTCTCATACAATTCAACTCAACTCATTATACCATGTCCAGATATCTGAATAGAAAAGGATGACTGTGAACATCCTCATCTAATCCTCTGGATCCTTTTCTGTCTTTTCTCTGTCTCTCTCTCTCCCTCCCCATCCTGTTCTATGGTTTTCCAAGCTTCCACTGTCCCTGTCAAAACCTTTGTATTCTCTATAGTGCATTACTTTTGACCAAGTCCAATAGCTAAACCTACTGCCCAGAGACATGCCTCATCTGTCTCAGTCGCATGTAGTTTCCTCATTTAGCTAAACCGCAAACCCCACAGTACTGGCTGCCAAGAGTGTGTGTGTGTGTGTGTCGGACTTGCATTTTGTGTGTTTGGACGTAGATTTGTGTGTGCTCTCTGAGAATATGTACAGTACCAGTCAAAAGATTGGACATACCTACTCATTTTCTGCATTGTAGAATAATAGTGAAGACATCAAAACTATGAAATAACATATGAAATCATGTAGTAACCAAAAAAATTGTTAAACGAATCAAAATATATTTTATAATTGAGATTCTTCAAAGTAGCCACCCTCTGCCTTGATGACAGCTTTGCGCACTCTTGGCATTCTCTCAACCAGCTTCATGAGGTAGTCACCTGGAAGGCATTCCAATTAACAGGTGTGCCTTGTTAAAAGTTCATTTGTGACACTTATTTCCTTCTTAATGTGAGCCAATCAGTTGTGTTGTCACAAGGTAGTGGTGGTATACAGAAGATTTGGTAAAAGACCAAGTCCATATTGTGAAGAATAGCTCAAATAAGGAAAGAAGAACAGTCCATCATGACTTTAAGACATGAAGGAAAATGTCAAGAACTTTAAACCTTTCTTGAAGTGCAGTCGCAAAAACATCAAGCGCTATGATGAAACTGTCTCTCACGAGGACCACCACAGAAAAGGAAGAACCAGAGTTACCTCTGCTGCAAAGGATAAGTTCATTACCAGCCTCAGAAATTGCAGCCCAAATAAATGCTTCACAGAGTTAAAGTAATAGACACATCTCAACATCAACTGTTCAGAGGAGACTGTGTGAATCAGGCCTTTGTGGTCGAATTGCTGCAAAGAAACCACTACTAAAGGACAGCAATAAGAAGAGACTTGATTGGGGCAAGAAATATGAGCAATGGACATTAGATCGATGGAAATCTGTCAAAATTTGAGATTTCTGGTTCCAACCACTGTGTCTTTGTGAGACGCAGGTGTAGGTGAACGGATGATCTCCACATGTGTAGTTCCCACCGTGAAGCATGGAGGTGTGATGGTGTGGAGGTGCTTTGCTGGTGACACTGTCTGTGATTTATTTAGAACTTAAGGCACACTTAACCAGCATGGCTACCACAGCATTCTGCAGCGATACGCCATCCCATCTGGTTTGTGCTTAGTGAGACTATCATTTGTTTTTCAACAGGACAATGACCCAACACACCTCCAGGCTGTGTAAGGGCTATTTGACCAAGAAGGAGAGTGATGGAGTGCTGCATCAGATGATCTGGCCTCCACAATCACCTGACCTCAACCCAATTGAGATGGTTTGGGACGAGTCGGACAGAAGAGTGAAGGAAAAGCAGCCAACAAGTGCTCAGAATGCCAAGAGTGTGCAAAGCTGTCATCAATGCAAAGGGTGGCTACTTTGCAGAATCTAAACTATAAAATATTTTTTGTTTTGTTCAACACTTTTTTGGTTACTACATGATTCCATATGTGTTATTTCATAGTTTTGTTGTCTTCATGTTATTCAACAATGTAGAAAACGGTAAAATAAAGAAAAACCCTGGAATGAATAGGTGTAGCCAAACTTTTGACTGGTACTGTATGTGCATGATTATGCATGTGCGTACACCGTGTGTGTGTGTGTCAGCGTCCACCATCACATTAATATTCTCACCCGGTCCACACTTGGGTGAATCATTTCATAATTCCTGCATGATAACGCAACTCTGTGAATAATAACATGCCCCCCCTCCCTCCTTACCGGTTCCCTCCCCCCTCACACTAAAACACCGCTCCCACAGCTTACGGAGTCCTGTGTGTGTGTATGTCAATGACTGTGTGTGTGACTGTTGGTAATGTGTTTGTGTGTGGGTGTGTGTGTGTATACAGTACAACTATTTAACTAAACACTTAGCAGTCTTAAAGCTTTGGTGTAGAAGCTGTTCAGGGTCCTATTGGTTCCAGACTTGGTGCATCGGTACCGCCTTCCGTGCGGTAGCAGAGAGAAGAGATTATAACTTGGATGGCTGACAATTTTTCATAAAATCATCCTGAGGGGGAAGAGGTGTAGCATTCTTCACTACTGTGTTTGTGTGGGCTATGATAATTCCTTAGTGAGGGGGACACCGAGGAACTTTAAGGTCTCGACCCGCTCCACTACAGCCCTGTTGATGTGGATGTGGGCGTGCTCTGCCCTCCATTTCCTGTTTACCACAATCAGCTCCTTTGTCTTGATCACGTTGAGAGAGAGGTTGATGTCCTGGTACCACACTGCCAGGTCACTGACCTCTTCCTACAGGCTGTCTCATTGTCGTCAGTGATCAGGCCAACCACCGTTGTGTCGTCAGGAAACTTAATAATGGTGTTGGAGCCGTGCGCGGCCACGCAGTCGTGAGTGAACAGGGAGTACAGGAGGGGACTAAGCACACACCCCTGAGGGACCCCCGTGTTGAGAGTCAGCATGGTGGATGTGTTGCTGCCTACCCTCACCACCTGAGGGCAGCCGGTCAGGTAGTCCAGGATCCAGTTGCAGCGGGAGGTGTTCAATTCAATCCCAGGGTCCTGAGCTTAGTGATGAGCTTGGAGGGCACTATGGGGTTTAACGCTAAACTGTAGACAATGAATAGCATTATCATATAGTTGTTCCCTTTGTCCAGGTGGGAGAGGGCAGTGTGGAGTGCAAAAGAGATTGCATCATCTGTGGGTCTGTTGGGGTGGAATGTAAATTGGAGTGGGTCCAGGCAGTCAGGGATAATGGTGTTGATGTGAGCCATGACCAGCCTTTCAAAACACTTCATGGCTACAGACCTTGAGTGCTACGGGGCGATTGTCATTTAGACAGTTTACCTTAGCGTTCTTGTTCACAGGAACTATGGAGGTCTGCTTTAAACATGTAGGTATTACAGACTGGGGCAGGGACAGGTTGAAAATGTCAGTGAAGACACTAGCCAGCTGGTCAGTGCATGCTCTGAGTACATGTCCTGGTTATCCGTCTGGCTCTGCAGCCTTGTGAATGTTGACCTGTCTAAAGGTATTACTCACATTGGCTGCGGAGAGCGAGATTGTCACACCCTGATCTGTTTCACCTGTACTTGTGCTTGTCTTTTTTTCAGTTTTTTGCTAGTCCTCCCGGTTTTGACCCTTGCCTGCCTTGACTCTGAATCTGCCTGCCTGACCATACTGGCTGCCCTGACCTCAAGCCTGCCTGCCACTCTGTACCTCCTGGACTCTGACCTTGTTATGATCTTTTGCCTGTCCACAACCATTCTCTTGCCTGCCCCTTGGATACTAAGAAATATCAGACTCAAACCATCTGCCTCCCGTGTCTGCATCTGGGTCTCGCCCTGTGCCCTTATAGAGATCACATATTCATCCGCAACAATTGGTGCTCTCTTGCATGGTTCAGTGTTGCTTGGCTTGAAACGAGCAGAGGCATTTAGTTTGTCTGGAGGCTTGCGTCACTGGGCAGCCCATGGATTTCCCTTTATAATCCGTGATAGTTTGAGAGCCCTGTCACATCCGTTGAGCGTCAATAGGATTCGATCTTAGTTCTGTATTAGTGTTTTGACTGTTTGAAGGCTCGTCGGAGGTCGTTTCTGGATTTCTTTTAAGCATCATTGTTAGTGTCCCGCTCCTTGAATGCCGCAGCTCTTGCCTTTTGCTCAGTGCGGATGTTGCCTGTAATCCATGGCTTCTGGTTGGAGTACATACGTACGGTCACTTTGTGTGTGTGTGTGTGCTTCTGTGTGTGTGTGTGTGCTTCTGTGTGTGTGTGTGTGTGTGTGTGTGTGTGTGTGTGTGTGTGTGCCTCCGTGTGTGCATCATCCTCCTCTATGTTAGACCACTGTTTATACATATCACATACTGGGAATATACAGTAGAGCCTGACCGATATGGGATTTTTGGATTCAATACCGCTTTCCACTTTTATAGTTGAAATACTCACCAATAACCGATATATCTGCCGATATTTCTGTCATTATAGCTAGAATGAAGGATTGTGCTTAAAATAGCCGTACAAAGACACTCAAAGTTGAGTTCTTAATTTTGAGGAAAGAACATTAATGTAAGCACCACATAAAATTTAGGAGCACCAGAAAACAATATATTGTTACAGAAAAACTGTGTTGCTATAGGGAAAGGATAAACTGCACTGATTCCAGCAAAACAACGACATAGGACACATTTTAAATGTATTGGTATTTAGCTATGTTTTTATCAATTGAATTGCTGTAGCCACGGAATTCTGGTAGTTGAAAGGAAAAACATCAATCACAAAATGTGCCCCTGGCACAGCGTTGCCTCTTGCTCCAAGCATTGCCTCAGTGAACAATCCTTGCTATCTCGGGATCCTTGGGACGTCCCTATTTGAAATGTAAAAAGGTTATGTTAAGGCTAAAGTTT
Organism: Brachymystax lenok tsinlingensis; assembly: GCA_030435695.1. Classification (NCBI taxonomy): domain Eukaryota; kingdom Metazoa; phylum Chordata; class Actinopteri; order Salmoniformes; family Salmonidae; genus Brachymystax; species Brachymystax lenok. Next base: position 37,086,903 of record CM059817.1, on the reverse strand, counting down.
CAGTTAAGGTATTAAGGTTAGGGTTTAGCGTCGGGACGTCCCAGGGAGCCCGGATAACACTAACCGTCAGTGAATGGCGTGAAGTACTCTCAGGGTGTTTTCACGTAATTTTTTGTGCAGTGTGAACACTCCAAAGGAACTGAGACCCCTCAAAAGAGCCCCCTATCAGGGCACAAGGCAAAACACAGATGCAGGTAATCAAATGGCTATCCAGACTTTTTGCATTGTGCCCCCCCATCATAAAGGCATAGTCACTTTAACCATAACTACATGTACATATACTACCTCAATCAGCCTGACTAACCGGTGTCTGTATGTAGCCTCGCTACTTTTATAGCCTCGCTACTTTTACAGCCTCGCTACTGTATATACTGTTGTTTTTATTTCTTTACTTACCTATTGTTCAACTAATACCTTTTTATTTTTTTTGCACTGTTGGTTAGAGCCTGTAAGTAAGCATTTCACTGTAAGGTCTACACCTGTTGTATGCGCACGTGACAAATAAACTTTGATTTGATATGTTACCAATAATATTTACATTTTAATATTATCATCTGATTAGTTATTATGCATTAACTAATAACTAAATGCAATCTATTAGCTTCCAAAAATGTAAGTAGGCACAGTATATCTAGCTGTCCGATAACAGGTTCTGATGGAATGGCTTATCCTGCACTTTGTTAAAACCCAGAGTGCATTGAGTGCAATGTGAACACAAAGAGGACTCAGACCACAAAATAGGTAAAGTGAACTGGCAAAAGTTCAAAACTCATTCAAAGTTACAGGCAGTGTGAATACAAAAAGAACTGAGTTATTTTGCTTTTTCTTAATCCAGAAATCACTTTAAATAGGACTGAGAATGATTATTTTAAAGAGGACTATGTGAAAACACTCTCACACAGATAGTTAGCTACCTAAATGGGGGTAGCGAAAATGTGGACCAGTCCCTGACAAGTGACAACCCATACATCAAAACACAGCTATTAAGTGCTACTTTGAACCTTCTATGTTTTCTTGTGTATCTGAAAACATCTGAATGACAGAGCTTGAGGAATAGCTTCTGCAAAGAGCAAATATAACACATCTTATTTCGCGGGCTTCCCCCTCCTGTACTCCCTGTTCAGCAATGACTGCATGGCCAAGCACGCCTCCAACTCAATCATCAAGTTTGCAGACGACACAACAGTAGTAGGCTTGATTACCAACGATGACGAGACAGCCTACAGGGAGAAGGTAAGGGCTCTGGGAGTGCGGTGCCTGGAAAACAACCCCTCACTCAACGTCAACAGAACAAAGAAGATGATCGTGGACTTTAGGAAACAGCAGAGGGTTCACCCCCATCTACATCGACGGGACCGCAGTGGAGAAGGTGTAAAGCTTCAAGTTTGTTGGTGTACACATGCCTGACAAACTGAAATGGACCACCCACACACACACACAGTGTGGTGAAGAAGGCGCAACAGAGCCTCTTCAACCTCAGTAGGCTAAAGAAATGTGGCTTGTCACCTAAAATCCTCAGACATTTTTACAGATGCACAATTGAAAGCAGCCTGGTACGGAAACTGCACCGCCCGCAACTGCAAGGCTCTCCAGAGGGTGGTGCAGTCGGCCCAGCGCATTACCGGGGGCAAACTACCTGCCATCCAGGACACCTACAGCACCCGATGTCACAGGAAGGCCAAAAAGATCATCAAGAACATCAACCACCCGAGCCACTGCCTGTTCACCCCGTTATCATCCAGAAGATGAGGTCAGTACAGGTGCATCAAAGCTGGGAACGAGAGACTGAAAAACAGCTTCTATCTCAAGGCCATCAGACTGTTAAACAGCCATCACTAGCACATTAGATGCTGCTGCATAAATTTAGCGTCAGCACAATGACTGGAAGTCTAAAGAAACAACTAGTATGCTAGCAATTGCTACAATGCTAGTTAGAAACCTCCTTCAAACTCAATGCAGAGACATAAATTGGTATCCACTAGTTCATTTGACTCTGGGGAAGTAGATGAAGGGTTTCATTGCCAAAATCCCAAAATATCCCTTTAACACTAATGAGATCATTGCTGACCTGCTATTCACCCTGACTCACAAGCTAGCTACTGCCTCGGAGGGAAGTGAGTGTACACTCAACACCATATATTACTTTGTACAGGGGAAATGTAAACAGGGCAGGGCATGGAAGAGGCAGGAAGGGGGGGAAGTGGCTTGTTATAATAATAAGGGGATTAATATTATTGGAAGGTGTTTGGTAAACAATTTATCTGGGCATGGACTCTACAAGGTGTCAATAGCATTGACACAGGGATGCTGGTCGATGCTGGCTGATGCTGACTCCAATGCTTCCCACCGTTGTGTCAAGTTGGCTGGATGTCCTTTTGGGTTGTGGACCAAAGAGAGGAAGAGCGCATGCTGTTTTTCTGACCATCAAAATACCATTGATGTGACGTAAATCTTATGATGAATGTGATTTATGGAGAATGTCAGAGCTGTTTCAGGGCTGTTAGCAGATAAGAGAGAAGACGAGAGCTCTCTCTCCATTGGCTCTGGTAGATTGTTTTGGCGGGAAACAGCCCCGGAGTGACAGGAAGTATTTTTGGCGGGGGGGCCAACAATCTACCCTTTTCTCTTCTCTCCCTTTCTCTTTTGCCTCATTCTCTTTCATTCTCTCACTACCTGTCTCTATCTCTCTTGCTCCCTCTCTCTTCTTCTCTCCCTATCTTTCTCTACGCAGTCTCTATCTCCCTTCCTCCCCACTCTCCCGCTCTCTCTCCCCCATCCTCTCTCTCTTTTTAACTGAGCTCAAGGCTGAATGTGAAAGCGTGGGGATGAGAAGGCTATGCCATCTAATTTTCTGTTGCATAATCGCTTCACATTGTATTTCCACATGCCGTAACAGAGCAGCCCATCGCTTTTGCTTACTCAAATTAGTTCTTTGCTTTTGCCACCTGAAATGAGTTCTTCCCTTTTGCTTTATGATATGATGCATAGGGAATCAAGGATACGCAGCCCCTTCATTGAGCAACCCAGGGGAAAAAACAATCTGTTACCTGGAAGAAAGAGAAGAGCGCACAAGGAAGAAAATAAAGTAATCCATTTTGATAGACAGAGAAAGAGAGAGAGGAAGAGGGAGCTAAAGTTGGCCAAGAGTATATTGTGATGGAGAGTGAATTGAAGATCGGCATTTTCGGAACAGGGCTCATGTGTTTGTTCATTCGCTCGCTTGTTCATTCATTCGACTGAGTTAGACAAAGGGGCTTGCCAGATTTCAGAGCTCATTTCCAGTCCCTTCCGGGGACAGTGTGTTATTGGCAGCGATGCCCACTTCCTCGGCCTTTGTCCAATTAGCATCATGCTGCCCAGCCTGTCTCTGATTAAGAGGGCATTTAACCATGCATCCTCCCTTCCATGCTAGCCTAGCGAAGTTAGCAGGTGCATATATCAAATCAAATAAATTTTTGTTTGTCACATGCGCCGAATACAGCAGATGTAGACCTTACAGTGAAATGTTGACTTACAAGCCCTTAACTAAAAAAAATATGAATAAGAAACAAAAGTAACAAATAATTAAAGAGCAGCAGTAAAATAACAATAGCGAGGCTATATACAGGGGGTACCGGTACCGAGTCAATGTGCGGATGCACTGGTTGGTTGAGGTAATATGTACATGTAGGTAGAGTTATTAAAGTGACTATGCATAGATAATAACAGAGAGTAGCAGCAGCGTAAAAGGTGGGGAGGGGGCAATGCAAATAGTCTGGGTAGCGATTTGAATAGATGTTAAGGAGTCTTATGGCTAGGGGGGTAGAAGCTGTTTAGAAGCCTCATGGACCTAGTCTTGGCACTTGCCGTACCGCTTGCCGTGCGGAAGCAGAGAGAATGTCTACGGTCTATGACTACGATGGAGTCTTTGAGAATTCCTCTGACACCGCCTGGTATAGAGGTCCTGGATGGCAGGAAGCTTGGCCCCAGTGATGTGCTGGGCCATACGCACTACCCCCTGTAGTGCCTTGCGGTCGGAGGCCGAGCAGTTGCTATACCCGGTTTTGTCGTGCTCACTTCACGACTGTCTTGGTGTGCTTGGACCATGTTAGTTTGATGGTGATGTGGACACCGAGGAGCTTGAAGTTCCCAACCTGCTCCACTGCAGCCCCGTCAATGAGAATGGGGGAGTGCTCAGTCCTCCTTTACCTGTAGTCCACAATCCTCTCCTTTGTCTTTATCACGTTGAGGGAGAGGTTGTTATCCTGGCACCACACGGCCAGGTCTAGGCTGTCTCGTCATTGTCGGTGATCAGGCCTACCACTGTTGTGTCATCTGCAAACTTAATGATGGTGTTGGAGTCGTGCCTGGCCATGCAATCATGAGTGAACAGGGAATACAGGAGGGGCCTGAGCACGCACCCCTGAGGGGCCCCCGTGTTGAGGATCAGCGTGGCGGATGTGTTGTTACCTACCCTTACCACCTGGTGGCAGCCAGTCAGGAAGTCCAGGGTCCTTAGCTTAGTGATGAGCACTGAGGGCACTATGGTGTTGAACGCTGAGCTGTAGTCAATGAATAGCATCTCACATAGGTGTTCCTATTGTCCAGGTGGGAAAGGGCAGTGTGGAGTGCAATAGAGATTGCATCATCTGTGGATCTGTTAGGGCGGTGTGCAAATTGGAGTTGGTCTAGGGTTTCTGGGATAATGTTGTTGATGTAAGCCATGACCAGCCTTTCAAAGCATGTCATGGCTACAGACATGAGTGCTACGGGTCGGTAGTCATTTACGCAGGTTACCTTAGTGGTCTTGGGCACAGGGACTATGGTGGTCTGCTTGGAACATGTTTGTATTACAGACTCAGACAGGGAGAGGTTGAAAATGTCAGTGGAGACATATGCCAGTTGGTCAGCGCATGCTCGGAGAACACATCCTGGTAATCCATCTGGCTCTGCGGCCTTGTGAATGTTGACCTGTTTAAAGGTCTTACTCACATCGGCTGTGGAGAGCGTGTTCACACAGTCATCTGGAACAGCGGATGTTCTCATGCATGTTTCAGTGATACTTGCCTTGAAGCAAACATAGAAGTAATTTAGCTCGTCATGTAGGCTCGTGTCACTGGGCAGCTCTCGGCTGTGCTTCCCTTTGTAGTCTGCAATAGTTTGCAAGCCCTGCCACATCCGACGAGCTTCAGAGCCGGTATAGTACGATTCGATCTTAGTCCTGTATTGACGCTTTGCCTGTTTGATGGTTCGCCAGAGGGAATAGCGGGATTTCTCCCGCTCCTTGAAAGCGGCAGCTCTACCCTTTAGCTCAGTGTGGATGTTGCCTGTAATCTATGGTTTCTGGTTGGGGTATGTGCGGACAGTCACTGTGGGGACAACATCCTCGATGCACTTATTGATGAAGCCAGAAACTGTGGTGTCCTCCTCAATGTCATCGGAAGAATCCCGGAACATATTCCAGTCTGTGATAGCAAAACAGTCCTGTAGCTTAATATCTGCTTCATTTGAACACGTTTTTATCGACCGAGTCACTGGTGCTTTCTGCTTTAATTTTTCTTGTAAGCAGAAATCAGGAGGATAGAATTATGGTCAGATTTGCCAAATGGAGGGCGAGGGAGAGCTTTGTACGTGTCTCTGTGTGTGGAGTAAAGGTGGTCTAGAGTTTTTTTCCTTCTGGCTGCTGGTAGAAATTTGGTAAAACGTATTTAAGTTTCCCTGCATTAAAGTCCCCGGCCACTAGGAGCGGCGCCTCTGGATGAGCGTTTTCCTGTTTGCTTATGGCCTTATACAGCTCATTGAGTGCGGTCTTAGTGCCAGCATCGGTCTGTGGTGGTATGTAGACAGCTACGGAAAATACAGATGAAAACTCTCTAGGTATATGGTGCGGTCTACTGCTTATCATGAGATACTCTACCTCAGGCGAGCAAAACCTTGAGACTTCCTTAGATATCGTGCACCAGCTGTTGTTTACAAATATATATAGGCCGCCACCCCTTGTCTTACCAGAGGTTGCTGTTCTATCCTGCCAACACAGTGTATAACCCGCCAGTTGTACGTTATTCATGTCGGCGTTCAGCCATGACTTGGTGAAACATAAGTGTAAACATAACACAGTGTTTAATGTCCCATTGGTAGTTTAATCTTGCTCGTAGGTCATCAATTTTATTTTCCAGTGATTGCACATCGACCAATAGAACTAATGGCAGTGGGAGTTTACTCACTCACCTACGAATTCCCAGAAGGCAGCCCAACCTCCGCACCCTTTTTCTCCGTCTTCTCTTCACGCAAATGACGGGGATTTGGGCCGGGAAAGCAGTATGACCTTCACATCGGACTTGTCGGAGTCCATGAGAGAGTCACTGTCCATGACAATGATAACACTGGCTGCTCCTACGGGTGGTGAGAGAGGAAAGGGAATGCATTCAGTTGCACAACTGAATGCATTCAACCAAAATGTCTTCCGCATTAAACCCAATCCCTCTGAATCAGAGAGGTGCGGCAGGCTGCTTTAATCGACGTCCGCATCATTGTTGACCTGGGAGCAGTTGGTTGTTGGGGGTTAATAGTCTTGCAGAAGGGCAGAACAACAGATGTTTCCACCTTGCCGGCTCAGGGATTCAAACCAGCGACCTTTCGGTTCCTGGCCCAACACTCTTAACCACTAAGGTGAGAATGATGGAGGAAGAAGAGGGTCAGGACTGTCAGTGGGTGACTGTGTGCTTCTGAGCTGATGATGGCTCTAGGCCAGTCGCTGTAGACCTAACACACCACTCTTCTTTAAACAAGCAAGACGACTCTCCTCATATAGTATTTTTGAGATGTGTGTGTCTGTGTATATGTGTGTGTGTCTGTGAAGCGAGGGGGGATGCTTTGGATTCTCTCTGATACTCTATTTTGTAACTTGGTGCTGCATAATAAGATGACTAAGGTTTCTTTCTCTCTCTGTGTTCTGCGTCCCACAAAGGTTCTCTGGAGGTGCGTGTGCCGCTAATAACGTTGATGCTTTGCCAAGCCCAGCTGGTGGCCCCGGCACAGGGCAGAGTGTGTCTGCACTCCACAGTCATTCGCTTTAAAAGGAGCCACATCACAGGAACCGTAATGGCCGCAAAGAACCCCGCCAGTCCAGCTAAAAGATCCAAAGCACACATCACAGTCCACAAAGCCGTTGCTTGTTTTATAGCCTGACAGAGGGTGGGCTTGGGTCGAACTCAGATCAACGGAGCGTGGGTTGCCATGGCAACTGGAGTGCTCTGTTACATTTCCCCATACAGTAAACTGTTGCTACATGAGGGCCCAAGGCCTTGGATGGAAGGATGGAGAGTATGGAAGCTAGCAACTAGCCATGTAAGTTCCAGGGAGGGTAGGGTCTGTGCCAAGTCCTTCCCCGCCCGAGGACACCTCGTGCTGGGGGAACATCTCCCACTGCTCGGCATTGAGTAGTTGTAAAACCCAGTATATCCCAACTCCTCCTCTTCCTCCTCCCTCACCAAACTATGGAGGATTCATTTGCAATATTTTGTCAGCAATCTACCTCAGTACCAAACCTCCAGCTTGTTTCAGGTTAACGCTGCTATTCAGAGCGTGACTATGGCTGCCATGTAGCTGTGGCAGCCATATAGAGCAGGTTCCTCCATCTCTCACTGTGTGGGTGGTTCTCCTTCCCTCCTTTTCCTATGGTCCCAGCAGTGCTTGTTAATGCTGGGAGGAGAGTTTTTTCTCCCCAGCTAGCGCTCTCTCCCTCCCTCCTTTCCTTCTTTCCCCCTTCCTCCCACCCTCCTGCCATCTGTGTTTACTGTACTGGATGCACTGGATGAGGCGCTATAGCATCTCTCTATACTCTGGTGGAACGCAGTGTCACGAAAAGGAGGGATGTTCACTCTTTCGTGATGTGTCGATACGCCATTATTACAGTTATTGGCCAATGCAATGTATGTGTGTGCTACATTTGACAAGGTTGTTGACAGGTTTATATAGTGTGGCCAGGTGTGGTTTTATTGTAGTCATTTAGCCTGTTAAGCGTTTCACCTAGTTAGCATGGTGCACATGTCATAAATATCGAAACATGACAATCTGCCAAACAAAATGTATGGGCTTCTAGTCCTGGCTGAGGAAAACACACAGTATACACACAGTTTATTATACAGTTCATTCACACACTGTTGGACTAACCCAGGGAACTCAGCATCAATGTGATTATACAGTATATACTGCATCAATTCAGGGGCCAGTATAGTGAGCCAAACACTGCATGTATATCTGCATGTTTTACTGAGACTGACTATAGACGTCCTCCTCATTCTATTCCAGTCTATCAATCAGCCATGACACCACAAGGTGACTCTGGGATGGTGTTGTCCTGGCAACCATCTGCTACAAAACTGTTGCCTGGTCACTGGATAGAGAAGCGCTAGGGAGGCTTGACGGACCATAGAAATACAATGTGAAGGACACTATTGTGGAGAATGGAACAAGATATGGTAGGGATACTTTGGAAGGTCATATAAGCTTGTTCTGTCCATTTCCTTTGGTTCGTTCCTAATTTACTGATTCCCTTGAAGATGGCAGAAGGCTACTGGCACACATAGAAGAAAGTGCTATTGATTTTAGAACACCTTTTCCAATCCTATTCTATTCCTATTTTTCTTTTGGAAATAAAAATATATACCACTGAAAGGATGTTATTTCCAAGGACCGAACAAAGAAAAAATAGGTCGATGTTTTTGAAAGGTTTGGATTTGGGTTGGATAGAGCAGTATTGTTGTTGTGTCTTAAATTGTGTGTATATTATGGTGTGTGATTACCATTACTGTGTGGTAGTACATATGTCGCAAGAATTGTCAAAATAATTGCTGGAGAAAAATTAAAAAATGTACTTTCTGTAGTTAGAAACAGATAAGATAAGTATTCCTGCAACATTATTTTGTTAAAATAAAATGTATTCTCTGAGAAATTAAGCTAAATGATTGCACCCAAACTGGCCATTTTAATTCATAGGATTCATATACTTTTTTCTAACAACGAGTAAGGAAAAAAGTGAAGACACCCACGAACCCTCCAAGCCAATTCCAACCAATGGTGGAAAAAGTACCCTTCTTTTCTTCTAAAGATAACTTAGAAGAAAATGACTCAAGTAAAAGTCACCTAATAAAATACTACTTGAGTAAAAGTCTAAAAGTATTTGGTTTTAAATGTACTTAAGTATCAAAAGTAAAGGTATAAATCATTTAAAATGCCTTATATTAAGCAAACCAGACAACACGATTTTCTTGTTTTTTTAAATTATTTACAGATAGCCAGGGGCACAGTTCAATTTACAAACAAAGCATTTGTTTTTAGTGAGTCTGCCAGATCAGAGGCAGTAAGGATGACCAGGGACGTTCTCTAGATAAGATGTGTGAATTATACAATTTTCCTGTCCTGCTAAGAATTCAAAATGTAACAAGTACTTTTGGGTGTCAGGGAAAATGTATGGAGTAAAAAGTACATTATTTTCTTTAGGAATGTAGTGGAGTAAATGTAAAAGTTGTCAAAAATATAAATAGTAAAGTACAGATCAGTGGCGACCCGTCATTCAGGCGACCTGTCATTCAGGGCTGTTTTGAGCCCCGCATTTTTAGCAATAAAATATATATATATTTTTGGGGCTTGCCTGTTTTGCATGTTATTTTGGCATTAATACGTGTCACATATCAGTTTGCAAACAATGTAAAAAAAGTATTATAGATAGATAGATAGATAGATAGATAGATAGATAGATATCATTGAGTTATTAAAGCCGGATACAAACACGGTCTCTTTTTTTGCTTTCTTGAGTGAGGCAGCTCCAAAATGCAGGTGTTTCAGCTCAGTGCTTTCTGTGGTGGTGGGGCGAGCCAGCAGAAAATAGGAGCATTGCGCCGTGATTGGCTCAGTGTTTTGTCACTAATGGGGACACTACGTCATCACCAAGTTTAAGTCCTTAGTAAGGACACACATCCAAAAGAGTTATATTATAAGTGACCTTCCAAGAAGGCTCAAGGTCATTGGCCACAAAATGACATCAACTCACGTTATATGTATGGTAGCTTTGATTGGACTGATCATGTCAACATCTTACTTTAAATGTCTTAGCTAGCAGTCATCTTCATGAATCAAGATGACAATCTACTGGCAAATCCTTTTGAATAGGGATCGCTGGGGAGCTAGCGATCCAGTGAAATGCAGAGCGCCAAATTCAAATTACAAAAATAGTAATATTAAACATACATTAAAATATGTTGTACACCATTATTTAGCTTATAATCTTGTTAATCTAACAGCGTTGTCAGATTTCTAAAAGGCTTTACGGTGAAAGCATAGCATTTGATTGTCTAAGGACAGCGCCCATACTTCCCTCAATTAACATAATTTCATAACCAGCACAGGTGTCACAAAACCTGTGCTGGTTATGAAATGATGTTAAAAAATAAATCACTTACCTTTGAAGATCTTCCTCTGATGGCAATCCCAAGGGGTCCTTTTGTTCGATAAAGCCCCTCTTTATATCCCAAAAACTCAGTTTGGTTGGCGCTTTTTGTTCAGTAATCCACCTGTTCAAAGGCGGACAAACAAAATCCCAAAAGTACCGGTAAAGTTCATTGACACAAGTGAAACAACGTTTCTAATCAATCCTCATGTACCCTAATATGTAAATAAACGATAATATTTCAGACGGAAAAAATCCTGCTCAATAGAAAAGAAAAATAACGAAGGACACGTACACAATCACGCGTGCCAAACAGTAGTCCTTTTCACAAGACACCAGGAAAAACTGCTATTACTCGTTGGTTTTTCAAAAAACAAGCCTGAAACCATGTCTAAAGACTGTTGACATCTAGTGGAAGCCATAGGAACTGCAATCTAGGAACTGCAAACTGCAATCTGGGCTAATCACTCTGTAGTGAATAGCAAGTCAATGAAAAAACTGTGACATCAAAAAATAAAATTTTCCGGATAGATCTTTCTCTGGTTTTCACCTGCCATATCAGTTCTGTTATACTCACAGACATTATTTTAACAGTTTTAGAAACTTCTGAGTGTTTTCTATCCAATACTACTACTTATGTTCATATCCTATATTCTGGGCCTGAGTAACAGGCATTTTACTTTGGGCACGCCAGACTCTCCGAACTTCCGAACACTGCCCCCTAGCCTGGAGAGGTTAACATCCAAGATAAAGCTAAATATTTTTTGCACATATGATTTGAAAAAGGAATCATCAGGAGTAGGCCGCGCAATAAGTAAGTGAGTAAACTGAGTAATGACTAAGGAGTTAATCAGGACAATTGTTCCATAAATATACAGGTATTTATAATGGCGCCAGAGGGGATGGCTTCCGTTTTATGGGCTCTTAACCAACCATGCTATTTTGTTTGTTATTTCGCTTTGTTTGTTACTTATTTTGTACATAATGTTGCTGCTTCCATCTCTTATGACCGAAAAGAGCAGCAATTACTCACCTTGAATTGGACTAATCATTTTTCTTTAATGAGTCGGACAAGAGGGATTTACTCCAGACACCCGACGAGGCCCTCATCCCCGTCATTCGCAGGAGAAAAAGACGAGGATATCGCAGAAGAAAATCGGGGTGCCTTGTAAGGACCCGGCGACGAGTGGCTAATATGCTTTTGTACTACTTGCCAACGTACAATTGCTGGAATAATAAAGTGGACGAACTACAAGGACGTATATCCTACCAACAGGACATTAAAAACTGTAATATTTTATGTTTCACCGAGTTGTGGCTGAACGACGACATAAATAACGTACAGCTGGTGGGTTACACAACGTATCGGCAGGATAAAACAGCAGCCTCTGGTAAGACAAGGGGTGGTGGTCGATGTATATCTGTAAACAACAGCTGGTGCACGATATCTAAGGAAGTCTTGAGGTTTTGCTTGCATGAGGTAGCGTATCGCATGATAAGCTGTAGACCACACTATCTACGTAGCTGTCTATTTACCACCACAAACCGATGCTGGCACTAAGACCGCACTCAATGAGCTGTATAAGGCCATAAGCAAATAGGAAAATGCTCATCCAGAGGCGGCGCTCCTAGTGGCCGGGGATTTTAACGCAGGGAAACTTAAATCCGTTTTACCTCATTTCTATCAACATGTTAAATGTGCAACCAGAGGTGAAAAAAACTCTAGACCACCTATACTCCACACACATAGACGCAGACTGGAATATGTTCCGGGATTCTTCCGATGGCATTGAGGAGTACACCACATCAGTCATTCGCTTCATCAATAAGTGCATTGATGACGTCGTCCCCACAGTGACTGTACGTGCATACCCCAACCAGAAGCCATTGATTACAGGCAACATCCGCACTGAGCTAAAGGGTAGAGCAGCCACTTTCAAGGAGTGGGACTCTTAATTCGGAAGCTTATAAAAAATCCCGCTATGCCCTCTGACGAACCATCAAACAGTTAAAGCGCCAATACAGGACTAAGATCGAATCGTACTACACCGGCTCCGACGCTCGTCGGATGTGGCAGGGCTGGCAAACTATTACAGACTACAAAGGGAAGCACAGACGCAAGCTGCCCAGTGACACGAGCCTACCAGACGACGTAAATTACTTCTATGCTCGCTTTGAGGCAAGTAACACTGAAACATGCATGAAAGCATCAAATCAAATGTTATTGGTCACATACACATGGTTAGCAGATGTTAATGCGAGTGTAGCGAAATGCTTGTGCTTCTAGTTCCGACCGTGCAGTAATATCTAACAAGTAATCTAACAATTTCACAACAACTACCTTATACACACACAAGTGTAAAGGAATGATTAAGAATATGTACATATAAATATATGGATGACCGATGGCCGAACGGCATAGGCAAGATGCAATAGATAAAGTACAGTATATACATATGAGATGAGTAATTTAGGGCATGTAAACATTATATAAAGTGGCATTGTTACGGAAGATTGTGTGATCACGCTCTCTGAGTAAGACCTTTAAACAGGTCAACATTCACAAGGCCGCAGGGCCAGATGGATTACCAGGACATGTACTCTGAGCATGCGCTGACCAACTGGCAAGTGTCTTCACTGACATTTTCAACCTCTCCCTGTCTGAATCTGTAATACAAACATGTTTCATGCAGACCACCATAGTCCCTGTGCCCAAGAACACTAAGGTAACTTGCCTAAATTACTACCGACCCGTAACACTCAAGTCTGCAGCGTACTTTAAAACCTGGTCATGGCTCAAATCAACACCATTATCTCAGAAACCCTAGACCCACTCCAATTTGCAAACCGCCCCAACAGATCCACAGATTATGATATCTCTATTGCACTCCACCTCGATCATTAACTTCTTAGGGAGCGGCTCCCGAGGTTTTTGAGAGTCTGGCATGCCCAAAGTAAAAAGCCTCCCACTCAGGCCCAGAAAAAAGAATATGCACATCATTAGTACTATTGGAAAGGAAACACTGAAGTTTCTAAAAGTGTTAACATAATGTCTGTGAGTGTAACAGAACAGATATAGCAGGAGAAAACCCATCCGGAATTACTGTTTTTTGTCACATTGGCTCTGTTTGACAGTCTCCCTATTTATTGCAAAGGCAAGCAGCTCCGAGATTTCAGTACCTATGGCTTCCACTAGATGTCAACAGTCTCTATACAAAACCAGGTAACGTTAGCCCTGACCAGAACGGATAGGGAGAGAATATGGTCCAGGGAGCTCATATGTCAACAAGCTTTTGCAGGCGCGCAACCGAGTGCGCGCTACACTGTTTTTTCCTTTCTTATCCTTCAGGCTACAATCCGGTTGAAATATTATAGTAAATATACATAAAAGAATACCTAAGGAAACATAAAAAATGATGTTTGATTTGTTTGTAGAAATATGATAGGTATAATTTCAATGCGTTCTCTTCACGGTTCTATGGGCGACTCGACGGAGGATTTTATGAACATAATGCGCCAACCAAACTGAGATTTATGGATATAACAAATGACTTTTTCTAACCAAAGACGCATGGATTGTCTTCGTTGGACACTTGGGAAGCCCTCAGCAGAAGTTCATCAAAGGTAATCAATTTTATATTAGCGATTTTATGCGTTTTGTGAGACCCGGGTTGGGTTATGGATTTATGCTAATGCATAAATATTAGAGGTGGTACCCTCAAACAATCAAATGTTGTGCTTTCCCCGTAAAGCCTTTTTGAAATCTGACAACGCTGTGATATTGCCAAGAGTCAGAGCTTTTGATGGCTATGAAACACTTGTATATTGATGAATGTTTAATAATTCAACTTTTGGATTTTGAATTTGGCGCTTTACATTTCACCGGGTAGTGTCGGGAGTGGGGCAATAGCTCCCTAAGTAGTTAAGTTTGCCGATGACACAACAGTGGTAGGCCTGATCACCGACAACGACGAGACAGCCTATAGGGAGGAGGTCAGGGACCTGACCATGTGGTTCCAGGACAACAACCTCTCCCTCAATGTGATCAAGACAAAGGAGATGATTGTGGACTACAGCAAATGAGGACTGAGCACGCCCCCATTCTCATCGACGGGGCTGCAGTGAATCAGGTTGAGAGTTTCAAGTTCCTTGGTGTCCACATCACCAAAAAACTAACATGGTCCAAGGACATCAAGACAGTCATGAAGAGGACACGACAAAACCGATTCCCTTTTAGGAGACAGAAAATATTTGGCATGGGTCCTCAGATCCTCAAAAGGTTCTACAGCTGCACCATCGAGAGGATCCTGACTGGTTGCATCACTGCCTGGTATGGCAACTGCTCGGCCTCCAACCGCAAGGCACTACAGAGGGTAGTGTGTACGGCCAAGTACATCACCGGGGCCAAGCTTCCTGCCATCCAGAACCTCTATACCAGGCAGAGGAAGGTCCTAAAAATTGTCAAAGACTACAGCCACCCTAGTAATAGAATGTTCTCTCTGCTACCACACGGCAAGCTGTACCAGAGCACCAAGTGGCTTCTGAACAGCTTCTACCACCAAGCCATGAGACTCCACAACATCAAATGGCTACCCAGACTATTTGCATTGCCGCCCCATTTTAGGCTGCTGCTACTCTCTGTTTATTATCTATTCATAGTCATTTTAATTACTCTACTTGCATATACATATTACCTCAATAACCTCAACTAACCGGTGCCCCCGCACAGACTCTGTACCGGTACCCCCTGTATATAGCCTCGCTATTGTTATTTTACTGCTGCTCTTTAATTTCTTTGTACTTTTATTTCTTATTTTTGTTGATTTTTTTAAAACTGCATTGTTGGTTAAGTACTTGTAAGTAAGCATTTCACTGTAAGGTCTACACCTGTTGTATGCGCCGCATGATTTGATTTGATTTACCTCTCCATGGTTGCAGGATCTCGGTGTCAAGATTGGTGGGTACTGGTTCAGCGAAAAATACCGGTCTCACAAATATAACGGGCGTAAAACACAGAACCCGGCAAACAAATAAACCAGCCGTATCATAACCAAATACAACAATGAAATTAAACACGCACACAAACATGGGGGAAACAGAGGGTTGAATAATGAACATGTAATTGGGAAATTTAAACCAGGTGTGTAGAAACAAAGACAAAACAAATGGGAAAATGAAAAGTGGATCGACGATGGCTAGAAGGCCTGTGACGTCGACCGCCGAAAACCGCCCAAACAAGGAGGGACCGACTTCGGCGGAGGTCGTGACACTCAAGCCTGGCTTCGTAGATGCTTCATGTTGATCGATTATTTCTAGTAGTTGTCCTGCATTATTTTCAATGTATCGTCCATGTAAAAAACCTGTCTGATCTTGATGAACAATAACTGGTTAACCCCTTTTAATTCTGAGTGCTATGCATTTCCATAGTATTTTTGCATCACAACATTGAAGTTTAAGGGGCCTCCAGATTTTTAGATGGACTGGGTCTTTATATTTGCCATCTGGGTCTTGTTTTAATAATAGAGAAATCAGACCTTCCTGCTGAGTACCTGACAGACTACCATTTCTATAGGACTAGTTAAAACAATCTAACAATGGAGCTTTTAGTATATCAAAAAAGGCTTTATATACCTCTACCGGTATGGCATCAAGCCCTGGGGCTTTTCTAGACAAAGGATTTAATAGCTTCAAAAAGTTATTCCTTTGCTCTGCCTTCTTAACAACACTGTCAAAAAGGCAGGTCCTACATGCCCTAGTTTTGACACACCTGGACTACTTTTCAAAAGTGTGGTCAGGTGCCACAAAGAGGGATTTAGGGAAATTAAAATTAGCACAGAACAGGGCAGCACAGGGAGCTAACATTAATCTCTCATGGCTCAAAGTGGAAGAGCGATTAACTTCATCACTACTTGTTTTTGTAAGAAGTGTTGACAAGCTGAATGCACCGAGCTGTCTGTTTAAACTACTAGCACACAGCTCGGAAACACATGCATACCCAACAAGACATGCCACCAGAGGTCTCTTCACAATCCCAAGTCTAGAACAGACTATGGGAGGTGCACAATACTACATAGAGCCATGACTACATTGAACTCTATTCCACATCAGGTAACTGATGCAAGCAGTATAATTCCATTAAAAAGAAACAGGTAAAAATACACCTTATGGAACAGCTGGGACTGTGAAGAGACACACACAAAGGTACAGACACGCATACAAGCGCTAGCACGCACACCCTACAGTACACATACGTACACTGAAATATTGTTGTATGGTGGTATTTTACATTTTGCAATGTAGATATGTAGTGGTGTAATAATGTTATATGATGTACTGTTATATCTTTTGTTTTATATGTATTTATAAGTGCCTTAACCTCTTAAGCATTCTCAATTACTAGGGGGTCTCTAGCGGGCTCATCCCGACACTACCAGCGAAAATCTAAAGCGCCAAATTTAAATTCCGAAAGTTGAATTATTAAACATCCAGCAATATACAAGTGTTCCATACTCATCAAAAGCTCTGTTTCTTGGCAATATCACAGCGTTGTCAGATTTCAAAAAGGCTTTACGGCGAAAGCAGCACATTCATTTGTTTGAGGCTAGCACCTCACATATTTTCCAATAGCCATGTATCGATTAGCCATCATGGCACACACATAACACATTTCACAGCGAAAACAAATCAATTACCTGTTGAAGAACTTCTGCTGAGGTCATCCTAAGTGTCCAACGAAGACAATCCATGGTTCTTTTGTTAGAAAAAGTAACGTCTTTTATCCATAAATTCTCCATTTGGTTCGCGTTATAATCAGAAACGACAGCCTCCACTCCTCTTTGAAACGCGGCGCCAACTCGTTCAAATTATACCTATAAACTTGTCCAAAAACAATCAAACATAGTTTTAAATGTATCCTTAGGAACATATTTACATATATTTACTATTATAAATCAGCCGGAATATAAACTGAACGCTAAAGACGATAAATAGGGCACAACGCGCCTTCTCGTGCGCGCGCAATCTGAAGAGTTTTCAGAACGTGGTCTCCCATTGCCATGCTGTTTATCAATGGTCAAAATTCATCCAAGATGGAGTAAAACACCGTCTCGTGGTTGATGACATCATAAGGAAGCGACGTGCACTGCGTTCATATGCCTATATATGGTCATTTTCGATAGGGAGGGGTTCCAAAATGAGCAATGTGTCAAAATGACTTTTTCCAAGACAGAGATTCCTCAGGGTTTTGCCTGCTATATGCGTTCCCACAGACATTTTTTCTCATTTTGTCTGTCATAGTTGAAGTGTACCTATGATGAAAATTACAGGCCTCTCTCATCTTTTTAAGTGAGAGAACTTGCACAATTGGTGGCTGACTAAATACTTTTTTTCCCCCACTGTATGTGTGGATACTACCCCATGTTGCTGCTCGCTGCCAGCACCTTCACAGCAAAATACACTGAGCATACAAAACATTAAGGACACCAATCAAATCAAATTTTATTTGTCACATGCGCCGAAAACAACAGGTGTAGACATTACCGTGAAATGTCTACTCACAAGTCGTTATCCAACAATGTCATTTTAAGAAAATAAATACACTAAAGTAAAAATGTAACACAATAAAATAAATCAAATTGGTCATGTGGACACCAAGGAACAGGAAACTCTGGACCCTCTCCACTACAGCCCCGGCCTATACGGTCCTCCTTTTCATGATCAGCTCCTTTGTCTTGCTCACGTTGAGGGAGAGGATGTTGTCCTGGCACCACACAGCCAGGTCTCTGACCTCCTCCCTATAGGCTGTCTCATCATTGTCGGTGATCAGGCATACCACTGTTGTGCTGTCAGCAAACTTAATGATGGTGTTGGAGTCGTGCTTGGCCACGCAGTCGTGGGTGGACAGGGAGTACAGGAGGGGACTAAGCATGCCCAGATGTTGAGGATCAGCGTGGCAGATGTGTTGTTGCCCTTACCACCTGGGGGCAGCCCGTCAGGAAGTACAGGATCCAGTTGCAGAGGGTGGTATTTAGTCCCAGGGTCCTTAGCTTAGTCATGAGCTTTGAGGGCACTAGGCTGTTGAACGCTGTAGTAAATTAACAGCATTATCACATACAGTACCAGTCAAAAGTTTGGACACACCTACTCATTCAAGGGTTTTTCTTTATTTTTACTATTGTAATCATGCAGTAACGCAAAAAGTTTTGAACAAATCAAAATATATTTTATATTTGACATTCTTCAAAGTAGCAACACTTTGGCTTGATGACAGCATTGCACACTCTTGGCATTCTCTCAACCAGCTTCACCTGGAATGTTTTTCCAACAGTCTGGAAGGAGTTCTTGTTGGCTGCTTTTCCTTCACTCTGCGGTCCAACTCATCTCAAACCATCTCAATTTGGTTGAGGTCGGGTGATTGTGGAGACCAGGTCATCTGATGCAGCACTCCATCACTCTCCTTCTTTGTTAAATAGCCCTTATAGTTATTTTGCGACTGCACTTGAAGAAACTGTAACGTTCTTGACATTTTCTCAGTTGACTGACCTTCCTGTCTTATAGCAATGACGGACTGTTGTTTTTCTTTGCTTATTTGAGCTGTTCTTGGGGCAGCAGTGTAGCCTAGTGGTTAGAGTGTTGGACTAGTAACCGAAAGGCTGCAAGTTCAAATCCCCGAGCTGACAAGGTACAAATCCGTCATTCTGCCCCTGAACAGGCAGTGTTCAGTGGGTTACACTGTTCCTAGGCCGTCATTGAAAATAAGAATTTGTTCTTAACTGACTTGCCTAGTAAAATAAAGGTAAAAAAAGAATATGGACTTGGTCTTTTACCAAACAGGGCTATCTTCTGTATACCACAGAAGATGTCTTCACTATTATTCCACAATGTAGAAATTTGTTCCCGGTGGGAAAGGGCACTGTGGAGTGCAATTGAGATTGCCTCATCTGTAGATCTGTTGGGGCGGTATGCGAACTGGGGTGGGTCTAGGGTTCCAGGTGAAAGCAATGATCACTTATTGATGTCCATCGTTAGATCATCAACCATCACAGCAATTCTCTACCAGACCCGGCCCGCCTCTGCACAGCTCTGCCAGACCGGCCCATCACAGTTTACCTCTACCAGACTAGGCCCATCACAGCACAGCACAACCAGACCGGGTCCATCACAGCACATCTCTACCAGACCTGGCCCATCACAGGACAGCAAACCAGACCAACCACGCCACAGCACAGAGCTACCAGACCAGGCAAGCCTCAGCAAAGTTCTACCAGACCTGGCCCATCACAGCACAGCTCTAATAGACCAGGCCCACTTCAACTCACCCCAGCTCTACACAGCACCGACCACTACCCTGTTGAGGGTAGTGCACCACATGATGCAGTCCAAACCATGTATCATTCTCATAATCAGCCCTCATATACTGAGATTTTGGAGCTTCCCCAGCCACAGTGCTCTTCACCACCCTCTTCAATTCTCCCCACATCCTCCCTCCCAGGCTAGTTTTGGTTACCCTCCATACTCTACTCCCATCCCCATGACAGGCCTTGGACACTCCTGCCCCCAATGGCAGCCCCAACCCTGCAACAGAAACAACACCAATGCCTCCTTTGCACACCCAAAATGGAGCATTGGCAGCCACTCCGGTCCCCTGCAGCAGTTCCACTCCTTTGGCGGGAGCTTCATCCGGGTGGACTGAGCTCTGCCAACACTGTTCTCCCAGTTCCCGCCCCAGCATCCAGCGACTTGCGGGAGATCTGTCAAATGCTCAGTCTGCTCTGCTCTCACATTGTTAGCCAGGGACCTTGGCAAAGTCTCAGCTCACTCAACAAATAGCTGCAGATGACCCTATGCCTGTTACCTCTGATGGGAATGAGCTGAATACCCCTCTGCCTTTAAATCTCCTAGGGAGGTTGGGCTAATGCACCTAAATGTGCGAAGTATGATTAAAAAAAATTGACACAATTGACATTTGGGCACAGGACTCATGTTCTGACATTCTGTCTCTCTCGGAAACATGGTTCAATTATTATGTCTCTGATAAAGACATTGAAGTACATTATTATAATGTGACAGATTACAGAAAGGGGGAGGAGTGGCCATATATGTCCATTCTAATTTCATCTTTAAATATTTCTGTTCCCAAGCTCCTGGTTATAGATGTGTCCATAAACCAGAATACACATTTATTTGTTGCTGGGATTTACCGCCCCCCTGCTGCCATGGCGGATGCTGTTGGCACTATAGCTGTTAATGACAAAACGGGTTTTTAGAAATGTTTGTAAATGTATTAATAATAAAAAACATAAATACCTTATATACATAAGTCTTCAGATCCTTTCCTATGAGACTCGAAAATGAGCTCAAGTGCATCCTGTTTCCATTGAACATCTTTGAGATCTTTGTACAACTTGATTGGATCCAACAAAATCTGTCAGTTTAAGCTAGAGATATAAAAAAAATAAATAATGGGCTGCGTCACAAATCGACCGCATCTACATATCTTGGCCTCCCACATCTGCTGTGGAAGGTGACCGATCTACAGCAGTGTTTGTCAGACCATGAGACATCCCAAAAATCGGTCTTCTCACGAAAAAAACGTATGTAGCGTCCAAACGGTTTGGCTCTACGAACACCAAGCGTCTTGGGACTTTTCTGATGTCAGTACAGCCGATCTGCCAACTTCTGTCTGTAGCAGTTTGGGCTACACACTAATATGACCCCTTACGAACACTGACGTGCGGGTTGTTTTGCTCTAGGACTACCACGGACCTCATAAGACTCGTCTGAAGGTCCCCCGGTAACAGTTGAAAAATATTTATAGAAATATATATGGAGACAGTTTAGTTCCAGAAATAACGGGTTAAATACATGTAAAACATTTTTTATAAAGAATCCAGATCATTCTTATATCTCTCAGATATAGGACAGACACCTCAGAACAAACCTTGTTTTAGATTTTTGGGGGGGACTGTCTGTTGTGTCATGTAGGGAAACTGTTATTCAATGCATGTGTATGGGCTAATGGTGCCCTATTTTTTGTTATTTCTCTGCTACATGTGGAAATTAGCACAATGTTCCCACCCTCAATTGCTGAATATATATATTAGCAGCCTGCGTCAGCCTTTGAGGTTGAACCTAAACAATACATTTTGCTCTGGGATAGGAATTACTCGAAATAGGTGTGGCAACTTCCTCTGAGGTGGGCCTTTAATCCTTGCATACATGAATAACAGCGTTGTTGTTTTATCTTGTGTTTAAGCCTAGGGGAATTCAAAGAAAACATGTGCCGTTGCTTTAGGGGGGGGGTATGCTTCCTTATGTGGCAATGGGTCTTTCTCTGGCAAGACATCAGAGCAGATTCCCACCCGAATGAATGCAGCTTCCTGTGCATTGGATAATACGAATGAAAAGATACTTAGAGCTTACAGTGTTTTTGCTTTTGAATAAGCATACAGACAGTGTTTGACATGCATGTACTCTAGTTTTTGGGGTTGCAGCTTCCATGAAAAACAGAACTACAGTATGGCATGATATCATACTGCGCATTGTGCAACCATAAGCAAGTAAGCAAGACAAGGGTAAGACTAAATTCCAATGCACAAGCATACATTTCAGTTTCTGACACTGTGTTACTGCTTTTCTGCTTCAGTCTCTCAGAAGATTCACCATGGATTTACTGCCATCCTATACCCAGACCGAGGAAAGAGATACCAAACAAAAAAACACAGGCATACATCTCCCCAGGGACTTCATATCATGCTAGCGAAATTAAGTAATTGGCGGTTTCAGACAAATAAATACAGAGAAAGACCTTGAATGACCATGCCTGGGCTCCACTTCTTTTTTTACTGTCACATTACCTTATCATTGCTGGCTTTTTTGGATGGCATCCCGAAAAAAAAGTAGAGCCCGTCATTACCGTCCAATTTGCTCTCTCTCTCCTTACACTGACAGATTGTCATATTTTGGCAAGGTTCCCAGTGGATAGAGGGAGAGAGGAGGTGAGTGAAGGAGTGCAGATAAATGTCCATTACCATCCACACCGTCTCATTAGAGAGCATTTAGACCCAGGAGCTTCAGCCCCAAAGCTCCAGACGGGATTACTGCCCAGCCTTGGTGCCCTCCCAGAGAGCCTCTCACCTGGACTAAAGCCCTGGCTATCCTGTCCTGTTACCCATAAAAGTAACTCTTAACTTACATTTTCACATTTTCATATTTTACATTTCATATAAACTGACCATTCCATACACAATGGCTTTACAAAGTGGTTGTACTAGGAAAAAATCCTATAAATGTAGCAATATAATTTACAACCTCCTATCGATTTGGTCATTGAGACACGCTGGTGATTAAGTACCGCAATAAACATGTTTGTGCATGCACAGCATAACAGAGCCATTAGCAGTTTCAACCGTACCGTCATGAATCCGTCCAGGAGGCCTGAGTCTGCTTTGGGCGGGGCTTGAAGGCGTTCCATAGACCACTTCTCGATGATCGATGACACCTGAGAGTTTTCAGTGTTTAGGATCCGGAAACCCGTCAGGTTGACTCCGCTGTACCGCTACGGCTCCATATCCAAAGCGAAAAGATCCTAAAATAAAAAATAGCCTAATTCATGCATTGATACTTAATTATAATTATTTTTATATAAAGTACCCGTCAACAGTTTGGACACATCTACTCATTCCAGGGTTTTTCCTTTATTTTTACTATTATTTATATTAAAAATAAATCTAAATATATTTTACATTTGAAATTCTTCAAAGTAGCCACCCCTTGCCTTGATGACAGCTTTGCACACTCTTGGCATTCTCTCAACCAGCATCATTAGGTAGTCCCACATATACTGAGCACTTATGGGCTGCTTTTCCTTCACTCTGCGGTCCAACTCATCCCAAACCATCTCAATTGAATTGGGTTGAGGTCGGGTGATCGTGGAGGCCAGATCATCTGATGCAGCACTCCATCACTCTCCTTCTTGGTCAAATAGACCTTACACAGCCTGGAGGTGTGTTTTGGGTCATTGTCCTGTTGAAAAACAAATGATAGTCCCACTAAGCGCAAACTAGATGGGATGGTGTATCGCTGCAGAATGCTGTGGAAGCCATGCTGGTTAAATGTGCCTTGAATTCTAAATAAATCAGCAAAGCATCCCCACACCGTCACACCTCCTCCTCCATGCTTCATGGTGGGAACCACACATGTGGAGATCATCCGTTCACCTACTCTGCGTCTCACAAAGACATAGCGGTAGGAACCAAACACCTCAAATTTGGACTTCATCAGACCAAATCTGTCCTCAGACCAAAGGACAGATTTACACCAGTCTATAGTCCATTTCTCCTGTTTCATGATCCAAGCAAGTCTATTCTTCTTGTTGGTGTCGATTAGTAGTTGTTTCTTAGCAGAAATTCGACCATGAAGGCCTGATTCACCCAGTCTCTGAACAGTTGATGTTGAGATGTCTTATTTATTTGGGCTGCAATCTGAGGCTGGTAACTCTAATGAACAAATACTCTGCAGCAGAGGTAACTCTGGGTCTTCCATTCCTGTGGCAGTCCTCATGAGAGCCAGTTTCATCATAGCGCTTGATGTTTGTGCGACTGCTCCTGACGCACATGACGCCAGATGCTACACTACAGGACTGTTTTGCTAGAATAGACTGGAATTTGATCCGGGATTCATCCAATGGCATTGAGGAGTATACAACCTCAGTCATCGGCTTCATCAATAAGTGCATCGAAGACATCTTCTCGAAAGTGACCTTACGTACACTACCGTTCAAAAGTTTGGGGTTACTTACAAATGTCCTTGTTTTTGAAAGAAAAGCAATTCCATTAAAATAACATCAAATTGATCAGAAAAACAGTGCAGAGATTGTTAATGTTGTAAATGACTATTGTAGCTGGAAACTGCAGATTTTTTTTATGGAATATCTACATAGGCGTACAGAGGCCCATTATCAGCAACCATCACTCCTGTGTTCCAAAGGCACGTGTTCCAATGGAACCTTTAAAAGGCTAATTGATCATTAGAAAACCCTTTTGCAATTATGTTAGCACAGCTGAAAACTGTTGTGATTATTAAAGAAGCAATACAATTGGCCTTGTTTAGACTGGTTGAGTATCTGGAGCATCAGCATTTCTGGGTTCGATTACAGGCTCAAAATGGCCATAAACAAAGATCTTTCTTCTGAAACTTGTCAGTCTTTTCTTGTTCTCAGAAATGAAGGCTATTCTATGCGAGAAATTGCCAAAAAACTGAAGATCTCGTACAACGCTGTGTACTACTCCCTTCACAGAACAGCGCAAACTGTCTCTAAATAGAATAGAAAGAGAAGTGGGAGGCCCCGGTGCACAACTGAGCAAGAGGACAAGTACATTAGAGTGTCTAGTTTGAGAAACAGACGCCTCACAGGTCCTCAACTGGCATTACGTGCCATTGGAACACAGGACTGATGGTTGCTGATAATAGATATTCCATTAAAAATCATCAGTTTCCAGCCACAATAGTCATGTACAACATTAACAATGTCTAGACTGTATTACTGATCAATTTTATGTACATTTTAAATGGACAAAAAATGTGCTTTTCTTTCAAAAAGAATGACATTTCTAAGTGACCTCAAACTTTTGAACGGTTGTGTCCATATTCCAATCAGAAGCCATGGATTAAAGGCAAAATCGACATTGAGCTAAAGGCTAGAGCTGCCGTTTTTAAGGAGCAGGACACTAATCCGGACGCTTATAAGAAATCCCGCTATGCCCTCAGACGAACTATCAAAGAAGCAAAGCGCCAATACAGGAATAAGATTGAATCCTACTACACTGGCTCTGACATCGTGTAATGTGGCAGGGCTTTTACAGACTAAATAGGGAAACCCAGACGATAGCTGCCCAGTAATGCGAGCCTACCAGATGAGATAAATGCCTTTTATACACGCTTCGAGGCAAGCAACACTGAAGCATGCATGAGAGCACCAGCTGTTCTGGACAAATGTGTGATAACGCTCTTGGCAGCCGATGTGAGCAAGACCTTTAAACAGGTCAACATTCACAAAGCCACGGGACCAAACGGATGACCAGGACGTGTACTCAAAGCATGTGCAGACCAACTGGCAAGTGTCTTCACTGACAACCTCTCCCTGACAGAGTCTGTAATACCTAAATGTTTCAAGCATACCACTATAGTCCCTGTGCCCAAGGAAGCAAATGTAACCTTGCTAAATGATAACTGCCCAGTAGCAATCACGTCAGTAGCCATGAAGTGCTTTGAAAGGCTGGTCATGGCCCTCATCAACAGCATTCTCCCGGATACCCTAGACCCACTCCAATTCAAATACCGCTCCAACAGATCCACAGATGACGCAATCTCAATCGCACTGCACACTGCCCTTTCCCACCTGGACAAATGCAACACTTATGTGAGAATGCTGTTCATTGACTACAGCTCAGCGTTCAACACCATAGTGCCCACAAAGCTCATCACTAAGCTAAGGACCCCAGGTGGTAAGGGTATGCAACAATACGTCGGCCATGCTGACCCTCAACACTGGGTTCTTCAGGGGTGTGTGCTTAGTCCCCTCCTGTACTCCCTGTTCACCCACGACTGCATGGCCAAACACGACTCCAACACCATCAATAATTTTGCTGATGACACAACAGTGGTAGGCCTGATCACTGACATCGATGAGACAGCCTACAGGGAGGAGGTCCGAGACCTGGCAGTGTGGTGCCAGGACAACAACCTCTCCCTCATTGTGAGCAAGCAAAGGAGCTGATCGTGGACTACAGGAAAAGGCTGGCCAAACAGGCCACCATTAACATCGACGGGGCTGTAGTGGAGCGGGTCGAGAGTTTCAAGCTCTTTGGTGTCCACATCACCAGCGAACTATCATGACTCAAACACACCAAGACAGTCGTGAAGAGGGCACGACAGCACCTTGTCCCCCTCAGGAGACTGAAAAGATTTGGCATGTGTCCCCAGATCCTCAAAAGGTTCTACAGCTGCACCATCGAGAGCATCCCGACTGGTTGCATCACTGCCTGGTATGGAAAATGCTCTGCATCTGACCGTAAGGCGCTACAGATGGTAGTGCGT
The DNA here is from genome assembly GCA_030435695.1 of Brachymystax lenok tsinlingensis. Lineage (NCBI taxonomy): Eukaryota > Metazoa > Chordata > Actinopteri > Salmoniformes > Salmonidae > Brachymystax > Brachymystax lenok. Next base: position 37,060,382 of record CM059817.1, on the reverse strand, counting down.
ACGGCCCAGTACATCACTGGGGCCAATCTTCCTGCCATCCAGGACCTATATACTAGGCAGTGTTAGAGGAAAGCCCAAAACTTTGTCACCCAAGTCATAAACTGTTTTCTCTGCTAGCGCAATGAAAGTGGTACCGGAGCGCCAAGTTTAGGACCAAAAGGCTCCTTAACTGCTTCTACCCTCAAGCCATAAGACTGCTGAACAATTCATAAAATGGCCACCGGACTATTTACATTGACCCCCCCCCTCCATTTGTATTGTACACTGCTACTACTCGCTGTTTATTATATATGCAATGTCACTTCACCCCTACCTATGACTTACTTGTACCCCAGCACACTGACTCAGTACCGGTACCCTTGTATATAGCCTTGTTAATTGTATTTTAATGTGTTACTTTTTATAGTTTTTTACTTTTGTTTATTTGGTAAATATTTTCTTAAATATTTATATCTTTCTTGAACTGCATTGTTGGTTAACTTCTCAGGGATCACTGGGGCGCTAGCGGGCTGCTCCCAACACTACCAGGTGAAATGTAAGGCGCCAAATTCAAAATCCAAAAGTTGAATTATTAAACATCCACCAATATACAAGTGTTCCATACTCATCCAAAGCTCTGTTTCTTGGCAATATCACAGCGTTGTCAGATTTCAAAAAGGCTTTACGGCGAAAGCAGCACATTTGATTGTTTGAGGGTAGCACCTCATATTTTTCCCATAGCCATGAATCGATTAGCCATCATGGCACACACAACACATTTCACAGCGAAAACAAATCAATTACCTGTTGAAGAACTTCTGCTGAGGTCATCCTAAGTGTCCAACGAAGACAATCCATGGTTCTTTTGTTAGAAAAAGTAATGTATTTTATCCATAAATCCTCCATTTGGTTCGCGCGTTATAATCAGAAACGACAGCTTCCACTCCTACATTGAAACGTGACGCGAACTCGTTCATCTTATACCTATAAACTTGTCCAAGAACAATCAAACATAGTTTTAAATGTATCCTTAGGAACACTTTTACGTATATTTACTATTATAAATCAAGAATATAAACTGATCGATTCGACGGTAAAAAAGACACTGCGCGACTTCTCGGGAGCGCGCGCCGGGTACTGTTGACATAAATGAGTGACTTCCTGGTTTGCTCTTATTCATCCAAAATGAAAACACTGTCTCGAGACTGTTGACATCTAAAGGAAGTGATGGGTACTGCATTCATATGCCCTTATATGGTCATTTGAATGAGGGAGGGGTGCCCAAATGAGCAATGTGTCAAAATCACTTTTTCCAGGACAGAAATTCCTCGGGGTTTCGCGTGCTATATGCGTTCTGTTTCACTCACAGACAAATGGTTAACAGTTTTGGAAAATTCATAGTGTTTCCTATCCAATGGTACCAAATATGTGCATATCCTATTTTCTGGGCCTGAATGGGAGGCATTTTACTTTGGGCACGCCAGCCTCTCCAAAACCGACCCCTCAGCTTTCACTCCCTAACAAGTTAAGGGCTTGTAAGTAAGCATTTCACGGTAAGGTTGTATTCGGCGCATGCGATAAATAAAGTTTCCAGATTGACTGACCTTCATGTCTTAAAGTAATGATGGACTGTCATTTCTCCTTGCTTATTTGAGCTGTTCTTGCCATAATATTAACTTGGTCTTTTACCAAATAGGGCTATCTTCTGTTTACCACCCCTGCCTTGTGACAACACAACTGATTGGCTGAAACGCATTAAGAAGGAAAGAAATGCCACAAATTAACTTTTAACAAGGCACACCTGTTGAAATGCGTTCCAGGTGACTTTCGTCAAGGCAAAGGGTAGCTACTTTGAGGAATCTCAAATTTGATTAATAACACTTTTTTGTTTACTACATGATTCCATGTGTGTTATTTTATAGTTTTGATGTCATTATTCTACAATGTAGAACCCTGCAATGAATAGGTGTGTCCAAACTTTTGACTGGTACTGTATATATAATATTTGTATTCCACTCCAAATAGGAACTTATACATACGAACAACAACTTACAGACGCACACAACCAAAGACCACATCTCATCTGCCCACACCCCCATCTCTAGTTCCAGCAGTACGCCTCGATCACACCGACTGCGTCATTGCATTTTGCTACACCAGTAGTACATTAATTTCCAATCAAATGCTGCGTTTGCCTTGCAGCATTGCATTGCAGAGGCAGCTGTAGTGCATTCTGTGTGGTACATATTTTGGATTTATCTAACGTATGTGTCAAACTGTACACGTAGATGGCTTGACAGAAATAGTTGCAAAAGGTGAATGTTGAACTTTTATTGCATTTGGGGCGGCAGGGTAGCCTAGTGGTTAGAGCGTTGGACTAGTAACCACAAGGTTGCAAGTTCAATTCCTGACAAGGTACAAATCTGTTGTTCTGCTCCTGAACCCACTGTTCCTAGGTCGTCACTGAAAATAAGAATTTGTTCTTAACTGACTTGCCTAGTTAAATGAAGGTAAAAAAATATATACATATCCAGACGATGCTGCTTACCATTTTACGTAATGACGCTGTCGGTGTGATCGGTGTTATTGTTAGCCACTTGGCCTTAAATTGTACACATTCATTTTTCTTGGTCAACCATGTTATTTAAATATTTAAATAATAAATCATTCTATTTTTTCAATTGTGTTATTGATGGTATATTGATTGATTTCCAAGTTTTTAGTAGGGTTTTTTTCAAGATGAGAAGAAAATCATCGAGCCCATTGGGTATCTCACTACACCTCCCATATGCCATGCCTTGAAACATGCAGACAGACGAATTAAAAATACGTTTACATTGTAATACTTATGACAGTCAATTTTCTAGCTCGACCCATAACTTTTGGACTTCATAGCATTCCCAGAAAACATGGATTATTGAGTCATTATTATTTTTTAACTTAAGCCATGACTCTGCCGTTGTGCATAGAATTTGGGAATTTTGTGTCTTATACTGGATTAAGAGCACATTTTTCATTAACTACTATTTGGTTAGTTACGCTCCAACTTTCCCTCCATCTTGTGCCAACATCAGTTATTTTCAACTCTTGGTTGCAATAGTTCCAAGAGATTTTCAGTTGGATATGCTCTCTGCAAGGTTCTGTATATCTTCCCTATCATATGAACATCCTTTTCTGACTGAAATAAGATTCCCTCAAGGTTGCTCTGATGTCCAAAAGATTTCAAATAAACATTTTGTGACATGAAACTTTTAAATTGCATGTATTTGAAATTATCTACATTGGTCAGTCCCAAAAAAGTCATTTACAGTTAACTTCTTTGGGAGCAGCGCACGAGGTGACCGTTTGAGACCCTGGCGTGCCCAAATTAAAATGCCTCCCATTCAGGCCCGGAAAATAGGATATGCACATATTTAGCACCATTGGATAGGAAACACTCTGAATTTTCTAAAAGTGTTAACATTTTGTCTGTGAATAAAACAAAACGGATATGGCAGGCGAAACCCCAAGGAATTTCTGTCCTGGAAAAAGTAGTTGACACATTGCCTCATTTGGAACCCCTCCCTTATGAAAATGCCCATATAAGGGCATATGAATGCAGTACCTATCGCTTCCTCTGGATGTCAACAGTCTCGAGAAAGTGTTCTGATTCTTTTTAGATGCTTTTAGAGCAGAGAAGAAGAGGAATAAGGAAATTTGTCCACGCAGTTGTCAATACAAGGAAATGCGCGCTCCCGGCTGGCACGTTCTTTGTTTTTTTCCTTTCTTATCGCCCAGTTTATATTCCGGTTGAAATATTATACTATTTATACATAAGTGTTCCTAAGGATACATTTACAATTATGTTTGATTGTTCTTGGACAAGTTTATAGGTATAAGTTGAACGACTTCTCTTCACGTTTCAATGGAGGAGTCGACGCTGTTTTTTCTGATTATAACGCGCCAACCAAACGGAGATTTATGGATATAATACATTACTTTTTCTAACAAAAGAACCATGGATTGTCTTCGTTGGACACTTGGGAAGCCCTCAGCAGAAGTTCTTCAACAGGTAATTGATTTGTTTTCGCTATGAAATGTGTTATGTGTGAACCGTGATAGCTTATGAATTCATGGTAATGGAAAAATATGTTAGGTGATACCCTCAAACAATCAAATGTGGTGCTTTCGCCGTAAAGCCTTTTCAACTTTTGGATTTTGAATTTGGATTTCACCTGGTAGTGTCGGGAGTGGAGCGCCCCACCGCTCCCTAAGAAGTTTTAAGGTGACCACATGTCTTGGATTGTGTGGGACTGTCCCATATTGTGCGGGACAGTCCCGCATTTTGTCCCGCAAACAAACAATCATGTCCCGCATTTCATTAACAAATTCAAACACTACTAATTTAGAAAAAAAAAGGTTGTCTCGTATTTTAGTCAGACATCCCAACCAGTCTCTTGCAGTCACCTTGCATTTATGAAAATAAATATATTATAAGGATGTGGTACTCGTGATTTTAAATACTTCTCCAATCGTTGTTAAGATCTGATATTCTGCACAGAGCAAGGTGACACGGTACGCCAACGTCATAGGCCTAGCGTCAACCAATCACATTTCTCATCCTTTCGGGATAAATTCAAGATACATTTGGAGAGGACAGTTGGGATTAACTACTTACAAAAAGCATACTACACAGGACTCTTAAAGAATTTCATTTAAATGTTAATTGTAATTTTTGATCACAGAAACAATAAGAAAATATGGAAAATAAATAATGAAATGTTAATTATATAAAGCAGCCCGTGTAATCATTTGCCAGAGAGTATCACCAATCGGCCTGAGACCCAAGTAATACATTTGGGCCAGATAACTCACACCGGAATCGGCCCGAGCTCAATCCCTGCATCCTAGCCATAAGTAATACTGCTGAAGGGGCCCAGACTCGGGCTACATGACTCTTAATCGAGTGGCCCGCCTCTCAGCCGGGAATTGGGCCAGATCCACTGTGATAGCTGTGTCTTCAGGGGGGGGTAATTGGTATTACCAAAAATATATACAAAAACTTTGGGAGCTATGCCATTCTAAATAAGTTTATTCCACCTGTAAGCTTCATGGGAAGATTATTCTATTTAATTAGATCTGCTTAATTAGATCTGCTTTCACATTGTTGAGTAATGGAATCAAATTATCATTATATATTTGTGGTTTTCAAATTTCATATTTTTTGTGTTCCACTTAACTTCTTTGGGAGCAGCGCACGAGGTGACGGTTTTGGAGAGCCTGGCGTGCCCAAAGTAAAATGCCTCCCATTCAGGCCCAGAAAATAGGATATGCACATATTTAGTACCATTGGATAGGAAACACTCTGAAGTTTCTACAAGTGTTTACATTTTGTCTGAGTATAACAGAATGGATATGGCAGGCGAAAATCTGAGGAATTTCTGTCCTGAAAAAAAGTGATTTTGACACATTGCCTCATTTGGAACCCCTCCCTTATGAAAATGCCCATATAAGGGCATATAAATGCAGTACCTATTGCTTCCTCTGGATGTCAACAGTCTCGAGAAAGTGTTTTGATTCTGTTTAGATGCTTTATATGGCAGAAGAAGAAGAATTAGGAAGTGTCACACAGAATGTCAATAGAGGAAAAGGCGCGTTCCCGGCTGGTGCGCTCTGTGGTTTTTTCCTTTCTTATCGCCCAGTTTATATTCCGGTTGAAATATTATACTATTTAAACATAAAAGTGTTCCTAAGGATACATTATCAATTGTGTTTGATTGTTCTTGGACAAGGTTATAGGTATAGGTTGAACGAGTTCTCTTCACGTTTCAATGGACGAGTGGAGGCTGTAGTTTCTCATTATAACGCACCAACCAAACAGAGTATTATGGATAATGGCGCCTTGCATTTCACCGGGTAGCGCCCCACTGCTCCCTAATAAGTTTTAAAGGGTATCTGTAGATTGTGATTTATTATTTTTCTTATTGCCATTATTTTTTAATTTTTTTTTCACGTAAATTGTGTATTCTGAAAATATTTTGAGCAAAGGGGGCATTGAGTTTTCAATACTGGTCAGGTATATCAGGAGATCGTCTGCAAATAACTTTAGTTTCTATTCATGTTACCAACACTGATACCTTTTATGTTTGGGTCCTGTCTAATGCTTTCTTCAAGCGGTTCAATTGCCAGTGTGAACAATAAGGGGGAGAGGGGGCATCCCTATCTTATGGCCTTATCTTATGGCCCTTTCTACAGCAATTTAATCAGATAATGTACTGTATTATTTGTGTATATTTTAGCTTTAGGACATTTATACAATATGTGTATTACATTTATTATTTCAGCTGGAAAGTTGAACTCTTCCAAAGTTTTGAATAGAGAATGCCATTCAAGATGGTCTAAAGTCTTTTCGGCATCAACAGCCATTATTGATGAATCTATTTAACTTTTTTTAGCGTATTGTATTCAACTGAAACATGTTCTTGTATTTGTTTGTGTCTATTTTTAATAAAGCCTGTTTGATTGATATGTATCACGTCTGGTAAGACTTTTGCCATTCTACTGCTTATATGCTTTGTTATTATTTTGTTGTCACATTTTATTTAGGTTAAGGGTCTATGATCAGCAGGGGACTCTCCAGATGTTCTTGGTTTTAATATAACTGAAAAAACTGTTTGAAACATGAAACTACGAAGTACTGAATTGAGTGACGTGTGTTGTCATTTGCGTAAATCGGGGGGCTACTTTGTCAAAATGTTAAATAGAATTCTATGGAAAAGCCACCGATTCCTGGTGTTTCTCTCCATGCGAATGTTTTAACAGTCTCTAATATTAGCCGTCGAGAGGCAGTACATTCGGAAGTATTTTCAGGAGGCATTTCATATTGTTGCAGAGGCAGTGGCCTTGATCAGGGTAACGTTTTCAAGGTTACCAGGCAGGGCCTTGGTGCGTTGCCATCTATCATGTTGGAAGCGAAAGGACATCGCAATCGTCAAACGAGCCACACGTCTGGCTTATTTTTTTATTTCACCTTTATTTAACCAGGTAGGCAAGTTGAGAACAAGTTCTCATTTACAACTGCGACCTGGCCAAGATAAAGCAAAGCAGTTCAACACATACAACAACACATAGTTACACATTGGAGTAAACAAACACACAATAGAAAAAAAATATATCTATATACAATGTGTGCAAATGAGGTAAGATAAGGAACGTAAGGCAATAAATAGGTCATGGTGGCGAATAATTACAGTATATCAATTTAACACTGGAATGGTAAATAGATGCAGTAGATGAATGTGCAAAGTAAAAATACAGGGGTGCAAAGGAGCAAGATAAATAAATGAATACGGTAGGGGATGAGGTAGTTGGTTGGGCTATGTACAGGTGCAGTGATCTGTGAGCTGCTCTGACAGCTGGTGCTTAAAGCTAGTGAGGGAGATAAGTGTCTCCAGTTTCATAGATTTTTGTAGTTCGTTCCAGTCATTGGCAGCAGAAAACTGGAAGGAATGGCGGCCAAAAGAGGAATTGGCTTTGGGGGTGACCAGCGAGATATACCTGCTGGAGCATGTGATACGTGTGGGTGCTGCTATGGTTACCAGCGAGTGGAGATGAGGCGGGGCTTTACCTAGCAGGGACTTGTAGATGACCTGGAGCCAGTGGGTCTGGCGACGAGTATGTAGCGAGGGCCAAAAGCGGATGGCACTGACAAAGCGGATGGCACTGTGATAGACTGCATCCAGTTTGCTGAGTAGAGTATTGGAAGCTGTTATGTAGAAGACGAGGATCGTCAGTTTTACTAGTGCAAGTTTGGCAGCATGAGTTAACTTCTTAAGGACCAGTAAGGTGCGCTGGGGCGCTAGCGCCCCACTCCCGACACTACCAGGTGAAATGCAAGGCGCCAAATTCAAAATCCAAAAGTTGAATTATTAAACATGCATCAATATACAAGTGTTTCATAGTCATCAAAAGCTCTGCTTCTTGGCAATATCACAGCGTTGTCAGATTTCAAAAAGGCTTTACGGCGAAAGCACCACATTTGATTGTTTGAGGGTAGCACCTAACATTTTTACCATTACCATGAATTCATAAGCGTCCACGGTTCACAGCGAAAACAAATCAATTACCTGTTGAAGAACTTCTGCAGATGGCTTCCCAAGTGTCCAACAAAGACAATCCATGGTTCTTTTGTTAGAAAAAGTAATGTATTATATCCATAAATCTCCGTTTGGTTCGCACGTTTATAATCAGAAACTACAGCCTCCACTCCTTTATTGAAATGTGAAGAGAACTCGTTCAACTTATACCTATAAACTTGTCCAAGAACAATCAAACATCCTTTTTATTGTATCCTTAGGAACACTTTTATGTATATTTACTATAATAATTCAACCGGAATATAAATTGGGCTATAAGAAAGGAAAAAAAAAAAACACAGAGCGCGCTTGGCGAGAGCGCGCGTCCTCTTCTATTGACATCTCTGGGGACACTTCCTGATTAGTCTTCTTCTCTGCTCTAATGCATCTAAAAAAAAAAATCGGAACAGTGTCTCGAGACTGTTGACATCCAGAGGAAGCGATAGGTACTGCATTCATATGCCCTTATATGGGCATTTTCATAAGGGAGGGGTTCCAAATGAGCAATGTGTCAAAACCACTTTTTCCAGGACAGAAATTCCTTGGGGTTTCGCCAGCCATATCTGTTCTGTTTTACTCACAGACAAATGGTTAACACTTTAGGAAAATTAAGAGTTTTTCCTATCCAATGGTACTAAATATGTGCATATCCTATTTTCTGGGCCTGAATGGGAGGCATTTTACTTTGGGCATGCCAGGGTCTCCAAAACTAGCGCCCCACCACTCCCTAAGAAGTTAAGCATATCCCAGTTTAGGTCACCTAACAGAACAAACTCTGAAGATAGATGGGGGGCAATCAATTCACATATGGTGTCCAGGGCACAGCTGGGAGCTGAGCTATAGCAGGCGGCAACAGTGAGAGACTTATTTCTGGAGAGATACATTTTTAGAATTAGAAGTTCGAACTGTTTGGGCATAGACCTGAAAAGTATGACAGAACTTTGCAGGCTAACTCCTCCCCCTTTGGCAGTTCTATCTTGGCGGAAAATGTTGTAGTTGGGTATGGAAATCTCAGAATTTTCAGGATTCAGACACGGCAAAGACATCAGGGTTGACGGAGTGTGCTAAAGCAGTGAGTAAAACAAACTTAGGGAGGAGGCTTCTGATGTTAACGTGCATGAAACCAAGGCTTTTTCGATTACAGAAGTCAACAAATGAGAGTGCTTGGGGACACACAGGACCTGGGTTTACCTCCACATCACCCGAGGAACAGAGGAGGAGTAGGATAAGGGTACGGCTAAAGGCTATCAGAACAGGTCGTCTAGTGCGTTGGGAACAGAGAATAAAAGGAGCAGATTTCTGGGCGTGGTAGAATAGATTCAGGGTATAATGTGCAGACAGGTATGGTGGGGTAAGAGTACAGTGGAGGTAGGCCCAGGCACCGAGTGATGATAAGAGTGGTTGCATCTCTGGAGGTGCTGGTAATACTGGGTGAGGTCACCGCATGTGTGGGAGGTGGGACAAAGGAGGAATCTGAGGCATGTAGAGTGGGCCTTGGGGCTCCACTGTAAACTAAAACAATGATAACTATCCTAAACAACAAACAGGGCATATTGACATTTGAGAGAGACATAAAGCAAGGCATAAAGCAAACACAGGTGTTGATTGGGAGAGCTAGCTATGACAACAACGGGTAAAACCACAACAGCTTGTCAGCTAAGACAACAACAGGTAAACTGGCGATGAATGGACAAAGAGGGTTGGTTAGCTACACACAGGGCCTGAATACGCGGCTGGGGCCGACAGATAAAAATAAATAAACAGAATGCAGTACCGTGATTAATGAATAGTCATGCAGGCATCAGCTATGTAGCCGAGTGATCATAGGGTCCAGTGAACAGCAACAGATGGGACAGGGAAGCCGCGAGGCAGTCGTTACTACGCCGGCACGCAGGAGACACGGCGTTTAAAGTTAAGAGTTAGAGTTAGCCGGCCAGGGTTGGTAGAACCGTCTGCTCCGACGTCCGACAGAGGCCCGGTTGCAGGCACAGCGGATGGAGTAATCGTCGGAAGACCAGTCAAGGTGGTGCGTCGGGTCGAGAGGGCTCCAAGCCAGATGGCGAAAGAGGTATTGTTGATGTGGTACTTTCCTTTGCTAGCCGGGAGATGCGCCTGGCTCGCGGCTAACTGGAGCTAGCTTTGGGGAAGGGGCGTTTGCAGCGATGAAACCGGTGCCAAGGTCGAGAGCTCACGGAAAGGAACCGGGTGGAGTAGTGGGTTCTAGCCGTGTTTGGGAGGAGGCCGGGAGGTGGGCCTGGCTCAGGGCTGGGTCACTCAGTGGCAGCTAGCTAGCTGTGGAGATCAGGTGTAGTGGTCCAGGGTTTACGGCAGGGATCCGGCGTTGTAGTGGAGAAACAGTCCGATGGTGGCAGGCTGGCGAGTATTATCCGGGCTGAAAAAGGGCTGCTGTCTGTGCAGTAGGTAAAGGCCGCTAGCAGTGGCTAACAGTGACTGAATTGCTAGTTAGCTCGCTAGCTCCCGATGGAATTCTGTATATAAAGGTCTAAAAAAATAGCGGTTCTGTAACACATTGGGCGAGGCAGGTTACCGGAAGGTATATTTAATATAAAAAAATGGAAAAGAGAAAGACAAAAAATACAAAAGTACACGAGGGGACGAACAAAAACACGTCTGCACTGCTACGCCATCTTGGGTCTAATGACCAGGTAGATGTCTATAGGTTGTATAAGTGTACTGTGTGTGCATGTGCGTGTACACATGCGTGTGCGAGGGAGCATAATAGACCATGTTTGCAGCACTCCTCTAAGGGCAACATGCCCTGGATAGCAGTTGTATTGCAGCACTGGCCAGCACTACCGCCACTTCCTTGCCAAACTGGCCTATGTTCTTGGAACAGGCAGGAGCCCAGACTAACAAGTAACAGCATGCCTCTGAAACAGCCCTATAATCTCAGCTCTATTTACTGTTTGCCCATAACAACAGATTTAAATTCAGCCTTTCTCTACCCTTGTCCTAACCTTAACCATAATGATCCAAACAGGACAACAGGCCCAGTTGTTGTCAGGGCCATAATGTACTGAAACGGTAATAGCCTCATACTGTCTGAGCTATTATCTGAGCTCTCAGTCTCTCGTTCTCTCTCTCCATCCAGGAAAGACAGGCTTTTCATCCAGTGAGAACAGCAGGACTCTTTGAGGTGGATGGATCAAAGGAACTTTGGAGAACTTCATCTATTCTGACTCATGGCGGAGATTGAACATATTGAGCTTTAGTTTTCCGTGATAAAAACTTTTAGAGATTTTGGACAACAGATTGGGGGTAGGTAGAGAATGGCTATACATTCTCTAGAGTCAACAAAATGCTATCAAAGCAAGAGTTTAGACTGATACTTTGACAGATATAATCCTTTTCAACCCTTGGTCTTTAAAGGGTTTTGTCTATAAATGTTTTTAACTTAAATGGCACATTGTATATGTACTGCCACCAGGACCAAGTATTTAGGTGGCAATATAAAGATGATGATGTGACCTCTACGGTGTCCATATTAGGACAGCATCTACAACTTCCATGGATGCTGTCCTATTATGGACACAGTAGTGATCAGAAAGAAAACTCATTATATACAGTAACTGTAAGGTGTCGGTGAACATACCAGCGTGGTGAAGATGTAGTGGTAGTACTCTGTCATCATTCCCATGGCTAGAGCCTGTGGGAAAACCACAATACTGACTATGGTCAAAGTGCCTAAACAAATATACAGCATGTGTGAGTGCAGAGTAAATTGTTTTTGGGCGGGACAACTTACCTCAACTTACCTTCCTTGGTAGGAATGCTGTATATAATTAGCAAACTGAACACTCGACACAAGACAATGTCATCTACTCTGCCCGGAAATGTGTGTTTTGGTAACAGATATGAGCACTTCTCATTAACAGTGTGGCAGAGATTAATCATAATGTCTCAAACATGCCTGCGAGTTGCTAATTAAAACTGTATTTTGGCATAGAGCATTCATTATGGAAACACAGTAATGGAATAGTAATATTCTAAAAGGAGGAAGGAAAATTAGATATCCAAATGAGTCTGATTCAGATGAACAGGAAATGAATGACCAAACTGTAGGTGCTGGACCTGAAACCAGTATGAGGTATTCAAGGAGGGATCATTCTGGAGATAATTCATATAAATACATCTCCAAGTCCAAGAAATCTGACAAAGTCCAACCCATCTCTGGATTTCAAAATGGTTCCGAGAAAGACCTAAGACAGACACTGACCTGTTTCAGGATCCAGGCGGCCATTTCGTGGCCGCAGTCGAAGATCATGTGGAACTCCTTTGCTTTCTTCATCTCTTTCAGAAGTGGCTTGGCGTCCTTGGTCTCCGCCGGCAACTGTCGGATCTTCAAACGAATGTTGTATCGGGAGGGCGCCTTGATCAGCTCTTGCAACCGAATAAGACCTGGAGACCAGAAATGGACACCTTATACAAGAGTGACAGGAATTTGAAAAATAAGTATGACATGGAAATGAATCTAAGTGTCATTGGTAAGGCGTACAGTTGAGATGCAAATCTTAAAATAAAACAGCCCAAGTACATGGCTCTCCCTTCCATAGTTGATCTGATTGTCCCACTCACACTTGGCAAACATACACATGCAGTATTCTGACTCCTCTGATTGCTGGCAAATCATTCAATGGTGTCAATGGTAGACTACCACCCATGATACAGTATTGAAGAACTGTCAACAGAGCTCTGCACCAACTAAACACATGTTTTTCTCATACACCAAAAAGCACTTTACATCAGCAGAGTCCAGCTTCATCGAAGAAGCACCTTGAAAATGCTAATTCACACACTACTCTCTATTCTAGCGTGGAATGACTTAAATATGTTAGTGTTGGAAAGCCGCAGTCAATCCATTCTCACTTTCTCTCTCCCAAGGTTCTGTTCTGATTTGAGCATGTTTACCTGACTACTCCCCCCTAGGGAGGCCCCATATAACCTTACCACCGCCTCATATTGAGCAACAATCCACACCTCTCATTTTCCCACCCGCACTCAGCTAGAAACCTCTCAGAGAGACACTGATGGGATTACAATGAGTTTCTCCTCTCCACCGAGGACTTCAGAGCCTTGGGATGAAATAGGGCTGGATTGATGGTAGAAATTATTACTTGTCATGGGTCTAAAAATTGATGGGATAGGGAGGGAGTCTGGGAGAGAGAAGAAAGGGGTTTTGAAGAAGCACTTTTGGACTGCTCAGACCTTTTTTGTTGGGATGAAGTGCTGTGTGGGCAATTTAATGGTCTTACTGTGAGTGGGGGCTGATTCTCCCTCTGGAGTTTCAATAGGGATTGCTGTGAAATAAGAATAAGGAATGTTCTCTCGTGTTAGAAGTAAATACTACAGTTTTTTGTGAGTGAGGTAGGTATCCTAAACTCTGGGATCTTCGCCTCAGGTAATCCCAGAAGATCCCTACTCCAGGGTATCTCTCCCTTCTCTGTTTTGCTCCATACAGACACTTGGGAGGCGTTAAGCGGAAAATGGTTCTGGGGGGAGCTCAGCATTTGGGATACACTGTCAGGGCCAATGTTTGTGGGGCTCTGGATAATGCCTTCTGACTTTCCGTCCCCGATCCTCAGAAGGCTGTCTGTAAATATTTTATTTTATCTTTCTGCCAGATGTCAGATAGGATCCTATCAGGGATGAACGTCCCGGAGCATGAAGCTGTGTGATTACAGACGAAGTGTGTGTGTGTGTGTGTGGTTGACATCACCCAGGCTCTCTCACCCCGACTCTGTCACTGTGAGGTGGTGTGTTAACCTAAAAAACGCTCCCCCGAGGAGGAAACTATCATCAGGCTTACCTGGTTTGAGTAGCCTTACCCTTAAAGAATGTCTAACACCTTCCCTAGAGCCCTTTTTGGGGGAATCAATGCAAGCTAGTGGGCGGTGTTATGGAGGTGAGGGTGATGATAAATGGATGCATCCCAAATTGCACCCTATTCCTTTTAGAGTTGACTACTTTTAACCAGAGCACTATGGGCCGTAGTCCAAAAGCAGTGCACTACATAGAGAATACTGTGCCATTAGGGACAAATACAATGAGGAGGAGTGGAACAATGGCAAATCAGATAACTCATTGCAGCGGATGGTGAGTTGGACCATTCACCGTGAACTTAGCCAAGGTTAATACACTGTCACCATGCTACAGTGGCGGCTCTCTGTAAAGTGAAATGGATGTGACAAACACATGGTCACCCTATCACGAGCCAATCATTTTAAGGAAGACCGAAAAATAAATCCTGATGGTTAATCTATCCTCTTGGTTTTACTAAATCTACCAGTTGATTGTAAAAGGTAAGACTGAATCCCTAATCAACCTCTAGGCCCTATGCACTTGTGTAGATAGAACCAGATTGAATAGGTGTAGTAGCTTCATATTGCCCTCTGAAAGGACAGTATGAGCTAGGTGTCGATGTGTGATTCAGCGTAAGACACCTCATGACACCAATGTAGTAAAAAGAGTTGTAAAATGTGCCAAAAATACAGAACTTCAACTGAAGAAACCACCACAATTGGACATATTCGGCAATAGACTCACCATGCAACCCATGTATTTGTAACAAAGTATGTTCAACATATTTAATCCAATTACGTTCCATGAAGTGGACAACCTTGTCCTTCCAAAGGATCGTAAAATAAAAGACAGACGTTGCGATATGTTGTCTTCTCTCTCACTTTGGATGCTGTAGGCCTTTAACAGTACTCAACGGTGTAAAATATTACTGTGCTTGTAAAAATGCACATCATGAGCCACTTTGCAAAGTCACAGCAGGCGATCTGGCAGACGGATACAGCAGTGGACGAGGACCCTCAAAGGACGAGTCTGTCTTTAATTCATGGACGCTGTCAGCTTTCACATTCATTCTGCATGGTATTAATCTGAGGAGACTCGGGGAGAGGGTGATTCTGGGCAATGTGTTATTTCAGGTCTGCTCACTCATATAGAGGGCTCCAGTTTTGACGTGGAGTACACCTGGAGGACTTTGAGGGGCTAAAGATTTCATGGCCAGACACTCAATGCTAAACTCTTAGGGGAAAGAATAAAACAGTTCTACTATTCTGCACCTAAACACATTTTGGGAGGAGCACATTTATGCAGGGTATAAGTGCCTTGCTCAAGTGCATGACAATTAATCTCCCACTTTTATTGCCCAGCCCAAGACTCAAACCGGCAACATTCAAGCTACTAACCTCTCGGACACCTACCACACCGATAAAATGGTAGCAGTTTTGCTCCAATCTTTTTTTGTATTTCACCTTTTGATCATCATCCTCATCATCATCATCATCATCAATCATCCAAGATATCTGTACCTGTACCTGTGCTGTCGTCATAGACCACAGTGACTGTCCTCCATTTGAAGAAGTGGACCAGTTCCAGGATGGCCCGGCTAAGGGACTGGAAGTCCGGGTAGACGCTGACGTAGTACGAGTCCCTGTTGTCCGACACCTGGTGCTTCCACTTGGTCTGGATGTGGGGCACCCCCAGGGCATTACAAATGGACTGGACTGCATTGGCTGATGAGCTGTGGGAGGGGCCAAAGATGGCTGCCACCCCCAAGGACAGCTGGTCACAGGCTGGGGGGTAGGAGGCAGAGAGAGGTGTTTGTTAGATTTATGTTCAGGTGGAAGCCTTCGGCTCCTCTCAGCTCTGCTATCCACGCAATGCACCATGGGAATACTGATCAAGAAAGACCCTAGTCTATCCCTCATTAGATCAAAAGGGATGTCATTGAATCAAGAGGAGAATCAGTCCCACTTTGCATTGAATCACATGGATACTAGTAGGCAGTTTTGGAGAGTAGTGAACTACATGTAGTTGAACTCAATTCAAGTAAATTATATTTTTCTTAAGGGTAGTTTTAGTGTAGCTTAACTTGTTCCAGTGCAAGGTAATCGGTAGCTTTGTAAACTATGCTTTCAGAGTAGCTTCCCCAACACTGCTGGTAGGAGTAAGTACATAGCATCTTGATTTACCTAACTAGACTATAACGCTTACTATAATATACGTTCTCAGTCTGGACTTGATACTTTCTTTGTTGCCATTTGTCACTTATTTATTACAACATTTCTAATCAAATCCTATAACCATATTTCTTGTATATAACTTAATTGGGCACATCAGATGCAATCAGTTCATAGGCAGCATCAGCAAAATATTTCTCAACAGCTAATCTCAATTCTCAATAAATGTATATTCCCACATTTCACGCCTGCAAAAAAAAACAGACACCGTTATTTTCTCACAATCTCCCACAAAAAAATCAACAAAAACAAATAACTACTCCCAGAGATACTCAGAATTAACAATTCAAATAATAGCTGTCCTACTATCGCAACATGTATAATTTAGACCGCCATCTTGCAATTAATAAACAAGGGAGCCTTTCTCAAACTATCATAATTCATGTGAAGTCTTCCCATAACAACTTTGATCCCTACGCCATATTCTCCCACCCCAATGATCGTTTGTGTTCTTACACCATTACAGCACCATCCCAGCCATGGTTTGCATGCTGAACAGTTGACAATCAACATAATTTTTGCCTATATCTGTTGTTTATTGTATTTTAGTACAATCAATTGTACTCACAATTCAGCATTTGGCTGCCATTTGTACAATGTTCTGTTGAAAAAACAGTAAAATAAACTCTCTCTCTCTCTTCCTATCAGACCTGGATTCTGTGTGCACTTTAGTTGTGGAATTGTCCCAAAAATTCCAACCCTGCCCATCTGACACTCCAGGCAGGCTCAAACAACCGCTCAGAATTTATTTTAACCCAGGGGTGTATTCACTAGCAACCAAACAGAAGCAAACAGCTATAACAGGGAGGGACTAACCTGAACATGTCCAATAAGAAAGGCTTGTTTTCTTTGCTAATAGTTTACCGATGCAAAACATTTTGATACGGTGTGCACTAATGAACACACCCCAGGTCTGCCTCCTATCCTCCTCAGCCAATCACCTTTTCTGGAGGCCTCGAAGCTGTCAAATATGTTTATTCTCTGGATGTCATATGTGAGTGTGGTGTTGGGCAGCAGGGTGCGGTTCCTGTTGATTGTGTTCAAGGCAAATTTAAAGGCGAGTTCTTCTGCTCCCGACGGGCCGCTTTCGATGGATTCAAATATTCCTCCTGAAGGATAAAAGAACAGGCAAAAGAACAACAGGGTTAAATCTCAATTTCCTCATCCCATAATGACAATGTATTCTCCTCCAACACAACATATGTGACATTTAAGTGTGGGCAGATGATTGCTATAGTGAAGGCTATTATAGCTGTGCATATTCTTTCCCAGGACATTGTAACGATTATTTTCTCAGCTCCCTTCATGTCCTTTACTATTAAACAACAGTGTCATAATGAACATGCTATGACATTGATATGAGCAGTGGAGAGAGAGCTAGCTTTATTATGGTGTTTTGTACTGTCAACTGAGGAGAGCTGCATTTGCATTCACTTACTGGTCTGTGTAATTAACAACAATTAGAGGGGACGGGAGGTGAGTTAAGGGGTCATGACTGCCTCTCTCTCCCTTCTAGTAGAGACACCTTATCAGGGAGGTTCAGTTTGTAGACCGTGGACCGTTAACGGTTAGCACTACCACAAACAGACCAAGGATCCTTCCACCCACACCTCTCAGTGAAGTGCAGTTACCATTACGATTGTAGGTCTCTCTCCCTCTCTCAGTAGTGAACTAAACCCCTTTGAACTTTTTAATTATTTACAATCTCCATGATTGAAAAAATGCTGTCCAGATGCTTTGTTTTCATGCTGTTCAGAATCATGAACTGAATTGACAGCAACTAATGTATAGTATTGAAAGGAGGTTATTATGTAGTAGTAGTTTAACATCCAAATACCTCAATAAATAATCCATAGACCTCCTAATAATCCCAATAACATTCATGTATTAGATGACAGTACAATCAAGCAAAACCTTTTATGTAAACTCCCCTCAAAATTCAAAGTCCACCATTCAACAAAAAAATAGCATACCACTGAGCATGGACTTTGACTACATCTGCACCACCCAAAAGCTTTACTTGAGACTTCAAATTGAATGACTAAAGGGGGAGGATGAATGAAACTCAAAAAAATATTTTCAGATGCATCATTCCAGAGTTCAGGAGTCCAATGTTACTTCCCCATAGCTTTGTTTCCTGGGCGAGCTGAGAGTTTGATGTGATCCAAGCTGAAAGAGTTTCACTGAGCATTAAAGCCTGTTTATTGATTAAATTACAGCAGAGGAGAGAGAGCTAGAGAGAGAGAGAGGGGGAAAATAGAGAGTGAGTGAGAGGAAGAATGAGAGAGCGAGTGAGTGAGAGGGAGTGAGGGAGAGAGCAAATGAAAGGAGCCCGCTGTCCCAGACCCTTTGCAAAGGGAGAAAATAGCAAGGAGGCGAGAGGGAAGGAGAGAAAGTGTGATGAGAGATAGAGTGAGACCAAAGCAAGAGAGCATAGGAAGATGGGGAGAGAAGGAGTGATGAGGACAGATAGAGGGAGAGAGGGAACAAAGAGAAGACCTCCGAGCAGTGGCAGGAGCAAAAGCAGTGACTGAGAGAAGAAGAAGAGAAACAGACTCTACCAGCTAGAGGCTTCATCGACAATTGTCATCACCATGCACAATTCTTCTGTGGATTGAACGTCACAATATGCATGCCTCGTTTCTACCCTACACACCAGACTGCAAGCTATTGCATCACTGAGAGGCGATCTCAGAAAGCTACGGTAACTAACGAGAACAGAGTCCTGCATGGAGTTACAACACCATGCTATGCCCCTTCAAATTGAGTTGACCTGCTCAGTGAGTCCCAAAATGAGTGCTTCCTGCAATGTACTATAGTTCCACTTTTATGCCAGGGAAAAAGCTATGCATAGAGGGGAAAAGCTATGGATACAGCCTCTTTAACAGAGACTTGGAGAGGGCGTTATATTTAGGGTTACAAACAGTCGGAAACCTTCCGTTAAATTTCTCTGGAATTTGGTGAATTTTGCTTAAATTCATCAAAACATTTAGCTTATAACGGTGAACCTTTTTTGTGGGATACACAAGGCAATTCTAGGTCTAGTAGCATATTTTGGTTAAACTATCCCCAATTCAAAGGAATTGCAACCCTCTGCATGCACAGTGCATTCTTCCATCACGTGCAGTGCACTCTACCATCACATGTACAGCTGATTCTCAAGATCTTGCACACTAATGAGATGCTATTGAGCCCACACTACTACACTGTCTGAGCCAAGGACTACATGCTTTCTGGTAAGTTTTGATTACAATACTGGGTGGGGTGAATATATTTTATATGACATACATGATTTGTTGTTAACTTGTGTAACCCTCTCACCAGGCTCGAATTTGACTCTTGCGATATTACCTTACATAGAATATCTCAACCGCATGGGATGTTAGGTGAGAAGGACATCTCCAATAAGAATCCCTATTGTAAACAATATAGGGTGATGACAATTATGGTATTAACTTCTGATGGAATGATTATAGATTTTTGTTATTGTATCAGGATAGGCTTTCCCATGCATTAAATTAAATTGAAACGGTAAATGACTCCACCAAGACAACATACATAAGGTTCAAGGTGTGTATTATTACATTTTCAAAGCACCACATCAAAAGAAATAATAAACCCCAATGAGTCGTGCACAACCCATGTCCAAATTATTTCAAGCACATAAAGTCCCGAAGCAGCCCACCATTGTGGTTACTCACTACCTGTAGATATTCCCCCGGCGAAGTATGGCAGTTCCCGTGCATGTTTCCTCCACAGCAAGCACAGCTATCAATGCACAGTACTCCTTAGCTGTAACCGATATCCCATGGGAACATGAACTCGTTCAGCTTTCCCAAGCAATTCTCTCTAGGTGTCACACGATGCTAGGCTAACCTCAAGGCTGTCAAATATGTCCACGATGAGACGGTAGTCTTTCTTTACAAAATTATTACAACTCTCTTATCAAATTAAATCGGTATTTCCCTTCATGTCTTAGTAGGTATGGGTTTTGTTCTATTCTTATCGTCTTCTTTTATAACTTTTCTTCACCAACGGTCATAATGTAAATGTCCATACTTTCTCAACGTCTCTCTCCCTCTCTTTTTCCCCCAGGCCTTCCGTTAACCAGGTCAACTCTCCCATTGGCCACAGCTTAACAAGCGACCTTATTGGTCAAAACTTTAACTTAAAAGTAAACCAACATATTCACTTATACATTAAAGAAATATTTCTTCAAAAGAAATGCATTAACAACATTACACTTCAGGAGCAATTCAATCACCTTTTTAAATCTAATGCCAATTAATTCTAACAAATAACTCAATACTTAGTTCTAACAAGAATAAACTCAATACTTAGTTCTAACATGGGTATTACACTAGTAAATAGTAGCCTACAGCAAAGTGTGTTTAAATAGGTGTGCCTTGTTAAAAATTCATTTGTGGAATTTCTTTCCTTTTTTATGTGTTTGAACCAATCAGTTGTGTTTTGTCAAGGTAGGGGTGGTAAACAGAAGATAGCCCTACTTGGTAAAAGACCAAGTCCATTTTATGGCAAGAACAGCTCAAATAAGCAAAGAGAAACGACATTCCATTATTACTTTAAGACATGAAGGTCAGTCAATCCAGAAAATTATAAGAACTTTTAAAGTTTCTTTAAGTGCAGTCGCACTATAAAACTTGCTCTCATGAGGACCGCCAAAGGAAAGGAAGACCCAGAGTCACCTCTGCTACAGAGGATAAGTTCAGTAGAGTCACCAGCCTCAGAATTTCCAGACCAAATAAATGCTTCACAGGGTTCAAGTAACAGACACATCTCAACATCAACTGTTCAGAGGAGACTTTGTCAATCAGGCCTTCATGGTCAAATTGCTACAAGGAAACCACTACTAAAGGCCAGCCAATAATAAGAATAGACTTGCTTAGGCCAAGAAACACAAGCACTGGAAATTAGACCAGTGGTCTGATGAGTCCAAATTTCAGGTTTTTGGTTACAACCGCCTTGTCTTTGTGAGACATAGAGTAGGGAATGGATGATCTCCTCATGTGTGGTTCCCACTGTGAAGCATGGAGGAGGAGGTGTGATGGTGTGGGGGTGCTTTTCTGGTTACACTGTCTGTAGAGATATGCCATCCCATCTGGTTTGAGCTTTGTGGGACTATCATTTGTTTTTCAATAGGACAATGACCCAACACACCTCCAGGCTGTGCAATGGCTATTTGACCAAGAAGGAGAGTGATGGAGTGCTGCATCAGATGACCTGGCCTCCACAATTACCCGACCTCCACCCAATTGAGATGGTTTGGGACGAGTTGGACCGCAGAGTGAAGGAAAAACAGCCAAAAAGTTCTCAGCATATATTCAAACTCCTTCAAGACTGGTTGAAAACCATTCCAGGTGAAGCTAGTTGAGAGAATGCCAAGAGTGTGCAAAGCTGTCAAGAAGGCAAAGGGTGGCTACTTCGAATAATCAAAAACATTTTTAACACTTTTTTGGTTACTACATGATTTCATATGTGTTATTTCATAGTTTTGATGTGTCCACTATTATTCTACAATGTAGAAAACAGTAAAAATAAAGAAAAACCTTTGAATGAGTAGGTGTGTCCAACAATTTGACTGGTACTGTATGTGAGGACAGGCAAGTTTGTAAGGTTTACGAGGTTAGCATGAATTACCATAAAATGTTTATGAAGTTTAATGTTTGATTTGTTACATTAAATAATTCAGTAATGCTTTGAAGAAATTATGTCAATCATAATTTTCTATCGCCAGTAAGAAACTGTTAACCATTGTCTGCTAGCTGAAAACTGCTAGCTAACTGGCAAGCACAAAAACAGTCAACAACTTCTACAGACCCTTAGAAATCGGCGGATCGCCCTCCACTGGTGAAAGTGAGAACTGCCGAAAATGCACAGTCGGGAGAATAAATATTCTGTCATGGAAAGTTTTATTTATTTATAGAAGCATACTAAGCCAAAAGAAACAACACAGTGTTCAAATTATAACACATTAGTGCAGGAAATGAAGAAATGTATTAAAACGCTTGAAGTGAACGCTGGAATTAAACAATTATCTATGCAATTTAGCAAAAGGTGTGCATTAAGTAAACAAGACACCTGACACCTGAAGCCTGTCTCTAATAAGCGTGTGTTGTGTTCAGGGATTTAATCAATTAAATGCTCGGGCTATTTATTGAAGTTTTACGGTAAAATACTAGAGTGGAAAGGTATTCTCTGTTACATTAGACAAACTAAAACCCGACCATAGAGATATACAACATTAAAGTGACTATTAGCTAAATGACACACTCCCCATCATAGAAATATTTCATACCAGAGTGGCTAGCCAAACAACAAACAGAATAAAAGTATCCAATCCTTGCGTGCCTATGTATTAATTGTTACATTAGCTAAATTACACACTTTCCAACCTAGAGACATATAAGACTAGAGTGGCTATGCCATAATCCACATAACTCTAGAAGTCTTCTATTTTTTTCAGTGGTCAATTTTTTAAAGCGTGCTCCTTCCCATATCCTCTCTCAGAATCTGTCCCCATGACAAAGGGACACAAATACTAATTTCAAGAACAGGCTAAAGATATGAAGTGGTAGTGCGGAAGCTGAACATGAAAGTGAAGAGAAAGAAAAATGATAATTCCAAGCCCAGTCACGCAACGGAATTTAGCATAGCTTTCAAGGATCGTGGACAATTACGTTGCTTATTGATAGATTTCAGTGAAAGGACACATTTTGAAGTGAGCCTCCTCAATATGTCTTTCTAGTGAACACATGTTTTCCTGTGGCCCTGGGGGTCCAGTTGATTCCTGACATTTAATCCTAGTAAAGATTCAATGTCTTAAGTCAGTTAGGATCACCACTTTATTTTAAGAATGTGAAATGTCCCAATAATAGTTGAGAGAGTGATTTATTTCAGCTTTTATTTCTTTCATCACATTCCCAGTGGGTCAGAAGTTTACATACACTCATTTAGTATTTGGTAGCATTGCCTTTAAATTGTTTAACTTGATCAAACGTTTCGGGTAACCTTCCACAAGCTTCCCACAATAAGTTGGGTGAATTTTGGCCCATTCCTCCTGACAGAGCTGGTGTAACTGAGTCAGGTTTGTAGGCCTCCTTGCTCGCACACGCTTTTTCTGCCCACAAATGTTATATAGGATTGAGGTCAGGGCTTTGTGATGGCCACTCCAATACCTTGACTTTGTTGTCATTTTCCATTTGGAAGACCTATTTGCGACCAAGCTTTAACTTCCTGACTGATGTCTTGAGATGTTGCTTCAATATATCCACATAATTTTCCATCCTCATGATGCCATCTATTTTGTGAAGTACACCAGTCCCTCCTGCAGCAAAGCACCCCCACAACATGATGCTGCCACCCCCGTGCTTCACGGTTGGGATGGTGTTCTTCGGCGTGCAAGCCTCCCCCTTTTTCCTCCAAACATAACGATGGTCATTATGGCCAAACAGTTTTATTTTTGTTTCATCAGACCAGAGGACATTTCTCCAAAAACTAAGATCTTTGTCCTCATGTGCAGTTGCAAACCGTAGTCTGGCTTTTTTATGGCGGATTTGGAGCAGTGGCTTCTTCCTTGCTGAGCGGCCTTTCAGGTTATGTTGATATAGGACTCGTTTTACTATGGATATAGATACTTTTGTACCAGTTTCCTACAGCATCTTCACAAGGTCCTTTGCTGTTGTTCTGGGGTTGATTTGCACTTTTCGCACCAAAGAACGTTCATCTCTAGGAGACAGAACGCGCCTCCTTCCTGAGCGGTATGACGGCTGCGTGGTCCCATGGGGTTTATACTTGCGTACTATTGTTTGTACAGATGAACGTGGTACCTTCAGGCGTTTGGAAATTGCTCCCAAGGATGAACCAGACTTGTGGAGGTCTACTACTTTTTTCTGAAGTTTTGTCTGATGTCTTTAGATTTTCCCATGATGTCGAGCAAAGAGGCACTGAGTTTGAAGGGAGGCCTTGAAATACATCCACAGCTACACCTCCAATTGACTCAAATGATGTCAATTAGCCTATCAGAAGCTTCTAAAGCCATGACGTCATTTTCTGGAATTTTCCAAGCTGTTTAAAGGCACAGTCAACTTAGTGTATGTAAACTTCTGACCCACTGGAATTGTGATACAGATTATTTCACTTATAATTCACTGTATGTAAAACATTTTGGGAAAAATTACTTGTGTCATGCACAAAGTAGATGTCCTAGCCGAAAACTATAGTTTGTTAACAAGACATTTGTGGAGTAGTTTTAATGACTGCAACCTAAGTGTATGTAAACTTCCGACTTCAACTGTAAGTCACCATTCTAACCCTGGTTTAAGGAGGGATTCATTGCCTGCGTCACAAATGGGACCCTATTCAACCAGGTGAGGGGAGTTCCTTGCTAATTAATTACCTTAATTCATCAATCAAGTACAAGGGAAGAGCAAAAACCAGCTGACACTCAGCCCTCCGTGGAATGAGTTTGACTAGTGCCCCACATAGTGCATTACTTTTTCACCAAAGCCTTATCGGTTCCCTATAGGGAATAGGGTGCCATTTGGGACACAGCGAACATGGGGCATCAGTAACCAGGCAGCAAGAGAAGACATGTTTTATTGACTGACTTCTGTCTCACACACTTGCTCTCTCGGTGCTAAAGTGTGTCTGTGTGTGTCTGTGTCTGTGTGTGTGTGTGTGTGTGTGTTTGTGTTTGTGTTTATGCACTTCCTATCTTCGAAATAGGTCTACAATAAGTCTAAGCGCACATACATTTCTAAATACCAAGAGAATATTGGTAGAATATTCTTCACTGACATTTTCAATCTCTACCTGACTGAACACCTTGCTCTGCAACAGGATTCTGGACTTCCTGACAGGCCACCCCTAGGTGATGATGGCAGGCAACAACGCATCCGCCACGCTGACCATCAACATGGGGGCCCCTCCGGGGTGGCTGCTTAGTCCCCTGATGTACTCCCTGTCCACCCACGACTGCGTGGCCTTGCATGACTCCAACACCATTATTAAGATTGCTGATTACCTACGACAATGAGGCAGCCCATAGGGAAGTGGTCAGAGACCTGCCAGTGTGGTGTCAGAACAACAACCTCTCTCTCAATGCCAGCATCACAAAGGAGCTGATTGTGGACTACAGGAAACGGCGGGCTGAGCACGCCTTCTTTGACATTGATGGTGCTGTAGTGGAGTGGGTTGAGAGCTTCAAGTTACTTTATGTGCACATCACTAAGGATCGATCATGTTCCACACACACCAACACAGTCGTGAAGAGGGTACGACAATGACTCTTCCCCCTCAGGAGACTGAAAAGATTTGGCATGGGCCCTCCGATCCTCAAGAAGTTATACAGCTGCACCATTGAGAGCATCTTGACTGGCTGAATCACTGCTTGGCATCCGACAGCGGGTAGTGCGTACAGCCCAGTACATCACTGGGGCCAAGCTCCCTGCCATCCAGGATCTCTATACCAGGCGGTGTCAGAGAAAGGTCCTAAAAATGATCAAAGACTCCACCCAAGTCATAGACTGTTCTCGGTATCGATGTACCAAGTCTGGATCCAACAGAACCCTGAACAGATTTTACCCCCAAGCCATAAGACTGCTAAATAGTTATTTAAATAGCTACCTGGACTATCTGCATTGACCCTTTTTGCCCTAACTTTTTTAACTCATCATTTTATTCCTAGTTATTTGTACTTATTTACCTCAATTACCTTGTACCCCTGCACATCAACTCAGAACTGGTACCACGTGTATAAAGCCAAGTTATCTTTACTCATTGTGAAGTCATTATTACCTTTATTATTACGTGTTATTAATGTTGTATTATTTCTCTATTTTCTTTCTCTCTGCATTGTTGGGAAGTAAGCATTTCACTGTTAGTCTATCTGCTGTTTACGAACAATGTGATTAGATTTGATTTGAATAATAAAATAAATCATAATCATATGATCAATATGCAGGAAAATCATGGCCCAAAATGAGCTACTTTGTGAGGTATTAATACTAACACGCACACACACACACACACACACACACACACACACACACACACACACACACACACACACACACACACACACACACACACACACACACACACACACACACACACACACACACACACACACACACACACACACACACACACACACACACACACACACACACACACACACACACAGACACACAGTAATAATAATGACAGTGCAACAAACAACATTATAGCCAACCTCCAATTAGTGTCATTATCAACTAAGATGACAGGCTATCTTCTCTGAATTAAATGTTTCTCCCTCCAGAACAAATCACTTCGCTTTTAATTACTGCCATAAAGCTGTTATAGAGTACACAAACACACACACAGGCACACATTCCGCCCCCACACACTGTACAGCTCTGTCACGTACCACACTGTGTACATGATGCATTGTCTCAGACTCATAGTACATAGATTACAGTAGCAAGAAGTCAATGTGTAAACCTAATCTATAATGCATGAGCAGATCTAGCAGTGCTGAATACATTCTGTCAGATTTGCTATCTCTATGGTGGTAGTGTTAAAAACAGCAGAGGTAATTGGGCAGAGCAGGAGTAAACAATGAGCTGTCCCTAACTCACACGGCTGTTTTAGAGTTATTATTCATTCACAGGGACATCCTTTATATATAATTTGTCTCACAGACATGCGCACATACTCATTCACATATGCATCTAGTTATACTCTATATACGCACGCAAAAGCACACACACACACTCGCGCACACACACACTGCTCCTCACACATTCTCAATAATTTCTGAGATTCTATCTCTCTCTTTGCTGGTGCTCACTATAGCTCACTGTTCTCCCTCCTCTCACTTATTTACACTCTCCTGCCATCTCCTGCACTCTCTTTTTTCCCTATTTTTTTGTCTCTCTCTTTAACTGTCTCCTCTCTCCTCTCTTTGTCTCCTCTATCCATCTGTGTCTGTGTCGCTGCCTCTCTTCTGTCACTCTAGGGAGGTTTCATGAGCGTGGTATGTGTGTAAACAATTTTTGGCTTACACTTGAGGATGTCTCAATAAAGAAAATCTTCTCTCTTGGTATGTCTGCCGTCTGTCTGTCCGTATGAATGCCTGATTGCCTGAATCACTTACACTGAATCCCTCTCCCCTCTAACCCCTCCCCAGGTTGCCAGTACACCACATCACATATGCAAGAGAGAGAGAGAGAGAGAGCAAGAGGGAGCTATCCAAATGTTCCCTTGTATGCTTTCACCATTCCTGACCTTCAGTCGACTCCAAGCCACAGTGCCACACTGGTCCACGGACAGTTTCACTGAAACAATCACACATGACCTCTGACCCAAGAAACCATAGGGACCCAACTGAATGACAGTGACAAAGAGCAAGGTGCGTGAGGCAGAGGCGTAACTACAAATCACATCTGCAGATGATACAACCCCAATGGAGCAACCAAGCTATCGTCACTGTCTTAAACCATCAGTTAGAAAAGTATAATTTTCTGTTGGACATTGGAGGAGGTCAGAGACCTGGCGGTGTGGTGCCAGGATAACAACCTCTCCCTCAATGTGAGCAAGACAAAGGAGCTGATCATGGACTACAGTAAAAGGAGGGCCGGACACAACCCCATTCACATCGACGGGGCTGTAGTGGAGCGGGTTGAGAGCTTCAAGTTTGTTGGTGTCCACATCATCAACAAACTGTCATGGTCCAAACACACCAAGACAATCGTGAAGACGGCACGACAACACCTTTTCCCCATCAGGGGACTGAAACGATTTGTCATGGGTTCCCAGATCCTCTAAAAGTTAGACAGCATCCTGACCGTTTGCATCACCGCCTGGTATGGCAACTGCTCAGCATCCGACCGTAAGGCACTACAGAGGGTAGTGCGTATGGCCCAGCACATCAGTGGGGCCAAGCTTCCTGACATTCAGGACCTATATACTAGGCGGTGTCAGAGGAAGGCCCAAAAAATTGTCAAAGACTCCAGTCACCCTAGTCATAGACTGTTCTCTCTGTTACCGCACGGAAAGCGGTACCGGAGCACCAAGTCTAGGCCCAAAAGGCTCCTTAGTAGCTTTTACCCCCAAGCCATAAGACTGCTGAACAATTAATCAATTAGCCACTCTGACTATTTACATTGACCCCCACCCATTTGTTTTACACAGCTGCTACACATTGTTTATTATCTATGCATAGTCGCTTTACCCCTACTACATTTACAAATTACATCGACGAACCTGTACCCCTGCATATTGACTCGGTACTGGTACCTCCTGTATATAGCCTCGTTATTGTTATTTTATTGTGTTCGTTTTTATTAAATATTTTACTTTATTTGATTTGGTAAATATTTTCTTAACTCTTTCTTGAACTGCATTGTTTGTTTAGGTGCTTGTAATTAATAATTTCACGGAAAGGTCTACAGCTGTTTGGTGCATGTTACAAATAACCTTTGATTTGATTTGATGTGTAATGCACAAGACACTCTCCTCTCCCCCCATATACTCAAGATAAAAATGTGTTCTGATCATAAAAAATACAAAGGGTGTCTGTAAACCTAGACAGAGCACATTTTACATTGTCACCTTCCTTTAAAACATCCTATTTCTGGGGCAGATAAAACCATGACTTTGGTCAAACTGTATTATCCTCATGATAAATATAAAAATAATAAACGTTTCTGCCCCTGTTCCTGTGCCCTCGCTTGTTCTCAACTGGTTAAATAAAGGTGAAATAAATAAAATAAAATAAATTCTACAATATTGAAAATAGTACAAATATAGAAAAATCCTGGAATGAGTAGGTGTGTCCAAACCTTTGACTGTTACTTGCTTAATGAATTTGATTAAAATTATGGTGTTTATACTCCATGAAAGATGGAAAACCCTCTGGGTAAATTCAGACCGTTTCACTCTCGGAGCTGATTTGAGCGTTCTGGCCTTACAACGGCAGTCAAGCACCCAAGCTAACGTTGGCTAGCTACTTCCAGACACAAATGAGACCACTCTGACCATTTCACTTGCCCTAGCAGAGCTGGTTAGGAAGTTTTGTTAACCAGAGTGGTGACTGTAACTGTGACTGTGACTGTGCTGCTGGAAAGAATTTAATTACGCTTTTTTGCCTAAGTTTACTGACACCGGCCATATTCAACGGGCATTGAGCGTTCGTAAATTCATTATTCTGCGCTCTGGTACACTCAGACAAGAGTGCTCTGAAAGCTCCCAAATGTCCATTGAGAACGCACACGACTATACCATTTAGCTAACCTAAGAGTGACGGAAATAATCAAGTCAATAAACGTTGGGTAGTTATATAGCCTATAGTTAATATACTGTCAAGTTTGATGTAAAACTACTAACGTTAGGTAGCTAGCCAACATACCGGTACATACTGCTGTAATGACATGCTATGTGGTTTGAAAGGACAGCGTAGCTAACAAATTGTCAGCCAACATAACATGTAAGGTAACTTATTTGAAAAGTAATTACTTTATTACATTGAGTAGCAAGCTACCGCGCTCTATCGACTCTGCGGCTTGAGCATGCTTTTGGTGCACAGTCGATAGCGCGCTGGACTTCGGGCAAGAAGGTTGAGGGTTCGAAACCTGCTCCCTGCTTGTTTCATTTGAAGTCGTGCACAATTATCCGTTTATTATTTGGTTTAAATTGCCCATTCATTGTCAGTTAGAGACACAGTAGTGCATTGGGACCCAAAAGCATAATCAGTGCTCAATCTCCCTCTTGGTCGTTAGGGCAAATCTGGTCTGTGATGGGAGTTATTTTTATCACACCTAGCTCGGCTATTAGACTATTCAACCTCAAACTAAAGAATAGTCTATTGTTCAGCTATTAGCCCCCTTCCCCAACTTGCAACAAATGGATGTTTTTTTTTGTAGAGAGCAAAACCTTTTTATTTTCAATCAAAAATAATTATTCTGAAAGAAAAAACAAGGCTTCAAAGTAAAAACATTTTTTTGCCATCAAATATTTTGAAATAGAGCACAAAACTTTATGCATTTTATTCCCCAAAAATATTTAGAGAACAAAAATTGTACTTGAAAACAAAACTCGCTATCAACAACACTCCATTTTGGCCATTTTTTGAGTGTCAGTTTGGCTACAACCAACACAGCCTTTCTTTCCGACACAAATGAAGTCATAGCGGACACCTACAAAGAAGGACTGTAGTATGATGATGACATCTCATGTAAGCAGCACTGGGCGTTCTTCCGTCCAACTTTTACATAGCTAGTAGTTAGCTACTACGATTGAGTGTCGGTTCATAGCATTGTACTATATTACATACATACATAACGTAGAATCATAAATCATGCAATTATTATTCTCAAGCTAACCAAAAGCATTTAGCTACAAACGCCTGTTCTCGCCATTTTCAGTTGAATTAATCTACATTTCTTTCATGGCAACTCATAAGCAGTCCATGTCCTATTTGTTTCATAGTCAATATATAATCATATTTCATGACAGTTTAACGGTTAGCTTTTTTTACAGAAGGATGAAAGAACACAATATGTCTGTCAGGGAATGCTATTCTGATATGTCAGATGAAGAGTTAGACCAGAAAGTCAGCACCATTAAGGCAAGGATGTCCCATGCGGGCTTTAGAATGGTCAAAGGAAGTCTCAGAGCAATGGGCCATCGTGTACAATGGAGAAGAGTTATGGAGTCTTTGCAGCGTGTAGATGGTGCAGGTATCATTGCCAGAATGATCCACATTTGTTGCATTGCTCGGCAAAAATACTCTGTTCCTGCTCCCCCGTCTCTCATCCACATTGATACAAATCATAAATTGATAAAGTACTAACATGTATAATGTCTCCATCAAATCTAAAAGTTATTTTAACTTTTTTATTCGTGGACAAATTTCCAATGATGTATGAAATTGGAGTTGTTCTTCATCAACTGATAATACATAAATAATGAAGCAGGATAATACTTTAAACATTTCACTTTTAATTCCAATGCTTTTTTTCAAGATACAACAGGTAAGTATATTATTTTGTATACATATTGCATATTTTCCATCACCTAATGAACAACCACAATACCAGTCTGGTGTTAAGATTTCTGTGCTGTACTGATGTATCCTGAAAATGACATCTGCTGCTTTAGATTGAACGGTCATATCTCAGTTATTGTTTCCTTTACTTTCAGAGTGCGAGCTGATCAAGGGGTCGAAAATGTAGATATTGCCAGATGTTCACTGTCCGAGGAACAGGCCGTGGAAGCTTTATTGCTGGCAAGTGTCCATAACCAGAGGTAATTAAACTGAGGATAATTTGGAATCTGGAAACACTGACAATGGGGTCATTGTTCCTGACATCCCATGCCCTGTCTACTGAGAATCTTGCTGTGCTGCAACGTCAAGTGAACCCTACCACTGACTCCTCATCTTTTGGTCAGGACATTTCCATGCATGCTCTTCGATTAGTTTGTATTTTTTGGAGGAGGGTGAAAGGATAGCAGGCCCAGCTGTCAAAGTGAGAGAGTAGGCTATTCTGGATAGAGCAGGTACTTTTGTGTAGTCTATTTCTTGTGAGGTTTTCTGTCCTCGGACACAGAGAGCTGTGAAAGCCTGTCTGCAGATTAAGAGGTCCCAATGAAGAGCAGTGGTTCTCAGTCCTGGTCCTGGGGACTCAAAGGGGTGCACATTTTTGTGTTTGCCTTAGCACAACACAGCTGATTCAAATGATCAAGTCATCGTCAAGCTTCAAGTGGTATTTATGTATTCATTTGTGACGCTATCCTTGAAATTATCCTGCTATTGTCACATGCTACACATGCACATGCACATGTATCTATCTATCCAATGTTATCATGATTTGTTATGAGGGATATTATACTTATATTATACAGGAAGTGTTATTAAAGAGATGCTTTACATTGAAATACAGATAGAGATGTAGTAGTCCCAGAGTTAATGATCCAAGGTTAGTTTTGCATTTCACCTCCTGATGATCATGATGACTGATCGTGTTAGCATGAATAAGTTTAGTTTTTTTTATTCTATCTCTCTATCCATCTGTCTCTCATCTGCAGGTATGTTTTGATGTGAGAGAGGAAGCCAGTCCCGTCATCGCCATCTCATCTGCTCTTAACTTCTTAAGGAGCAGCAAGGTGCGCTGGGGTGCGCTAGCGCCTCACTCCCGACACTACCAGGTGAAATGCAAGGCGCCAAATTCAAAATCCAAAAGTTGAATTATTAAACATGCATCAATATACAAGTGTTTCATAGTCATCAAAAGCTCTGCTTCTTGGCAATATCACAGCGTTGTCAGATTTTAAAAAGGCTTTACGGCAAAAGCACCACATTTGATTGTTTGAGGGTAGCACCTAACATATTTTTACCATTACCATAATTTCATAAGCCTCCACGGTTCACAGAAAACACATTTCACAGCGAAAACAAATCAATTACCTTTCGAAGAACTTCTGCTGAGGTCTTCCTAAGTGTCCAACGAAGACAATCCATGGTTCTTTTGTTAGAAAAAGTAATGTATTATATCTATACATTTCCGTTTGGTTGGCGCGTTATAATCAGAAAAAACAGCGTAGACTCTTCCTTTGAAACGTGAAGAGAACTCGTTCAACTTATACCTATAAACTTGTCCAAGAACAATCAAACATCATTGTAAATGTATCCTTAGGAACACTTTTATGTATAAATAGCATAATATTTAAACCGGGATATAAACTGGGCGATAAGAAAGGAAAAAAACAAAGGACGAGCCTGCCGGGAGCGCGCATTTTCTTGCAAGGACATCTCTGGGGGCACTTCCTTATTCCTCTTCTTCTCTGCTCTAAAAGCATCTAAAATGAATCAGAACACTTTCTCGAGACTGTTGACATCCAGAGGAAGCGATAGGTACTGCATTCATATGCCCTTATAAGGGCATTTTCATAAGGGAGGGGTTCCAAATGAGGCAATGTGTCAAAACCACTTTTTCCAGGACAGAAATTCCTCTGGGTTTTGCCTGCCATATCCGTTCTGTTTTACTCACAGACAAAATGTTAACACTTTTAGAAAATTCAGGGTGTTTCCTATCCAATGGTACATTGCATATCGTATTTTCCGGGCCTGAATGGGAGGCATTTTACTTTGGGCACGCCAGGGTCCCCAAAACGGTCACCTCGTGCGCTGCTCCCTAAGAAGTTAAGATAACCTTCGGGCTGACTGGGAGCCCAAGGCTGGTTAGGAGACACCGCAAGAGACACTATGTAATTGTGATGAACTGAGAGAATATTAGGGTAGCACTGTAATTCATTAATCATATGCTGTCTTCCCTGCTCCTCTGTTTTACCTCTTCCACACCTCTCTCCCATATGTGCATTGAAGTACAGATTTAACTTGTTTTAATAATATAATATTACAATTATAATATTTATAATGCATGTATTATGTATTTATTTCAATAAACTTTCAATAAAGCGTTTCACATTTTCCACTGGTTGAAATTAAGTATCTCATTGGAATATCTATTCTCTATCCTTTGTCCAAAGATTAATGCAGATGAAGGGAGTTAGATATGCATAGGAAGTGTAGTGTACAGTTTTTTTCTGTATATATGAATTACAAATCAGACTTTACTTAAATCATGTTTCTAGTCTATTACATAGTTACAATGTGTAATCATTGATGTCCCAGGAGCAGGAGTGGTAAACACTGTTGAAGTGTATAATTGTAATACATACACGCAGACATCATTCAAAGAATGGAGTTTGATACACCTGGTAATGAATATGACTGAAAAAGAATGTCTCACAGAGATTCATACCTGAACCGCACCTTTATTTGCCAAGGAAGAGTTCATGATCAGTGAATATATTCATTGTACAGGCTACAATGTGGGGATCTCATGTGTGGTAATAACTACAGAACATGTATATAGGACTTGCATCCTTGGCACAATAAAGTTATTATATTCTACTCTATCCATAGGCTTCATTAATGCCATTCAGACATGAAGTTGATGCAACAACTAT
Source organism: Brachymystax lenok tsinlingensis (assembly GCA_030435695.1). Classification (NCBI taxonomy): domain Eukaryota; kingdom Metazoa; phylum Chordata; class Actinopteri; order Salmoniformes; family Salmonidae; genus Brachymystax; species Brachymystax lenok. Next base: position 37,026,205 of record CM059817.1, on the reverse strand, counting down.
GATAGCTAAGGTTCATAGATTGGTATGAATATTAGTTCAGAACCTAACGTTTTAGGGTCCATACACAGATCGGCTACATATTGTAGCTAGCTACACATCCATAGGCATACAGTTATTTGTATCTTCCACTACACAATAAGCAAGTAAATAGTTAGCTAGCTATGTTCCTTCAGCGGCATTGCAAGGCAAGCTTACACAATTGTACATTCAATTTGCAGTAAGTGCTTTAGCTAGCTAGATTTTTTACATCCACTGTTTCCCAAGACAACAGCCTGGTTTGCTGGTTTTCTCAGGAGTCCCTAAAACATTAAACAACACGAATTACAATGTCATACTCATGTCATAACACCAGCTAGCTAGCTGGCTAATGTTAGCTAGTCAGCTAACTTGCTAAATAGCGATTTTTGTAAATTAACTTTATGACAAATAAATATGCACAATTGTTTGTCTCTACATTAACTAACATATTCCTCTCAATTGTACATTTTCTGCTTGACTCGTTATGACATTATAATTACTTACATTTGCTTCCCCCGTAATATTTTGACAGCCATCTTTGCTGAAGAAAGTCACCAGGGACGGGTGGCTCGCGTCAAATTTGTCATTGGAACCACTCGATATGATTGGTCATATAAACACCTTGGGACCCAAATGCATAATGAGTGTTCACACTCCCCCTTGTTGTGGTCTGGAGCAATGAAGCCATGACGCTGGGTACCTCTAAGTCCTGTGGTGTAAGCTCGCAACTTTTAAAGGAGGAACCACTGTATAACATTTCCAATTGCAATTGCGGGAAAAACACAGCTTTGGAAGATTCATCCCATTGTCCCTGTCGAAGAGAGGAGGGTCTCACTTTCTGTAGGTATAATTTGTATTTCTCAACTCTCAATATTCAGCAACTATTTTACAACGAAGATATGTGCTATGGATTTGAGATATGGAGTGGCAATCACTGGATTAGGTTGCACATAAAAAGATATTGAATCATTCAGTCCTGCATGGAAGTGTTAGATGAAAAAAAATATTTATTGAATACCTCAGTAGTCTATTTATTATACTTTTTAATAAATAATTATGAACTACTTTATAAGAGGATTACTCATGATTTGGGTCAGACCAAATCATGGGCTGGTGCCACCAACTGTAAAAGTTAATGGCACCACTGACACCAGGGGAAATTTTTTGTCTGTAATAGTAAGTAATTAACACTTAGGGTAGGTGATGATTCAAGAGAACACCTACAGTATGACAGGCACTTATTTGCAGTATAGCATAAGTCGCTAGTTTGGTAAATGTAAATGTCTTAAGCCAGGATACCCCAACTGGCACCCCAAGGGCCAAATTTGGCTCGCGGGTGGTTTATTTGCCCCCTACCAAATGTTCGGAGCAATTTAAAAAAATTGTTTTTGTTGGACATAAAAAACTGTAAAAACACCAGGAAATCAGCTCCAAATGATTTTAATTTTGTAAATCTGTTCCCAAGTATTCCCACGCATAATGGAGAGATGTGATCGCATGTACAAATAATAATTGATTGAATTTATATAGCACTTTTTACCAACTGAGGTACTTGAAGCACTTTACATAGTTCGGAGAAACTCACCTCATCCACCATCAATGTGTAGCACCCACCTCAGTGATGCACAGTGACCATTTTTGCGCCAGAACTCTCACCACACATCAGCTATCAGGTGTTGAGGTGAGGAGTAATATATGCCAATTAGGAAAGAGGGGGATGATTAGGTGGCCATAATGTAATGTGGCCAGGTTGGGAATTTAGCCATGACACTAGGGGGAACACCCTTACTCTTACAATAAACGCCATGTTATTTTGAATGACCACAGAGAGTCAGGACACCCTTTTTAAAGTCCCATCCGAAAGATGGCACTCTACTCTGGACAGTGTTCCTAAAAGCTGAATCTAGTTGATGATCCTGGTTTAAGCGGACAGGCTGACAGACAGAGAACAAGAAGAAGAAGCACAGAGTGGCAGCAGAGAAGATTCTGAGACAGATAGACAGCACAACAGGGAGGGAAACAAAATGACTAGAGCAGAGGCACAGTTATAGCGGGGAGCTGTCTCTCCGGTGGTGTTTTTACGTTTTGTATTTGTTTTAAACATGAGCTGGTTGAGGCCAGGCATCACTGGCTAGCCTCAACCAGCCTGTGATTTTTGCATCTACAGTACCTATCAATTTTGAAATGTTCTGGTATTTTGGTCCATTAATATTAGTATTTTCAAAAAGTAAACATAGAAATGTAAGGACACTATGAAAATGGTTATTTATTGATTTTAATTTTATAAAATCTTAATAACAACAAAAAAATTGACATACATTAAAAATTCCAACACTCACTACATTAAATTATATATAATTTAAAAGCCCATTTCATAGAGAGTGTTACAAACTGAACTTTATTTAGTAACTTACTTTGAAGAGATGGTGTTTGGGTCTTGAGAAACGCTGTACTGTGCTGCCAATGTTATGTGTCAGCTTACACTACTGCCTGTGTCTTAGGAAGATGTGTAGGGTTAGGGTGTATGTGTGGGGATTATGTGTGTATGGCTGATTTTTGTACCAGCTGGCCCCTGCCCTAATGAACACTCCCATGTACATTTATCAGACTTATCAACTAACCAGAAGTTACTTAATCTTAATCCTTTAGCGATGCAACTCTACCTAACTCACATTCAATCAAAACCCTAATCACCAAAACATGCACTCCAGTATTTCTAATTTCACAGTTTATAGATATTTCCCATTTCAAAACGATTGTAGGGGGAGTGTGCCGACCTTCAATTAATCATTATATCTACACACACACACACACACACTCACACACAAAGGGCCCCTTCGTTCTCGTTCAGTTAGCTTTAAAAGCCTTACACATGGCACCTAATTTTAATGCAACGCAGATCCCCCTCTTTGTTCTTGAAAGCCTCGTCTGGGGTATTTTTAAACCTCGGAAATAATTTCTTAAAGCGAGTGAGCTGCAAGCGCGGATAGTGCGGAGTGACACATGAATAGGCAATTTTAAGCAGCTTCATGCCTATTTAAATGTACACTGAGTGTACAAAACATTAAGAACACATTCCTAATATTCAGTTGCACACCCCCCTTTTTCCCTTCAGAACAGCTTCAATTCGTCGGGAGCATGGACTCTGTAGCTGTTGAACGCGTTCCACAGGGATGCTGGCCCGTGTTCACTCCAATGCTTCCCACAGTTGTGTCAAGTTGGCTGGTATGCCTTTGGGTGGTGGACTATTCTTGATACACACGGGAAACAGTTGAGCGTAAAAAGCACAGCAGCGTTTCAGTTCTTGACACATACCAGTACGCCTGGCATATACTACCATACCCCGTTCAAAGGCACTTAAATCTTTTGTCTTGCCCATTCACCCTCTGAATGGCACCCCTTCATCTACACTATTTGAAGTGGATTCAACAAGTGATATCAACTACAGATCGTAGCTTTCATCTGGGTTCACCTGGTCAGTCTAGGTCATGAAAAGAGCAGGTGTTCTTAATGTTTTGTCAACTCAGTGTATTTTGCTGTGAAGGTGCTGGCAGCGAGCCGTGACACAGAGTAATATCTATAATGCCTGCATTTCCAAACAAAACTCCAACAAGCAGCTGATAATTCAGACTGGCGGCGCAAAAGCAAATAAAGTCAATGAACTATCAACTCCCTCCCTGAATTAATTTCCCCATCCCTTTCACCCTCACCTCTCTCACGCTGTGATTTCCCAAAGTCAAACTGAATAGAGGGAAAGGAAAATGTGTTCAATATTGCCAAAACATAAAAATGCCTTTATTTAGCCTAAACCTGGCATTGTGAAAACAGCTCTGGATAACTCAACTCTCAACAGAAAGGACATTTTCCTCCTAAAAGACCAGAAAATCTCTCAATTAAATTACTCAAATGAAACTCAAATGGTGCGTCAGCCAAAAATTCTCCAAAAAGACTGTCATATGTAGGCCTAGCTGATATAAAAATAAAGTAAACAAACAGACAAAATGAGTTTGGGGGGTTCTTATCAACAAAGCAAAGCCTTGAAACATCATGAGGTTTCACAGCGTAAACATTGCTTCCAGCCATTGTTGAGATCCTGGGGATGTGCTTTGGGCACTTAAGTGAAATGATGGTACAGATAATAATATAAAGTACCACTCTCCAGCTCTACAGAAGCCTGGTTTCCCTGGTTATAGAAATTACTGCACTCGCTCAATGTCATCGCGATCACATTTTCCCATAGATGCTCTGTGTTGAGAGATGAGATGAATAGAAAACGTGTCTGCCTGTAAAACTGAGAGAGAGTGAGAAAGAGAGAGAGAGAGAAATGGAATTTAACTGTGAGTCATGCATTGAAAGCATGACAAAACACTTAGTATGGGGATGACAAACAGAGATATTCCAAACATCTTTGTAAAAAGGATCATAAATATGTAGGACTACAGATGATGCCTCAATTTAGATCATCCATATCCAATGTATCTGTGCTTAGTTTGTATTACCTAACATGCTACAGCTACACTGTCTGCATGCATGTGTGTGTGTGCACGTGTGTGCACGTGTGTGGGTGTGCACAACCAATTGCAGGGTAATATGACTAAAAGCAATTCACACAACATCTCATATACAATAGGTACTAAAGTAACCATATACCTAGTGCTGTTTGATGCTCAATTAGCTTCAAAACCATTTGAACAACAATAATTTTGCGTATTTTGCGGGTCACTACTTCACAGGAGAGCCGTTTGAACGTAAACTATAATTTTTTATCAAAATGTGTTTTTGGGCAGGAATGCCTTCTCTAATAAAATTGATAAATTACGAGCCTACTTAGTTAAGCCACAGAAAAAGTCAGCAACCTTCCCGCTAGCCATGATAATGAGTGGGCTGGACATTCCAAGAGATGAGTTTTGATTGGTCTTCCATATACCACGCTTCTGTCTATATGAGCTGGTCAGTATGTGTAGGTAATCCTGTCTAATGCGGCTTTTAAAAAAATGTATCACGTTGTAAAACTGCATAAGAGTTGCTCTCCACTTTCTGGAGGACCGAGTTTAGAAATCAGTGGAATTCGAGTATTATAGCTAAGTAGATGAAGAAAACACCTATCTCCGGATTACATCTTCAAACTAAGGGGAAACATGCCCTCCGATAGGAGACACATCCATCAATGATGTATACGGGTAAGATAGTCTAACTAGCTACATTTCTATATATTACATGTTTCTAATTTTGACAAGAAGTGGTTTCATTTCAAGTTAAAGTGTACTGTTAGCTAGCTAACATTAGCTGGCTGCCTCGCTAGCTAACATTATGTGTATGAGCTTATTATTCTTATCTCAGAGCCATTTGCTTGGCTAGTTATAGCCTAATGTTAGCTAGCTAACATTGAACCTGGTTGGTTAGCTACCTGCAGATTCATGCAGGGTAGTAACGTCATGAGTTGGGATTATGGTTCATTGTTTAGCTAGCTAGCTAGCTAGCTAGCTACATTATCTTAACAAAAGACTCCACTATGCAAGTAACCATTTTGGGTGCATTTGTAAATGTCACACCCTGATCTGTTTCACCTGTCTTTGTGCTTGTCTCCACCTCCCTCCAGCAGTTGCCCATCTTCCTCATTATCCCCAGTGTATTTATACCTGTGTTCTCTGTTTGTCTGTTGCCAGTTTGTCTTGTTTTGTCAGGTCTTACCAGCGTGTTGTCCGAGTTCGGAATCCATGCACCTGGGCAGGGCTAGATTAACTCCGGCTGAGCGCTTACGCCGACTCCACACCCAGAGCTGTCTATATTGTAGAGCTACGGGACATTTCTTAGCTACCTGCCCATTAAAAACCCAGGCTCATCAAGAAGGGGCGAGTACTCTGGTGGGCTATACAGAGAACTTTTCGTCTCCCCTCACTTGCACCCCTTTACATGCCATCCTGCTGTGGGGGAATCAGTTGAAATCTCTCCGGGTACTCATCGACTCTGGGGCCGATGAGAGTTTTTTGGATGCTACCCTGGCGTCTGAGCTGGGCATCCCCACTCAGCCCCTCTCCATTCCCATGGACTTTATGGCGCTGGGCGGGTGATCTATAGGCCGGGTCACTCACAATACCACTCCCATCAACCTACGAGTGTCAGGGAACCACAGCGAGGCAATCCAATTTATGCTGATTAACTTCTTAGGGAGCAGCGCATGAGGTGACCGTTTTGGAGACCCTGGCGTGCCCAAAGTAAAATGCCTCCCATTCAGGCCCAGAAAATAGGATATGCACATACAGTGGGGAAAAAAAGTATTTAGTCAGCCACCAATTGTGCAAGTTCTCTCACTTAAAAAGATGAGAGAGGCCTGTAATTTTCATCATAGGTACACTTCAACTATGACAGACAAAATGAGGAAAAGAAATCCAGAAAATCACATTGTAGGATTTTTTATGAATTTATTTGCAAATTATGGTGGAAAATAAGTATTTGGTCACATACAAACAAGCAAGATTTCTGGCTCTCACAGACCTGTAACTTCTTCTTTAAGAGGCTCCTCTGTCCTCCACTCGTTACCTGTATTAATGGCACCTGTTTGAACTTGTTATCAGTATAAAAGACACCTGTCCACAACCTCAAACAGTCACACTCCAAACTCCACTATGGCCAAGACCAAAGAGCTGTCAAAGGACACCAGAAACCAAATTGTAGACCTGCACCAGGTTGGGAAGACTGAATCTGCAATAGGTAAGCAGCTTGGTTTGAAGAAATCAACTGTGGGAGCAATTATTAGGAAATGGAAGACATACAAGACCACTGATAATCTTCCTCGATCTGGGGCTCCACGCAAGATCTCACCCGTGGGGTCAAAATGATCACAAGAACGGTGAGCAAAAATCCCAGAACCACACGGGGACCTAGTGAATGACCTGCAGAGAGCTGGGACCAAAGTAACAAAGCCTACCATCAGTAACACACTACGCCGCCAGGGACTCAAATCCTGCAGTGCCAGACGTGTCCCCCTGCTTAAGCCAGTACATGTTCAGGCCCGTCTGAAGTTTGCTAGAGAGCATTTTGATGATCCAGATGAGGATTGGGAGAATGTCAAATGGTCAGATGAAACCAAAATAGAACTTTTTGGTAAAAACTCAACTCGTCGTGTTTGGAGGACAAAGAATGCTGAGTTGCATCCAAAGAACACCATACCTACTGTGAAGCATGGGGGTGGAAACATCATGCTTTGGGGCTGTTTTTCTGCAAAGGGACCAGGACGACTGATCCGTGTAAAGGAAAGAATGAATGGGGCCATGTATCGTGAGATTTTGAGTGAAAACCTCCTTCCATCAGCAAGGGCATTGAAGATGAAACGTGGCTGGGTCTTTCAGCATGACAATGATCCCAAACACACCGCCGAACACGAAGGAGTGGCCGTAAGAAGCATTTCAAGGTCCTGGAGTGGCCTAGCCAGTCTCCAGATCTCAACCCCATAGAAAATCTTTGGAGGGAGTTGAAAGTCCGTGTTGCCCAGCGACAGCCCCAAAACATCACTGCTCTAGAGGAGATCTGCATGGAGGAATGGGCCAAAATACCAGCAACAGTGTGTGAAAACCTTGTGAAGACTTACAGAAAACGTTTGACCTCAGTCATTGCCAACAAAGGGTATATAACAAAGTATTGAGATAAACTTTTGTTATTGACCAAATACTTATTTTCCACCATAATTTGCAAATAAATAAATTAAAAATCCTACAATGTGATTTTCTGGATTTCTTTTTCTCATTTCGTCTGTCATAGTTGAAGTGTACCTATGATGAAATTACAGGCCTCTCTCATCTTTTTAAGTTGGAGAACTTGCACAATTGGTGGCTGACTAAATACTTTTTTGCCCCACTGTAGTTAGTACCATTGGATAGGAAACACTCAGAATTTTCTAAAAGTGTTAACCATTTGTCTGTGAGTAAAACAGAACGGATATGGCAGGCGAAACCCCAAGGAATTTCTGTCCTGGAAAAGTGGGTTTGACACATTGCTCATTTGGAACCCCTCCCTTATGAAAATGCCCATATAAGGGCATATGAATGCAGTACCGATCGCTTCCTCTGGATGTCAACAGTCTCGAGACAGTGATCAGATTTTTTTTAGGTGCTATTAGAGCAGAGAAGAAGAGGAATCAGGAAGCGCGCTCTGTGTTTTTTTCCGTTCTTATAGCCCAGTTTATATTCCGGTTGAATTATTATAGTAAATATACATAAAAGTGTTCCTAAGGATACATTAAAAAGGATGTTTGATTGTTCTTGGACAAGTTTATAGGTATAAGTTGAACGAGTTCTCTTCACGTTTCAATGGAGGAGTGGAGGCTGTAGTTTCTAATTATAACACGCGAACCAAACAGAGATTTATGGATATAATACATTACTTTTTCTAACAAAAGAACCATGGATTGTCTTCGTTGGACACTTAGGAAGACCTCAGCAGAAGTTCTTCAACAGGTAATTGATTTGTTTTCGCTGTGAAATGTGTTTTGTGTGAACCGTGAAGGCTAATGAATTTATGGTAAGGGAAAAATAGTGAAAGTGCTACCCTCAAAAAATCAAATGTGGTGCTTTCGCCGTAAAGCTTTTTTGAAATCTGACAACGCTGTGATATTGCCAAGAAACAGAGCTTTTGATGAGTATGAAACACTTGTATATTGGTGCATGTTTAATAATTCAACTTTTGGATTTTGAATTTGGCGCCTTGCATTTCACCTGGTAGTGTCGGGAGTGCGGAGCTAGCGCCCCACCACTCCCTAAGAAATTAAGTCCCCTCAGGTTCCTGTGGTATTGGGAGTCTCTTGTCTCCAGTGACACAATCCCCTTATAGACTGGACTGCTGGTGCCATTATGGCCTGGAGCCCCTTCTACCACGCCAATTGTCTGAAGTCAGCACAGCCTGCCCCGGGACATCTTCTTGTGGGCTTGGAAGTTGCCCAGGACCTCCGGGAGGTTTTCAGTAAGGCCCGGGCCACTTCACTTCCTCCACAACGAAAGGTGATCCCTATGACTGATCCCTATCCCACTTCCTCTGCACCGACCCTATGACTGCGGGATCAACCTTCTCCCAGGCACCACACCGCCCCAGTGACGACTGTACTCTCTGTCGGTTCCGGAGACCAAAGCTATGGAGACCTACATCGAGGACGCCCTAGCTGCCGGGTGTATCCGTCCTTCTGCTTCCCCTGCCAGCACAGGGTTCTTCTTTGTGGAAAAGAAGGACAAAACCCTGCACCCGTGCATCGACTACCGGGGTCTCAATGACATCACAATGAAGAACTGCTACCCGCTATCACTCATCGCTTTGGCTTTAGACCTGCGGAATGCCTACCATCTGGTGCGGATACGGGAAGGGGACGAGTGGAAGACTGCCTTCAACACAGCCAGCGGCCACTACAAATACCTGGTCATGCCGGTTTGTTTTCGTCTACCTCGATGACATACTCGTTTTCTCCCACTCAGCCTAAGAACACATGCTCCATGTCCGACAGGTCCTCCGGCATCTCCTGGAGAACCAGCGTTTTGTGAAAACAGAGAAATGCAAATTCCATTGCTCCACGTTCCTCTTTCGTGGTTACATCATCGCTGCAGGGAATGTACAGATAGATCCCGGGAAGGTGAGAGCAGTGGTGGATAGGCCCCGGCCTACATCCAGAGTGCAGCTGCAATAATTCCTGGGATCTGCCAACTTCTATTTCCGCTTTATCCGGGGTTAGAGCACCCTGGCTACCCACCTATCTACACTCACCTCTCCTAAGGTTCCGTTCACATGGTGGCCTACCATTGTCCCGGACGTCTCCGCGTTCATTCCCGCCTGCACGGTCTGTGCGCAGAACAAAACTCATCGGCAAGCTCCGGCTGGTCTCCTTCAACCACTGCCTGTCCCTCACCATCCCTGGTCCCTCACCGTCCTTGGTCTCACATATCCCTGGACTTCATCACGGGTCTTCCCCCGTCTGATTGCAACACCGCATCCTGACAGTAGTGGACCGGTTTTCCAAAGCCGCCCACATCATTCCTCTCCCCAAGCTACCCTCTGCCAAAGAGACAGCCCAGCTCATTGTGCAGCATGTCTTCCAGATCCATGGACTCCCGGTGGACATGGTCTCTGACCGGGGCCCTCAGTTCTCATCCTGGTTTTGGAAGGCATTCTGCACCCTCATTGGGTTGTCGGCCAGCCTGTCCTCTGGTTTCCACCCACAGTCCAATGGCCAGTCGGAGAGTGTCAACCAAGACCTGGAGATGACCCTGCGCTGCCTGGTCTCTGCCAACCCCACCACCTGGACCCAGCAGCTTGTGTGGGTCGAATATGCCTGCAATACCCTTCCCTGCTCTGACATGGGCCTATCCCCCTTCAAGTGTTCCCTGGGGTATCAGCCCCCACTCTTCCCTGAGGAGGAAGAGGTCCTCAGCATACCTTCTGCCCAGATGTTTGTCCGCCGCAGTCGTCATACCTGGAGGAGAGCCTGGTCGGCCCTCCTCAAGACCACTTCCAGGTATCGACGACAAGGGGACGACTATCGGACCCCAGCTCCCCGGTATTGTCTCGGGCAGAAGGTATGGCTCTCTACCCGGGATCTGCCCCTCTGGGTGGAGTCTCGCAAACTGTCCCCCCAGTTTATTGGCCCTTTCCCCATCTCCAGAGCGATTAGCCCCACTGCTGTTCATCTTTAGTTACCCCGTACCCTTCGTATACACCCCACCTTTCATGTGTCCCGTATTAAGCCAGTGTCTCACAGTCCTTTGTCTTCCATTTCCAGGCCCACCCCTCCTTCCAGTGTCATCAATGGCCATCCGGCGTACAGGGTGAGACGCCTCCTGAGTGTTTGTCCGCGGGGCAGGGGTTTCCAGTACCTGGTTGACTGGGCGGGTTATGGCCCGGAGGAGAGGTGCTGGGTGCCCACTAGAGACATCCTGGACCCAGCCTTCATCGCCAACTTCCACTGCCGGAACCCCGGTCAACCAGGTATGCACCCAGGTAGGACACCAGGTGGCGCCCCTAGGGGGGTACTGTCACGCCCTGATCTGTTTCACCTGTCCTTGAGATTGTCTCCACCCCCCTCCCGGTGTCACCCATCTTCCCCATTATCCCTTGTGTATTTATACCTGTGTTCTCTGTTTGTCTGTTGCCAGTTCGTCTTGTCTTATCAAGCTTACCCGCGTGTTGTCCGAGTTCCTGTTTTTCCTAGACTCTGTTTTTTCCTAGTCCTCCCGGTTTTGACCTCTTGTCTGCCCTGACACTAAGCCCGCCTGCCTGACCATTCTGAATGCCCCTGACCTTAGCCTGCCTGCCGACCTGTACGCTTGCCCCATCTCTGGATTATTGACCCCTTCCTGCCTTGACCTGTCTCTTGCCTGCCCCTTGGACTATTAAAACATTGTTTTTTCAACGTGTCTGCATCTGGGTCTTATCTGAAACCTGATAGACATACTGATTTTATGAGAGTAATCAGATCAAAATCATAATCTTATTGTCACTGAATTGATTATGTACTAAGCATATGTGTTAAATGTGTAGTGTAGGTCAATTAATTGTGCTAATATTATATACTTATTATGTTCTGGCCCGCCGACTATTGGCTCAGAAAAAAACCTAGTTGACGAACCCTGATATATAATATGTCTTACAGAGCCTTTCCATAAGTCCACTCAACTTTCTTCAACTGTCTTCTGACAGTGATTAGGGTGTGGAAACGGCCATGTTGTACAGCGCCATATAATCCTAACGGAGTAACAATGTCTCACGCCATGTTAAAGAATGGCCTTTATCTCGCTCACTTTAGGTTACTTGAAAACTAAATTATCTCCAAAATATTGTTATTTTTTAAACAAAGCGATTATTATTAATTAATTTAGAATGATATAAAAGCCCCTTAGATATTCTCACAGATCAGATTTGCTCTAATGAAAAATGCCCCTTAGATATTCATGTCACGTCCTGGCCACAGAGAGCCCTCTGGGTTCTCTATGGGGTTTTGGGCCAGGACCAGGGGTGTTTTGTGTTTTCTATGTTGGTGATTGTGTGTGGTTCCCAATTAGAGGAAGCTGATTGTTGTTACCTCTAATTGGGGACCATACTTAGTGTGTCCTCTCCCCACCTGTGTTGTGGGTTATTGTTTGTTATGTTGTATGTGCTGGTTGCGCTACACATTATATGTTACGATCTGTTATTTCTTTATTGTTTTTGTAAGTTTCACTTTTCATAAAAATTATGTGGAACTCAAATCACGCTGCGCCTTGGTTCGTTCATGAAGATCGTCACAATTCATTTAGAATCCTCCAACCCTCTAAATATAATTATTGGAGGAGAGTCTTGTCATTGAATACATTTTCTTTAGATATACTGTAGGCCTACCGTAGGCGACATGAGTGTGTTGAGTAATGTGCTGTTAAAAGTGGTGTAGGTCTTATTTATGCTCTTAGTACTGTAGCCTACTCCCGACCGTCATGTTTTACAGCGTCATATTTTCCATTCCATCCTAACGGAAACCCTGAGGGTTTAGTTTTTCATTATTCTTAGAATAGAAACAACATAATATTAATAAAATTAATTAAGCTAAATTTCTTCAAATCAATCCCATATAATATGTTCTTACAAAAAAAGGTTTTAAATTCTCTAGTACAGCCAATATTGAAAGCTATCAAATGCTTCTCAAAGATGCCCTCTGGTGGTCAAACTAGCACTAACTAGCATTAATGGTAACAATGGCTGACAATTAAATAACGTGCTATAGAATTCTGCGGCATCCCGCAAGGTGTGCTGCAGTATGACGTAACTTTTAAAGGAAGAACCACTGTAAGCACCAAAACATTCACAACCCATTTTCTCAAAAGTGAGGTTACAAGTTTATCAACTTTCAAAGCAGAATTACTTTCCCATTGTTCCTCAATTGCAGTATATGATATACAATTTTGTAGCTCTGTGTCTCTGTTTATATTTAATGTAAAAAACACAATTTCAAATGTTGCTACATAAGACGGAATCAAGGCGGTAGGTCACATATAACCAACCTGTCATTCAAGCACACTACCTTTGTGTGTAATGAGGGAGCTCAATTAATATGGTAATTTAGTTGCTGAATTTGGCATATGCCTTTATCGAAAGCAAAAGATAATCTGTCAAGGTTGACAAATATTATGTTTATTTGGCACATTAGGGATTCATAAAACATGATTTTATCCAAAGCAACATACAGAACTATCAGCATGAGACACATATACATGAACCATGTAGAAATCAAATGTAAGTGTGTGTGTGTGTGTGTGTGTGTGTGTGTGTGTGTGTGTGTGTGTGTGTGTGTGTGTGTGTGTGTGTGTGTGTGTGTGTGTGTGTGTGTGTGTGTGTGTGTGTGTGTGTGTGTGTGTGTGTGTGTGTGTGTGTGTGTAGGTAGGTGTGTGTAGGTAGGAGTGGAGCAGTAGAGGGACACAGCACCACAGGAGAACTGACCTCTCTGTACACAGACTCCACCAGGAGAACTAGCCAGGCAGGAAATGCTGAACAAGCAGCTATAGTAATAGAGTTGAGGAAATTGTATTATTGCTTCTGGTTTCCTCATTAGATTTCTCTCTCTCTCTCTCCATATCTATTGAAACAATGGAGAAAACACCATCTCATATCAGCTCTGCTTTTGATCCCAGCTCCTCAAAAATCTTTGTGAAACAGAGATATCCTCCACAACCAGACATTGATATTGCACTCTAACACAGTATTGGCAACAAAAGAAGGGATAAGTAATACAAACCGACAGTGATAAATATGGCCTTAAAAAGCCAGAAATATAAATAGTCTCAAGAGAAATGACAAAACGGTTTCGCATAGTCTAACTTTTTCAACGCCTCAAAATTATGAAAGAGCGGTTGAAATGTTAACAGGGCCCGCTCGCGGCCGTGGCAAGTCGCTGTCCATGGTGCTGATCCGAGCATGCCCACTTGTAGATCACTGTATCTAGCCGTTCCAGCGGCACAGTATGCCTTGTGGCGCATTTGCGCTCTAACCCCGTCCATAGAGAAAATGTTGTGTTTTTCCCAACGAGCACGCTGCTTAGCCCTGAGGTCTCAAGAGATGGCCATGAATCACCCGCGTAGCCGGAGATCTGTCTCCTGCATATCTTTCCCGAACTATTGATGCAAGCAACCATGCTCGCTGCCGCAGAGCCAGCCTCCGTCAGACCGGAAATCGGTGAGTGTGTGAGGACATGTAGGTAGAAAGCTGCAGCAGTAACAATAGCACATGCCGTTGCCATAGTGGCGGCTCATGCTGATTTTTAAACAGGAGCCTCAGGGGGGATTAAGATTGTCAGAGTGTGTTGTCAACATAAAATGAAATACGCTTTGAGGAACGGCATCACTCGAAGACGATCTCGCAACCATGCAAACAAATACTGACAAGACACTAGCTATTTAGGCCTATAAATGTTATCAAATGATGGTAGGCAACCTTTTCAATCAATGGATCAAAAACTAGCGCCCCGTGAGTGATTGAGCCCCGACTCCCGGGCAATGTTTACATTTACTGCGGAGGACATGTTGGGGGGGGGTTCAGCAGTTTAAAAGGGCATAGAGATAGTGAAGCCCCCTGGGATATAGTGTCTGTGTAGGAGTAGGTTACAAGACTACCTTAAAACCACTAATGGTCATTATTTCTCTGATGGGAATTTTAAAATGTGCTCATCTAACAGGCCTAACACATACTCCAGAATAGAAGTTTACTGCAAGTCAAGCAACAATTTTTTAATGCCATTTATATCACAATACACTTTTTTAAGTTGAATGTAGACAATTAAAATAGGATTTTTTTCAATAATATTTTATCTAGGATACATTTTTTACAACATATCAACAATTCCCTCTGGGCAAGTCCGGAGAATCTAAGAAAAACCACAATTTGGTGAATGCAGATGCTTCTGAAGCTGAGAAAAAAGAGTTGGCGTGTGGGAAGAGTCTGACTTTCCGGAAACGGAAGTTAAAGACAAGTTCGCTGAAATTAGACTACCAAATGACTATTTAGACCCAATAACCATCTCTTCAAAGTAAGTTACTACATGTAGTCAAGTTTGTAACATTCTCTATGAAATGGGCTTTTTTACATTATGTGTAATTCAATGTAGTACGCTTTCAAATGATAGATGTATCTCCATTTTAAAGTGGTTAAAATTCATGTTTGAGTTTTTTAAATCTTTTTTTATGCTGTATACACACAGTACCAGTCAAAAGCTTGGATACACCTACTCATTCAAGGGGTTTTCTTTATTTGTAATTTTTTTTTTACATTGTAGAATAATAGTGAAGACATCCAAACTATGAAATAACACATATAGAATCATGTAGTAACCAAAAAAGTGCTAAACAAATCTAAATATATTTTATATGGGAGATTCTTCAAAGTAGCCACCCTTTTTCTTGATGACAGCTTTGCACACTCTTGGCATTCTCTCAATCGGCTTCATGAGGTAGTCACCTGGAAGGCATTTCAATTAACAGGTGTGCCTTGCTAAAAGTTAATTTGTGGAATTTCTTTCCTTCTTAATGGGTTTGAGCCAATCAGTTGTTTTGTGACAAGGTAGGGATGGTATACAGAAGATAGCCCTGTTTGGTAAAAGACCAAATACGTATTATGGAAAGAACAGCTCAAATAAGGAAAGAGAAACAACAGTCCATCATTACTTTAACTTCTTAGGGAGCGGCAGCTGAGGTGTCGGTTTTGGAGAGTCTGGCGTGCCCAAAGTAAAAGGCCTGACTCAGGCCCAGAAACTAGGATATGCACATAATTGGTACTATTGAAAACACTCTGAAGTTTCTAAGAGTGTTAAAATATTGTCTGTGAGTATAACAGAACTGATATAGCAGGCGAAAACCCGAGAAATTTCTGTCCTGGAAAAAGTGTTTTTGACACATTGCCTCATTGACACAGCGCCCCACTGCTCCCTAAGTAGTTTTAAGACATGAAGGTCAGTCAATACGGAAAATGTCAAGAACTTTTAAAGTTTCTTCAAGTGCAGTCGCAAAAACCATCAAGCGATATGATGAAACTGGCTCTCATGAGGACCGCCACAGGAAAGGAAGACCCAGAGTTACCTCTGCTGCAGAAACTGCAGCCCAAATAAATGCTTCACATAGTTCAAGTAACATACACATCTCAACGTCAACTGTTCAGAGGAAACTGTGAGAATCAGGCCTTCGTGGTCGAATTGCTGCAAAGAAACCACAACTAAAGGACACCAATAATAATAAGAGACTTGCTTGGGCCAAGAAACACAATCAATGGACATTAGACCAGTGGAAATCTATCCTTTGGTCTGATGAGTCCAGGAAAGGAAAAACTCCTTCAAGACTGTTGGAAAAGCATTCCAGGTGAAGCTGGTTGAGAGAATTCCAAGAGTGTGCAAAGCTGTCATCAAGGAAAAGGGTGGCTACTTTGAAAAATCTCAAATATAAATGTAACGACGTGCACTGAGAGTTGGGAAGCAGGTTCAGGGAGTGAGTGTTTTAATAAATAAATGGAACATAATACAAAACAAGAAACACGGACAACTCACAGACATGAAACAGAAACAGAAACAGAAACAATGACGCCTGGGGAAGGAACCAAAGGGAGTGACATATATAGAGAAGGTAATCAGGGAAGTGATGGAGTCCAGGTGAGTCTGACGACATGCAGGTGCGCGTAATGGTGACAGGTGTGCGCCATAATGAGCAGCCTGGTGACCTAGAGTGCCGGAGAGACGTTACCCGCTCCCCGGCGCATTCGGCTCCAGCCGCAGGACGCCAACCAAAGGGACAATCCTGGGGATCAGGAGTGGAACGGTCACACCTGCTGATGCCCGGGAACTTGTCGCCGGATGGGGCGCGGGAACCTCACAGACCGGCTGAGGCAGGGGAGCCTGGTGATCTGGCTGAGGCATGAGAGCCTGACGAGCCGGTGGAAGCAGGGGAGCCTGGCTATCCGGTGAAGGCATGAGAGCCTGACGAACTGGCAGAGGCAGGGGAGCCTGGCGATCTGTCTGAGGCATGAGAGCCTGACGAACCGGCAGAGGCAGGGGAGCCTGGCGATCTGTCTGAGGCATGAGAGCCTGACGAACCGGCAGAGGCAGGGGAGCCTGGTGATCTGTCTGAAGCATGAGAGCCTGTTGTGGCTCCGGACCCAACGTCATTCCCACCGAAACAAAAAAATAAATACACTCCCTGATGCTTCCCTTAGGTGAGGCGTCATTCTGTAACGACGTGCGCAGAGAGTTGGGAAGCAAGTTCAGGGAGTGAGTGTTTTAATAAATAAACGGAACATAATACAAAACAAGAAACACGGACAACGCACAGACATGAAACAGAAACAATGACACCTGGGGAAGGAACCAAAGGGAGTGACATATATAGGGAAGGTAATCAGGGAAGTGATGGAGTCCAGGTGAGTCTGACGACACGCAGGTGCGCGTAACGATGGTGACAGGTGTGCGCCATAATGAGCAGCCTCGTGATCTAGAGGCCGGAGAGGGAGCACACGTGACAAAATATATTTGAGTTAAACGTGGAAGACACATTTCAGTTGAAGGCATTCAGTTGGACAACTGACTGGGTATCCCCCTTTCCCTTTCCCTATTTTGATTTGTTTAACACTTTTTTGGTTACTAAATGTTGTATTTGTATTTATTACGGATCCCCATTAGCTGCTGCCAAGGCAGCAGGTACTCTTCCTGGGGTCCAGCAAAATGAAGGCAGTTTATACCATTTTAAAAACATTACAATACATTCACAGACCGTGTTCCCTCAGGCCCCTACCCCACCACCACCACATACCGTATATACAGTACAAAATCCATGTGTACGTGTGTGTATAGTGCGTACACTACATGATCCCATATGTGTTCTACAATGTAGAAAATAGTACAAATAAAGAAAACCCCTTCAAAGAGTAGGTGTGTCCAAACTTTGGACAGATACTGGGCCAAAACACCAACAAATCTCAAAATTGACAGGTAGATACAAAAATGTCATTACAGCCTGTAGTGCCTGGCCTTAAGGGGAACCCCAAAGCAATGGATAGCTATTATAAACAATGATTCTGGAGCTTTTGGTCGGCTAGTTGCTGTGTTCATTTAGCCTATAGTTTAATTGAATTAATTGTATGAAAGACAATTATGACCAATAAAAGGACAAGAAAATTGCTTTTCTTTCAAAAACATGGACATTTCTAAGTGACCCAAACCTTTGAACAATATTGTACATAAAGAGCAAACAGGGCCATTCCCTGAACCATTTTATGTTACAAATAGATAGCCTGCACTGTAATGTAGTAAAGCTGTAATTTATACAGTAATTGTTGTTATTACTAAAAGTAAAAAAGAACTCTGAAACTTTTTCATCATCATATTATAAATTATGGTGCATTGTGGAAAAATGTCTGTATTTCGAATGGTACTGTAATTCCACCCCACCGAATACAGTTCCATAAACTGTATCTTTCGAGTGCCAAAAACCTTTTGACAACTAGTGGTTGAATGGAATTGTTGTTTCTGTCTCATTACATATTTTGAGACATGCCTTGTAAGAGGCCACATTTGTTTCACCCGTGAGGGGCAATGCTATACCAATTTAACTTGCATGTGCTTATAGTGCCCCATCAATTTAAAATGGATAGGGGACCGATTGGAGTGGCAGCTATTCTTAAACCTTAAATTGTTGAGCATTTTGCCATGTCTGTTTTGCCCTGTAGTTGCTGCCAGTTTGGAAGCCTTGTTAAGGCCTCTAGAAGGGCAAGTGATATAGAACACCAAATATTCATCAAAATGCTGTAATGTGTAAACAGTTAGCAGCCAACCTGCTTGCACAAACCACTTGTAATTACAGGAAAATACTGAGAAATACAAACCCATCGCCTCAATTAAATATTATTAATTCTGATAACAGTAGAATTTACTTTTTTTTTTTACAGTATAATATAGGCGTATGTGCTTGATATCATATTCACCGAACTGTCTGTAAATTACTGTCAAATCCTTTACAGTGTATGGGAGGTTCACAAATACCTGTCTGCTCTACAAACAACAAGTATCTTACCAAATCTTAAAACGTGTGGCATCCCGCGAGAGTATCCAAGAAACAGCAGCAGAAGCAGGAGCAGCAGCCTGAGGTTGAACCTGAAAACGAGACTAGTTATCAGCAGGGAGGTATTCTTCATGTTGTTTGTAAAATGCACAGTGGTGATCCCCCGTACGCTTTTGAGTCCCCCGGAATTCGGTTTACAGTCGTTCGGCAGGGTGACGGCAGCCCAGTACCAGAATCACGGCATGGTCACTCGAGCTTCCCCTAAACCCATTAGCAGTCCCGGCCTGATTCCCGACTTGACTAAGCCAAGAAACGATCCTCCGGTTCACGAGACGGTGGGACATCCATGTCGGGCGGTACAAATCCGGTAGGGGCTCATACATGGGCTGGCGCCTGGCTGAGGTGAGACACGAGGAGTCGGCTATCAACACAGGAGGTGTGTCTGTAGGGGAGCAGAGTCGCGATAGCAGCCTATGAGGCACTTTGGGTTGCATACGCTCCCATTATACTGCACTGCTGCACAGCCTCTGACGTGGAGTCAAGGTTAGTTCGAGCGTGCGCGCCAGACAGAGCCTACAGAAGAGGAAGGGTGTGAGAGAGAGAGAGAGAGAGAGAGAGAGAGAGAGAGAGAGAGAGAGAGAGAGAGAGAGAGAGAGAGAGAGAGAGAGAGAGAGAGAGAGAGAAAAGGGGGGAGAGAGAGATGCCATCCACCCACCGGTTTCAATTATGTAACGCGTGTGCTGCGCGTTTTTACATCGCTCTGCAAGTAGCCACACAAACCAAAACTGTTCCACCAGATCTTAAACAGTGTAATGATGTGACTGCGAGACATTACTGGTGGATTTTGCGGCTCCGGAACAGCTTACCCATTCATAAAAACAATTGCATTTCTGTGTTATGCTGGAGAGTAACAATTCCACATACACCATTACGTTTTACAATGAGTACCCTAATTTCACTCAGATTGTCCCAATTTGCGAAAAAATCTATTGGATCGTCATGTATTCTATGTCAATTTTTTCTCATCAGTAAATGAAAGTGATGATATTGAATAATAAACATGATACTTTAAAACACAAGCAGTTGAGCATTGTTGTTTGAAGAGAAGTGGAGTTGCAGAGAAAAACGCTAGCGGCCCCTTGAATAGTCATTTCAGATCCACTCGCTGTCCCTGAATTTCAGCACCATGGACAGCGCAACACGGAACCAGGTTTGGTGGCGGGCTCTGTAACAAGGTCAATCCAACGTCTGCATTGGCCGTGCAGTATTTATGGTGATATGGCCTCCGCAGAAGTCAGGACATTCATACTTCTTGCGCTTCGCGAAGCAGCACAGAGCTGTTGTCAAGGAAGATGTCAAGGAAAGGAGTTTGTGTTTATACAGGACCTCCCGCCCTCACCTACCGTCAACCAATCATGTCATTGCGGAGGTATTCGGAGCCTTCCGTATTGTTACACATTTTGAGAGGCGTACGGCGATGCGGTGCGGAGCTCAATTTGGACTCCGGTGGCTCCGCATTTGCGTCACACCATCCATAAGGCTCCTCCGACCACATGTTTTGATCAAGCATACATTTGCTCAGGCAGTTAGTGGTCCACGGCAAGTCAAGCTCTTCATTAGGCAAAATCAACCACCATTTTGTAATGTGTTTACCTTTCAACTTTTCAGAAATGTGGTTGTCGGTTGGATGCGGGTAAAAAAAAGAAGCTTTTATCTAATGAATTGAGGAAGAGACTAAATTGTAAGTTGAGAACACATTCCGAGACGAAGCTATTATGATTGTTCAATATTAGTGTAACTACATTTGCTTTCAAGGAATGTGGCTATTTTTGGATCATTGGGCTGTGTCATATGAACAATGCACTCTAAGATGAAAACATACTTTCCTTCTAGGCTTCATAATCCAATCAATAAAAACAGCTTCCAAGTTTGTATTATGAAACATGCCACGCAGGCTTACAGCATATGAAACTATTGTTGGCCTACTGTTGGCATTGCTGACATTTGATGAAAAAACAAATATGCCTTTTAACCAAATGTTGAATAATTGTATATTTCATTGAGAGGGGGAAGACTTGAGAGAATTGTGAGAGTTGAAATTGGCAGAGGAGCAAGTCCATAACACAGCTATTGACATTACGTGTTCGGATGCACGAATATTTGACCAATATGCAAATAACTTCACTTTAGACGTAAAAGCCTTCGCTCCGTGTGTATTAACCATGTCACCACCGACTCCAGCAATAGAAAGCCAAAGCCTTACGCACTAACAGCAAATAGAGATATATCCCTGACAACCGATTACAGTCTGTGTAGATATAGTTACGCAATAATTTCTAAGCGTTCATGGTTTACTGTGTATTTAAAGTATCACGTTTCTATGTGAGTACTCCAGCAACTGCAGTTCAAACGGTTGCAATCGGCATGGAGTGTACACGCAAAGGTTTGTCGAATTTTACAGTGTGGGCATTATCAGCTCTCGGGCAATCAAGTGTGAGATTCAGATTCAGCCAGGGTTGATGATGAGCCGCGTTAAGTACAAAAAATAGGCCCCGCTACGAACGTGTGAAGTGGCGATGAGAGGGATCTAATCTTCAGCACCGAATGGATGGATATATGAAATAACTTTTTTGATCCTTCCCTCACGCCCGCCCCTCCACCATAGCCCCAACCCACGGGATGAACAGTGTTATTGTATGTGGTATCAAATGTGAAGAAGTGAATGACTGGCCTGTGTGTGTGAGAGAGAGATAGAGAAAGAGACTACACTGTGTGTGTGAGTGTGTGTGAGAGAGAAAGAGTGGGTGTGCGTGCTTGCGCGCGTGTGAGTGTGCACGTGTTTCCTTGAAACAGAAGCCAAGGTGCAACAAGTGTGGGTTAATCAGATGCAAATATAATTACATCAACCAAGGCATTTCTTCCTAACCCTTGAGCATTGGGAACGTCAATAGGTCTCTATTCAAGCATATTCTGAATATATAAACATATATATAGCAAAATAGTTTTGGCAAAGACACACGATCGTGTGTAGCAGTGTCAATGTTCATACACTGGGTTGGGAATGTGCTTTGGGTTGCGTTGGTCTACAAACAGACACTGACTGCGATGTGAGAATATCAAACACAAGGAAGCACTCACCATCCCACCATCTGTTCTACTAGCATAATTATGGAGAAAAGCTGGGTTTCACTACCCCTGCAGAGCCTTGCACCCAGCGTGAAAGGAATGCTTACTGAGCCGAGGTAAGAAGACATCAACTGATGGAGAGAAAATTATCCTAAAACCGCTACTGGTAAATCCCTTCTGGTGAAACAGTGCCCTCTGTCATGAAATGGAGGTACTTCAGGTATGTCGTCATAAAACCAGATTGGGATCATCATCTGTAGATGAATTCAATGTGCATCCATCCAGCTAGTGTAATAGGATTGATGGTGGGGTTAAGGTTGGGGTTATGGTGTTTATGGAGTAAAATTACATGGAGTGTAGCAGAGGATGGTCTTTGAGTTTTAGCCCTGTGGTCTCTAGTAGGGTGAAGTCTGCATGCCTCTGTGTCTTTTGGGGTTTTGTTGTTCTAGGCCTACATGATTCCAGTATGTGTTTCAGGATTTTCTATTTTTAAATACTTTAGGGAATACACAAATCAAGTGTATATTTTTAGGTTGTGTAGTTCTAATCGTTTGAGGGCCTAGTTAAACCCAGTGTATTTTAGGGTTTTGTAGTTCTGATGACTTTACATGAATCCAGGCATGGCTGTAGCTTTAGAAGAGGGGTTCAATGAGGTCTGTTTGTACCAATCCACTTATTAATACTGTAATATTGGAGTGGCTCTATTGTGACTGGGCCAATTACAACTGTGGGTTTTTAGAGGGTTTTTAGCCTACGGTACGCTAAGGGAAAGATAACATGCATGGAAAGCCTTCCCCCCTCTCTCTCTTTTTCTCTCTCTCTCTCTCTCTCCCCTTTTCTTAAGGGAAAGATAACATGCATGGGAAGCCCTCCTCTCTCTCTCTCTCTCTCTCTCTCTCTCTCTCTCTCTCTCTCTCTCTCTCTCTCTCCTTTTCTTTTTCCCTCTCTCCCTATATTTCCCTCTCCATCCCAAATACCTCCATCTCTTTGTCTCTCTCTCTCGCTCGCTCTATGAGTTGGTGGAGACACAGTGATGACAGAGGCAAGAAAACCATGGAAACGGGAGACTGATGCACTGTGAATGGTGAGAAGACCCTGAAAGAGAACATGCTCGTTCACGGTAGCCACACAATATGCTGAATGGGACCTTCTAGTGCTACTGCTACAGTATTCTGTTTAGTACACATTCTAGATGTAATGCCTAAGATGAAAATTCAACAGCTTTTCAAATGCGCAGGGTTATATTTTTCCTTACACATAACTGAGCAGGTAAAAGCTGTTTTTTATTTCACTTTCATTTAAATAGGTAAGTCAATTAAGAACAATGTATTATTTACATTGATGACCTGTCAGGGAGCGGGTGTAGCACGTGTAACACACAAATAGGCTAAACAATATTGTAGATACAACATTCAAAAATACACATAATGCACAGCCAGTAACACAGTCAGTAAGACATTCAATAAGTGTCACGCCTGTTCCCGCTCCCTCTCTCGAGCGCTTGAGGGCGCCAGGCTGGCCTTCATTACGCACACCTGTCACCATCATTACGCGCTGCTGCGCAATATTGGACTCACCTGGACTCAATTACTTTGTTGATTACCCCCGCTATATCTGTCTGCTCCTCAGTTTGTTCCCTGTGTCAGCATTCATGTCGTTATTTTCCCCTGTCGCAACGCTGTTTCTGTGCTGTTTCATGTCTGTTGTTTATTAAATGTTCACTCCCTGTACCTGCTTTTCCTCTCCACCATCGATCCTCACAGAATGCTGATACCACTAAAGGAAGCATCAGGGAGATTTTGGTTTGGTTAGTGATGTTGGGTCCGGGTGCTGTTGCTGATGGAGCCAGGGGTTCCTCAACTAGCTTGTCGGGCTTCCACACCTTAGCTGGCTCGAGAGGTCTTCTTGCCTCAGTTGGTGCTCACCCCACATCCTGCTTCAGCCGGTTCGTCAGGCTCCCACACCTCTGCCGGTTCATCAGGCTCCCACACCTCTGCCGGTTCGTCAGGCTCCCACGCCTCTGCCGGTTCGTCAGGCTCCCACGCCTCAGCTGTGTCGTCAGACTCCCATGCCTCAGCTGTGTCGTCAGGCTCCCACGCCTCTGCCGGTTCATCAGGCTCCCACGCCTCTGCTGGTTCGTCAGGCTCCCACGCCTCTGCTGGTTCGTCAGGCTCCCACGCCTCAGCTGGGTCGTCAGGCTCCCACACCTCTGCCGGCCCGTCAGGCTCGCAAAGGTGGGACGCTGGTTGGCGCACCTAGAGGAAGGATACTGTCACGCTTGCTCCCGCTCCCCCTCTCTGGTGCTCAAGGGCTTCAGGCTGTCCTTCATTACGCAGACTTGTAACCATCATTACGCGCTGCTGTGCAATATTGGACTCACCTGGACTCCATTACTTTGTTGATTACCCCCTCCATATCTGTCTGCTCCTCAGTTTGTTCCCTGTGTCAGCATTGATGTCGTTATTTTTGCCCTGTCCAGACCCTGTTCCTGTTCTGTTTCATGTCCGTTGTTTATTAAATGTTCACTCCCTGTACCTGCTTCTCGACTCCAGTGTTGATCTTCACTGTAAGACACTCAGTAATAGGCAGCATTTAAGAGGCAGGGGGGAAATCTACAGTACATGGTCTACCAATAATATGTTCTGTTCATCGATAGTGTACTGATACGATAATGTAATGATAGTTACAATGCAGAATTCTCCTCAGCGGCCAAATTGGTGGTAAATTATCTTGGATGGGAAGCAAATTGCCTACTGTTGTTTACAAAAGACTACAGATATTTGTACGCACCATTTCACTCTCCTTCTGCCGAAGATATATTTCAACAACTCCTAAATTACTTTACCCATTCCAGATCCCTCTGATCTCGCGTTAGTACACCACTGACAGAAAGTGTAAAGGCTGGTGCGCAATGTATCTATGTGGCTTTTGTTTAAGTTATCACTAGTCAGTTTATTTAGTGATAGCTGTGTTTTACATGGCATGTGTATGGCATAGGTATATGGAATGTATGCATGTTGTATGTGTCGAGCAGTACTGTGTGTCCAAGACCATTTCCCCCCTTTGGAACAATGTAGTCCTTATTCACCATCCTAGCTTACACCAAATCAATTTGATTTTGATTGACAGAATATGGTAACCCTTTACTTTACAGCTCAGGTAGGAATTGGATTTGTTTTAGTACTTTCTAGTAGTACTAATTTAAATAGTTACCAAGTATTTACATAGTAAATACCTAGCTCCTACCGGGCTGTAAAATAAAGGGTTATTGTTTTTTCTACACTATGGCAAATATGTAATTGGTTATTGGTTTTTCTACACTACACAGCAATGGCAAATATGTCTAAGCTGCCTGAGACTGTAATTAGGACCTCTCGACACATTGTCACTTTGAGTTAGCGCTGACGAATGCTAGCTGATACCCTTAGCCTTCTCTCGCTCTCTCTGTGTGTGTGGCAGGCTAACAATTTAATACATAGTGGTAGTGAGATTTGCGGTAATAGATCTTGGTGTTTTGTTGTGTGTGTGTGTGAGAGAGAGAGACACAGAGAGAGAGAGAGCGATAGAGAGAGACAGTGGAGAGCCATGGGCGCGGCCAATGGTACAGTCACCAACCTAACATTTTCAAGGCCCTCTTGTTGGCCGCAGTGACATAGTTTAGCTATTTTAAAGTCAATTTCCTGCAATTCTATACACGTTGCCATGGCTTATGCTATCTGAGCGACTCAAACATTGGGGGGCCCCCATGCCATGAATCCTCCTGAATGCATCATGTCCCTGACCCAAGACTTTCTGTCCAGAAAAAACCCTGGAACCGAATGAGGAAACACATCCCCAGTCAGTGTGCTTGCATGTCTGCATTTACAGTCGGAAGTTCACATACACCTTAGTCAAATACATTTAAACTCAGTTTTTCACAATTCCTGACATTTAATCCTAGTAAACATTCCCTGTCTTAGGCCAGTTAGGATCACCACTTTATTTTAAGAATGTGAAATGTCAGAATAATAGTAGAGATAATGATTTATTTCAGCTTTTATTTCCTTCATCACATTCCCAGTGGGTCAGAAGTTAACATACACTCAATCCATATTTGGTAGCATTGCCTTTAAATTGATTCACTTGGGTCAAACGTTTTGGGTAGCCTTCCACAAGCTTCCCACAATAAGTTCAATGAATTTTTTTCCCATTCTGTCACGACTTCGACTGAAGTCGGTTCCCCTCCTCGTTCAGGCGGCATTCGGCGGTCGACATCACCGGTCTTCTAATCATCACCAATCTACTTTTCATTTTCCATTTGTCTTGTTTTAATTTTTCACACACCTGGTTTGCATTCCCCATCATTATCTGTTGTGTATTTAACCCTCTGTTTTCCCCCATGTCCTTGTGTGTGATTGTTTATTGTTATGCCGTTTCTTTCCGGCTGTTGCATTTATTTTATGCCTCGCCTGTTTTGCGTTTGGCATATGCATTTGTATACTATGCGTTTAGCGTTTCGCTTGATTCAAATTTTGAGAAAAGTGTTTTGCTCACTCAGTACTGTTCTCCTGCGCCTGACTTTAACGCACCAGCTACACAAGAGCCTGACACATTCCTCCTGACAGAGCTGGTGTAACTGAGTCAGGTTTGTAGGCTTCCTTGTAGGCCACTCCAATACCTTGACTTTGTTGTCCTTAAGCCATTTGCCACAACTTTGGAAGTATACTTGGGGTCATTGTCCATTTGGAAGATCCATTTGCGACCAAGCTTTAACTTCCTGACTGATGTTTTGAGATGTTGCTTCAATATATCCACATAATTTCATCAGACCAGAGGACATTTCTCCAAAAAGTACAATCTTTGTCTCTATGTGCGGTTTTGGAGCAGTGGCTTCTTCCTTGCTGAGCGGCCTTTCAGGTTATGTCGATACAGGACTCGTTTTACTGTGGATATGGATACTTTTGAACCTGTTTCCTCCAGCATCTTCACAAGGTCCTTTGCTGTTGTTCTGGGATTGATTTGCACTTTTCGCCCCAAAGTACGTTCATCTCTAGGAGACAGATTGCGTCTCCTTCCTGAGCAGTATAATAGCTGTGTGGTCCCATGGTGTTTATACTTGCGTACTATTGTTTGTGCAGATGAACGTGGTACCTTCAGGCGTTTGGAAAATGCTCCCAAGGATGAACCAGACTTGTGGAGGGCTACATTTTATTTCTGAGGTCTTGGCTGATTTCTTTTGACTTTCCCATGATGTCAAGCAAAGAGGCACTGAGTTTGAAGGTAGGCCTTGAAATACATCCACAGGTACACCTCCAATTGACTCAAATTATGGCAATTAGCCTATCAGAAGCTTCTTAAGCCATGACTAAATTTTCTGGAATTTTCCAAGCTGTTTAAAGGCACAGTCAACTTAGTGTATATAAACTTCTGACCCACTGGAATTGTGATACAGTGAATTGTAAGTGAAATAATCTGTCTGTAAACAATTGTTGGAAAAATTACTCGTGTCATGCACAAAGTAGATGCCCTAACCGACTTGCCAAAACTATAGTTTGTTAACAAGAAATTTGTGGAGTGGTTGAAAAACAAGTTTTAATGACTCAAACCTAAGTGTATGTAAACTTCCAACTTAAACTGTATGTGTGTGTTTGCGCTCGTACATGCAGTCTAGAACACAAACCCTATCATTTGGCAAAGCTGTCGAAAGTCTCCCAGTTCTAGTACAGTAAATGCCAAACCCTGCAGAGGAAGCGAGAAAAAGGAACTCCGTAACAATGGCTGGGTTGACAAAAAAAAAAGTCTGTACTACAGACCAGTCTATTCTCCAGCCATGAGCACTGTTCTCAAACCCTGGTCCCAGATCTGTTTGTGCTGTCTGACAATGACCATAGGAGTTGGCTATATAATCCAACAAGATCTGGGACCTGCCAACCTCTCTTTATATGTCCCCAGGGAAATGGACTAGGAGCACAGGGCCACCCGGAGTTATAGGACTGCATCCCAAATAGCACCCTATTTCTTATTGCACTACTTTTGACCAGAGCCCTATGAGCCTTGGCCAAAAGTAGTGGACTAAATAGGGGTAAGGGTGCCATTTGGGACACAGACGTAGTATAGACAACATACAGTAGACAGAGTTTGTAATGAGGGATCCACAGAGGGCCTTTTAGTTCATACCTGGTTTGTGTTTAGAAGATAGCCGACTGTCTCCAGGGAGAGGTCAGAAAGAGAAAAAGAGAGGGGAGAGAGACGCATGCCTGCACACACTGCAAAACACAAGTACACATTCCAAGAATGAGTTGATGACTCACCCTTTCTATTGAATGAACCACAGCTCTACCAAAGATCACACTGAGTCTTCCAACCAGACACTGAAAGAGACTGACAGCACCAGGCTAGAGAGAGCCAGGGCTCAGCTTCACTGATTGGGGATGACAAGGTCCTAACTCCCAGCCTTAGACAGTGGAATCACCTTCCTTGATTGGGACCAAAAGAGGTCAACACCCAGCCTAAAACAGCCAGGAATCAGCTCCACAAACTGGGAATGAGTCCCACAGCTAAAATGATCCAGGGATGTTTTCCACAAACTGTGACTGAAAGAGTCCAACACCCAGCCTTAGACAGCCAAGAACCAGCTCCATACAACTGGGAATGACAGTGTCCCATCACACACAACCCATGATCGGTTTCCCGGGATCAACTCTCTTGGCTGGAATTGAAACAGCCTGGACAGGCATCAAACTGGAACGTCGACAAACACGAGCTGGCAAGGGTAATATCACTGTCAGATTGTAAATAGCCTGAGATTTTTCCCACCGCCTATCACGACACAAGGCACCCAGATGCAGACAGGCAGCAGATGGTTTGAGCTCTGGTATTTACGTATTATAATCCAAGGGATAGACAAGCGTTCATAGCCAGGGCAGAGTCCAAAACGGCACAGGGCGGCAGGCAGGCTCGAGGTCAGGGGCAGGCAGAGTGGTCAGGCAGGCGGACTCAGAGTCAGGACAGGCAAGGATCAAAACCAGGAGGACGAGAAAAAGCGAGACTGATGAAAACCAGGCGCTAAGAGAACAACGCTGGTTGACTTGGCAAACAAGACAAACTGGCACAGACAGACAGAAAACACAGGTATAAATACCCAGGGAATAAGTGGGGAAGATGGGCGATGCCTGGAGTTGGATGGAGACAAGCACAAGGACAGGTGAAACAGATCAGGGTGTGACACCGCCCCTTACTGTATAAGCCCAATGTGTTTCTCCCATTCATCTGTCAGCATCCATGCTCTCATAGCTTTTCAGCCCAGTATTGCCCAGGTAAGCAGAGTTCATCCAAGGTTGTTGTTTTAATGGGCAGAAGCTGCTTGACTCATGTTCACATCTACCTGCCACAGCCCAGCATGCTTTGCTGCTTGATAGTCGTTTTGTAAGGGGTTTGTGGTTTGTTTTTAGATCAAAAGGTGAAGGTGTAGGGCAGTTATCTGATTTATCTAGCTGAACAAAGTAGAGATGGGGGAAAATGGTTCTTAGAAAGTTGGGCCATACCAATTACCTTCTCAAAGTTTTTCATGGGGGTTTACTGGTATGTACCATGTTAGAACAGATGGGTGAGAATGGTGCTCATACAACCTTTGGAATTGACTTCATTGACATGTAAAGAATAAAAAAATATAGATAGGACCTACAGAAGGATACGATCAGTACCGTTACTTACAAAATAAGATATTATGGTGGATCTAGCTGGTATACTTAAAATGAGTGGCAAAAGAGAGAAGAATGGAAGAAAGAGCAGTTCGTTGCCTCCCCTCTGTTCTGTGTGCCATAATGAGGTCTGTTGAGCCTGGTGCGGCTAGCGCTCTCCTCTCCCCTTCCCCCTCTCCTCTCCTCCATAAATCACCTCTGCATACAGTCCCTGGGTCCGGGACTGAGACACTTTCTCTCGCCCCCCTCTTTCTCTAGCACACTCTGCTCTACTTCTCAACAAGGACACCTCACTGTAACAGATATTGAGTCCATGTGTGTGTGTGCATGAATGCATATGTGTCATTGTCTGTCTGTGTCCTCCCTCCAGCTTTCACTGGTCAAACTCCATTTAAACTCGTATCAGAATGCCTTACTCTCACCCACGAGTCAAACATAATTTTGACTGAGAATGGAACACAAAAATAAGTTAATTTGACCAAATCTGGATCCCTTCTAGCCGTGACCATCTGCCCTGGCCTTATCATGACCATTGCATTTGCTTGTGTATTCATTTGGCCTGCATATCTCTGCCCTGCCCCCTTGTGGAGCTCTTTAGTTATGTTACTTGTCATTTTTTTGTGCTATCCTGATTTTTATGTTAATTACTAATAATTCCTCTTTATTCTGTACTTACAGAAACTACACTCGCATACAGTATTGACCATAACTTGCCAACATCATAACTGGAACTGGACATTGTGCAGGAGATTGAGGACAGCTTTTGTATGCTAGCAACATACTGTTTGGAGAGGGAGGATGATGGAGTGGGGAGGTGGGTTAATAATGGAACTGTATTCGATTTGTATGTGAACTGTATGTTCAATTACAAAAAACCTTGTTCAGTAATCATCTCCCTTGATAGCTGGCGGTGAACTAAGTCACCATTAAGGACAGCAGTGTTGATCAGATGGAAAAAATATCTTCTTATACCACTTGGTGATTTTCCAAGCACATGCCACAAAGCTGTTCATCATGTACGCCTTATACACTGACCCCATTTTGTGATTATAGTCAAGCACACAGTTTGGTTTGATCTTTCTCTCCCATCAGGTGGTGCACCTTCCCTGTGGCGCTCTCGTCTCCTGTAGGTCCAAGGCATAACGATTGGTCTCCTCCACTATGTCTCCCACCAGCTCCTCTGTCAGAAACAGCTTGATGCACTCTGCCTCAGAGGGAAATGGCAAGGGGCTTTGCACTCCAGACTGGGACTCATCAAAGCGAACAGCAGGTCCAGGTGTGATGAAATGTCTGGAGGCCTTCCAGCTACCACAGCCCTTCCGTACTTCACCCACTGTTGGTGTTCCTCCATCTCCTTTGAAAGACATGACTAATGTTACAGTTTAGCCCACTAGCTACAACACTAAATGGCTCCAAATAAGTGTCAGGGGGTGACGTGATTGGCTGCCGGTACGTTGATGCTGATGATTTGTCTCCACAGATGGTTTGTTTACATAGCAGGTTAGGATAATTAACATGGCAGGTTTGGAGAACTAATGCAGAAGGTTAGGTGAATTAACGCAGGAGGTTAAGAGAATGAGGCTAAGGATAAGAAAAGGGTTAGCGTTAGGTTTAGCTACATTGCTAGTTGTCATCGACTGTTGTCCCCGACGTGACCACTAGATAGGGATGTTGTAGGCCTAACTACTCCATCTAGCCACAAAGGTAAAAACGGAAACAAATCCTCTGTGGTGACAAATGATCAGTATCATAACACCGGGCACGGGCCACTTGTATCAATAAATCACTATCATAAAATGGTTTGTGTGCTAATCATTTCTGTACTGACTAGTTTATACATGTTTTCAACTTCTGGTGACAAATCATGCATTCTGATTCTTGCATAGATTGTAATGGACACATGATGTGTGTAAAATACTTTTTTGACGGTTGTACTGAATATGATGAACTAATGCTATGTGTGGTGCCATGTTTGTTGACATTATTCAATGCATTCTGGGTGTCACGTACACGTCTGCCAAATAAAGAATATTATAGCAAAATGAGTTGACGGGATGGTTCACTTGTATTTCGAGTAAACTTCCAGACGTGAATGAAGGGAAGTAAAAGATGGTAGAACACACTCCCCCTTCGCCTTCTACATGCATACAACAAACAGACCCAACTCTTGTCTTATCTTTGGTTGACCCAGAAAAACAAACATGGCGGGGCGCACAAACTCTACCCACCGTGGGATGACTTTAAACTTTTAGTGTTTAACTCAATTATTTAAATCACTGGTGAGCTCACCCGTGATGTGATGAATTGTAAAATATAATTGCTATTAGCTAATTCATATAGTTTTTGTTTATCAGCTGAGAGTTGGCTAAATATGACCACTTGTGTTAGCTTACTCTTTACTCAGTTAGCATTAGTACTAATGTAGCGTATATTTTCCGATTTAGATGAGAATTGTGAAAAAAGAGTGTGGCCAGCTCAAACGCTGATTTTCATCAATTGTAACTACTGTCTAATGAAGTGTTCTAATCACACCAGTTTGAGCGTACGCTGCAGTCAATGACAAAAAGCGCTCTCTTTGGCCTCATGGGTGGAATGTTATTAGTATTTCTCATATTTCATAAATACATTTTTTATATATTTTTTTACTTTATTTATAGATCTTCAGATATAACAACAGTATAACTCCAACCCCTCCTTCTCCCATCCATCCCTCCCTCCCTCCAAACCACCCATCAAGGCATCTATAAAAGTAAATGAAATAGGAAAGAAAAACAGTAATAGAAACAAAAATCATTATCAGCACAAATGACCACTAGAACAGATATGACTGCTTACCAAACTATGCAAGTTACACTAAGTAAAAGACAGGCTCTCCCGGGAATTGTATTAATGGGGACCAGGTTAAGTCAAACTTTTGTTGGGACCCATGCACAGTGTACCTAACCTTCTCCAGAGGCAGAGATGACATCACCTCCTTAACCCACTGCATAAAGGAGGGTGGCTTTGCAGACTTCCAGTGGAAGAGAACAAGGCGGCGAGCTAAGCAGCTTTCGCATTTGCATGTGTGGTAGCATTTTGGTCTACGAGAAGTACCCCAAGAATGGCAGTGACTGGGTTGGGGCTAACAGTTGTATTACATATACAGTGGGGAAAAAAAGTATTTAGTCAGCCACCAATTGTGCAAGTTCTCTCACTTAAAAAGATGAGAGAGGCCTGCAATTTTCATCATAGGTACACTTCAACTATGACAGACAAAATGAGGAAACAAAAAAAACAGAAAATCACATTGTAGGATTTTTTATGAATTTATTTGCAAATTATGGTGGAAAATAAGTATTTGGTCAATAACAAAAGTTTATCTCAATACTTTGTTATATGCCCTTTGTTGGCAATGACAGAGGTCAAATGTTTTCTGTAAGTCTTCACAAGGTTTTCACACACTGTTGCTGGTATTTTGGCCCATTCCTCCATGCAGATCTCCTCTAGAGCAGTGATGTTTTGGGGCTGTCGCTGGGCAACACGGACTTTCAACTCCCTCCAAAGATTTTCTATGGGGTTGAGATCTGGAGACTGGCTAGGCCACTCCAGGACCTTGAAATGCTTCTTACGAAGCCACTCCTTCATTGCCCGGGCGGTGTGTTTGGGATCATTGTCATGCTGAAAGACCCAGCCACGTTTCATCTTCAATGCCCTTGCTGATGGAAGGAGGTTTTCACTCAAAATCTCACGATACATGGCCCCATTCATTCTTTCCTTTACACGGATCAGTCGTCCTGGTCCCTTTGCAGAAAACAGCCCCAAAGCATGATGTTTCCCACCCCCATGCTTCACAGTAGGTATGGTGTTCTTTGGATGCAACTCAGCATTCTTTGTCCTCCAAACATGACGAGTTGAGTTTTTTACCAAAAAGTTCTATTTTGGTTTCATCTGACATTCTCCCAATCCTCATCTGGATCATCCAAATGCTCTCTAGCAAACTTTAGACGGGCCTGAACATGTACTGGCTTAAGCAGGGGGACACGTCTGGCACTGCAGGATTTGAGTCCCTGGCGGCGTAGTGTGTTACTGATGGTAGGCTTTGTTACTTTGGTCCCAGCTCTCTGCAGGTCATTCACTAGGCCCCCCCGTGTGGTTCTGGGATTTTTGCTCACCGTTCTCGTGATCATTTTGACTCCACGGGGTGAGATCTTGCGTGGAGCCCCAGATCGAGGAAGATTATCAGTGGTCTTGTATGTCTTCCATTTCCTAATAATTGCTCCCACAGTTGATTTCTTCAAACCAAGCTGCTTACCTATTGCAGATTCAGTCTTCCCAACCTGGTGCAGGTGTACAATTTTGTTTCTGGTGTCCTTTGACAGCTCTTTGGTCTTGGCCATAGTGGAGTTTGGAGTGTGACTGTTTGAGGTTGTGGACAGGTGTCTTTTATACTGATAACAAGTTCAAACAGGTGCCATTAATACAGGTAACGAGTGGAGGACAGAGGAGCCTCTTAAAGAAGAAGTTACAGGTCTGTGAGAGCCAGAAATCTTGCTTGTTTGTATGTGACCAAATACTTATTTTCCACCATAATTTGCAAATAAATTCATAAAAAATCCTACAATGTGATTTTCTGGATTTTTTTTCCTCATTTTGTCTGTCATAGTTGAAGTGTACCTATGATGAAAATTACAGGCCTCTCTCATCTTGTTAAGTGAGAGAACTTGCACAATTGGTGGCTGACTAAATACTTTTTTCCCCCACTGTATGTGAGAATGCCTCGTCCCAGAGGCCACTCAAAGATTGGCATGACCAGAAAATGTGTCCCACAGTCGCTGGACTCTTGGGGTCAACATTTGGGTATATTTTAGCCAATCTGTCATTTGAGTAATAGAGACGGTGCAAAACCTTAAACTGAATAAGCCCATGCCTTATGCAAAATGATGATGTGTGGATACACTCAATACTTTGTTGCCATATATCATCGGGTAGCTTGCCACTTATGTCTTGCTCCCATGCAGATGTGTATTTGCAAAGGAAGGCGGATTAATGTTCTGTATTATGTCATATAATCGGGAGATTCTGCCCTTCAGATACGGGTTAAGATCTAAGCACCTCTCAACTGGACACTTAATAGACTCGAGTGGAAATTAAGGGAAATGTTTTTTTGGCAAAGCTGTGAGTTTGCAGGTATCTAAAAAAATGCGTATTGAGAATATTATGGTCAACCCTCAGAGTATCGAATGAGACAAATGTGTTATCAACAAATAGGTCACAAAAAAACACCAGACCGTTCCTATGCCAGAACTGGAATGCTGTTCCAATCTGTGACGCTGGAAAGACATGATTAGATGTTAATAGAGAGAAGCCGCTTGCTTGTTTAAGGCTAAAGTGATTTCGGAATTGGGACCGTATTTTAAGGGAGTTCTTAACAATGGGGTTCAAAACATGGGTGCCAAGGTTCATGGGCAGTGGGGAGAACAGGAGCAAGACAGGAGAAGTTGACTGTAACTCCATGATGGCCCAAGTTGGGCCATCGTTGTTTTCAAATGTAGAAACCCAAGAAACACATTTAGATACAGTATATTTGCTGACCAGTAGTGGTGTAAAAAATTGGAAAGGCCCAACCCGCCTGCGGGCTTAGGTCTCTCTAGATATACCTTTCTCATTTGTGGATTTGACTTATTCCAAATGAAGTTGGAAATGTAGCTGTCAAGTTGTTTGAACATCGACTTTGGCGGAAAAATGGGAATCATTTGGAATAAGTTCAAAACCTAGATAGTTATCTTAACAGAATTAATGCGACTTACTAATGAAATGGGAAGAGACGACCACCTTATGAAATCCTGCTTAGTGCGCCCCAGGAGTGTTTTGAAGTTATGTTTAAACAGAGCCTTAAACAGAAGCTGCTCCGTTTGTTTGGTGGAAAGTTTGTCAAATTCCGATTGGTGTAGCAGTCTCTCTTTTTAGAGTTCAGGAGTCGGAGAAGTGGCATATCTGTTGTCCACATCTAGAATGAGTTGAGATAGCTCTGATAAGCGTTTGGTGCGCTGCTTGTTGTCATATGATGTGTATGAAATAATTTGGCCCCATAGATATGCTTTTAACGACTCCCACACAGTAGAGTGAGACACGTCAGGGGTGCAGTTGATCTGTAAAAATACATCAATGTGAGTTGATATGTATTTTTTAAAGACATTACAGGATAGTAGTAGTGGGTCAAGTCGCCATGCGCGTTGTGACGCAGTATTGGCCGGAAAGCGGATATCTAGCTGGACAGGGCTATGGTCTGAGATAATGATGCTGTGATATTGGCTATTAGTTATAAAAGGAAGAATTATTTTGTCCAGCAGGAAAAAGTAAATCCTAGAGTATGAGCGGTGGACTGGAGAAAAAGGAGTACTGTTTAGCAGTGGGATTACTCCTCCTCCATGGATAAGACAAATTATAGGATTCTAGAAATTAGTTGATTACTGCGCCTGATTTTGAAATGACATTGTTGGGCTTCGGTCTGGATCTGTCTAGACTTGGATGCAATACACAATTGAAATCTCCGCCCAATATCAAATGATGAGAGTTAAGGTCGGGAAGTGTTGCGATGAGGTCAGAGAAAAATTGAGCGTCATCCCAATTGTGCTAAACAATTTCCCCATCACTACAATATATCTTCCATTAGTATCTGAAATTACTTTGGAGGAGACAAACGGGGTGCCTTTTCTGATAAGAAAGGCTGCCCCACTGGCCTTAGCACCAAAGTTGGATTGAAATACTTGGTCTACCCATCCTCTCTTTAGTTTATCATGGTCGCTGGACTGGAGATGGGTCTCTTGATGAAAAACAATGTCCGGACTTAAGGACTTAAGATGAGCATAAACTCGGCTACGCTTGACCACCTGGTTAATTCCTTTCACGTTCCAGCTGATAAAGCATGTGGAGCATAGAGTATGTGAATTAGGCATAGTTATAGTAATCAGAAATTAATGTTAATACGTTCACATGGCCAGTGTGCTGAAAGGTCAGAGTAATAAAATATAAAGAAAATGAAAAACAGCTAAAAAAACTACCAAATACCCTGAAGAAAACCTTGGACCCCTATGCTGGCCTTCCACCTGTTGGAAGGCTGCATCTACCTCACCTAGACAAGAGCAAAATAATACCATGTCAAACTGAACCTCAATAGAGCTCTATCCAGGGCGGACATAATCTAGTTTACACCTAGGGAAGTGATTCTGGAGGGAACCACCTCAGTTAACTAAGGTATTTTATGTAATATGAATATTTGAAGGATAGTAAAATAATATATAAAAAAGGAGGTATAGGTATATGTTCCCCCCGACCAACCCCATGCACTTGGGATGACTTAAAACATATACAGTGGGGCAAAAAAGTATTTAGTCAGCCACCAATTGTGCAAGTTCTCTCACTTAAAAAGATGAGAGAGGCCTGTAATTTTCATCATAGGTACACTTCAACTATGACAGACAAAATGAGGAAAAAAAATCCAGAAGATCACATTGTAGGATTTTTAATGAATTTATTTGCAAATTATGGTGGAAAATAAGCATTTGGTCACATACAAACAAGCAAGATTTCTGGCTCTCACAGACCTGTAACTTCTTCTTTAAGAGGCTCCTCTGTCCTCCACTCGTTACCTGTATTAATGGCACCTGTTGGAACTTGTTTGAACTTAAAAGACACCTGTCCACAACCTCAAACAGTCACACTCCAAACTCCACTATGGCCAAGACCAAAGAGCTGTCAAAGGACACCAGAAACAAAATTGTAGACCTGCACCAGGTTGGGAAGACTGAATCTGCAATAGGTAAGCAGCTTGGTTTGAAGAAATCAACTGTGGGAGCAATTATTAGGAAATGGAAGACATACAAGACCACTGATAATCTTCCTCGATCTGGGGCTCCACGCAAGATCTCACCCCGTGGGGTCAAAATGATCACAAGAACGGTGAGCAACAATCCCAGAACCACACGGGGGGACCTAGTGAATGACCTGCAGAGAGCTGGGACCAAAGTAACAAAGCCTACCATCAGTAACACACT
Organism: Brachymystax lenok tsinlingensis; assembly: GCA_030435695.1. Lineage (NCBI taxonomy): Eukaryota > Metazoa > Chordata > Actinopteri > Salmoniformes > Salmonidae > Brachymystax > Brachymystax lenok. The sequence continues at coordinate 36,988,315 of CM059817.1, read as the reverse complement.
ACGCCGCCAGGGACTCAAATCCTGCAGTGCCAGACGTGTCCCCCTGCTTAAGCCAGTACATGTTCAGGCCCGTCTAAAGTTTGCTAGAGAGCATTTGGATGATCCAGATGAGGATTGGGAGAATGTCATATGGTCAGATGAAACCAAAATAGAACTTTTTGGTAAAAACTCAACTCGTCGTGTTTGGAGGACAAAGAATGCTGAGTTGCATCCAAAGAACACCATACCTACTGTGAAGCATGGGGGTGGAAACATCATGCTTTGGGGCTGTTTTTCTGCAAAGGGACCAGGACGACTGATCCGTGTAAAGGAAAGAATGAATGGGGCCTTGTATCGTGAAATTTTGAGTGAAAACCTCCTTCCATCAGCAAGGGCATTGAAGATGAAACGTGGCTGGGTCTTTCAGCATGACAATGATCCCAAACACACCGCCCGGGCAACAAAGGAGTGGCTTCGTAAGAAGCATTTCAAGGTCCTGGAGTGGCCTAGCCAGTCTCCAGATCTCAACCCCATAGAAAATCTTTGGAGGGAGTTGAAAGTCCGTGTTGCCCAGCGACAGCCCCAAAACATCACTGCTCTAGAGGAGATCTGCATGGAGGAATGGGCCAAAATACCAGCAACAGTGTGTGAAAACCTTGTGAAGACTTACAGAAAACATTTGACCTCTGTCATTGCCAACAAAGGGTATATAACAAAGTATTGAGATAAACTTTTGTTATTGACCAAATACTTATTTTCCACCATAATTTGCAAATAAATAAATTAAAAATCCTACAATGTGATTTTCTGGATTTCTTTTTCTCATTTCGTCTGTCATAGTTGAAGTGTACCTATGATGAAAATTACAGGCCTCTCTCATCTTTTTAAGTTGGAGAACTTGCACAATTGGTGGCTGACTAAATACTTTTTTGCCCCACTGTACATACATATATAAATCTATACAGTTGATGTCGGAAGTTTACATAAACCTTAGCCAAATACAGTTAACTCATATTCATAAAAGGATAGCTAAGGATGCATTTTAACTGGTATTTGATTTGTTTAGGAAAAGTTTATAGGTATATTTGAACGCGTTCTCTTCACGGTTCTATGGGCGATTCGACGTTGGATTTTCTGAACATTACGCACCAACCAAACAGAGATTTATGGATATAATAAATGACTTTTTCTAACAAAAGAACCATGGATTGTCTTCGTTGGACACTTGGGAAGCCCTCAGCAGAAGTTCTTCAAAAGGTAAGGGATTTGTTTTCACTGTGAAATGTGTTTTGTGTGAACCGCGATGGTTTATGAATTTATGCTAATAGAAAAAATATTGGAGGTGCTACTGTTATGGATTATATATTTTATGACTAAATGTTTGTGCTGAAAATGTATTAATTAGAGATAGGGTTATAAGACAAATGGTAATTCAATTGTGTGTGTCTAGAAATTAATATTGTGTGGAGAGTGGAACAGGATGGTACGACTTGCGAGAAGGAGTCTGTGAGAACAAAGCATTCTTAGTTCTAATCAGACATATGTGGGAAAGCTTCTGGTCCTTGGGACGGGAGGGACTGTTAGGAGCTGTCCAAGGTTGACTTATGTTGCAAAGATTGTGATAAGGAATGAATGGGTACTGTGGGAAAACACTATTTCCTAGAGAGGGTGGGGTATATGTATCTTTTGTATTTCAAACTTGTACATATATAAAAGACTGTGTACACCTTTTGTAAATCAGAGCTCTCGCGGGAATATACACTTTTACATTTGACCATTGTAGATTGGGCCTCTGTTTGTCTCATTTCAACCAGTATCTTACAAATACTGGGTAACAGACAGAGTTGTTTAATTGAAGTTCAGTTTGTGAACATTGAGAACAGAATTTCCATAACAGCTACCCTCAAACAATCAAATGTTGTGCTTCCCCGTAAAGCCTTTTTGAAATCTGACAACGCTGTGATAGAAGAAGCAGAGCTTTTGATAACTATGCAACACTTGTATATTGATGAATGTTTATTAATTCAACTTTTGGATTTTGAATTTGGCGCCTTGCATTTCACCGGGTAGTGTCGGGAGTGGGGCGCTAGCGCCCAACCACTGCCTAAGTAGTTAAACTCAGTTCTTCACAATTCCTGACATTTAATCCTAGTAAAAACTCACTGTTTATTTCTTTTAAATGTTGGCATTCACTTTTATTATGGTCCATAATATAATGTTCTGCCAATGAGACATTTCCATAGTTAATTATCCTTTTTATACTTTCTAGAGTATTTGCTACCTTTTTTAAATGACCCTGATTGTCAAACGTGTATATTATTAGGATCACCACTTCATTTTAAGAATGTCAGAATATGTCACGATTTTCTAAAGTGACGGACCAAGGCGCAGCGAGGGTATCCAGTGTACATTCTTTATTAAATAACGTAACTGGCAAAACAATAAACAAAACGAACGAAGATCGTAACGTTGACCATAACAAGTGAAACCAACAAAGCTATGCTCAAACAATAACCCACAAAACCCCTCTGAAAACTACAAACATATGGTTCCCAATTAGAGGTAACAACACTCAGATGCCTCTAATTGGGAACCATTTCCCCAACATAGAAATCCGCGCCAAAAGTCCATGGGGGGGTCTTCGGGTGGGTCTTTTCCTTCCAGGTGGCGGCTCCGGTGCCGGCCGTGCTGGCTTGATGTCACGCACCGGAGGCCCTGGGCTATTAGCCGGAACTCTGGTGCAAGGAGCAGGAACCGGCCGTGATGGGCTCACGACGAGCACTGGGCCTCTGGTGCGGGGAGCAGGAACGGGCCGTACTGGACTCATGACGCGCACTGGGACTCTGGTGCGGGGAGCAGGAATGGGCCGTATTGGGCTCATGACGCGCACTGGGACTCTGGTGCGGGGAGCAGGAACGGGCCATGCTGGGCTCTCTATGCGCACTGGACCTCTGGTGCGGGGAGCAGGAACGGCCCGTGATGGGCTCACTATGCACACTGGACCTCTGGTGCGGGGAGCAGGAACGGGCCGTGCTGAATCCACAACACGAACAGGAATCCTGGAGCGTGGAACAGGGCCAGGACGTACTGGATCCATAACACGAACAGGGATCCTGGAGCGTGGAACTGGGACAGGACGTACTGGATCCACGACGCGCACAGGAGACCTGATGGTTCCCAATTAGAGGTAACGACACTCAGCTGCCTCTAATTGGGAACCATTTCCCCAACATAGAAATACAACACCTAGAACTAAAAAACCCTTCACCAAAAACGAAACTAAACACGCCAGCCTAAAAACTCTGGCCGAAACGTGACAGAATAATAGTAGAGAGAATTATTTATTTCAGCTTTTATTTCTTTCATCACATTCCCAGTGGGTCAGAAGTTTACATACAGTCGATTAGTAATTGGTAGCATTTCCTTTAAATTGTTTAACTTGGGTCAAACATTTCGGGTAGCTTTCCACAAGCTTCCCACAATAGTTTGGGTGAATTTTGGCCCATTCCTCCTGACAGAGCTGGTGTAACTGAGTCGGAGGATAGGATTGAGTTCAGGGCTTTGTGATGGCTACTCCAATACCTTGACTTTGTTGTCCTTAAGCCATTTTGCCACAACTTTGGAAGTATGCTTGGGGTCATTGTCCATTTGGAAGACCCATTTGCGACCAAGCTTTAACTTCCTGACTGATGTCTTGAGATGTTGCTTCAATATATCCACATAATTTTCCATCCTCATGATGCCATCTATTTTGTCAAGTGCACCATCCCCTCCTGCTGCAAAGCACCCCCACAACATGATGCTGCCACCCCCGTGCTTCACGTTTGGGATGGCGTTCTTTGGCTTGCAAGCCTCCCCCTTTTCCTCCAAACATAATGATGGTCATTATGGCCAAACAGTTCTATTTTTGTTTCATCAGACCAGAGGACATTTCTTTTTTTTTTTTGCAACTGCAGACTACGGTTTGCAGTTGCAAACCGTAGTCTGGCTTTTTTATGGCAGTTTTGGAGCAGTGGCTTCTTCCTTGCTGAGCGGCCTTTCAGGTTATGTTGATACAGGACTCGTTTTACTGTGGATATAGATACTTTTGTACCTGTTTCCTTCAGCATCTTCACAAGGTCCTTTGCTGTTGTTCTGGGATTGATTTGCACTTTTTGCACCAAAGTACGTTCATCTCTAGGAGACAGAACGCGTCTCCTTCCTGAGCGGTATGACGGCTGCGTGGTCCCATGGTGTTTATACTTGCGTACTATTGTTTGTACAGATGAAGGTGGTACCTTCAGCCGTTTGTAAATTGCTTGTGTCATGCACAAAGTAGATGTCCTCACCGACTTGCCAAAACTATAGTTTGTTAACAAGAAATTTGTGGAGTGGTTGAAAAAACGAGTCTTAATGACTCCAACCTAAGTGTATGTAAACTTCCGACTTCAACTGTATATATATATTACTACCACCGTTCAAAGGTTTGGGGTCACTTAGAAATGTGTTCCAGTGGCACGTTGTGTTAGCTAATCCAGGTTTATCATTTTAAAAGGCTAATTGATCATTAGAAAACCCTTTTGCAATTATGTTAGCACAGCTGTTGTCCTGGTTAAAGAAGAAATACAACTGGCCTTTTTTAGACCAGTTGAGTATCTGGAGCATCAGCATTTCTGGGTTCGATTACAGGCCCAAAATGTCCAGAAACAAAGACCTTTCTTCTGAAACTCGTCAGTCTATTCTGAGAAATGAAGGCTATTCCATGCAAGAAATTGACAAGAAACTGAAGATCTGGTAAAACGCTGTGTACAACTCCCTTCACAGGACAGCTCAATCTGGCTCTAATCAGAATAGAAAGAGGAGTGGGAGTCCCCGGTGCACAACTGAGCAAGAGGACATGTACATTAGCCTCACAAGTCCTCAAATGGCAGCTTCATTAAATAGTACCCGCAATACACCAGTCTCAACGTCAACAGTGAAGAGGCGACTCCGGGATGCTGGCCTTCTAGGCAGAGTTCCTCTGTCCAGTGTCTGTTCTTTTTCCCATCTTGATCTTTTCTTTTTATTGGCCAGTCTGAGATATGCCTTTTTTTTGCAACTCTGCCTAGAAGGACAGCATCCCGGAGTCGCCTTTTCACTGTTGATGACTGGTGTAATTGAACGGCTCCTTCACCTAATTTTGTTATAACATCTTTGGTCAGACAGACGTCGTCACCAGTACTTGAAAATGTGAATAAAACTGTAAATACATTATGCTCCATACATACATACATACATACATACGGTATGCTACAGTAGAAATGACAAAACTGTCACGCCTGCTCCCGCTCCCCTTCCCCCTCCCTGGCACTGATCCACCTGAGGCTGCAGCTGGGGAAGGCAAGAGGAGGAGAAGCCAATTCTGCCCCCAAAAGAAGTACCGTAAAACAAATACAATGTGCTGCACGTGTGAGAAATACATCTGCAAAGTCCATGCACACACACACTTGCATACTGTCCTATATGTGCTAATTAGAGTTGATTGATTTATGTTCTTCACGTTTTTGTTTTGTATCTATCTATTATTTGATTTTATTCTTATTTATTGTTGTTGTTTATACACCTTGTGAATGCGGGCAATGGTTAAAGAAATGGGAGAACACTAGTATTTTGTAGTTGAATTCCTCATTGTACAATATATAAGAATATATCACTATGTTGCCAAAGAAGTTCAAGGCTTATTGTTTCCCTTCAATAAAATGCATTCAAAACTACTTTCTGCACATTTCTGCTACTTTCTTAGGCTATACAAGTGCTATCTCTGGCTAAAAAAATACAAATGTTTACACCTATGCAGTACCTTTATCAATAATTATAATAATATGAAACCTCTACTTTAGTAAAGAAAACAATTATGACTGGTGTGATGTAATAAAAACGAGTGGTGTCCACTGATTTAAATTCAGTCTTTCTGCATTGGGAAGACGGAAAACCCAGATATTCACGAAGTTTGATGAATGACAGGTTTTTTCTTAATGCAAAATAGATTTGGGGTTTCAAATTAAATTAAGCTGCATTATTTGAGGGGTTTAGTGAAGGCGGGTCATTTTTGACCCTTAGGACAAGGGGAGTATACAGAATGTTAAGACTACGCAAGGGTTAAGGTTATTAGAGCTGGTGGTGGTGGGGAGGTGGACTGTGATGGTTGTCAAAAACTGTTGCTGAAAAACTTCCAAGTTATAGAATAAAGGTAAGTTGACATAAATACAGCACCTTCAGAAAGTATTCACACCCCTTGACTTTCTACACATTTTGCCATTTTTTGTCAATGATCTACACGAAGTACTCTGTAATGGCAAAGTGGAAGAAAAATTCTAACATTTGTAAAAACATAAATGGCTAAATAAAACACTACTACTGTATATCTTGATTACATAAGTATTCAACCCCATGAGTCAATACATGTTAGAATCACCTTTGGCAGCTATTACAGCTGTGAGTATTTCTGGGGAAGTCTCTAAGAGCTTTGCGCAACTGGATTGTACAATATTTGTACATTATTATTTTGGAAATTATTCAATCTCTGACAGGTTGTTTGTTGATTGCTAGACAGCCATTTTCAAGTCTTGCCATATATTTTCAAGACGATTTAAGTCAAAACTGTAAGTAGGCCACTCAGGAACATACAATGTCTTGGTAAACAACTCCAGTGTATATTTGGCTTTGTGTTATAGGTTATTGTCCTGCTGAAAGGTGAATTTGTCTCCCAGAGTTTTTTGGAAAGCACTGAACCAAGTTAACCTCTAGAATTTTACCTGCGCTTATCTCTAGTCTGTATCTCTAGTCTGAAAATAAGAGTGGTACTCAATTATGTTTTGTGTTGAATTTGCCCCAAACATAACGCTTTGTATTGAGGACATGAAGTTAATTTCTTTAACACATTTTTTGAAGTTTTACTGTAGTGCCTTGTTGCAAACAGCATGCATGTTTTGGAATATATCTTCCTTCTTTTCACGCTGCCATTTAGGTTAGTATTGTGGAGTAACTACAATGTTGTAGATCCATCCTCAATTTCCTATCACAGCCATTAAACTATGTAACTGTTTTAAAGTAACCATTGGTCTAATAGTGAAATCTCCTAGTGGTTTCCTTCCTCTAAGGCAACTGAGTTAGGAAGGACGCCTGTATCTTTGTAGTGTTAGGTTCTATGCTGAGTAAATAACTCACGGACACTAGAGAAGCTTAACAAAGTTTAATTCTTCCAAAAAGGTTGATACAGCTGTAGTTCAGACTACCAACATTTCACACAAGCACTGATATTTAACCATTTCTCCTAGGCTGAGTCTCCACCTCCACAACTGAACAGCCAATGCATCTCTGTTGCTAGACAGGACCTTAGTGTTATCCGTTCTTCCTCACTTCATCTAACCTGACCTCTACCCCAAAGTGCTCACTCCTCCTCAACTCAAGGCTGTTATGGTTATTGATACCAGACTGTGTCTCTTCTCCTCCCATAGGATCCCTGATGGCTAACAATGACATATCCTGACATAATGTAAACATTATACATTACCCTGTCTCCCTCAGTGACATTGTTAGTTTCTAAGATCTCCACCCGTATCCCCTTATCAATGCCTGCCACATGTAATCGCTTCCCTGCACTCAACACATTCCAAGCTTAGTTGCACCCACTATATACCTTCCTCCTATAACCATTAACTTCTGCTGTAGACCCTCTAAACCTCAGCACTCCCTCAGTGACATGAATAAGTATATTTTCATATTCTCAGAACCCAACAGTAGTGACTTGGTGTATTGATACACCATCCAAAGTGTTATTAATAACTTCACCATGCTCAAAGGGATATTCAGTATCTGCCTGCTATTTATCTTTAACCATCTACCGATAGGTGCCCTTCTTTGCGAGGCATTGGAAAACCTCCCTGGTCTTTGTGGTTGAATCTGTGGTTGAAATGCACTGCTCAATTGGCTGAGCTTACAGATAATTGTATGTGTGGGGTAAAGAGAGGATTTAGTCATTCAAAAATCGTAAACACTATTATTGCACACAGAGTCAATGCAATTTATTATGTGACTTGTTAGGCCCATTTTTACTCGTGAATTTATTGAGGTTTGCCATAAAAAAGGGCTTAAATACTTATTAACTCAAGTATTTTATCTTTCCATTTTTTATTAATTTGTAAAAATGTTACAAAACAATTCAACTTTGACATTATGGGGTATTGTGTGTATGCCAGTGACACAAAATCAAAATTTAATCCAGTTTAAATTCAGGCCGTGAAAAACAATATGTGGAAATAGTCAAGGGGTGTGAATACTTTCTGAAGGCACTGTACATCCCAAGATGTACGCCCATTGGTAGAGAGAGAAAGGAAAGTGCATTATTGTGCCATGCTTATAGGCTTTAAGGTAAATAGGTGAATGACATTCCACACATGGCTAATAGGAAAGAGAAGAAACAGGACTCTTTGCTGATGATGACACGTTTGCATTAATTAACATTTAGATTTTAGTCACTTAGTAGACTCTCTTTTCATTCCCACCGTGCCCATAGAATGGGAAACAAACTAAATGATGTAATGCTAACTGGATGAAATTAAATTAGCAGTCAAACCAGCCTTCCTTATTGAACGTTTGTGAACTACGTAACGTTTTAGTGGAGCTTTAGCGAGGGCCAAGGGTGCGACTGCAGGTTATTCTTTTCTTTAGAAGATGTAGGCCTACTAAAAACCAAGAAGAATATTATTTAACACATAGCAAAGTGTATTGGTCTGAGCTGGTGTTCCTTATTTTATTTCATTTTTTTACTAAGCAATGTACAGCTGTGTCTGTCGCTATGACACCCTGTGATAACATCTGGCATGTAGACTTTTATGTAGCATGTAATATCATATGCAGAGTGTGTAATAGCTGTTAACAGTTGACATTAGAACATATGACAACAGGATGAACAGTCATCTATAACATGGTTTCACAACCCAAAAACACACAATAAATCAAATAAATAAATAAGAACATGAGAAAGTAGAGTAAACATACTATATACAGGGTTAGTTAGTTCCAGCACCAAATGTGCAATGTGCAGGGATTGTGGATTGATATGGGTAGATATCTTTAAGGGTAAGGTGACTAGGCAACAGGATATATGATAAACAGAGTAGCAGCAACGTATATGACGATTGCTTGTGAGTGGGTGGGTGTGTATTTGTAGACTAGGTATAAATGGATGTCCATATTATGATGGAGTAAGTGTTTGTATGTGTGTTGGAGTGTCAGTGTGCGTGAGTGTGTAGGGCCCTGTGAGTGTGCATCGAGACAGTGCAAAAATCTAAATACATTCAGGGGGTCAAGTTGGATAGTCTGTGTAGCCATTTTGTCAGCTATTTAGTTAGCCATTTACTAGTTTTTTGGGCTTGGGGATAGAAGCTGTTCAGGAGTTTGTTGGTGTCAGACTACCGCTTGCCATGCGGAAGCAGAGAGAACAGTCTATGGCTTTGGTAGTTGGAGTCTTTAACGATTTTCTGGGCCTTTCATACCGCCTGATATAGTGTTCCTGGATGGCAAGGAGCTTGGCCCCAGAGATGACCTGGGCTGTCAGCACCACCCTCTGTAGTGACATGTGATTGAGGGCTGTGCTATTGCCATACCAAGCAGGGATGCAGCCAGTCAATATGCTCTCAATGGTACAGCTGTAGAATTGTTTTATGATTTAAGGACCAATGACAAACCTCTTCAACCTCCTGAGGGGGAAGAGGAGCTGTCGCTGCTTCTTCACAACTGTGCGCGGGTGTCTGGACCATTTTAAGTCCTTAGCGATTTGGACACAGAAGAACTTGAAGCTCTCGACCCGCTCCACTGCAGCCTCGTCAATGTGGATGGGGGGTGGGCTCGTGTTGAGGGTCAGCGTGGCGGAGGTGATGTTGCCTACCCTCACCACCTGCGGTCTGCCCGTCAGGAAGTCCAGGATTCAGTTTAGGGTACAAAAAATGAAACACCAAGCCTGGTGGTTGCAGCATCAGGCTGTGGGGATGTTTTTCAGCATCAGGGACTGGGAAACTAGTCAGTATCGAGGAAAAGATGAACGGAGCAAAGTACAGAGAGATGCTGGATGAAAACCTGCTCCAGAGTGCTCAGGACCTCAAACTGGGGCGAAGGTTCACCTTCCAACAGGTCAACGACCCTAAGCACAAAGCCAAGACAACGCCAGAGTGACTTCTAGACAAGTCTCTGAATGTCCTTGAGTGGCCCAGCCAGAGCCCGGACTTGAACCCGATCGAACATCTCTGGAGAGACCTGAAAATAGCTGTGCAGCGATGCTCCCCATCCAACCTGACAGAGCTTGAGAGGATCTGCAGAGAATAATGGGAGAAACTCCCCAAATACAGGTGTGCTAAGCTTGTAGCGTCATACCCAAGAAGACTTGAGGCTGTAATCGCTGAGAAATGTGCTTCAACAAAGTACTGAGTGAAGGGTCTAAATACTTATGTAAATGTGATATTTCAGTATTATTATTTTCTTTAAAAAAAAATCTAAAAACATGTTTTGCTTTGTCATTATGGGGTACATTTTGTAGATTGATGAGAATAAAAAAGAATAATTTTAGAATAAGGCTGTAACATAACAAAATGTGAAAAAAGTCAAGGGGTCTGAATACTTTCCGAATGCACTGTATGTGCCTGATCGGGGGGGTGAGTGGTTCTTGCTAAGCAAACAGTTGGACGTCCTTTACACTTATCAATCAAATGAAAAGAGAAAATATATTTGGTAGTTTGAGTACTTTTATTTATTCCACTGTACATTTCCTTCACCCTTTAACACAATGTGCATCAGTAAGAGGATGAACATGTGTCAGTATATACACGCACATGTACACATACACACACACCACTGTCCCCAAATGACACTGTTAATAAGCAATGACTAACAAAAACAATATAATTTTTTATACTTACACACCAGTCAGTGAAGACACCGACAAAAGCCACAATAAGCCTGGTCTTATGCAATGCTCCTCTTCTGCTCTGCAGTGAGGGGGTGTAAACTAATGAACCCCCCCACTTTCACTCTCCAATAACAGCCCTGTACTCCCTGCTATTCATACATCAGCATTAAACTTTGTCATCTAAAGTAGCCGGCCTCATATTTTACACTAAATTGCGCTTTGGACTGGATGCCAAGGTACAAATGACAACATGCAGTACACTCATTTATCATCCCCCATGTTCTGTCCCCTCTCTCTGTCTCCATGGAAATCAGTAGTGCCCTCTCTTTCTATGGTGAAGGAGCTGACTGTGGACATTCTGCTGACCGTGAACCTTATTTTCAGAGATGGGCGCGGTAAAGTACATTTTGGGAGAGCACACACACACGCATGAGCACAAGCGCGCATACACACACATTCAGGCACACACACGTGCAGGCACATATACACATACAGGCACATGGACATATACAGACACATGCACACAGACACGCATTACATTTAGGCAAATGTGGCCGATCGCCTCGATTTGGTCTGATGTAGCAACGTTTGAAATTGTGTTTTTTACATTGGATAAAAGTAGAGACTCAGAGCTAAAACATTTTATATCATACATTGCAGTTGAGGAACAAATCTGTTTTGAAAGTTGATACATTTGTAACCTCACTTTTGAGAAAATGGCCCTTGAATGTATTGCGACACCTACTGGAGAGCTCTTCTTTGTCTACACCCATTCAGCATTGTTCACACCCTCTTAAGCCTTAGCCCCACCCATATCTTTAAGGATTCACATGTGAGGCCATGTGCTAAATAGTGAGTGTGGTAGTGTAGAACCAAAGATTTCAAGACTAAAGGCTGGTTTATACTACGCCTATCGACATGTCTGTAGACAGTTGTTGCAGTGACATCATGAACATTCTATTGTCGTCCGACTTCAAACTTGTCTTTGTCGTTATGAAAAAGTATAAACACAAAACGACAGGCTGCATGACATTGCAATAAACACGCCCTGCGCTTGAAACCAGCTCTCAGTCTCCCCTCGTGCTCATTACATTAGTATATGTCAATCTAGCAAACCAGGCAACTAAAACTACTTTCTAACCAATGTCTTTTGTTTGTTTCTAGCTTAGAAAGTGTAAACGGTAGAGTGAAATGGTTACTTGGAGTCTTTTGTTTAGACATGCACCTAGCTAGCTAGCTAAACAAGTGACCATAATCCCAACAGTTTTCAGCTGTGCTAACATAATTGCAAAAGGATTTTCTAATGATCAATTAGCCTTTTAAAATTATAAACTTGGATTAGCTAACACAACATGCCATTGGAACACAGGAGTGATGGTTGCTGATAATGGGCCTCTGTATGCCTACGTAGATATTCCATTACAAATCAGACGTTTCCAGCTACAATAGTCATTTACAACATTAACAGTGTCTACACTGTATTTCTGATCATTATGATGTTATTTTAATAGACAAAAAAATTGCTTTTCTTTCAAAAACAAGGACATTTCTAAGTGACCCCAAACTTTTCAACGGTTGTGTACATGGATAAACGCTTCTCCCTCTCTGTCACGGATGCCATGGTTGGCCTTAGTTTGACGATGTAATCCAGACAGGTGCTTTATATTCTCTTTTCGACTCCCTCCGCATTTGCAATCAAACGGCAGAATTTGCTTTTCCACTGTCTTCAAAACTCAATTCTCCAGAAAGTGGAGAGCATTAGCAACACTTGTGCAAAACAAAAATGCTTTAGAAAGGATTACTTACACATTTTAAGCAGCTCATGTTATAGACAGAAGAGTGCTACATGGCAGACCATTCAATCTCATCTCTCGGCATGTCCAGCCCATCCATTATCTTAGGAAATCATGGCTAGCGGGAAAGTTCCTGTTAAATTACTAGGCTCATAATTTAAGTATACGTTTTTACAGATGGCATACACGTTTTTTAAGGCACATGAAAGTTCACATGTTCCAAAAAACATATTTTCAAATGCCTCTCCTGTGAAGTAGTGATGCGTAACATATGCCCAGTTTCACATATATGCGCACACGGACACACACATGAAGGCTTACACAGGTAACTGCCAAAATATAGGAAACACCAACATAAAGTGGTTGGGCCACCACAAGCCCCCAGAACAGCTTCAATGCACCTTGGTAGAGATGGTGGTGGAAAACGTATCAGGCTTCGCTTCAGAATCTCCCTTAAATGTTCAATTGGATTGAGATCTGGTGACACTTATACACACTTTAAACCCGCTGTGCTCCTTTGAGACCCCTCTTTCAAAGTCACTGAGCTCTTTTCTACTAGCCATGGTAGCCCCCCCCAAAATTGGGCAACTAGAAATTTTATACATGGGATGTAAATGAATTAATTAACTCAGGAACCACACCTGTGTGGAAGCACCTTTTTTCAATATATGTAGTGCTCTCTCTCTTATGGATCAATTGCTTTGGATTTTGAAAGACACATTGAAACTCTTAATAAGTAGAAGAGACATCAAAGCAGTTGTGAATTATTAAAGATAAACTCTTCATCGATCAGGCCCATAGAGACAGAATGGGAGCTGTGTGATGTTTTTACTCCTCAGCACAAATCGTCTTTGTTCAGAGCGAGGAAATTAATTGGTTCTATGGAGAAAAGAGTGGTCCTGACAATCAACTTACCTTTCTTCTCTTACACATATGACCTCAACTCGAGATTCTGCGGTGTAACGACTACAAATAGAGGCTTCTTATAGAGACTGAGGACAGTGAGAACCAGTTTCAAATCAGGACAAAAGCTAAAATGGGGTGGTTTGCCTGCTCCCCTTTAAGAGGTGATGTCCCATTTTTCAACTCTATGTCTTACTTCTGTACCCAACTACATATGCTTGTAATGAACACAAGGGGAGACAGAGAGCTGGTTTCAAGCGCAGGGCGCAGCAGGTGTTTATTGCAAAGGACCACAGGAGGAGGCAGGTAGCTGGGTCCAGGGGCAGACAGAAGGTCATACACAACGGTCCAAAAGGGCAAAGGTACAGGCAGGGAAAAGGCTAGTAACGTAGTTCAGGAGATCAGGCAATAGGTAGATAACAGGAAATCCGCAAAAAGGCGTCGTTAGTGAGGCAGGCAAAACTATCATACATGGGAGGAGTAAATCACGGGAAAACCAGACCTCCGAAAGACGTGTGTCACAAAACAAACAATACCCCACAGTGATGGGGTGCAAAGAACTGAACTAAATAGTGTGTGATAATGACATACAGGTGTGTGAACAGCTGATTAGAATTCTGATGATTGGGATCTGGAGCGTGAGCTGCGTTCAAGGGATCTAGGTGTTTGAGTGTGAGCTGGAAAGTGGGCTGGAAAATTAGCTGTATTCAGGGGATCTACGTGTTTGAGGGTGTGAGTTGGAAGCAGACGTTACAATGCTGTATCTTTACACAACGTCAAACTTAAAATGGCGGAATATCAGGACTCGTAATATCAGGAATCACTTGTCATTTCATTTTGTTATTTCCTTTCAATTTGTGTTCAATTAAGACCTAGAAAACCAGGTGAGGGGAGTCCTTGAGGTATCAGTGACCCTAACCGATCAATCAAGTACATGGGAGGAGAGAAAACCTGCAGACACTCTGCCCTCTACGGAATGAGTTTGACACCTGTGGTCTAGACTTGGTTTTTGTCACGGGGGCTGATAGGTAATTGACAGACATGGTTCAACTCAGTGGCGGCCGCTGATGGGCTGAATACCCGGGATGCCAGGTGGTTGGAGTTGTCAACACAACACTGACTTTATTACCGCAACATTGGTATTCATGAGTCATGACCGAAGGTAAAATTCCAAATTAAAAGACCCGTTGAGTGACGGCAATCTCCTCTTATGCACTCTGGACATGCGTTGGTAGTTCCCAATTTGCTAATGACCATCAGGTCCTAATGGCCTGGTACTCAGGGCTTTATTGTCCCTCCATCAGGTCCTAATGGCCTGGTACTCAGGGCTTTATTGTCCCTCCATCAGGTCCTAATGGCCTGGTACTCAGGGCTTTACTGTCCCTCCATCAGGTCCTAATGGTCTGATACTCAGGGATCTATTGTCCCTCCATCAGGTCCTAATGGCCTGGCACTCAGGGCTTTATTGTCCCTCCATCAGGTCCTAATGGCCTGGTATTCAGAGCTCTATTGTCCCTCTAACCACTCTGACATCAATGCAAATGCAATATAAAATCACATCAAACACTTATCATCAAAACAGTATCATGCTTTTAAAACTCACCTCACTGTGATCAATGAATTTGAAGAAAGAAGTTCAAGAACAGGTTGAAACTAAGTGGAAAAACATGGACATTGTGGATGTTGTTTCAAAGGAAATGGACAACAGTTTCTAAGGTGATGATTCATTCAAAACATCCATACTATTAAAGAGTATGCATACGCATTGACATCCAGTTGGACGTTTACATAAACTTAGGTTGGCGTCATTAAAACTACTTAGGGAGCAGTGGGGAGCTAGCGCTAGCGCCCCACTCCCGACACTAACCGGTGAAATGCAAGGAGCCAAATTCAAAATCCAAAAGTTGAATTATTAAACATTCATCAATATACAAGTGTTGCTTCGGAAAGTATTCAGAACCCTTGACTTTTTCCACATTTTGTTATGTTACAGCCTTATACTAGCATTTATTAAATAGTTTTTTTCCCTCAGCAATCTACACACAATACCCCATAATGACAAAGTGAAAACTGTTTTTTATAAAAAAAATAATAAACAGAAATAACTTATTGACAAGTATTCAGACCCTTTGCTATGAGACTCGAAATTGAGCTCAGGTGCATCCTGTTTCCATTGATCATCCTTGAGATGCTTCTACAACTTCATTGTTCACCTGTGGTACATTCAGTGGATTGGACATGATTTGGAAAGGCACACCTGTCTATATAAGGTCCCACAGTTGGCAGTGCATGTCAGATCTGGGGAAAGGTAACCAAACATTTCTGCAGCATTGAAGGTCCCCAGGAACACAGTGGCCTCCATTATTCTTAAGTGAAAGAACTTTGGAACCACCAAGACTCTTCCTAAAGCTGGCTGCCCGGCCAAACTGAGCAATCGGGGGAGAAGGGCCTTGGTCAGGGAGTTGACCAAGAACCCGATGGTCACTCTGACAGAGCTCTAGAGTTCCTCTGTGGAGATGGGAGAAACTTCCAGAAGGACAACAATCTCTGCAGCACTCCACCAACCAGGCCTTTATGGTAGAGTGGCCAGACGAAGACTCTCAGACCATTAGAAACAAGATTCTCTGGTCTGATGAAATCAAGATTGAACTCTTTGGCCTGAATGCCAAGCGTCACATCCGGAGGAAACCTGGCAACATGATGCTGCCACCACCATGCTTCACCGTAGGGATGCTAAGGTAAAGCATGGTGGTGCCCTTTGGTGAAGCATGTTGGTGCCAGCATCATGTGGGGATGTTTTTCAGCAGCAAGGACTGGGAGACTAGTCACGATTGAGGGAAAGATGAACAGAGCAAAGTACAGAGATTCTTGTTGAAAACCTGCTCCAGAGCCCTCAGGACCTCAGCCTTGGGCGAAGGTTCACCTTCCAACAGGACAACAACCCTAAGCACACAGCCAAGACAATGCAAGAGTGGCTTCGGGACAAGTCTCTGAATGTCCTTGAGTCTCCGATCTAACATTTCTGAAAAGACCTGAAAATAGATGTGCAGCAACACTCCCCATCCAGCCTGACAGAGCTTGAGAAGATCTGCAGAGAAAATGGGGGGGGAACTCCCCAAATACAGGTGTGCCAAGCTTGTAGCATCATACCCAAGGAAACTCAATGCTGTAATTGCTGGCAAGGTGCTTCAACAAAGTTCTGAGTACTAGGAGAGCTAGTCAGATTCAATCAGCATTTTGCTGCAGCCTCACTCTGATACGTGACAAGTGAGAAGACACTGTTAGACTGAAAGGATGCATGGATATAGGATAATTGAGATTCATGTAAAAACACCTGGGTTCAAATCATATTGGTTTTCTTTCACATTAACTGCACTGAGCTTGAGCTTGGCTGGTGCAATTGAACCAATGGAACAGTCACAAAAGTGCAAAATCCACCCATCTGGCACTCCAGGCAGGCTCAATATAACATCAAATGATTTAAAAGTGAAAACAAATACAACTTGAACCTAGGTCTGTTTGAGACTCATTTAAAATCCTTACTCACCAGCTACATAAAAAATGCAGCTGCCAAGGATTGGATGGTACAGTAAGTAAGTGTAAGGGGGAAATAACGTACTGCATTATGCATGAGGAGTGTGAGAATACAACCCACAGAGGACAGTGTACATCCCCGTAGGTGCATAGCGAATGTTGTCTCTGAATACTGTAGGTGTTGTGTTGAGTTGCGTTGTAATAAAACACGGCTGTGACTCAGCAGGTAGCTAGAGGAGAGACTGGTAAAAGGTTATCTACAAAAGCATGGGTGGATGTGGCAGTGAAGGAATATATTGTTTATACGGTATGTGTATACGTTCTTCCAGTCACATTCTGTGATTCTCACAAAAGTCCCCAAAGCACACACATCCCTGGGTTGCTCCTCTTTTCAGTTCGCTGCAGATAGCGACTGGAATGAGCTGCAACAAACACTCAAACTGGACAGTTTTATCTCAATCTCTTCATTCAAAGACTCAATCATTGACACTCTTACTGACAGTTGTGGCTGCTTTGTGTGATGTATTGTTGTCTCTACCTTCTTGCCCTTTGTGCTGTTGTCTGTGCCCAATAATGTTTGTACCATGTTTTGTGCTGCTATCATGTCGTGTTGCTACCATGTTGCTACCATGGTGTGTTGTCATGTGTTGCTGCATAGCTATGTTGTTTTCTTACGTCTCTCTTTATGTATTGTTCTGTTGTCTCTCTCTTGTTGTAATGTTTGTTTTGACCTATATTTATATACCCTTTTATTTTTAATCCCTACAGGAGGCCTTTTGCCTTTTGGTATGCCGTCATTGTAAATAAGAATTTGTTCTGAACTGACTTGCCTAGTTAAATAAAAATAATAAAAATACCAATGCTTGGTGAATGATATCTGTGGAGTTAATGGTTATGCAAGAGGTTAACCTGTGTGTAATTTGAAAAACTTTCCGTTGGTTTGATTTGCAACCTTATTGGCTGATTGTGCTGAGTCTGGTTATAATCCCATGAGAGTGTGTGAGCGTGTGTCTTTGTGCATGTGTTTGTGCGTGAGTGAGTGAAAGCGAGGGAGTACAGAGCGGAGAAGAGATGGAAAGAGAGATAGTTCAAAGGAAACAAGAAAACAGGGGATGATCTCTGTGTGCATGAAGAAAAAAATGATTCCCTGTATACTAACCTCACTTTTTCCCAATTTCCCTGCTTAGCTAACTGAGTTTGGATCCCTCTCCGTGTTTGGCATCAGTTGCTGGGACCGCTACTATCTGTCCAGTGATCCTGTCGACCAAGATCGGGTCTGAGGAGCTGCTTGGTGTATTTGATCCCCATGGCAGCAGCTACTCTTCCTGGGGTCCGGCAAAATTGAGGCAGTTATACAATTTTAAAAACATTGCAATACATTAATTACAGAACCCTTAGGCCCATACTCCACTACCACATATCTACAACGCAAAATCCATGTGCACATGTGTGTATAGTGCATATGTTATCATGTGTTTGTAATCAAATGTCTGTGCCTACATTATGTTTCTGTTACTTCACAGTCCCCGCTGTTCCATAAGGTGTATTTTTACCTGCTTTTAAAATCTGATTTTACTGCTTGCATCAGTTACCTGATGTGGAATAGAGTTCCATGTAGTCATGGCTCTATGTAGTACTGTGCGCCTCCCATAGTCTGTTCTGGACTTGGGGACTGTGAAGAGACCTATGGTGGCATGTCTTGTGGGGAATGCATGGGTTTCCGAGCTGTGTGCCAGTATTTTAAAAAGACAGGTACCTTCAGCTTGTCAACACCTCTTACAAAAAGAAGTAATGAGGAAGTCAATCTCTCTTCCACTTTGAACCATGAGAGATTGACATGCATATCATAAATTTTAGCTCTTCATGTACTTTTAAGGGCTAGCCTTGCTGCCTTGTTCTGAGCCAACTGCAATTTTCCAAAGTCTCTCTTTGTGGCATCTGACCACACGACTGAAAAGTAGTACAGGTGCGACAAAACCAGGAACTGTAGGACCTGCCTTGTTGATAGTGTTGTTAAGAAGGCAGAATAGCGCTTTATTATGGACAGACTTCTCCCTATCTTAGCTACTGTTGTATCAATTTGTTTTGACCATGACAGTTTACAATCCAGGGTTACTCCAAGCAGTTAAGTCATCTCAATTTGCTGAATTTCCACATTATTCATTATGAGATGTAGTTGAGGTTTAGTGTTTAGTAAATTATTTGTCCCAAATACAATGCTTTTAGTTTTGGAAATATTTAAGACTAACTTATTCCTTGCTACCCATTCCGAAACTAACTGCAGCTCTTTGTTAAATGTTTCAGTCATTTCGTTTGCTGTAGTAGCTGACGTGTGTAGTGTTGAGTCATCCACATACATAGACACACTGGTCTTACTCAAAGCCAGTTGCATGTCGTTAGTAAAATTTGAAAAAAGCAAGGGGCGTAAACAGCTACCCTGGGGAATTATGTTTGAGAGGCTTCCATTAACTACTTAGGGAGTGGTGGGAGTGGTGGGTTGTATCCCCACTCCCGACACTACCCGGTGAAATGTAAGGCGCCAAATTCAAAATCCAAAAGTTGAATTATTAAACATTCATCAATATACAAGTGTTGCATAGTCATCAAAAGCTCTGATTCTTGGCAATATCACAGCATTGTCAGATTTCAAAAAGGCTTTACGGTGAAAACCCAACATTTTATTGTTTGAGGATAGCACCTACAATATTTAACCATTAGCATAAATTCATAAACCATCACGGTTCACACAAAACCCATATCACAGCGAAAACAAATCCCTTACCTTTTGAAGAACGTCTGCTGAGGGCTTCCCAAGTGTCCAACAAATATATCCAATGGTTATTTTGTTAGAAAAAGTCATTTATTATATCCATAAATCTCTGTTTGGTTGGTGCGTTATGTTCATAAAATACAGCGTCCACTCTCCCATTGAAACGTGAAGAGAACTCGTTCAACCTATACCTATACACTTGTCCAAGAACAATCAAACATCATTGATAATGTATCCTTAGGAACACTTTTATGTATATTTACTATAATATTTCAACCGGATTATAAGCTGGACGATAGGAATTAAAAAAAACACAGCGCGCTAACCTAACATCACCAAACACTGTCTAGAGACTGTTGACATCCAGTGGAAGCAATAGGTACTGCAATCTTACTCCCATATATGTCTGTTTTCAATAGGGAGGGGTTCAAAATGTGTCAAAAACACTTTTTCCAGGACAGAAATTCCTCGGATTTTCGCCTGCTATATCAGTTCTGTTATACTCACAGACAATATTCTAACACTCTTAGAAACTTCTGAGTGTTTACTATCCAATAGTACCAATTATGTGCATATCCTAGTTTCTGGGCCTGAGTGGCAGGCCTTTTACTTTGGGCACGCCAGACTCTCCAAAACTGACACCTCAGCTGCCGCTCCCTAAGAAGTTAAAGAACACCCTCTGTGTTCTGTTAGACAAGTAACTCTTTATCCACATTATAGCAGTCGGTGTAAAACCATAACACATGTGTTTTTCCAGCAGCAGACTATGATCGATAATGTCAAAAGCTACACTGAAGTCTAACAAGACAGCCCCCACAATAATTTGATCATCAATTTCTCTCAGCCAATCATCAGTCATTTGTGTAAGTGCTGTGCTTGTTGAGTGTTCTTACCTACAGTCACGACTTCTAACCATCACCGCTCCCCTTTTTCGTGTGTCCTTTGGTTTTGTCTTTATTGTATACACCTGTTGTTCATTATCTCCCAATCACGCTCCTGCATATATTCCTTCCTTCCCCTCTTTCCCTTGTGCATGATTGTTGGTGTTACTTGTATTTTCCCAGTCTGTGTACTGAGGGTTGATATTTTGTTATTCGTTGTTCCGGGTTGTTTGTTCCCCCGTTATTTTTGGTCGTGTTGGTATTTTTCCTCACCAGCGTGTGTTTGTACTGTTGACTGGTGGCTTTATTAAATTACCTTTCACACGCATCTCAACCTCCTGCGCCTGACTCCTTTCCTCTACGGAACTACAGCCTTGACACCTACATGCGTGATAAAAGTATGTTGTCAATTTGTTTACTGTGAAATAACATTGCATCTGCTCAAACACAATTTTTTCCAGAACTGACTTATTTGCCATACCTTTTGCCTCATCCCTCTCAAACATACCATTTTTTAATTCCTCATCAATCCAGTTTGTACAGTCATTTTCTTAATGCGTGCATGCTTATTAGTAACTGGGATAAGCAATTTCATAAACGTTTCAATTGCAGCGTCTGGTTGCTCCTCATTACACACCACAGACCAGCAAATATTCTTTACATCAACAACATATGAATCACTACAAAACTTATTGTATGACCTGTTTATACACTATATTAGACCCAATCTTTGGAACTTTGGTATTCCTAGATATGGCAATTAAACTCCCTTTTTCAGGACCCTGTCTTTCAAAGATAATTTGTAAAAAATGCACCTGTGGAATGGTCGTTAAGACAGCTTACAGACGGTAGGCAATTAAGGTCACAGTTATGAAAACTTAGGACACTAAAGAGGCCTTTCAACTGACTCTGAACAACACAAAAAGAAATATGCAAGGAGGCATGAGGACTGGAGATGTGGCCAGGGCAATAAATTGCAATGTCGGTAGTGTGAGACGCCTAAGACAGCGCTACAGAGAGACAGAATGGACAGCTGATCGTCCTCGCAGTGGCAGACCACATGTAACAATACCTGCACAGGATCGGTACATCCGAACATCACACCTGCGGGACAGGTACAGGATGGCAACAACTGCCTGAGTTACACCAGGAATGCACAACCCCTCCATCAGTGCTCAGACTGTCCACAGTAGGCTGAGAGAGGCTGGACTTAGGCCTTGTAGGCCTGTTGTAAGGCAGGTCCTCACCAGACATCACCGGCAACAACATTGCCTATGGGCACAAACCCACCATCGCTCGACCAGACAGGACTGTCAACAAGTGCTCTTCACTGACGAGTCACGGTTTTGTCTCACCAGGGGTAATGGTCGGATTCGTGTTTATTGTCGAAGGAATGAGCGTTACACCGAGGCCTGTACTCTGGAGCGGGATCGATTTGGAGGTGGAGGGTCCGTCATGGTCTGGGGCGGTGTGTCACAGCATCATTGGACTGAGCTTGTTGTCATTTCAGTCAATCATAATGCTGTGCGTTACAGGGAAGACATCCTCCTCCCTCATGTGGTACCCTTCCTGCAGGCTCATCCTGACAGGACCTCCATCATGACAATGCCACCAGCCATACTGCTAGTTCTGTGCGTGATTTCCTGCAAGACAGGAATGTCAGTGTTCTGCCATGGCCAGCGAAGAGCCCGGATCTCAATCCCATTGAGCACGTCTGGGACCTGTTGGATCGGAGGGTGAGGGCTAGTGCCATTCCCCCCAGGAATGTCCGGGAACTTGCAGGTGCCTTGGTGGAAGAGTGGGGTAACATCTCACAGTAAGAACTGGCAATTCTGGTGCAGTCCATGACGAGGAGATGTACTGCAGTACTTAATGCAGCTGGTGGCCACACCAGATATTGACTGTTACTTTGATTTTGACCCCCCCTTTGTTCAGGGACACATTATTCAATTTCTGTTAGTCACATGTCTGTGGAACTTGTTCAGTTTATGTCTCAGTTGTTGAATCTTGTTATGTTCGTAGAAATATTTACACATGTTAAGTTTGCTGAAAATAAACGCAGTTGACAGTGAGAGGACGTTTCTTTTTTTGCTGTGTTCATATTGTGATCACTACATCCTACGGATTTGGATGCTGCTTTAAAGCACATTTCTCCAGCATTAGTAAAGTTGTGGTCAAAACATGTTGATGACTCTTCCTGTGCTGTTTGTAAATACCCTGGTAGGTTGACTGACAACCTGAACCAGGTTGCAGGCACTGGTTACAGTTTGAAGTTTTTTCTTGAGTGGGCAGCTTGATGAGAGCCAGTCAATATTTAAATCACCCAGAAAAAAATATTCTCTGTTGATATAACATACATTATCAAGCATTTCACACATATTATCCAGATACAGCTGCTAGCTAGCTGCCTATCAATCTAGCAGGGTTTTCTTGAGGGCTTGAACGCAGCCCGCTGCGTGATTAGCCATTGTGGCTGGGACCAAGGATTGGCCCGGGCTTATGGCTGTGTAGATCCCTGCTCTTTGTTGTTGTTGTTTTCAATCTATCCTGCGAAGGTCACAAGACGCAGGCCTCCTTACTGTCCCAAGAATTTCTAAGCAAACAGTGGGAGGCAGGGCTTTCTCCTATAGAGCTCAATTTTCATGGAATGGTCTTCCTATCCATGTGAGAGAATTAGACTCGGTCTCGACCTTCGAGTCTTTATTGAAGACTCATCTCTTCAGTAGGTCCTATGATTGAGTGTAGTCTGGCCCAGGGGGTGTGAAGATGAAAGGAAAAGCACTGGAGCGACGAACCGCCCTTGCTGTCTCTGCCTGGTCGGTTCCCCTCTCTCCACTGGGATTCTCTGCCTCTAACCCTATTACAGGGGCTGAGTCACTGGCTTAATGGTGCTCTTCCATGCCGTCCCTAGGAGGGGTGCGTCACTTGAGTGGGTTGAGTCACTGACGTGATCTTCCTTTCCGGGTTGGCGCCTCCCTCGGGTTTGTTCTGTTGGCGAGATCTTTGTGGGCTATACTCAGCCTTGTCTCAGGGTAGTAGGTAATACATTTAAACTCAGTTTTTTACAATTTCCGACATTTAATCCAGTGATGCAACCCGTCAGGATGCTCTCGATGGTGCAGATGTAAAACCTTTGGAGGATCTGAGGACCCATGCCAAATCTTTTCAGTCTCCTTAGGGGGAATATGTTTTGTTGTGCCCTCTTTACGACTGTCTTGGTGTGCTTGGACCATGTTAGTTTGTTGGTGATGTGGACGCCAAGGAACCCGTCAATGAGAATGAGGGCGTGCTCGGTCCTCCTTTTCCTGTATTCCACAATCAACTGTGCCTGTTTAGTTCCAGCATTGGTCTGTGGTGGTATGTAGACAGCTATGAAAAATACAGATAAACTCTTTAGGTAGATAGTGTGGTCTACAGTTTATCATAAGATACTCTACCTCGGGCGAGCAAAGCCTCCAGACTTCCTTAGATATCGTTTACATATATGCATAGGCCCCCGCCCTGTGTCTTACCAGAGGCTGCCGTTCTATCCTGCCAATAGAGTCTATAACCCGTCAGCTGTATGTTCTTAATGTCGTCTCGTGTAGCCACGACCCGGTGAAACATAAGATATTGGTAGGATATACGTGCTTTTAGTTCGTCCCATTTATTTTCCAGCGATTGAACATTAGCTAGCAGAATGGAAGGCAAAGGCAGATTAGCCACTCGTCGCCTGATCCTCACAAGGCACCCTGATCTTTTTCTGCAAAATCTCTGTTTCCTTCTCCAGCAAATTACGGGGATCGGGCCTGGTCGGGTGTCTGTAGTATATCCCTCCCCCCTCCGACTCAATGGAACCCACCAAAATCATACAATTATTTAATACAAAATACATTTCATAATTATTGGCACTCCTCATTGAATACTTAATGCAACCACCTCTGGCAAGGATAACAGCATGGTCTTTTCCTGTAATGTTTGAAAAGGTTAAGGAACACATTTGGAGGGATTTTGGACCATTCCTCAATGCAGATCCTTTCAAGATATTCCAATTATTGGGTTTGCGCTTATCAACTGCCCTCTTCAACTCAGCCCACAGGTTTTCGATTGGATTGAGGTCCGGCGACTGAGATGGCCATGGCAGAACATTGATTTTGTTGTCACAGAACCATTTCTGTGTGTATCTTGAGGTATGTTTTGGGTCATTGTCTTGTTGGAAAGTCCACATACGGCCAAGTCCCAGCCTTCTGGCAGAGGCAACCAGATTGTCAGACAAAATTGCCTGATGCTTGGTGGAATTCATTATGCCATCAATCTTAACCAGTGCCTCTGGACCTCTGGAATTAAAACAGCCCCAAAACATCACTGACCCACCACCATATTTCACCGTGGGTATGAGGTGCCTCTCCTTGTATGCATCTCTGTTTCGACACCAAACATGCCGATGCTGTATCTGACCAAAACGTTCGACTTTGGTCTCATCTGACCAGAGCACCTTCTTCCAATCATAATTTAAATGATGTTCGGCAAACTCCAAGCGCTTGCGTCTGTGTCTTGGGGTCAGGAAGGGCTTTCTTCTTCCAAAGAGCCTGTGGTTGTGGAGGTGGTGTCTAATGGTGCTTTTTTAAAACGTGGTGACCCCAAGACACCACCAAGGCCTGCAATTCTTTCACAGTGATTATTGGGGATTTTGTTGCTTCTCTCACGATCCTCCTCCCTATCCTGGGGGGCAAAATGCATTTGCGTCCTCTAACCGTGAGATTTTCAACTGTTCCATATCTTTCGAATTTTTTAATAATTGCCCTGACAGTGCTGGGTGGAATATTCAATCGTTTGTGGATCTTCTTGTAGCCATTACCAGATTTATGAAGGTTTACGACCATCTGTCCCTTTTGAACTGCCAGTTCTTTTCTTTTCTTCATGGTGTTGGATGACAAAGGGATATTGCATGCGTGTTACCTCATTTTTATACCCTAGTGAAACAGGAAGTGATGTAATGGCTCAATAGGTTTACCATGTTGAGAAATAAGGTGATGAAAGAAATCAGACAGGCCAAGGCAAACTTTTTTATTAACATAATTGGTGAAGCCAAGGGAAATTATCAATTGATCTGGGAGAATCTAAAAAAGTTAACAGGGAAAGACCATAGTAACACTGCAAAAAGACTAGAAATCATGGTGAATAACAATCTAACACAGGATGCAGTCAAAATAGCAATAGCCTTCAATTCCTACTTTATTGACTCTGTCAGGGTACTGTCACAGAACCTCTCCACTGGTTTATTGGGCTCAGTGCTAGTGAATGACGCTCAACCTGTCTTCATCATAAAGGGAGGTTTCTGAGTCAAAGGTGAACAAGGTGATTAGCTCACTAAAGAACTCTAAAGCCAAAGATGTGTTTGGGCTGGACTACCTTTCTTAAAAACTACAAAGAGTCACTCATTGGCCCCATTACTAAGGTCACCAACACATCTATTAGTCAGGGGGTGTTTCCAAGGGTCTGGAAGTCGGCCATAATAACGGGCATCTTTAAATCCGGTGACCCTGCTGACGTGAGTAACTACAGGCCCATTAGTATACTACCTGTGGTGTCGAAAGTTGTTGAAAAGTGTGTACACAACAACTGATTTCCCACCTCAACAACAGCCCCTTCACATTACACTCCATGCAATTTGGCTTCAGAGCAAAACACTCCACAGAAACAGCCAACTGCTTTCTTCTGGAAAATGTGAAGTCCAAGATGGACAAAGGGGGCGTTGTTGGGGCTGTGTTTCTGGACCTAAGGAAGGCTTTTGATACTGTTAACCATGAGGTTCTCATCACAAAATTGTCCAAGTTCAGCTTTTCCCCCGATGCCTTGAGGTGGATGAAATCATACCTTGAAGGCAGAACTCAGTGTCAGAGTGAGCAATGAGCTGTCGCCCACTCTTAGCTATGATGTGGGCGTGCCCCAAGGGTCAATACTGGGGCCCCTCCTGTTCAGCCTGTACATTAATGATCTGCCTTCTGTTTGTACTGGGTCTGAAGTTCAAATGTATGCAGATGACACAGTGATATATGTGCATGCAAAGAGCAAACAACAAGCTGCACAAGAACTCACTACTGTAATGGTCCTGGTTACAAAGTGGCCCTATGACTCGTGTTTGCATCTCAATGTGAAAAAAACTGTCTGCGTGTTCTTCACAAAGAGGCCAACAGATGCTACTGAGCCAGATGTCTATGTGTCAGGGGAAAAGCTCCAGGTGGTATCTGATTTCAAGTACCTGATTTCAAGTACCAGGTACCTTACCCATACTTGATTCCAACCTCTCTTTTAAAAAGCAGGTGAAAAAGTTAATTCAAATAACCAAATTCAACCTAGCTAATTTTCTGATTTATAAGAAATTGTTTGACTACAGAGGTAGCAAAATTGTACTTCGAATCTATAATACTCCCTCACTTAACATACTGCTTGACTAGTTGGGCCCAAGCTTTCTGTACAACATTAAAACACATTCAGTCTGTCTACAAACAGGCTCTCAAAGTGCTTGATAGGAAGCCCAATAGTCATCATCACTGTTACATCCTCAGAAAGCATGAGCTCCTGAGTTGGGAAAATCGCATGTCTTGCATGTCTTGTATTCAAGATCCTAAATGGCCTGGCTCCCCCTCCACTTAGTACTTTTGTTAGACAGAAAACCCAAACATATGGCAGCAGATCCACAAGGTCTGCCATGAGAGGTGACTGTATAGTTCCCTTAAGGAAAAGCACTTTTAGTCAATCTGCTTTCTCTGTGAGAGCTTCCCATGTCTGGAATACACTGCCATCAGACACACATAACTGCACCACCTATCACACTTTCACAAAAAATATTAAGACATGGCTAAAGGTCAATCAGATTTGTGAACATAATCCCTAGCTGTGTATTGCCGCTTTCCATGTTGTCCGTTGTCTGTAGCTTGTGAGGTGTGGAAACACTGTTGCTTTTATGGATTTTGTCTAGTTGCTTTTTGTGCTATGTTGCTCTGTCTGCATGCTATGTCTTGCTTGTCCTATGTTGCTCTGCATGTGCTCATTGATTGTCTGTATTGTAATTGTTTTTAATAACCTGCCCAGGGACTGCGGTTGAAAATTAGCCGGCTGGCTAAAACCGGGCACTTTTACTGAAACGTTGATTAATGTGCACTGTCCCTGTAAAAATAAAAATAAACTCAACTCAATATAGTTCCTTAACACTTAGATAAACTTACATAAGTGGAATTTAATTCCTGGTTTAATTTTGGTAGATGATATTTAGAATAATATTTAAGGGTGCCATTAATTGTGAAACCTTGATTTGGAGGACATAGATTTTTTATTAAATCTGTAAATGATTTTGGTTGGTTCCATTGAAACATTAATAAAGTACAATATTTCTCACATGTTGGTATTTTGAGTATCTCTATAATTAGATTGTGTATATATTTTTTAAGTATTGTTTGTGCATTGCCAGTCAGGGGTGCCAGTAATTTTGGAGCCCACTGTATATATATATTCAGAGGCATATCCCCGTAATGCTTAGAGAAGATCTTATGTCAAGTGCTATTGAAGTTTTGTGGTTGCAGGTTCACCTGGCACATATAAAGCCTTTTATTTTTATGTGTTGCTATAGGCCACCAAGTGCTTACAGTCAGTATCTAAGTAATATGTATGAAATGCTTGATAGTGTATGTGATGTGAACAGACTGATCTTCTTTGTTGGGGACCTGAATATTGACTGGTTTCCGTTAAGCTGTCTCCTCAAGAGGAAGCTTCTCACTGTAGCCAGTGCCTATAATCAGGTTCAGGTTATTAATCAACCTACCAGGGTATTTACAAACACTACAGGAACAAGATCATGCACATGTATTGATCACATTTTTACTAATTCTGTAGGACTTTGTTCTAAAGCTGTATCTGTACCCATTTGATGCAGTGATCACAATATAGTGGCTATATCCAGGAAAGTCAAAGTTCCAAAAGCTGGGCCTAAAACAGTGTGTAAGAGATCATACAAAACAATCTTGTGGATGATGTTAAGAATTATCTTAAAAATATTTGTTTGTCTGATGTGATGAATAATGACTCTGCGCTTGATGAATTTATGAAATTGCTTCATTGAATTATTGATAAACATGCCTCTTGTTAGAACTGTTAAGTCTCCATGGATTGACAAAGAATTGAAAAACTGTATGGTTGAAAGAGATGGAGCAACATGAGTGGCTAATAAGTATGGCTGCACATCTGACTGGCTTGACTTACTGCAAATTGAGAAATTATGTGACTAAACTCAACAAAAATAAGAAGAAACTATTATGAAGCCAATATCAACTTTGGAATACTTTAAATGAAATTATTGTCAGAAAGACAACTTCAACTCCATCTTTCATCGAGTCAGATGGCTTATTCATCACAAAACCATTTGATGTTGACAATTATTTTAATGATTACTTAATTGGCAAAGTGGGCAGACTTAGGCAGAAAATGATGAGCCATTGCACTAATGCATAAAACCAACTAATAATGAAAGAAAAGCATTGTAAGTTAGAATTTTGTAAAGTTAGTGTGGGAGAGGTGGAAAAATTATCATTACAAAATCATGGGCATTAACATGGAGTTGTTCCCCCTTCTGCTGCTATGACAGCCTCCACTCTTCTGGGAAGGCTTTTCACTAGATGTTGGACAATTGCTGGGGGGACGTGCCTCTGTCAGCCACAAGAGCATTAGTGAGGTCGGACACTGATGTTGAGCGATTAGGCCTGGCTCGCAGTCGGTGTTCCACTTCATCCCAAAGTTGTTCGATAGGGTTGAGGTCAGGGCTCTGTGCAGGCCAGTCAAGTTCTTCCACACCGATCTCGACAAACCGTTTCTGTATGGACCTCACTTTGTGAACGGTGCCATTGTCATGCTGAAACATGAAAGGGCCTTCCCCAAACTGTTGCCACAAAGTTCGAAGCACACAATCATCTAGAATGTCATTGTATGGTGTAGCTTTGAGATTTCCCTTCACTGGAACAAAGGGGCCTACCCCGAACCATGAAAAACAGCCCCTCCATCACCAAACTTTACAGTTGGCACTAAGCTTTGGGGCAGCGTTTTCTTGTCATCCACCAAACCCAGATTCATTCGTGGGACTGCCAGATGGTGAAGCGTGATTAATCACTCCAGAGAATGGGATTCCATTGCTCCAGAGTCCAGTGGCGGTGAGTATTACACTTCTCCAGCCGAGGCTTGGCATTGCGCATTCTGATCTTAGGCTAGTGTGAGGCTGATCGGCCATGGAAACCCACGACTCTCTCTCTCTATAAACTGATGTAATTTTAGACCCTAACCTCTCAGTAAATATATATGTCATAATGTATGATGATAAGAATACGCTTTTATCCAAAGCAACTGCCTTTGTGTATGTAATCCTTACAGGAATTGAACCCACAACTTTGCCACAACTGAGCCACACATGGACCACACCACCTAGTTAAAATTGTTTCACCAGACTAGCATGAATCTGAAGAGACATCTTGTGGTGATGGTGAGACACTGACAACTATATACTGGTGGTCTTACAAAATACAGAATATGTGTAAATTGCATAAAGAAACACTGGGTGGCGCTAGATCCTAATCTTAAAATGGTTTTGGTTTAGTACTTCAATGCGATCAAATAGTGTTAATGCCTGAAATAAAAATACTGCTACAGTTAGCAGTATTATTAGGGACAGCCTCGGGGGCATCACCAGCTTTTTAAACATTCAGGGCTCAGCTCCGAAGACCAGGGGCTGAAGGGGGTTTAAACCTTTAAAAATATAGCACTGCATGCATATCATCTTATTTATGGGTCTGATAAATATATAATTCAACCACACAAATAACAGGCTACTCTGACACTGACACATTGAGATCAATAAAAAGAAAGACCCTGTCTTAAATGCAACTAATAGCATTGGCCAATATGAGCAGGAAATTAAAGTCCACCAACTTTCACTCATCCAAACAGTTTTTTACCGCTATTGTATTTTGAAATATTGTGGAAGGCCTTTTAGCTGTTGCCTGCTGGTCATTGACAGCCACATTGACAGCCACATTGACAGCCACATTGACAGCCACAACTCAACAATCAGCTGTTTGATATTTGCGTGCAGGCTTCCCAACTGTATGCGTATATGCGCTCCGGATGTGAGATTTTAGTTTTTTTAAAGAAGCTATTGATCCTCTGTTGCTAAATTATGCTATCTGATGTAGAATGCTCAATGATTTCATTTATTTCTGTATAGACTTCATTTTATAATTTGGCAACTGTATTGCAATTTATTCTGCAGCACTTCCAGAACCCCTTCCTGCAGCTATGTTTTCTTCCATGCACTGTGCTCTTCCCAAGGCCAAATAATCAGCAGTTCATATTATTCATTTAATGGATTGTGGACAATATGAGGTCATTGCTATGTAGGCCTACTGTTACGATAACATTTCAAATAAAATAAGTAGCCTACAATTTCAACAGTATTGGAAAGTTTAGGAAAACATCAGGGAAGCTCATTAGGTATAGGCAATATAGGCCTTGTGTGTGTAGAGAATTTCTGCATTGCTTTCAGTTACTAAACTAATGATCATGAGCACTCACCTTAACTGAACCAACATTTCCCAGCCTAATTGTAACCAAATATCAATACCTGAGATTCAGGGAAAACAAAAATCTGATATTGATTGATTTATCAAGACAAGTTCCCATGCCTGTCTCAAAGCAGCTCAATGGCGCTGTCCCTATCAAAACTGTGCTGAAATTACCATCTGGTAGACCACATACGGAAATTGCTATATATTTATTATAACAGGGGGATGACTTTGTGAGTTTCACGTAACCACGGCTCTATGAAGTAAGTGGCGCATTCACCTGACAATTAGTGTTTTTACCCCATCGCAAAAGATTTAGGGCTGAACCCAATGCCTGGTCCTGGTGACGACCCTGGACAGCATAATGTATATAATATTACAGGCCTATTATATTGTAAAATGTGAGAGAGATATATGTAAGATGTATGCATGAAGGCATTTATTTATGCACTTTGGATAAAAGCATCTGGTAAATGGCATATACTGTATATTATAAATGATGATGTACAGTTTCTTGAATTTTGGTTTAATGAACACATCATATTTATAACTTCGGATAAATTGTGTGGCCTTCATAGCCCAGTGGATCACCGGATTCCTAATTTCTGATCTACAGTGCATTCGGAAAGTATTCAGAACACTTGACTTTTTCCCCCAAAAAATTATGTTACAGTCTTATTCTAAAATGGATTAAAAAAAATTAAAAATTAACTCATCAATCTACACACAATACCCCATAATGACAAAATGTATATATAAACTCATCAAAAAAAAAAACGTCCTCTCACTGTCAACAGCGTTTATTTTCAGCAAACTTAACATGTGTAAATATTTGTATGAACATAACAAGA
Organism: Brachymystax lenok tsinlingensis; assembly: GCA_030435695.1. Classification (NCBI taxonomy): domain Eukaryota; kingdom Metazoa; phylum Chordata; class Actinopteri; order Salmoniformes; family Salmonidae; genus Brachymystax; species Brachymystax lenok. The sequence continues at coordinate 36,956,100 of CM059817.1, read as the reverse complement.
TTCAACAACTGAGAAATAAACTGAACAGGTTCCACAGACATGTGACTAACAGAAATGGAATAATGTGTCCCTGAACAAAGAGGGAGTCAAAATCAAAAGTAACAGTCAGTATCTGGTGTGGCCACCAGCTGCATTAAGTACTGCAGTACATCTCCTCCTCATGGACTGCACCAAATTTGCCAGTTCTTGCTGTGAGATGTTACCCCGCTCTTCCATCAAGGCACCTGCAAGTTCCTTTCCTGTGAGGAATGGGTACCACATGATGAGCCTGCAGGAAGGGTACCATATGAGGGAGGAGGATGTCTTCCCTGTAACGCACAGCGTTGAGATTGACTGAATTGACAACAAGCTCAGTCCGATGATGCTGCGACACACCGCCCCAGACCATGACGGACCCTCCACCTCCAAATTGATCCCGCTCCAGAGTACAGGCCTCGGTGTAACGCTCATTCCTTTGATGATAAGCGCAAATCCGACCATCACCCCTGGTGAGACAAAACTGTGACTCGTCAGTGAAGAGCACTTTTTGCCAGTCCTGTCTGGTCCAGCGATGGTGGGTTTGTGCCCATAGGTGACGTTGTTGCCGGTTACGTCTGGTGAGGACCTGCCTTAAACAACAGGCCTACAAGGCCTCAGTCCAACCTCTCTCAGCCTATTGCGGACAGTCTGAGCACTGATGGAGGGATTGTGCATCCCTGGTGTAACTCAGGAAGTTGTTGTTGCCATCCTGTACCTGTCCCGCAGGTGTGATGTTCGGATGTACCGACCCTGTGCAGGTGTTGTTACACATGGTCTGCCACTGCGAGGACAATCAGCTGTCCGTCCTGTCTCCCTGTAGCGCTGTCTTAGGTGTCTCACAGTACGGACATTGCAATTTATTGCCCTGGCCACATCTGCAGTCCTCATGCCTCCTTGCAGCATGCCTAAGGCACGTTCACACAGATGAGCAGGGACCCTGGGCATCTTTCTTTTGGTGTTTTTCAGAGTCAGTAGAAAGGCCATTTTAATGTCCTAAGTTTTCATAACTGTGACCTTAATTGCCTCCCGTCTGTAAGCTGTTAGTGTCTTAACGACCGTTCTACAGGTGCATGTTCATTAATTGTTTATGGTTCATTGAACAAGCATGGGAAACAGTGTTTAAACCCTTTACAATGAAGATCTATGAATTTATTGGGATTTTTACGAATTATCTTTGAAAGACAGGGTCCTGAAAAAGGGACGTTTATATATAAATAAAGAAATAACTTATTTACATAAGTATTCAGACCCTTTGCTATGAGACTCGAATTTGAGCTCAGGTGCAACCTGTTTCCATTGATAATCATTGAGATGTTTCTACAACTTGGAGTCTACCTGTGGTAAATTCAATTGATTGGACATGATTTGGAAAGATACACAGCTGTCTGCATAAAGTCCCACAGTTGACAGTACATGTCAAAGCAAAAATCAAGCCATGAAATCCAAGGAATTGTCCGTAGTGCTCCGAGACAGGATTGTGTCGATGGGGAAGTGCACCAAAAAATGTCTGCAGCATTGAAGGTCCTTAAGAACACAGTGGCCTCCATTATTCTTAAATACAAGAAATTTGGAACCACCAAGACTCTTCCTAGACCTGGCTGCCCGGCCAAACTGAGCAATCGGTGGAGAAGGGCCTTGGTCAGGGAAGTGACCAAGAAGCCAATTGTCCCTCTGATAGAGCTCCAGAGTTCCTCTGTGGACATGGGAAAACCTTTCAGAAGGACAACCATCTCTGCAGCACTCCACCAATCAGGCCTTTATGGTAGAGTGACCAGACGGAAGCCACTCCTCAGTAAAAGGCACATGACAGCCCACTTGGAGTTTCCCAAAAGGCACCTAAAGAACTCAGACCATGATAAACAAGATTCTCTGACCTAATGAAACCAAGATTGAACTATTTTAGCCTGCATGCTGTGTCACGTACGGAGGAATCCTGGCACCCTCCCTATGGTGAAGCATTATGGTGGCATCATCATGCTGTGGGGATGTTTTTCAGCAGCAGGGACTGGGAGACTTGTCAAGATTGAGGAAAAGATTAACGGAGAAAAATACAGAGAGATCCTTGATGAAAACCTGCTCCAGAGCACTCAGAACCTCAGGCTGGGGCGAAGGTTCACCTTCCAATAGGAATACTTATGTAAATGTAATATTTCCTGTCTATTTTAATTTTTTTATTTACTAAAAAATAAAAATAAACAGTTTTTGTGTGTAGATTGATGAGGAGAAAAAACGATGTAATCAATTATAGAATAAGGCTGTAACATAACAAAATGTGGAAAAAAGTAAAGGGGTCTGAATACTTTCCCGAATGCACTGTATAAGGGTAAAGGAAGAGAAAGAGAACCATGGCTGCCATGAAGTTGACTGCAGGCACAGGAGGTCACATATGGCGCCCACATACTAGGTTCGCTTTGTTCCTAGCAGAACTCAGCTAGACGAAGCAATTTGTTTTTGCCTTGCATTCTCTCTCACTTGAAAAAGTAAGAGAAACTGCTATATTAATGTTTGTCCCTCTTGAGACGCCATAGCAACAACATAGCTAGTAACATCTAAGATAAATCAAGAAATCTGTAATTCATTTTGACGTTTTTGGTGATGTTTGGTGCAGTATATCTCAAGTGAAAAAATGTGCATGAAAACTAGTCCTCTCTTCGAATGACAACAAACACTTGAAGAGTTCCTTCAGTACTTTTGCATACTTTTTAGCCAGTAGTTCTGAAAGTAGTACTCATTAGCCAAAAGTGGTCCCCGAAAATGGTGTACTACGTCACATATCTGCAGATATGTTCACCACGTTATTGCTCTCTCTCTCACTCTGCTGTTGGGCAACTTCATTGGATAACGCTGGGCAGGCCTCTTGCTATCTGTCACAAAAATGCGAGGGGCTGAAGCTCATTGGCTAGAACTCGATTTGCTAGTGGGCTGGCCCAAGTGGGCGGAAATGTAAGGAAAATGGTGCGGCACAACTTAAAGAAAACAGTTGCTTGAAACTGTGAATTTTGCTTTTAATTGAGACAAGACAGTAATTCTGCTCACAGATTATGCAGGTAAGCACTACACAGACATATCCAGCCAAAAGCGGAAGGTTTAAAAAATACTTTCTTAGCTGACAAAGTAATTGAAGAATTGAAGAATCCAGTTCATAGTTCCCACTATTACTAGGAGTAGTACTGTTAACCATTCGCAGACGAATGGGCGTAGACGTCGACTACCGAACTTCGACTTGCCTCAAGAAAAAAATTTGTGTACGCAAACAGAAAAAACATAATAATATATGCGTGAATTGATGGTCCACATTTCGACTGGGAAGCATGCGACTGGAATTAGGATGGACCTCTCACCAGTCCACATCATATACCCCTCCCATACCATTATGCCTCGTCCTTTCCAGCATTGTTCCAGCAACTGTGGTGGATATGTAACCAGGCCAGCCCAGGACAGTACAGCTTGGCACAGTAGTGTGAAAAGGGTAATAGATCTCCATGGTGAACATGACTCCATCACTGTGCACACACGGACATAGGCATGCACGCACACACACACACACACACACACACACACACACACACACACACACACACACACACACACACACACACACACACACACACACACTTCCTGTTCCCTTCTCTCACCTGTCCCTCCGGTCAACTCTCTGCTTCTTTATTGTTCATCTCTGATGTGTAGCAGCATGCGTCGGAGAATGTTCCAACGCTGACGCATGATTTGCTGAGGCCCCCTGCTGCGTCCCCGCGCTCCAGGAAGTGAATATATCTCCACCCAGGCTCCCATCTTCCTCTGTGACCTCTCAGTCAATCATGTGCATATTTACGACTGGGCAGAGCGAGCGAGAGACACTTTAAATTCAGACAGAGGTTTAGGCCCTAATGACTGCATTGGAAGGACAGGGATGTCTGCTGAATCGCATTAGCTAAACATGGAGGCTTGGAGGGAGAATGACAGGAGCGAGAAGGGCGGTTGTGAGAAGAAGCAAAAACGCAGGACTCCGAATGATTTCAAATATGACAACCATGGGCTTTTTTTTACTTTAAATGTGACAGTTGGCCTTCGTAGCCCAGTGGGTCACCGGATTAGTTGCGTCATGTTCATAAGGCACAAAACAGAAGAAAAGGGGGAGGTACAATCTGAACTCGTCCAATAAGACACAATTATTTCCGTCTTCTGTTGCCAAGTGTGGCACTAATTAATTCCATTAACTGATTGGTCAAAGTCAGGAATGGCAAGGACAGACACACCAGCTGATAATCGTAGTGTAAATAAATGGCTAATCCTCATTGACGTGGTGTGGTGAAACCCAACAGGCCTCTTGTGCCCTCTAGAGAGACCTCATGATCCCACCACGGTGAACAGCTGTCCTGCAGTGGGGGATATACTGTCATAGGAAGTTAAGAAAAAGGAAGTCATAGACTTCTCTCTACTACCGCACAGCAAGCGATACTGATGCACCAAGTCTGGAACCAACAGGACCCTGAACAGCTAAATAGTTAGTTAAATAGTTAACCAAATAGCTACCTGGACTATCTGCATTGACACTTTTTGCGTTTTTGACTCATCACATACCCTGTTGCTACTGTTTATTATCTATCCTGTTGCCTAGTCACTTTATTCCTAGTTATATGTACATATCTACCTCAATTACTTCGTACCCCTGCACATCAGCTCTGTACTGCTACCCCGTTTACAGTTGAAGTCGGAAGTTTACATACACTTAGGTTGGAGTCATTAAAACTAGTTTTTCAACCACTCCACAAATTTCTTGTAAACAAACTATAGTTTTGGCAAGTCGGTTAGGACATCTAATTTTTCCAACAATAGTTTACAGACAGATTATTTCACTTAAAATTCACTGTATCACAATTCCAGTGGGTCAGAAGTTTACATACACTAAGTTGACTGTGCCTTTAATTAAACAGCTTGAAGCTTCTGATAGGCTAATTGCCATAATTTGAGTCAATTGGAGGTGTACCTGTTGATGTATTTCAAGGCCTACCTTCAAACTCAGTGCCTCTTTGCTTGATATCATGGGAAAATCAAAAGAAATCAGCCAATACCTCAGAAAACAATTGTAGACCTCAGCAAGTCTGGTTCATCCTTGGGAGCAATTTCCAAATGCCTGAAAGTACCGCGTTCATCTGTACAAACAATAGTACGCAAGTATAAACACCATGGGACCACGCAGCCATCATACCGCTCAGGAAGGAGACGCATTTGTCTCCTACAGATGAACGAACTTTGGTGCGAAAAGTGAAAATCAATCCCAGAACAACAGTAAAGGATCTTGTGAATGTGCTGGAGGAAACAGGTACAAAAGTATCTATTTCCACAGTAAAACAAGTCTTATATCGACATAACCTGAAAGGCCGCTCAGCAAGGAAGAAGCCACTACTCCAAAACCACCATAAAAAGCCAGACTACGGTTGCAACTGCACATGGGGACAAAGATCGTACCTTTTGGAGAAATGTCCTCTGGTCTGATGAAACAAAAATATAACTGTTTGGCCATAATGACCATCGTTATGTTTGGAGGAAAAAGGGGGAGGCTTGCAAGCCGAAGAACACCATCCCAAACATGAAGCATGGGGGTGGCAGCATCTTGTTATGGGGGTGATTTTCTGCAGGAGGGGATGGTGCACTTGACAAAATAGATGGCATCATGAGGATGGAAAATGATGTGGATATATTGAAGCAACATCTCAAGACATCAGTCAGGAAGTTAAAGCTTGGTCGCAAATGGGTCTTCCAAATGGACAATAACCCCAAGCATACTTCCAAAGTTGTGGCAAAATGGCTTAAGGACAACAAAGAAAGTATTGGAGTGGCCATCACAAAGCCCTGACCTCAATCCTATAGAAAATGAATGAGCAGAACTGAAAAAGCGTGTGCGAGCAAGGAGGCCTACAAACCTGACTCAGTTACACCAGCTCTGACAGGAGGAATGGGCCAACATTCACCCATTGTGGGAATTGTGGGAAGCTTGTGGAAGGCTTATTGTGGGAAGCTTGTGGAAGGCTACCCGAAACGTTTGACCCAAGTTAAACAATTGAAAGGCAGTGCTACCAAATACTAATTGAGTGTATGTAAACTTCTGACCCACTGGGAATGTGATGAAATAAATAAAAGCTGAAATAAATAATTATATTATTCTGACATTTCCCATTATTAAAATAAAGTGGTGATCTTAACTGACCTAAGACAGGGAATTTTTACTAGGATTAAATGTCAGGAATTGTGAAAAACTGAGTTTAAATGTATTTTGCTAAGGTGTATGTAAACTTCCGACTTCAACTGTATATAGCCAAGTTATATTTACTTATTGTGTATTTATTATTATATTTATTATTAAGTGTTATACATTTTCTATTATTTCTCTATTTTCTTTCTCTCTGCGTTGTTGGGAAGGTCCATAATTAAGCATTTCACTGTTAGTCTACACCTGTTGTTTACGAAGTGTGAGGAATATAATTTGATTATATATTTTGATTTGATTTGAAGAGAAAGGTGGGATTCCAGGTTATCATTTTTTTTATCATGTTGCACAAATGATCTGGAGTCCTATGTATAAAGCGTCTCACATTCGACTGCTGATCTACACTCAACGGAGTTTCAATTGGATGACATTGTTTACTAACACCTTGAATTCTTGAGCAATGATTGATTAAATTTGCCCAGTACAATAGAACTAATGGAATAGAATCTTCAAGCTCAATCAAGCGCTCCTCAAATATGTTTGTAAAATACATGCAGGTAGGCTATTTGAGGTGCAGCTTGAGGTTCCATTGTACCACGTAAACTAAGTGCGGGATCACACATTGTCCACATCACACCATTTAAAAGTAATTTGCGAATGCAGGAACATTGCCTTTAAAAGCTGCACTGTTAACAAAGCGCCAACGGATTGATTCCCAGCCTAACTCAATCACTAGTCAAGTATTTGAACGTGTTTGAATAATGTATTTAACCCAGACCTGTTATGAGCCCGCCCATCTCACTGGGCCATGCTCTGGTGGACATGCTCTGACTTGGAGCCAAGGCAAGGCACTGGGTACTTATGAGCTTTCATTTACATAACAATGGCTAACTGTTAACTTTGACACCTTCTCACAAGTCTTGAATGATGCAGAGGTTGTTGATTCTGCTCGTCACAAGTATATCAAATCAAATTGTATTGGTCACATGCGCTGAATACAGTAGGTGTAGACTTTACAGTGAAATGCTTACTTACGAGCCCATTCCCAACAATGCACAGTTAAAAATAAATAAAAATATTTGCTAAATAAAAAGGTAAATAGTAACACAAAAACAATAAGGAGGCTATATACAAGGAGTAATTGTAGCGAGTCAATGTGCAGGGGTACGAGGTGGTGGAGGTAATTGAGCTAATACAGTATTTACATGTGGGTAGGAGTAAAAGTGACTAGGCAATCAAGCTATATAATAAACAGAGTAGTAGCAGTGTAGACTGTTAAAGTGTGTGGCGTCAATATGCATTTGTGTGCGTTTTGTGTGTGTGTGTGTGTGTGTGTTGGAGTGTCAGTGTAGTCTGTGTGAGTGTGTGGGTTGAGTCTAGTGAGTGTGCATAGAGCCAGTGCAAAAGAGTCAGTGCAAAAACAATTAAGATAAAGAAATAAATAATACATGGGTTAATGTAAATAGTCCAGGTAGCCATTTGATTAATTGTTCAGCAGTCTTATGGCTTGGGGGTAGAAGCTGTACAGGTGCCTTTTGGTCCCAGACTTGGAGCTACGGTACAGGTTACTGTGCGGTAGCAGAGAGAACAGTCTATGACTCTAGTGGCTGGAGTCTTTCAACATTTTTAAGGTCTTCCTCTGACACCGCCTGGTATAGAGGTCCTGGATGGCAGAGAGTTTGGTCCCAGTGATGTACTGGGCCGTACACACTACCCTCTGTAGCGACTTGTGGTCGGAAACCGAGTAGTTGCCATGCTAAGCGGTGACACAGCCAGTTAAGATGCTCTCAATTGTGCAGCTGTATAACTTTTTGAAGATCTGAGGGCCCATGCCTTCTGAGGGGGAAGAGGAGTTGTCATGCCCTCTTCACGACTGCGTTGGTGTCCTTGGGACATGATAGGTCCTTAGTGATGTTGGCACTGATAAACTTTAAGCTCTTGACACGCTCCGCTACAGCCTCGACGATGTGAATGGGAGCGTGATCAGCCCTCCGTTTCCTGTAGCCCAAGATAAGCTCCTTTGTCTTGCTCACGTTGAGGGAGAGGTTGTTGTTCTGTCACTGCACTGCCAGGTCTCCTCCCTATAGGCTGTCTCATCGCCGTCTGTGATCAGGCCTACCACCATTGTGTCGTCGGCAAATTGAATGATAGTGTTGGAGTCATGCGCGGCCACGCAGTCATGGGTGAACAGGTAGTACAGGAGGGGACTGAGCATGCACCCCTGAGGGACCGCTGTGTTGAGGGTCAGCATGGCGGATGTGTTGTTGCCTACCCGCACCACCTGGGGGTGGCCGTCAGGAAGTCCAGGATCCAGTTGCAAAGGGAGGTGTTCAGTCCCAGGATCCTTAGCTTAGTGGTGAGCTTGGAGGGCACTATGGTGTTGAATGCTGAGCTGTAGTCAATGAACTGCATTCTCACGTAAGGTACCTCACGAGGCTTCTTCTCTCAAAGCTGAGACCTTGAAACTGAGATACTCTTTTTGGTTGCCAGAGCAATGTTCAGGGCATACTGCCAAATTGCTTATCAGCGATATTAAGGTTTACTCCCATGTACAATCAATCAGCGTGTACAACCAATCATTCACTCGCATGAACCAAACCATGACATGTAATTACAGAGCAGCATTATTCTAAACATACGATGTGATACAGAAATATTTTTTTTTATCACAAATTGATTTCATTTTTCATGCTTTAAAATCACTGGCCACTATGAGCGCCACTTCTGGATCAGCATTTTCTTGTTTGCTTATGGCACTATACTGCTCATTGAGAGTGGTCTTAGTGCCAGCATCGGTTAGCTGTGGTAAATAAACAACTATGAAAAATACAGATGAAAACTCCTTGTACATAGTATGATCTACAGCTTATCATAAGGTATTCTAACTCAGGCGAGCAGAAAATCTAAAAAGTTAAGATCAGCACAAAAAAATATACAAACTAGCACAATTGGTCAGGAGCCCGTAAAACGTCCGCCATTCCCTCCGGCACCATTCTTCTTTAGTGTCACATCCCTGACGGAGACAATAACACTAGAGCTTACATTAACATAAGACACTGGCAAAACCCTGGTATGGGGGTAAGTCTTGATGGAAAACCACAATTAGTACCTATTAGGAGCTTTACCTCATATCCAATTCCCATGAGAACCTGGTGCTCAGGGAAAACCCCACAGACAGACCACCCTCCCATCTCTCCATCTTCCCTCTCTTTCGTCCTCTTCCCAGCCTTAAGGATGCATCCCCATCTCGCTTATTGGGGAAGAAGAGGAAAGGAAAAAGGGAGGAAGGAGGATAAATATTGGTTTTGTGGGCTCTCCGTGGAGCCCTAGACCTCTCTGTGCCTCCTAAGAAAACTTTCTTGAGAGCAACCAAAGCAAATAGTCCCGCATCGGTGAGGTCTGGCTCGCCTCCGCTCGTGTGTTTGTTTACACAGACGGGGAGGATGGCCGCCATGACAGACGGAGACCAGAGAGAGAGATAGAGAGAGAGAGGTTTATACACACACACACACACTTGTCGATCTTAGGGTTCCGTACATGTATAAATTCTGCTTTGGTTTGTGTAGCTCAGGGTGCTACACAGAACGATAATGAGGACATATGGCGCTTCCGATGCAACCTGCTTCTATTCTTCTTGTGTCTCTCCATTTCTCCACCTCCCTCTGCCCCAATCGGTCCATCTGTATGTCTGTGATTGCGTCGCTCCCCTCAGCTCTGTGCGTTTTGTTGTGTAGGTGGGATCAGTGGCTTAAAGGAGCAGACCAAAGGATGCTGCTATGGATCACAAAGGGATGCGTCCCCAAATGGCACCCTATTCTTTATATACTGCACTACTTTTGACCAGATCACTATGGGCCCTGGTCAAATGTAGTGCACTGCATAGGGAATGAGGTGCCATTTGGGATACAGACGGGGTGTTGGAGTGAGATTAGTTCACTCACAGGAGAAGAATCCATCAGAGGAGTAATGCCATCAGAGGGACAGATGGGTGAGAGCCATTGACCTGCTGACCTGTGTGAGAATCTGGCTAGCTAATGCTAACACACACATATGCAACAAGGCATGCGCGCATGCAAGCGCACTAACGCAAGCGCACACACACATGCATTCACAAACACACTGACACACAGAAATACACACACACTCAAATATTCAATATTTCTTTCTCACACACACACACACACACACAAAGAGAGAGAAACACACACAGAGAAACACACACACCCTCTTTTGTGGTCTGCCCTCATGGTGGTCGGTCGCACTTCTAAAGGCTTAATCTGTCGGACCTTCCCCTCTGGTTAAGAGCACAAAGGCCCCTCTCGCCTGACACAATGACACAAAGCCTGCTCACATACCTCTATACACATGTCCCGTTCCAGCCGAGACAGACAGACCACCCGTTCCCTGGAAACCAGGCCTCAGTCCATCACAGGGGAGGGAAGGGCTAAGGGAGTGTCCTAAAATAGGACCCTATCCCCTAGTGCACTACTTTTGACCAGGGCCCATTGGAGTGACAGGTAGGAGTGACAGGGTGCATCCCAAATAGTACCATATTCCCAATGTAGTGCACTACTTTTGACCAGGGTCCATAGGGGAGGGAAGGACTAAAGCAGTGACAAGCTGTTTCCCAGATAGCACCCTATTCCATGTAGTGAACTATTTTTGACTATTTGCCTTATTTAGCCCCGCCCACTTGAAACAGTTCCACATGAACACGTTTGTGTTTTTGTTTCCGTTTCACAACTTCCGGCAACGCTAGCAAATTACCTCAGAGCAGTGGCTAGCTAATAATAAGAAACGCCCATCATTAACACATCTTAACACAAAAACAAAACATGGCTCACATTTGGGAACACACACAAATGGATCTTCGGAGGTCGGATGGTATCACCGTACCCCATCCGTCCATGATTAATACTTGGGTGGATGACATGATAAAAAGTCCTGTAATTACATATGGGGACATTTTTAATTACTTCGTGCTGTCTTTGGGAGTGGATGGCTCCACTACGAAAAATTACAAGAGTACAGAGGCCTATCAGTACCTCCACAGTGGTAAAGTGGGCCGAGTTCTTCTTAACCTGGAGGAAGGACAAGGATTTTTGAAGCCAATCAAGCAGCTCTTACAACTCGGCTTGGGTACTTGCGTCCAACAACGGATCAGTAGAGACGGCTGGATGCACTTGCATTTCTGGCCTTGGAAAGTCATGCAGCCATGTAGCCTCAATTTTGTGGAAGGTAGGCTAATAAGCAAAGTCACTTGCATTTCTATGTCTAACATTACTTAACATATGCGACGACAGCATACAAGCAGCCTACATGTGTTGTGGTCAGAGTTACTATAATCCATAGGCTAATGTTGTGATAGAGTTCTCAGATGATATCTATGATCAATCTCCGCATTACTTGGTCTTGTAATTAATGTTTATAGCCTATTTTCTTTGTTCCTTTCATAGATGAAAGTGCACAATACTGCCTTATCTAGACACAGAATGATAAAATAGTCATGTTTAACATAGCAGTTAGACCAAACGTTTTGTAGGACGAAGCTGAATTGAGAATGTCCTGATTTATTGGTTATGTTAACATGTATTTGTGGATCAACAGAACTGCTGTATTAATGTGGGGAATCTGTCAGTATCCTGTCAAATCTCATGTTGGTGAAGCAAGGTAGGTTTATGGAGTCCATGTGAGTAGGGTATAAAATGTACTTATATATGTCAGCATCACATGTATTTCTTTAGTGTTATTGTTTTTATTGGTGAATAAAGTATGGTAAGTATAAGTGGTATAATCTCATTGGGAACAATATCAAGGTACGTTTATGATGAAACTTGCATGTGTTTTGATTAAATTGATCACGTAGTCTTGTCCACAATTATTAATAATGGGATTTTCTCTGTCTTTTTGTTACAAACATTCTATCATTCTATCAAACATTCTATCACAGGTGCAGAATGCAGTGTCCAGTGGGCTGACTGGTATAGCCTGCACAGATGAGCAGCGACAATGGAATGCAGGGACTCGGAGGAACCTTGAGCCAAATCGGTTAAACAGCATTGAAAAATAAGGGAAATAATCTGTCTGTATGATATCGTCACGCAGGTTACACAGGACAGCACAGATTCAAAGTATTTCGTCCATTTTAGATGAGAGGCTGATTGGCACTGTCTGTGAGATGATTCTAAACCGTTTGAGCCTTTGAATTACGCGTGCCACATGAACCCTCGCGTTAGCTATCCGTCTTGTACATGTGGTGTCCTCTGACAGCTGTGAGCTTCTTTTTGTGAAGGCTGGAATTGTTAATTTGACCTTCCTCTCGAGTAGTAGATCCCGGATTGTGAAGCCCCGGTCAGCCATGACCTCATCACCTGGACAGAGGTACGCCAGGAACCCAGAATCCGATGTTATATATTTGTCGCTACATCTACCTCCATGTGCTGAGGAGATGAACATCACCAAACCACAAGGTGCAATGACCACCAGGTACTTGATAGTGTTCTGGGCGTAGTAATGGATGAATGACACCCCCCTTCAATCCAGATTCTTGCACTTCTGTAAAGCAGTTTCTGAGCAGTCGATAATGCAGGTTTTTCCTGGGTAGTGGTCCTTAAAACATTGTGGCATTGTCCCCCTTGGCAGCCATGAATGTACTCCCTCGGATTCTCTTCCATCATGTCAATCCAATAACTAATCACTCTGGGAAACAGCAAACCTTTCTGCTAGGTACTGATGCAGCAAGTTGAGCTTCATCAGTGTCATCGGAATTGGTCTGTCAGGTCTAGCTGAAAGCTGCCTTTGTAGAGGGGTGGAAGATGTTCGTTCCGCCAGGGTAGAAAAGGCAGCAAGAGACAAGCCTGTATGCAGTCAACAAAGTGCTTCGTTCCTCAGCAGAGTTTTGTAGAGAGGTGCTGCTGGGCACTGTGTCCCTGCCTCACAGCTAGTGGGCTTTACATGATCACCTGAGCTGTAGTTGTGATCACTTAGGGTTTGGGCATCCTTCTCTGACATGACGTAGATGTTGGTGTTCAAAACATTGCTGTTGTAAAAACTGCCTCCTCTTCATCCAATTAATGTGACAGCCTCGTACTGAACATATAACACATGTCATGTTGATCGATTTTAAGATTTTGTGCGGTTCTGTCAGTGTAAAACTATCGAGCCCTCAACGGAAAGTATCACTTTTGCATGCGCTAGCGTCACGCGAATGTTGCCGGAAATAGAAACACAATTGCAATGAACTCGCTGCGACCACTGTGACGTTCCAGAATAAGGCGAATAGGGCTCTGATCAAAAGTAGTGCACTATATAGGGAATAGAGTGCCATTTGGGATGCAGATATATATGGGTAGGAAGGAACTCACCCCAGTGCTAGACAAAGAAAAATGTAGTTTCTATGGCTCGGTTTCCTTGGTAACTAACATACTTTATTTTGTTGGTTCACACACAGAAGATTGGGCATCAAACATCTATTTTATAAATGTTGCTATTGCGCGACAGTATGGTTGGGATATTGGGAAGAAAAAAAAAATCCACGTTACCTACAAGACTTTGGGGAACTCACCCCAGGATCATATCTGTGGGTTGTGTTTGTCGGAGCATACAGGACTTTTTTTGCCGCATAAATTGACGAAAAAGTTACACCAATAATTATGTATCTTTATCAGGGTTGAATGACTGTTTTCCAGCATTACACTACCGGAAATGTACATGTTAAAGACATCTTGGAAATACAATTTAAAAAATGATTACACAACAATAAATGTTATTGTAACACAAATGGATTTGTAACATGTTTAACATACATTCTACCTAGTCTTTGCATTCACAAACACCTGACAATCTTATTTGGAGTTCATTTTTAGTTCTTGAATACATTTTACATGTATTGGAAGCTGGTTATCAAGTCATTTCACACGCCATGGAATTTTAAAATAGCAAACAGAATGTTAGCCTATTCTTGTGTGAAATAAGGGTATGCCTACACACCTTTCCTTTTGTAGGCCTATGTTTGCAAAACAAATTAAGCTTGTGGCTACACTGTTGTGGCTACACTGTAGTCCGCACAGAGGTGATCCTCAGGGGCCTAGACTCAGTTCTTCCAATGATAAGCTCTGGGTGTTAGCATTAGCACTGTTAGCATAGTATTAGCATTTCCCCTTTGCGCTTTTAGCGTTAGCATCCCAGCTAATCCCAGTTGTCTGAAGACAGTGGCTGTGTTTGAGCTAAGCTTTTCCCCCTCATGTACGCACAGTCCCTGCCAAGCTGCTTCCCACATCCCTGTAATCCACAAACAATTATCATATTTGCCTCTCCAGACAACTCACGGTTTGTTTACCCATGACAAATTAACAATTTACACAGCTGTGTATTTAGTCAGGATTCGCATTGGCTGGCACAGGTCCACACAGAATCAAAGCTTCAATGTTTAGTTTGGAGGATGACTTGGAATTGGAGAGGACTATTACTGTAGCCATGCACAAATAGATTAATATTGTTGTGGAAAACTTGATCCAAAGATTAGGCAGAGACTCATTTATAATTATGATAGTGAATCTTTAATACATAAGAGCAGCTGCAAGGTAGATCCCCCTCTGATCGCAGTCAGGGAAGAAGGTTAGATAATAAATGGTTTCATGTCCCTTATATAGTGGGAGGTGATAATACAATCATATTGTTTACGCAACAGTTATTTTATACAAGCAACCGTTCCAGAACACAATGGCCTCATTTTAGGGTGCAGACATACCAGGAGTCTATGAAATGCATAACATTACAGTCCAATACTGCACAATAACATGACCCTTGAGAAGTTATAACAGTGCAACCCAATTCTGCAATAACAACATGTTTGATCGATGTAGAGAATAGTTGTGGTTGGTTTTGTTTGAAAAATATGTTTATGGATGTAGATCTTCCCGTAGAATGAAAAGGAGAAGAAACCAGTGACTCATTCCATTTCCTAATTTCCATGTCAAGGCAATTGCTCATGAATAATCTACCATGGCAGCAGCAGAATGGGGGAAAATAGCAACAAAGAATTTCCAAAACATCAAAACTAGGAATTCTAACAATTAAAAACTTGAGTGACTAATTGATATTCATGGCTAGTTGACCTTTTCCTGTTTAAGCTATTGAGGAATATGACTTAAGAGGCATAACTGTTAAGTGAGGCATGGAGGCACAAGTGATAAAACTGTCAGACCACAGAGAGATGCAGGCTGAAACAGACTGACCATAGGGCAGTTCGAGCAAATGCTAAATGAGCTGGTCCATCTTTACCCCCGTGGGCCTGTCTAAATTGTGTTTTGCATAACTTCTTTGGGATCAGTGTTCCTTACACGGGATGGTTGAGCTAACGTAGGCTAAGGTGATTACCATTAGGTTGTAAGTAACAAGAACATTTCCCAGGACATAGACATATCTGATCTGGGTAGAAAGCTTAAATTCTTGTTAATCTAACTGCACGTGCTAATGTTTGAGGAGAGTGCTCAATTTTGAACATGATAAGTTATTAATAAAAAAATGTGGCACATTTGGGCAGTCTTGATACAACATTGGACCAGTCTGAAACTTTGCACATACACCACTGCCATCTAGTGGCCAAAATCAAAATTGTACCTGGGCTGGAATAATACATTATGGCATTTCTCTTGCATTTCAAAGATGATGGTATTATCTTTTACCAGATCTATTGTGTTATATTCTCCTACATTCCTTTCACATTTCCACAAACTTGTTTCCTTTCAAATGGTACCAAGAATATGCATATCCTTGCTTCAGGGCCTGAGCTACAGGCAGTTAGATTTGGGCATGTCATTTTAGGCATGTCATGGGGCATGTCATTTTCAAGGGTTTTTCTTTATTTTTACAGTTTTTTACATTGTAGAATAATAGTGAAGACATCACTATGTCTTTGTGAGACGTGGTGTGGGTGAGCGGATGATGTGTATTTCCCACCGTAAAGCATGGAGGAGGAGGTGTTATGGTGTGGGGGTGCTATGCTGGTGACACTGTCTGTGATTTATTTAGAATTCAAGGCACACTTAACCAGCATTGCTACCACAGCATTCTGCAGCCATACGCCATCCCATCTAGTTTGGGCTTAGTGGAACTATCATTATTTTTCAACAGGACAATGACCCAACACACCTCCAGACTGTGTAAGAGCTATTTGGCAAGAAGGAGAGTGATGGAGTGCTGCATCAGATGACCTGGCATCCACAATCCCCCAAACTCAACCAAATTGAGATGGTTTGGGATGAGTTGGACCGTAGAGTGAAGGAAAAGCAGCTAATAAGTGCTCAGCATATGTGGAAACTCCTTCAAGACTGTTGGAAAAGCATCCCAGGAGAAGCTGGTTGAGAGAATGCTAAGAGTGTGCAAAGCTGTCATCAAGGCAAAGGGTGGCTATTTGAAGAATCACAAATATAAAATATTTGTTTAACACTTTTTTAGTTACTATATGATTATCAAGGCACAAGGCGAGACCCAAATGCAGACACAGGAGGCAGATGGTTGGAGTCTTACACTGTTAATTAATCCAAAGGTGTAAGCAAGAGAATGGTCGTGGACAGGCCAAAACCATATCAAAGTCCAGAAGGTACAGAGTGGCAGACAGGCTCGTGGTCAAGGCCGGCAGGCTGGTAAAAAGTCGAGAAACAGGCAAGGATCAAAACAGGGAGGACTAGAAAAAGGAGAATGCAAAAAGCAGGAGAAGAGGAAAACCGCTGGTTGACTTGAAAACATACAAGACGAACTGGCTCAGAGAGACAGGAAACACAGGGATAAATACACTGGGGAAAACAAGCGACACCTGGAGGGGTGGAAACAATAACGAGGACAGGTGAAACTGATCAGGGTGTGACAATGATTCCACATATATGTTGTGTTCTAAAAAATTTTATTGTCATAAAATAATTGTGTAAATGGCATTGTGTAAATGACTGATTACAGTTTGATTATGGTAATATTGTATGTCTTATCATTTGAAAGAGCTGTTTTTCAGCTTTGAAAATATGTCTAATGTTTTCATATAAGGTTTGACACCAGGAAATTATTCTCATTTATGTACACTGAGGTCATGACCCAGTAAAAAATGTAACATTCCGCCAGGCAGAAAAGGGTTAACTAACTATTTAGCTTATGACTTGGGGGTTAGGGTTGTTCAGGGTCCTGCTGGTCCAGGTGCATCACTACCGCTTGCTATGCGGTAGCAGAGAGAACAGTCTGACTTGGGTGGCTGGAGTCTTTGAAAACCTTTACGGCCTTCCTTTGACAAAGCCTGGTACAGAGGTCCTGGATGGCAGGGAGCTTGGCCCTAGTGATGTACTGGGGGCGTACATTACTTTACCCAATGTATAGCGCCTTGCAGTGAGATCCCAAGCAGTTGCAGTACCAAGTGATGATGCAGCCAGTCAAGACGCTCTCAATAGTGCAGCTGTAGAACTTTTTGAGGAACTGAGGGCCCATGCAAAATCTTTACAGCCTCCTGAGGGGAAGAGACTTTGTCGTGCCTTTCTTCAAAACTGTGTTGGTGTGTGTGGGTGACCATGATCCTTAGTGATGTGGACACCAAGGAACTTTAAGCTCTCGACCTGCTCCACAATAGCCCAGTCAACGTGAATGGGGGTTTTCTTGGCCCTCCATTTCCTGTACTCCACGATCATCTCCTTTGTCTTGCTGACATTGAGGGAGAGGATGTCCTCCTGACACAACACTTCCAGGTCTCTGACCTCCTCCCATCATCGGTAATCAGGCCAACCATTGTCATCTCGTCAGCAAACTTAATTATGGTGTTGGAGTGGTTCACGGCCATGCTGTCATGGGTGAACACCAAGTAAAGGATGGGACTGCGCATTCACCCCTGACGGGCCCCCGTGTTGAGAGTCAGCGTGTCTGATGTGTTGATGCCTACTTTCACCACCTTAGGGCGGCCCGTCAGGAAGTCCAGGATCCAGTTTCAGAGGGAGGTGTTCAGTCCCAGGGTCCTTAGCTTAGTGATTAGCTTTGTGGGCACTATAGTGTTGAACGCTGAGCTATAGCCAAAAAACAGCATTCTCACATACAGTTGAAGTTGGAAGTTTACATAAACTTTGGTTGGAGACATTAAAACTCGTTTTTCAACCACTCCACAAATTTCTCGTTAACAAACTAGAGTATTGGCAAGTCAGTTAGGGCATCCACCAGTAATTTTTACAATTGTTTACAGACAGATTATTTCACTTAAAATTCACTGTATCACAATTCCAGTGGGTCAGAAGTTTACATACACTAAGTTGACTGTGCCTTTTAAACAGCTTGGAAAATTACAGGAAATGATGTCATGGCTTTAGAAGCTTCTGATAGGTTAATGGACATTTTCAGAGAGGTCTATCTGTAGATGTATTTCAAGGCCTACCTTCAAACTCATTGCCTCTTTGCTTGACATCATGGGAAAATCAAAAGAAATCAGCCAAGACCTCAGAAAATAAATTGTAGACCTCCACAAGTCTGGTTCATCCTTGGGAGCAATTTACAAATGCCTGAAGGTACCACGTTCATCTGTACAAACAATAGTATGCAAGTATAAACACCATGGGACCACGCAGCCGTTATACCTCTCAGGAAGGACACACGTTCTGTCTCCTAGAGATGAATGTACATTGGTGCGAAAAGTGCAAATCAAATCCAGAACAACAGCAAAGGACCATGTGAAGATGCTGGAGGAAACAGGTACAAAGTATCTGTATCCATAGTAAAACGAGTCCTATATCGACAAAACCTGAAAGGCCGCTCAGCAAGGAAGAAGCCACTGCTCCAAAACCGTTATAAAAAAGCCAGACTACGGTTTGCAACTGTACATGGGGACAAAGATCGTACTTTTTGGAGAAATGTCCTCTGATCTGATGAAACAAAAATAGAACTGTTTGGCCATAATGACCATCGTTATGTTTGGAGGAAAAAGGGGGAGGCTTGCAAGCCGAAGAACACCATCCCAACCGTGAAGCACAGGGGTGGCATCATCATGTTGTGGGGGTGCTTTGCTGCAGGAGGGAGTGGTGCACTTCACAAAATGGATGGCATCATGAGGACGGAAATGTATGTGGATATATTGAACATCTCAAGACATCAGTCAGGAAGTTAAAGCTCGGTCGTAATGGGTCTTCCAAAGGGACAATGATCCCAAGCATACTTCCAAAGTTGTGGCAAAATGGCTTAAGGACAACAAAGTCAAGGTATTGGAGTGGCCATCACAAAGCCCTGACCTCAATCCCATAGAACATTTGTGGGCAGAACTGAAAAAGCGTGTGCGAGCAAGAAGGCCTACAAACCTGATTCAGTTACACCAGCTCTGTCAGAAGTAATGGGCCAAATTCACCCAACTTATTGTGGAAAGCTTGTGGAAGGCTACCCGAAACGTTAGACCCAAGTTGAACAATTAAAAGGCAATGCTACCAAATACTAATTGAGTGTATGTAATTCACACTGGGAATGTGATGAAAGAAATAAAAGCTGAAATAAATAATTCTCTCTACTATTATTCTGACATTTGACATTCTTAAAATAAAGTGGTGATCCTAACTGACCTAAAACAGGGGATTTTTACTAGGATTAAATGTCAGGAATTGTGAAAAACTGAGTTTAAATGTATTTGGCTAAGGTGTATGTAAACTTCCGACTTCAAATGTAGGTGTTCCACTTGTCCAGATGGGAGAAGGCGGTGTGGAGTGCAATAGGGATTGCATTATCTGTGGAACTGTTGGGGCATTATGTGAATTGTACTGGGTCCAGTGTGACTGGGATGATGGTGTTGATGTGAGTCATAACCAGCCTTACAAAAAAGAAATTGGGCTATATTTAGCCAATAGTGCTACGGGCGATAGTCATTGAGACAGGTTACCTTGGCGTTCTTGGGCACTGGGACTATGGTGGTCTGCTTGAAACATGTACAGTCGTGGCCAAAGGTTTTGAGAATTACAAAAATATTAATTTTCACAAAGTCTGCTGCCTCAGTTTGTATGATGGCAATTTGCATATACTCCAGAATGTCATGAAGAGTGATCAGATGAATTGCAATTAATTGCAAAGTCCCTCTTTGCTATGCAAATGAACTGAATCCCCAAAAAACATTTCCACGGCATTTCAGCCCTGCCACAAAAGGACCAGCTGACATCATGTCAGTGATTCTCTCGTTAACATAGGTGTGAGTGTTGTCGAGGACAAGGCTGGAGATCACTCTGTCATGCTGATTGAGTTTGAAAAACAGACTGGAAGCTTCAAAAGGAGGGTGGTGCTTGGAATCTTTGTTCTTCTTCTGTCAACCATGGTTACCTGCAAGGAAACACGTGCCGTCATCATTGCTTTGCACACAGGCAAGGATATTGCTGCCAGTAAGATTGCACCTAAATCAA
The DNA here is from genome assembly GCA_030435695.1 of Brachymystax lenok tsinlingensis. NCBI lineage: Eukaryota > Metazoa > Chordata > Actinopteri > Salmoniformes > Salmonidae > Brachymystax > Brachymystax lenok. The sequence continues at coordinate 36,935,481 of CM059817.1, read as the reverse complement.
CCATTTATCGGATCATCAAGAACATCAAAAAGAGCGGTTAAATTGTTGTGAAGAAGGCTTCATGGCGCCCAAGAAAGTCCAGCAAGCGCCAAGACCGTCTCCTAAAGATGATTCAGCTGCGGGATCGGGGCACCACCAGTACAGAGCTTGCACGGGAATGGCAGCAGGCAGGTGTGAGTGCATCTGCACTCACAGTGAGGCGAAGACTTTTGGAGGATGGCCTGGTGTCAAGAAGGGCAGCAAAGAAGCCACTTCTTTCCAGGAAAAACATCAGGGACAGACTGATATTCTGCAAAAGGTACAGGGATTGGACTGCTGAGGACTGGGGTAAAGTCATTTTCTCTGATGAATCCCCTTTCCGATTGTTTGGGGCATCTGGAAAAAAGCTTGTCCGGGGAGAAGACAAGGTGAGCGCTACCATCAGTCCTGTGTCATGCCAACAGTAAAGCATCTTGAGACCATTCATGTGTGGGGTTGCTTCTCAGCCAAGGGAGTGGGCTCACTCACAATTGTGCATAAGAACACAGCCATGAATAAAGAATGGTACCAACACATCCTCCGTGAGCAACTTCTCCCAACCATCCAGGAACAGTTTGGTGATGAACAATGCCTTTTCCAGCATGAGGGAGCACCATGCCATAAGGCAAAAGTGATAACTAAGTGGCTCGGGGAACAAAACATTGATATTTTGAGTTCTTGGCCAGGAAACTCCCCAGACCTTAATTCCATTGAGAACTTGTGGTCAATCCTCAAGAGGCAGGTGGACAAACAAAACACACAAATTCGGACAAACTCCAAGCATTGATTATGCAAGAATGGGCTGCCATCAGTCAGGATGTGGCCCAGAAGTAATTGACAGCATGCCAGGGCGGATTGCAGAGGTTTTGAAAAAGAAGGGTCAAATATTGACTCTTTGCATCAACTTTATGTAATTGTCAATAAAAGCCTTGGACACTTATGAAATGCTTGTAACTATACTTCAGTATTCCATAGTAACATCTGACAAAAATATCTATAGACACTGAAGCAGCAAACTTTGTGGAAATTCATATTTGTGTAATTCTCAAAACCTTAGGCCACGACTGTAGATATTACAGACTGGGTCAGGGAGGGGTTGAAAATGTCAGTGAAGACACTTGCCAATTGGTCAGCATATGCTCTGAGTACACGTCCTGGTAATCCATCTGGCCCTGCGGTCTTGTGAGTGTTAACCCATTTAAAGGTCTTACTCACATTGGCTATGTAGAGCACGATCACACAGTCGTCCAGAACAGCTGGTGCCCTCACATATTGTTCAGTGTTGCTTGCCTCGAAGCGAGCATAGAAGGCAATTAACTTATCTGGTAGGCTCACGTCACTGGGTAGCTCGCGGCTTGGTTTCCCTTTGTTATTCGTGATAGTTTGCAAGTCCTGCCACATCTGAAGAGCGTCAGACTGTATTGAAGCTTTGCCTGTTTGATGGCTGGTCTGAGGTCGTAGCGGGATTTCTTATAAGGGTCTAGATTAGTGTCCCACTCATTGAAAGTGGCAGCTCTGGTCTTTAGCGTAGTGCGGCTGTTGAATATAATCTGTGGCTTCTGATATGTACATATAGTCACTGTGGGGACGACTTTGTCAATGCACTTATGATACCGGTGACTAATGTGGTTAACTCATCGATGCCATTGAATGAATCCCCGAACTTATTCCAGTCTGTGCTAGCCAAACAGTCCTGTAGCTTAGCATATTTCCTCATAGAACCACTTCCGTAACATCCCTAACACCCTGGACCAACTCCAATTTGCATACCGCTCCAAAAGATCCACAGATGACTCACTTTTGCTCTCAACAAGAGGAACACCTATGTGATAATCTTGTTCATAGACTACAGCTCAGCGTTCAACATCCACAACTGCGTGGCCACGCACAACTCCAGCACAAACCATCACGTTTGCTAATGACACAATGGTGGTAGGCCTGATCACCAAACACCTACATTTTGTTATTTGTTTGTCAAAATCCATCTCTTTCACGCCACCGCCAGCTACTGCACCGATAATTCTTGTTGTGAAAATAGCTAAAATATTTCTGACACACCCCTACCTCCAGCTCTAAGATTTACCATTGCGTTGGGTTTGTTAAAATAGAGCCCAAGTATTTGACAGATTTTGAGTAGCATTTGAACCCAGGTTTGACTGTCAAATGTAATTTGACAGAAAACAGTTGCCTTCTAAGAGATGAACCATCCTTAGCATCTGTCACAATCTTCATGAATGACGGACCAAAGCGCAGCGTGAGTGGAGTTCCACATCTTTTAATTCCAAAAGTGAAATTTACAAACAAGAAAGACCGAATACAGATTGGCCAATAACGTAGTGCACACATGCACTATTTCTCAACAATAACCCACAACACAGGTGGGAAAAGGAACACACTAAGTATGGTCCCAAATTAGAGGTAACGACAATCAGCTGTCTCTAATTGGGAACCATACAAAAACCAAAACATAGAAAACAAATAATAGAATACCCAACTAGTCACGCCCTGACCAAAACATAGAGAACCCCGAGGGCTCTCTATGACCAGGACGTGACAGCATCAGTGAAAGTGTATGGACCACATAGGAACGGATAAGTTGCTGACGTACAGTCAGGTCCCAAATTATTGGCACCCTTGATGAAGATGAGAATTTTTCTAACAAGTAATTCTTTCTCGAAAAGATAGGTGTCAAAATTATTGCCAATCCTGTTTTAAATACCTTTCAATACCTCACATTTCTAGGATAACAACACTTAGCCGTATTCTAAAATGTTTAATGAGATTGGAGAACACATTGGGAGGGATCTTAGACCTTTCCTCCATTCAGAATCTTTCCATAAGTTGATGGTTGTTGTTTTTTTGTCTTTGCTCTCAGTATTCATATCGGTGTTGTATAAGGGTTTTTGATATGTAAAATAGTCACACTAGAATGTGATGTGGCATTCTAGTGGCAATGCTGATAACTGCCAGTGACAGAGTTTTAAATGTCTTAATATTTGGGTTGGGATATATAAGAGTTTTGATGACTGTATAGGAGAAATATGTTAATTCAGTATACATCACATTATCCCACCGGTCACAATTTAAAAAAATGATCAAAAAAGAATATGCATCTTTCTTTTGACACCAAACCCACCACTGGTGTGTGTGGCCAAAGAGCTCTATTTTCATAACATCTGACCATAGCACTGATTCCAATCCAAGTGCCAATGCCATTTACCAAATTACAGGCATTCACATTTTTTGGATGACATGAGCTTTTTGGCCACGCACACCAGTGGTGGTTTGGCGTTATCAAGGGTGCCAATAATTTTGGACTTGACCTTATATGGCTAGAGTGGGTGTAGAGAGGACACAGAGCTCAGTCCATACACAAAACAGCCAACTAATCAGGAAGAGGTGATTAGTGAAGAGGAGAGGAGGAATGAAAGGATGAAGGAAGGTGTAGAGGAGAGGAGAAGAAAAGTATGATCGTTAAGAGCAACATGAAGAGAAGAGTGGAGCTTTGGAGCAGATTACCAAGCAGAAGTGGCTAGAGCCATCATAACTCACTTAAGCCAGCAGGTCTGGAGACAAATATAGACATGGCTGTGAAGTAGGAACCCATGAATTGTCATGCTTATGGGTGGGAACATGTGTTTGTTGGGGGTGGTCATCATCTTAGGTATGGATGGAGGGATGAGAGGGAAGAAGGATGAGGAGGCTCATCTGGGGCTAATTATTACTCCCTGTTGCTATGTCCCCTTCTCCTTCTACCCTCTCTCCCCCTCTCTCTGACTGGGCGCAGGCAGGGGCTGTGCGTGTTTGTACATATCTAAAAGGAAGGGTAATGGATTGGCTGGTTAGCACTGGGGCCCAGGCCAAACAGCTCTACTCTAGATTTATGAGCTAGGCCAATCAGTGCGTCTACAAAGACAGCCTTCTAATCTACTGCCCTACTCTTCCCCACCTCCCCCACTATCAATTCTAGCACCCATTTTCTCTCAGCAAGCTTGCATCTTAATAGGGTAGAGTATAAACAACACACAGCTAATGTCTAGATTTTGTATTTATTTTTATTGCAGTGGGTTATAAAACTGTTTTATTTGTATGACCACCTTTTTGCCATCATTTGTCAAGTTTAAAGGTTATGTCGGGTGTGGTGAAATTGCTTTCCTAGATTGGTGTATTTTGAGATACCATATTGACAAAATAACATTCAATGAGTGTTAGCTCTTTTATTTTATGCTACGTAAATCACCAGTTGTTTCTTTAAACATTACATGGTAAAATGGTAGTAACACAGTAAACGCCTAATGAATTACTTGCTTGGTTCTTTTGGATTAATTCAAACAAACACCACTAGGTACACTTTGGTACCAGGTAGTTAGTTATCCATTGTGTTCACTTCCTTGAAGAAAAAAAAGCTGACAAAAACCTGTTTATACCAAACAAATTCCATTACCAGGTTAAAACCAGTGGAAACAGTAATGTAAAATAACGTGCTACTTAAAGCGATTACGCGACATGAAAGCTCCAGCCCAAGAACCCTGAAGAGACTTTGTACCCCAGTATTGATGATGGTCAGGCAGTTCGGTAAATCACATGTAAATGAGCAGTCAAAGAAACCAGCAGAATTCTGTAAGTGTAACCTCAGGCCACTCTCCAAGAGAATCACCATACGACTGGCACTCCAAAACAAGACCACAACCCTGACTATTTGTGAACCCACACACCTCTGCCAACAATGCCTGCCTGAAAAAAAACAGTATGTCTGTCTCCCCTAGTCTTTCCTGAGTGGTCGACCGAACTGCCTGACATACACGCCAAAATCTAAACCAACTGGGCGTTCAGGCCTGAAAGGGATTCAGGTGCTTGTGCATCAACATCATCATAGGACATAAACATGCTATCGAGCAAGACAGAGTGTTTAAGCTTCCGGGGACGTGGAGCACGAACAGAAAGACTTAGAGACAGAACAAGAGAAAATAGGTCATTGTTATTATAGTCAGTAATATACTGTATGAATGAAAAAAACTGTCCATATATACACTGAACAAAAATATAAACTCAACAAGCAACAATTTCAAAGATTTTACTGGGTTACAGTTCATATAAGGTAATCTGTCAATTGAAATCAATTCATTAGGCCCGAGTTTATGGATTTCATGACTGGGAATACAGATATGCGTCTGTTGGTCACATATACCTTAAAAAAAATAAGTGGGGACGGGGATCAGAAAACCAGTCAGTATCCGGCGTGACCACCATTTGCCTCATGCAGCATGACATCTCCTTCGCATAGAGTTCATCAGGCTGTTGATTGTGGCATGTGGAATGTTGTCCCTCTCCTCTTATTAGATTTTGGCGGGAACTGGAACACTCTGTCGTGCACGTCGATCCAGATCATCCCAAACATGCTCAATGGTTGACATGTCTGGTGAGTATGCAAACCATGGAAAAACAGACATTTATCGTAAAACATTATCCTGCTTAGATTACTAAATATATTCAGATCAGCAAATAATTGATTAAAACATACTGTTTTGCAATGAAGGTCTACAGTAGCCTCAATAGCAACCTGTAGGGTAGCACCATGGTGTAGCCGGTGGACAGCTAGCTTCCGTCCTCCTCTGGGTACATTGACTTCAATACAAAACCTAGGAGGCTCATGGTTCTTCATTATGACAACTTCAAGAGCTCTTGCCGCATGGACTGACATGGTTTCCACCCAAAGAACGGATCAGAGAATGAATCTAGTAAATGTAAAAAAAAAATATATTTAATATAATATATATTATTTAACTAGGCAAGTCAGTTAAGAACAAATTCTTATTTACAATGACAGCCTACACTAGTACTGGAGAGTAGTTGACTCAGAGAGAGAAAGATAATAGTTGAATACATTTCTTCCAAAATGAAGGCAAAGCAAGAGATACAGTGTCATTTTTTTCCATTTTCAGTTTCACTTACTTAGCAAATGCAGCTAGCTAGTTTAGCTTATTCAAACACCCTGCTCAAACAGATGGATGCAGATAGATGCTATGTTGCTAGCTGGCTATGACTATTCAACACAACACTGGAACTCTTCCAACTCAAGGTAAGCTTGGTTTTACTAATTTATTACCACAAGACAAGTGCTAAACTGCTTAATGACTGTACACTGTAACGTTACTGCATGTTTGTAGCAAGTTTACTAATGTGTTAGTTATATTAGCTGTGCTGACTATGACGTACAAATTATGGTGACAAAAATGTAGGCTGTGTGTAGCAGTTATGATATGGTTTGGCTTGGAACGTTTTTTTTCACCTTGTCACATACCGTTTATGTGTTGTTCATTGAAGTCCACAAGCGAAGGGAAAAGGTGAGGAGGAGAGAGTATAGATGCGAGTAGGAATGTGAGTAGGATGCGAGTAGGAATACAACTGTGCTTACACGTGATCAGGTGTGTATTCAATCCGCCAATTCTAATTAATAATGTTTCTTAAAAGGAAGCACGCTAACGAAACGGGGATTCACACTGAATGTGTCACTTTCTGTCCATGTGTCACTATCTGTCACCTCATTGTAATTGCACCTACATTGTAAACTCTCATTCATGGACTAGGTTGTAGCAACCTCATTATAGGTATAGAGAAAATGTGAGTATCATGTAGTAGCCTAAACTTATATATGTTGAATATGGGTGAATGGAATATGAATGACAGTCATCCCTCAAAACAATCGTCCTCCCTAGTCTTAAACGGTGTCCTATGTCTCTTTCATTCTGGTTGTAAGTGATAGGAGCAGGTGCGCGCCTCAGTGTGCATAAAAATAGGCTATGTGGCTTGTGCGCAAAACACGCTTTGGAGTCCGTACCTTGAATAAGAGAAAATTATTGTTTCATGTTTCATGAATGGTGATGAAATATCATTAATAATCATTAAGTCTGAAAAAGACAAATGTACCAATGTAAAAATATATTTGGAAATGCTCTTTTACATTGTAAAACCAGTTTACTGGTTGCAATTGCCAATTAGGTAACAGTATGGTCCTGGGAGGGGCCAGGTGCTTACATGTTCCTTACATCTCCTTACAGGAGATGGTTGCCATTTTACCGGCTCCTAACCAATTGTGCTACTGTGTGTGTTTTTTCGCGTTATTTGTAACTTATTTTGTGCATAATGTTTCTGCCACTGTCTCTTATGACCGAAAAGAGCATCTGGATATCAGGACAGCGATTACTCACGTTGTACTGGACAAAGATTTTTCCTTAACGAGGACGTGAAGGATTTTCTTCAGACACCGGACAAGGCCCAAATCCTCGTCATTCGCATGAAGAAGAGATATAGATATCGGGGAAGTAGGTTGGGGTGCCTTGTAAGGATCCGACGGCGAGTGAGTAATCACCCTCTACCATCAGTCCTATTAGCCAACGGGCAATCATTGGACAACAAAACGGATGAGCTCCGATCAAGACTATTCTACCAACGGGACATTAAAAACTGTAATATCTTATGTTTCACCGAGTCGTGGCTGAACAACGACATGGATAACATAGAGCTGGCTAGGTTTTCGGTCCATCGGAAACAGCTGCCTCCGGAAAGACAAGGGGTGGCGGTCTGTGTCTATTTGTGAATAACAGTTGGTGCACAAAATCTAATATTAAGGAAGTCTCAAGGTTTTGCTCGCCTGAGGTAGAATATCTCATGATAAGCTGTAGACCACACTGTTTATCAAGAGAATTTTCATCTATATTTTTCGTAGTTCTCTATTTACCACCACAAACCGATGCTGGCACTAAGACGGCACTCAACGAGCTGTATAATGCCATACGCAAACAGGAAAATGCTCATCGAGGCGGTGCTCCTAGTGGCCGGGGAATTTAATGCAGGGAAACTTAAATCTGTTTTACCTAATTTCTACCAGCATGTTAAATGTGCAACCAGAGGGGGAAAAAACTAGACCACCTTTACTCCACACACAGAGACGCATACAAATCCCCTCCTGTACTCCCTGTTCACCCATGACAGCATGGCCAAGCACGATTCCAACACTATCATTACGCCCCCATTCTCATCAACGGGGCTGTAGTGGAGTAGGTTGAGAGCTTCAAGTTCCTTGGTGTCCACATCACCAACAAACTATAGTGTTCCAGACACACCAAGACAGTTGTGAAGAGAGCACAACAACGCCTGTTCCCCCTCAGGAAAAAATTTGGCATGGGTCTTCAGATCCTCAAAAAGCTCTACAGCTGCACCATCGAGAGCATCCTGACTGGTTGCAACTGCTCGGCCTCCGACCACAACTTACTACAGAGGGGGCCAAGCTTCCTGCCATCCAGGACCTCTATTCCAGACGGTGTCAGAGGAAGACCCAAAAATTTGGCAAAGACTCCATCCACCCTAGTCATAGACTCTCTGCAACCGCACGGCAAGCGGTACCGGAGCGCCATGTCTAGGTTTGAAAGGCTTCTTAACAGCTTCTACCCCCAAACTATAAGACTCCTGAACAGCTAATAAAATGGGTACCCGGACCATTTGCAATAGTCTTATTCTCTGTGCATAGTCCCTTTACCTCTACCTACTGCTATTCTATTGTTGCTCCTTAATTATTCGTTATTTTTCTGTTTTTCTTATTATTATTATTTCATATTTTGTTTTTCTTTTTCTTCTTCTTCTTTTTTTTTTACATCAGTTTATTTTAGTAAATACTTTCTTAACACTTTTGTTTTCCTTAAAACTGCATTGTTGGTTAAGGGCTTGTAATTAAGCAATTCACTGTAAGGTCTACACCTGTTGTATTCAATGCATGTGACAAATTCGATTTGATTTTGATTAGATTTGGTTTCTCAAGGGAGGCTGTGCAGTCTTGCCCTCTACCGGTGTCCATTCAGATAGGACAGGTTAAGCCTGAAACAGAGGCAATTTCTTCGGGCAATTGCCAGTGTATATTTGGTAAATCTACCTGTATATTTTGTATGATATGGCACTTTCCCCATTGGATCACCAAGACCTGTAAATAAATCTACACTGAGCCTCATCAACCTACCTTGCCATCGGCTGATTTCATGCCCTTACGACTGCTGCAAGGTTCCTATTTTACAATTATATAGGCTAATCAAAATGTGCTGTAGACAAAATATTGAAAAGGGCTGTCTGGTAGCCTCAATAAATACACAAAGATTTGTAGTTGCATGTTAAGATTGTTGACATGATCCGTCCAGTCAAAGCTAAATTGCCTCTGTTTCAGGCTTAACCTGTTTCAGGCTTAACCAAGCTCAAGTATTTGAAATGACAGTATGGTTGTGTGTCATTTTTTCAGATGCCTACTATAATTACAGAGAACACCACATGGGCTTGAGATGAGAGATGGTGTCTTTGTTCTGTTTTATCTTCCAGCATGCCTTTGGATTATTTCAAGATGTCAGCAAATCTGTAGACCGAGCCCCGCTAGTGTGCAAATATTTTTACAGTGAGAAATTATAGGGGCTTTGGTTGAAAATGACTGAATATGTCACTACCTTTGTTCAACAAGCTGGCTGCCATAAAGGAAGCAAATTGTCGGCTTTCGGCATAGAGGGGCTTCACTCCTCTGTACAAAAAAAAATGCGGCTTGGCAGACCATCTCCAGTATACAGGCCTGAAGTGGTTGTTTTTTCCAAAGTATGACTCTGTGGTGACTTGACCCAAATGAAGCAACCAAATGAAGTAACCAAACAGCATTTCAATCCTTACCCTCCCTTCGGGATCTTTGGCCCTAGAGGCAAGGCACCAGGCCCTGTGTGTTGTGCTGCATGCCATCACTTGACAGTAAGAGACACTCACTGCATTGTTGGAAGATTGAAGATTGATTACGGAAGGCCGTGTGGTTATTTTGTGTAAATATATTGTCTTTTTTACTGCCAGTTTCAAACCCAAACCGAAGAATCGCTCATCCAAGAGGACAGTCTGTCATTTGCATCCCAATTGAAGGGTTATGTGCTTTTCACCTATTGCTTTGGTGGGACGAAACGAGGTGACACTGACATACACGTCCTTTACTGTCTGTCACATTCTCTTGATCTGAAGCGGAGCATGTACACTTTGGACAAGACTGTTTATTTTTTCCCAGTCAACCCAGGAACTTTGTATTGATATGCGTGTTTTTGCATGTAATTGTCCAAATGTATATCCCGTTATCCACAAAGGACAAGATTGACTGTTTCATTTCTGTACGTTCTTTAGTAGGCCCTGACAACAAGGCCTTATCATCACAACACTCACTGCTACATTTAGAAGCGTTGCATATAATAGAACATTGCCGGTGATGAACCCTGTTAGTCACGTTCAGGAGCCATAAGTTGTCTTCCTGTCCTAGTGGCAGCAGCCTATTTATCCCTTATGCCACAGAGTGAGTGAAAGCGCCTTGGAGGAGGTGAGATATATATGGGATGGGTCATTTTTTACAAGCCTGGGACATACAGCTTTATTTACACACAAGGCAGACACAATTATCAAGGGTTCTGCATCCTTGTTGTTCAATCACCCTTTTCAGTGCAATGGAGATGGTATTAGAGCTTTGTCTGGGGTTGGGGTTGTGTTCATTAGGGCATGCAACATAAATGATTTAATACGTTTTGCAACAGAAAATGTGTGTTTCTTATTGTAGAAGTCCACAGGAAGTCCCTTTCAGTCACATTTTCCCGTTTGGTGCCTCATTAACACAGCCCAGTTATTCAGTTCACTAGACAGAATCCCTGACTGCCTGTCTGATATGAATTTGAAGAGTAGACGGACAACATCTTGGCAGATTGATGTTCTGCCTTTGTAATGTGTGTGGTTTAACATAACTGACTACACCGCATCTAATCATAAAAGACATACCAGTGCTGTTATTAGAGCCGTCCAGCAGTGCTTGTGTCGCCACGCATCTTACACCAATGCTAAGTGTTGGGTGGAACTTTTCTAAGGCTCACTTTCTTGTCAATCCCTTTCAGCCACTGTGTGTCAAAATTACTCACACGTACAAAAATCGATAAATCTTCAAAATGCTAATATGCAGGAATAGCCTACTACATTACTAGTAAAGGATAATATGTTCAGTATGTCAGACTGTATAAGTGAGTTAACAGCTGTAGGAAGCTGGCTTAGATTTTTGTCACACTGTAGGCTACAAAGTGGAGACAGGGTTGGATGGGTGTAGTAGCCTTCTAGGAAGCTAGCTAGGTAAGAAAGGCTTGGTTATGTGTGTTAGCTGTAATGTCTGTTAGCTGTAATGTGTGTTAGCTGTAGTGTGTGTTAGCTGTAGTGTGTGTTAGCTGTAGTGTGTGTTAGCTGTAATGTGTGTTAGCTGTAGTGTGTGTTAGCTGTAGTGTGTGTTAGCTGTAATGTGTGTTAGCTGTAGTGTGTGTTAGCTGTAATGTGTGTTAGCTGTAGTGTGTGTTAGCTGTAGTGTGTGTTAGCTGTAATGTGTGTTAGCTGTAGTGTGTGTTAACTGTAATGTGTGTTAGCTGTAGTGTGTGTTAGCTGTAATGTGTGTTAGCTGTAGTGTGTGTTAGCTGTAGTGTGTGTTAGCTGTAATGTTGGCACACAGGCTTGGATGGCTGTGTTCCCTGTAACAGGAAAGATGTAGGCTTAAAAGGTCGTTCAAGCTACGCTTGGCTTGGCAACTAAAATCTAGCATCAACCATTTTTTGCTGGTCGAAATTGACACACACAATATACAATGAAAAAGGTGACATGGCCGGCGGCCCATTTAGCTGTTAAGTTATTTTGTTGTTGTCTTGAGCATTGTAATAGTAATTAACACTTAGGGTAGGTGTTGATTCAGGGGAACAAATGACAGGCACTAATTTGCAATATAGTCTTGTTAGCTTGGCTTTTATAACATATAAGCCTTAAGCAGACATGAGAAGATGCTGAGACAGATAGAGAGCACAACAGGGAGGCAAATGTTATGGAGCTAAGAACATACCGCCAGCTAAGCTGGCATACATGTGTTAGCCATAGCCTGTATGTGTTAGCTATAGCGGGTGTGCTAAGCTGGCCTGTGTGTGTTAGCCTAGCAGACATGCTCATGCCAAGATGGGCTGTGTGTGTTAGCCTAGCAGACATGCTCATGCCAAGATGGCCTGTGTGTGTTAGCCTAGCAGACATGCTCATGCCAAGATGGGCTGTGTGTGTTAGCCGTAGCAGGTATGCTAAACTGAGCTATGTTGTACATGTTCGCTGTAGCGGATGTGCTAAGCTAGACTGTCTGTGTTAGCCGTAGCATAGCAGTCGTGCTAAGCTGGGCAGTGTGTGTGCCAGTGATTTATGCAGCTCCCCTGCCATGTCTCTGCTGAATGCAACGTAGTGGCTAGAGTCCCTGCTGCTGGAATGACAGGTCTCCAGTTTGAGCTGCCAGAAACCGCAGCGGGAGAGCACCACCTCCCTGCCGGATCCCTCTCTCGTTCTGTCTGTCTATATTTGTATCTCTCTATCTCTCTCTTTTTCTCAAACAGTCTTATTCACAATCAGCTTCTTGTTAGCTCCCTCTGTCTGTCTTGGATTCACATACATGCAAACACATGTGCGTACACACACACACGCACACACACACACTTACACACAATCCCACACACACACACGCTGGCCTGACAAAACTTTCAAGATGAGTGTCCCACTGGCCATCAAACATTTACACTTTTCAATGTATAAGTCCAACCCACTTGTTTTTACCATGAAAAGGTTCACACTAGTGCTTGCGTGTCTATTTCTTTAGCTTGAACATTCTATTCTCCTTTGACTGAGAGCACCGTGCCCCTCCTCTTTCTTCACTCCCAACCAAACATCACTCTAAAAAGACATATCAATCACACGTGGCCATATGTGTTGATGTCAAACCCTCATGGAGAAAGGGAGGGGCCTGATAGGCCCATCTGCTTTGGCTTGTGAAACATTCCAAAACTCTTCCATTTGCATGGCTGTCAGGCGGACATTTAAGAGTTAATCTCTATCTGTCCTGGAGAAGAGAACACAAACAACACCTTTATTCCAGAGTCATATATTTAGAAATACATGGCTCTGCTCTATTCAGTTCAATTAGAAGACAGAGAGCATATTTTATTGGCCCACTATCTGATCTCCGATGACTCATAGGCTGCAGAGGGCCTGAGATTGGATAACACTTTCAATTGGACTTCTACTGAAATAAAGACTGTGTACGAACACAAAAATACATGACACGTGAAACCTAAGTGCTATGCATATAAAGTTAGAGAATTAAAATGAAAAATGCAATGTTTTAATACACTTACAACAACCCATTAATTTGATGAACGGTTATTTATTCATGGTGCCAGTCCTGACTAGTGATTTACTCTCTCTCGCAGACTCTGTGTGAAGACTTTAAAGGAGTGTTGATGACCCTTTCCTCTAGGCTACAGAGGGCACAAACTGACCTTTTACCCTAACTCCTGTAACACACGCACGCACGCACACACACACACACACACACACACACACACACACACACACACACACACACACACACACACACACACACACACACACACACACACACACACACACACACACACACACATACTCACACTCACACACACACACACACCAGCCTCCTAGGATGCTTCATGTGACTCTCAAAGCTCCGAGCAACAGCAGTCAAACACCTCCCCTCCTGCTACATGTGCCATGAAGCAATTACCACCATTAATCTACTCTCCAACTATTAACTGCCATGCAAATATTAATTCCAAGCAGGCTCAGGGTTTCTAACTACCTCCCTGCGTGGAAAGCACTGGCCCAGTAAATCAAGCTGTGACAAGTTAATGGTGACACAAAAGGTTAGTGAGCTCATGAAATGTAAATGCTTATGATACCTCAGGAAAACATACAAAGGTTGTGGGTAGGCGGATATTGTTTGGTGAGTGGGACTATTCCAGCAGAGACATTTGCATAAAATATACTTACTCTTCATGGATATATCTATTGCATATTGTTTGGAGTTTATCTCACTTTGGATAGCAGTTCAGTAAGGATGAAGGATTAGAAACAGCTTAGTCGTTTGTTTTTGCCTCTGTAACAACCAAGGTTATAATCATAAACAAAAACTAAATGTAAGACTAAAACAAGCCAAAAAACGATTTAATAAACTTAAATAAAATTTACGGATCCATTTGAGAAAATAAAACTATACTAAAACTATTATCTTTGGCAAAACATTTTACTAAAATAAAATCAAAACGAAAGACAATTATATAGTTTCCGTTTTTTGGGTTATGATAGAGAAAGACACTTATGCAAACGCTTATGAGACATTTCTAAGTTAGGCTATTCTTCAAGAATCAATGGGTATCCTCCTGATAAAAATAGGACTAGATTGTAGGCTAGCTCTAAAGCTACAATCTAAGTTTTCCTAAATATAGGCTACTTTTTGTCCCAAACACTAAAACTACATAATTTAAAAACAAAATATAAATATAAACTATTAAACTAAACAAAACAGGTTTGAAACTAAACTGAATTACACATAAAAAATGTACAACTGATAGAAATAAAAACGAATGGAAAAAGACTGTACCAACCAACAACTGAAAACCACCCAGGTTTTTTTTATGACTTTGGCAGGGAGCACAGCTTTTCTGCGGATGAGTGCCATTCATGTGGAAGTGGTTAGAAAGTGCGTATGGAAAGTGTCATTCATGTGGAAGTGGTTAGAAAGTGCGTATGGAAAGTGCCATTCATGTGGAAGTGGTTAGAAAGTGCGTATGGAAAGTGCCATTCATGTGGAAGTGGTTAGAAAGTGCGTATGGAAAGTGTCATTCATGTGGAAGTGGTTAGAATGTGCGTATGGAAAGTGCCATTCATGTGGAAGTGGTTAGAAGGTGCTTATGGAAAGTGCCATTCATGTGGAAGTGGTTAGAAAGTGCGTATGGAAAGTGCCATTCATGTGGAAGTGGTTAGAAAGTGTGTATGGAAAGTGCCATTCATGTGGAAGTGGTTAGAAAGTGCGTATGGAAAGTGCCATTCATGTGGAGGTGAGTTAGCAGGCTATCTCCGGGCTAACTCAGACCTAACTCCTGAAAAACAGTGTCTGAGCCACGAGTTGAGGACCAATGAAATCAGATACCCACCCTCTCTCGCATCCCCTTCATTTGAGGTAGACAACTGATTAAATATTTTATTAATAAAATTAGTTTTTTTGCATGTAATGTTAAAATAATTATCACATAAGACATTTAGTAATGACAGCAGTATTTTGACATTTGCGAAAGGCAAATGACAGCCCCAACCAACAATAGACATATAATCCATAGATTGCCATTCCCATTCAAGTCAAGACTGGCAGCCATTGCTAGTGTACCCATGAGTCAAATTGACAGGTTTAGGGGTTCCAAAACGCGTCTATGGATTATACTTCTACTGCCACAATGCAACAAGCTGTTCCACAGATAAAAGAAGGAGCTATGGGAGTGGGGGCGCACCAAAGACGGCATTAACGATAAGTAATCAAATAAAGACAGCACTTCTATTACACAATAGCCTGTTGAAATTGCAAGATAACATTTCTTTCATTTTGACTTCGGCACAAATGAAAATGTGTCACTGACTTGCCCATGGATTATTGTTTCAGCTTTGTATCAATGAAGAGTTTGGCGTTTGACTAGCCATGTGTGAAATGCACATGCAGTTACAAGCCTGCTAGAGTTAGCGGCAAGCGCATGAGCAATATCCACCATCGTAGTATGGATGAAGCCTGAGCTGGAATGTGAAGCTAACTGAAGCTGGTTAGCTTGAGAAAACCCTGAGTAGATCTAGCTTGCTTCATATGATACCCCTCTGGCTGTGGTCTGGGAGCCATTTTGTGAAACATTTAGCGAGCCTGACAATAAGAGGTTTTAAAAGCATTACCGTAATGAAGGATCCCTTGTAACTTAGCAGTTTGCCAACAGTTTGGAACAATAGCATGAAGAAGCTACTTTCAATGAAATGTTGTACTTTTTGGTATAGAGTAATTTCATTTTAGAGTCTTCATTGATAAAGTCTGCACAGTACTTCATAGCGCTTTCAATATGAATAATTTTTTAGTGTTAAGGGATTATGAAGGCTTCAGTTAGCCTTAACAGTTATGTTTTGTTCAAAGTATGATTGATTATTTGTAATAAGTGATTTGTATTTAGGCTTTATGGACAACCCAGGAGCCACCTTTCGAAACATGTTTTCTGCTTCTCTAAATGTGTTAGACACATAAAATGGTTCCCTCACAATCATTCCCTCCACTCTGCATTATAGCACAATGAAAAATACTATTTTCATCACCTCTTATCAAGACATTGATACTGTATTGTGTTGCGGTAAACTATCCCTTTGTTATAAATCCGGTCCTCTACACTCTGGGTGCTACCATGTAGCTGGCTGTCTAGACATCATGACACCCTACACTTGTTGCATGTGTCTCTGTCTACCCCTACCGTCACCCCCAGTTCATTGATCCCAGTTCAAATTGCACCCTATTCCCTTTACTTTGCACTAAATTTGACCAGGGCACTATAAAGGAAATAGGATGGGTCGTGGTCAAAAGTAGTGCACAATAAAGGGAATATGGTGCCATTTGGGATGCACTCCCAGTTCATCTGAGATGCAGTTTGTTAACGGACGGAATTAACGATCTGCAACCAAACAGTGTTTTGTAAACCAATATTACATTAAAAGGTGCCGGTTTAATGTCCCACAACTTCCTGGCTTGTGTTTTACGACCAATGTGGGGTTAGTACTAGACTGGAATCCAAAATGATATGCTCCGTTTCACCATTGATCAATGCAGCGGTGCCACCTCAGGTTCGAAAGTGGTGTGGCAAAATATGTAAATGTCTTTTCTGGGGCCTGGAGTTTTTCCTGATCAAACGGCCTGGCCAAGTAAAACTCTTGGTCCTATTTGTAGGCTATGACAAAAGAGTATTATTGTACACTGATATGCACATTTTTGGCATTTTTTTTTTTTTACAGAGTTACAGTTCATATATGCAAATCAGTCAATTTAAATAAACTGATTAGGCAATGAATCTATGGATTTTACATGACTGGGAATGAAGATATGTGTCTTTTGGTCACAGACACCTTAAAAAAAAGTAGGGGCGTGGATCAGAAAACCAGTCACCATTTGCCCCATTCAGCTCGACACATCTCCTTCGCATAGAGTTGATCAGGCTGTTGACTGTGGCCTGTGGAATGTTGTCCCACTCCTTTTCAATGGGTGTGCGAAGTTGCTGGATATTGGCGGGATCGACGTGTACACGCTGTCGTACACGTCGATCCAGAGCATCCCAAACATGCTCAATGGGTGGGTGACATATCTGGTGAGCAGTGGCGATTTTAGCATGTAAATCTTGGTGGGGCAAAAAAATATTTAAAAAAAGAAAAATTAACAAAGAAAGTGGGATCCATGCCAGCAAAGTCACTACACAACACAACACTAAACAATACATGAATTGCACTATAACGGTGACAAACGGCGCCCACAAACTGTTAGGCCCTACATAAAGCTGTCCCAACAGCAGTCCCAACACCTTACCACTGCCACACCTGACTACCAGCGGAGCCTTGTCTGGCAACAAAACAGTTCATTCAGCCTCATTTACTGCCTTTTAAAAAAACAAAGTTGGTGAGGCTGACTTGCTTAAACAAATGTGGTTTCTACTGACAATTGAGATGTACAAACTATGGCATTAAGGGACAACAAGCGGATGAGAGGCAATCCGTAATTTCAATTAAAACATTAATGAGCGAACCAGGACGGACGTAGTCAATAACATTATTTGTTCTGCACTTTTGAAATGTACAGCGACAGAATTCAGAACATGGGCGGTTCTTACAGTGTTTTCCCTGTACACCAAGTCAGAAATGTAGGATAAGTAAAGGGGGCATATAAGCAGACAATGAAAACTCTTAAAATATTAGATGATTGCATTTCTCAAAAACAGGTTATAGCCTACATGTGCACCACCGAGTCAAAACAGTAACGTTAGGTGAAATTAAGAGGTGAAAATAGATCAAATTATTACGATGAGGCACATGGGCTACTAACAGCTTACTACACAACATACACTTAGTAGTACTTTCTTAGCTGCAGTATACATATCTCCCTGGCATATTACATAATTTATGCAGCAGCATACAATACATTTTTGGACTCACCTTGTTGTTCTGTGCTCACTTGAACAGGAATGTTGCGCGGTGGTACTTCGTGGGCAAATTTTGTCATCAAAGAAAGAGAAGTCGGATTTACAATTCCGAGTTGGATGAGCGTTCAAAACTTGTTTTCCCAGTCTGAGCTCGTTTATTCCCGACTTCCCAGTTGCAACGCTTGCAGTTGGCCACTGTCACCGATTCCTTCCAAACCACTCAATGTTGAATTTGCAATTTCCAACTTGTTGTGTAATGTTTATGTCCAATTGCCGATGAGCGCCGCTACATTTTATCTATAATTTCTCTTCATTCTTTCTCTTCATTGAACAAGGATTGAAAAGGATTTGCCAGTATATTGTCGACTTGATTCATGATGCTGCTAGCTAAGATTTTGAAAGTAAGATGTTGACCTGATCAGTCCAATCAAAGCTACTGTACATATAACGTGATTTGACATAATTGTATCTGTGGCCAATGACCTTGATGGGCACTACTAATGGGCACTACTAATGTGGCAGGACCCAAAGGACTTGAATTTTCGATGACTACCCTTACTAAAGACTTAGAATTGGCCGTGACGTAGTTGGAGTGACAGAACACTAAGCCAATCACGGCGCAACGCTCCTATTTTCTGCTGGCTTGCCACACCACAGAAAGCATTGAGCTAGGCTGAAACCCCTGCATTTTGGATCTTCCTTACACAAGAAAACAAAAAAGAGACCATGATTGTATGTGGCTTTATTAACTCAATGATATATTTTTTTACATTGTTTGCAGACGGATATGTGACTCGTATTAATGCCAAAATAACATGCAAAACAGGCAACCCCCACCAAAAAAAGAGTATAAATATATATATATATTTTTTGAAAATAATGTGGGGCTCAAAACAGGTGGGGCTCTGAACTGGAACATTTTCAGCTTCCAGGAATTGTGCAGAGATCCTTGCGACATGGGGCTGTGTATTATAATGCTGAAACATGAGGTGATGGCGATGGATCAATGGCAAGACGAGGGACCTCAGGTCATTATTTACACATGCTCATGCCCCATAAACTATATGACTATAACGATACATAAACACGCATGGACACACGTACACACACACATGTTGTCCTTACAAATGGACACGAATGTACGATGTGTGTGGACACACAGAGACACACAAGCAAACCTGTGTGTGCCTGTTAGACACACACACGCAAACTGTGTACACATAGAAACTCACATGGATATGGCACATTCATCCTCCCTTCCCCCTACACACATACATACACACACACACTCTCCTATCCCCTCCTATCATTCAGACCTGTCTCCTTATGAGTCCCCTGACAGATCCCTGCCGAGTCGGCTGAACACATACACACACACACTCTCCTATCCCACCCTATCATTCAGACCTGTCTCCTTATGAGTCCCCTGACAGATCCCTGCCGAGTCGGCTGAACACATACACACACCCACTCTCCTATCCCACCCTATCATTCAGACATGCCTCCTTATGAGTCCCCTGACAGATCCCTGCCGAGTCGGCTGAACACATACACACACCCACTCTCCTATCCCACCCTATCATTCAGACATGCCTCCTTATGAGTCCCCTGACAGATCCCTGCCGAGTCGGCTGAACACATACACACACCCACTCTCCTATCTCACGCTTCATTCAGACCTGTCTCCTTATTAGTCCCCTGACAGATCCCTGCCGAGTCGGCTGAACACATGCTCACAGACATTCAATCAACGGTTAGAGGACTCTGGACCCTGGTATAAATCCATCCAGTAAAAGTATCTCCCAGACTGTTTCCAATGTGAAGCCTGGTATGCATCCCAAATGGCACCCTACTCCCTTCATAATGCACTTATTTTAACCAAAGCGCATAGGGCTCTGGTAAAAGGTAGCGCGCTATATAGGGAGTAGGGTGCCATTCAAGATGCAGCCCCTGGTTCCGGCTAAGGAGTGTCTGGAGAACAACGTCTGTGATCTATGCCCCTGTAATTGGTAGGAGAATATTTTGAGGCTTGTGATGTCATTAAAACGAAGACAGGCTAAAACGTAGTGTAAATCCGGCTTGTAATTTGCTGTAAATCCTGACGTGTAAATATTTTTTTTCTCCATTCTCTGGATCGGTCTTTGCTGTTATTAAATGTTTTCTCTTGCCTGTGAATTCTGAACCGTAGTTGCTTTTTTTCCCTCCTCAGCCTGAATGTGGAGAATAGTGTTGTCTTGTCTTCGCCCTTTCTTGTCTTCGTGCCTGTTCTCCAGAATGGCTGGTTAGCTCGTGCCCAGACACTCAGGGCTGCCAATCCACCAGCCCATGTGACCAAGGGGCCGTGTCTACCCCGCTTGGGCATCACTGTAGGGTGGCGACGGGCCTCTCTGCTTTGCCTCTTTATCAGTATTGGGGAGTAGCGAACTACATGTAGTTCAACTAGTAATTTAACCACATTTTGAAGTAGCGTGCTGGTAGCTGAACTAAATTCAAACCTAGGTAGTGTTTTCAGAAGGCAATAACTGTTTTGCCATGTAGCGGCGTATCGAACGACTGGAATTACACACTAATCAAATCAAGCTTTATTTATGCAGCACATTTCAGACATGGAATGCAACGCAATGTGATTTACAAGAAAAATCTAATGAAAAGCAATGAAAGTAAAACAAATATTTATTACACTAGAAAAAATTCGTAAAAGCAAAAGAATGACACAAACTGAACAACTAAAAGGCACCCAGAGGAAAAGCAAAGAAGAAAATATGTGTTTTAAGAGCTATTTTAAATATGTCCACAGTTTTGGCCCCCCTCAGCTTCTCTGGCAGGCTATTCCAGAGGCTGGGGGCATAATAACTAGAGGCTGCCTCTCCATGCCTCTTGGTCCTAGGCTTTGGGATAGTTAAAAGGCCAGGACCTGACGGACCTACTGGGTACATAACTTAAAAGCATGTCTGACAATCTGACAATCGTGGATTGATTTAAAAAACAAAAGAAGAATATTAAAATGAATTCTAAAACTCACAGGCAGTAAGTAAAGACCTTAAAACCAGTGTAATGTGTGCTCTCTGTCTGGTCCTGGTCAGTACCCATGCTGCAGCATTCTGTATGTTTTACAGTTGACCAATGGCTTCCTTGGGTAGACCAGACAGGAGAGCATTACACTAGTCAAGCCTGCTTGTAATAAAAACATGGATGAGTCTCTCTGTACCAGCCTGAGAGAGAAACGGACACACCTTGGCAATGTTCCTCAGGTGGTAAAAAGCTATTTTGGTCACATTACAAATGTGTGATTCTAAATTTAGTTCAGAATCTAAATGTACTCCTAGGTTTTTACCTGGTGTTCTATCTTTATTGCCCGTGAATTAAAATGTGAGGCTTGATTCTCCAACAATAAGTACCTCGTCTTGTCTTGACTTAGCTGAAGGAAGTTGTGAGACATTCAAGTGTTTAAATCACTAATACAATCTAATAATTAATCCTCTGGGGACACAGAAATGTAAAGTTGTGTATCATCTGCGTAGCAGTGAAAATCAATGCTGTTCTTTCTGATAACGCTGCCAAGGGGTAACATATATAAACTGAACAGTACCGGACCCAAAATCTAACCTTGTGGAAGGCCGCATGTGACAAGTGTATTCTCTGAGCTATGTTCACCAACATTTTTATAAGTTGGGTGAAGGCAAACTATATTTTCAGAGTAGCTTCCCCAACACTGTTCTTTATGGAAGTGTATAGTATGTGGGTGCAGGACTAGAGTGCAGGAATAGCATATGTCTCTAGGTACAAATCTAGGATCAGGTTCCAGTCCCCCAATCCTAATTAACCAGATGTAGACAGATGAGCACAATATTTTCCTGCCATGATATACTGTATATGACAGTCACGGCACTGGGGCAATGGTTCAATATGTATAGGAGCAGAAGACTCAGAAGACCCATCAGAAAACCGTTCATATGTATAGACCAGAGGAGAGTTAGCCGTGCATCGGTCTGTGTCTTTGTCTTTGTGAGCTGAGTCGTCTGCATTTAGCCCGGTATAGTGGAATTGGACACACAGACACACACACACACACATGCGCACACAAGCACTTACCCACTCTCTCTCTCACACACAGACACACAGACACACACACTGTTTTCTCTCTGCCATCCTTCTTCTACTGCAGGCTGCCCCGTGGGTGACCTCTGGGCTGAAGGCTGGGTGTTAATGGTCACCCCCCTGGCAGGGTCAGAAAGAGTTTACTTTAACGACATGGGAGAGGGGATCCCAGAGGGGAACATGACTTTCCCCATCACTCATAAGGAGGAGGAGGCGAGGGGGTATCGACAGTGCTTAATTTGTAAATCGGGAGGTGCTGGAACAAAAGGTTAGCGTGAGAGGGGGGTGACCTGGGGAGCTTTGAGGTACCGGAACACATGAGAAAGAAAAAATATTCTTTATAATAAAGCATTGCATGCATATCATCACATTTCCACTGTGACATAAAGCAGTAGAGGAGCGGCACTTACAGAAGTTCCACACAAGGGGAAAATAATTGGGTCCAGGAGAATTAACGAAGATGCAACTAGAAGGAACTTTGAGTGCGTTTATTATAATTTTTACATTGCAAAATGTGACAATTATTTTTCATGCCATCAGAGGTACCGGATCCGGCCAAAGAGGTTCTGGAACGAAACAGTCCAAAACGGCTGCTGGATCCTTTTTCCGGGTGGTTCGAGGTGGGTAGAGAAGATGACATGGATGCCCCCGCTGCTGTACTGTTATCCTAGTTAGTATGAAAAATGCACGAGTATCGAACATTGTCCGAACATGATGGACTAATATGTAGGTGTCTAAATAAACTAAAACATTTCAGCAGATTAAACAATAAATGTTCAAGCAAGGTGGACAAGATTAAGCAAACTTGCAACCATAAATGTCAACACATTTACATTTCTATGTTTATGTGAGCATGCGTGCGTGGTGTGTACTTGCATGCCTGCCTGTTGTGTGTGTTTGTCACCATTCTTATGAACACGTGCCTCACACACACACACACTCCTTCTGACACATATGAGAGAATCCGAATCGCAGACCCCAATTCCGCTCAATTTCCCCAGGAATCTTGGTAATCCCACTGAAGGGCTGCCTCCCTCCCACAGTGACATCCCATAATGGCCCTAACGCCCGAGTGTCTGGGGCCCCCCAGTTACGGCTTCAGATCCTCGGATCAGCCGGCGTTCTCACTCTCCCAACCTGTCTGTATGCAAACAGAGACCCCCTCCTCAGCCGCTGATCTGACAGCCCTTTACTGAGCCCTGTGTAGACATATTTAATGCCTCAATAATGCCTCAATAACCACTGAGTGATGAACAAAGCCCTGCCGGGAACTTATTTAAGAATGTGTGTGTATCAGTAGTGTATGTGCGTGTCCATGTGTGTTAGAATCTGTTGTCCCATATATAAAATGTCTTCTTTAATGACTTGTTCTGATAGGGAGCATTTGTTTGGGGGAAAGAAAAAGATTCCAACTAATGATACCACAACATTAAGGGGATGCCATTTCTCTTCGGATCACAGATGTCCTCCAGGCACTTCCTCCTGTTACCTAAGATTCACAGCTTTCCATTGGATACTCGGCAGCTGGAAGAAAAAGGCAGAGAAGCAGCTGAGACCATAATAACAACAAGATAACTGTGCCATGGCATCAGCATCAGGGCTTAATACACACGTGGACACTAAACAAAAAATCATAGAAACATATATACAGATGTACACACACACATACACAAACACACACAGAAACACAGGATGTGGAGGTGATAGAAAGAGCCAAGAGTTTGGTCCTCTGGTCTGTCTTCGTGTGTGTGTGTGTGTGTGTGTGTGTGTGTGTGTGTGTGTGTGTGTGTGTGTGTGTGTGTGTGTGTGTGTGTGTGTGTGTGTGTGTGTGTGTGTGTGTGTGTGTGTGTGTGCGTGCGTGTGCGTGTGCGTGTGAGTGAGTGTGTGCGACCAATTGGATTCCAACCTGGGTCTCCAGCATCACAAGACTGTGTTTGACCTCTGACCTAAAGTTGACATACCCTGAGAAGAATATGAGTGTGAATTTCGGGGTATTCATAGCATACATTCCAGAGCACCTATATCCAGCCGAATCTAAAAAGCTTATTGACGGGTATAACCACATTTTGAAAGGCATTTATACACTAACAGGCCCATATCCTTAAGCATTGTGTGTGAACCCTTTTCTCTCCAGCTTCTGTAATGATGGAGATAAAACCCAGGAGGAGTGTGTTTCTTCTCCCCAGACACCCCCTCCTCAACCATGAGAGAGCGTGTGTGTGGGTGGGTGGGTGCATGTGTGTGTGTAAGAGAGAGAGAGAGAGAGAGAGAGAGAGAGAGAGAGAGAGAGAGAGAGAGAGAGAGAGAGAGAGAGAGAGAGAGAGAGAGAGAGAGAGAGAGAGAGAGAGAGAGAGAGAGAGAGAGAGAGAGAGAGAGAGACGTCGAGCCTGGCAGAGGGATCAATTTGCCCACCGTGCGCAGAAACTGCTAAATGTTAATCCCAACTTTAATTTGGACTGCATTAGCATTTTGATGAACTTGCAGTGGTTGGCTGGCGCACTCGAAGCACCTTCAAACGCAACTAGCGCAGAGGAAATTACTGTGATTAATTAGGACGCACACACACCAGATGGGCACTGTGAAGGGCCTGAGAGAGAAGTGTGTGTGTGTGTGTGTGTGTGTGTGTGTGTGTGTGTGTGTGTGTGTGTGTGTGTGTGTGTGTGTGTGTGTGTGTGTGTGTGTGTGTGTGTGTGTGTGTGTGTGTGTGTGTGTGTGTGTGTGTGTGTGGTAAAGAGAGAGAAAGTGAAAGAGGGAGAGATCTGGAAAGCAAGAGAAGATTGTTGCTCACAAGAATTGTGTGTGATCTCCAACTGTCCCTCTCTACATCAGACGGTTGGTCACCGTAAGGGTCTATAGTGATACCTACACACAGACTGAACTCAATGAGAACGCAGGAGAGCTAATACAGTCTTTAACTTATCAGTATCCAGTGGGTCGCTAGCGGGCTCATCCCGACACTACCAGGGAAAATCTAAAGCGCCAAATTTAAATTCCAAAAGTTGAATTATTAAACATCCAGCAATATACAAGTGTTCCATACTCATCAAAAGCTCTGTTTCTTGGCAATATCACAGCGTTGTCAGATTTCAAAAAGGCTTCACGGCGAAAGCAGCACATTCATTTGTTTGAGGCTAGCACCTCACATATTTTCCAATAGCCATGTATCGATTAGCCATCATGGCACACACATAACACATTTCACAGCGAAAACAAATCAATTACCTGTTGAAGAACTTCTGCTGAGGTCTTCCTAAGTGTCCATTCGAAGACAATCCATGGTTCTTTTGTTAGAAAAAGTAACGTCTTTTATCCATAAATCCTCCATTTGGTTTGCGCGTTATAATCAGAAACGACAGCCTCCACTCCTGTTTTGAAACGCTGGCGCCAACTCGTTCAAATTATACCTATAAACTTGTCCAAAAACAATCAAACATAGTTTTAAATGTATCCTTAGGAACATATTTAAGTATATTTACTATTATAAATCAGCCGGAATATAAACTGAACGCTAAAGACGATAAGTAAGGCACAGCGCTTTCTCGTATGCGTGTAATCTGAAGAGTTTTCATAACGTGGTCTCTCATTGCCATGCTGTGTATCAATGGCCGAAATTCCTCCAAGATGGAGTAAAACACCGTCTCGTGGTTGATGACATCATAAGGAAGCGACGTGCACTGCGTTCACATGCCTATATATGGTCATTTTGGATAGGGAGGGGTTCCAAAATGAGCAATGTGTCAAAATGACTTTTTCCAGGACAGAGATTCCTCAGGGTTTTGCCTGCCAAATGCGTTCTGATTGACCCACAGACAAATGGTTAACAGTTTTGGAAAATTCAGAGTGTTTCCTATCCAATGGTACTAAATATATGCATCCCATTTTCTGGGCCTAAATGGGAGGCATTTTACTTTGGGCACGCCAGGCTCTCCAAAACAGTCACCTCTGCTGCCGGAGCTTGTGAGGTTTTAACCCAGAAACAAACAGCCAATCATGTGTCAGCGTTGGCTTACTGAAAACAACAGGCAAATCCTGATCAAACATACACCATGTTTACACACCGTTTGAATTATATAGGACAGAATGTCTCTGAAATCATCCACTTTCCCGCCTTACAGCCTCTTTCCCTCTCTCCGTTTTCTCTGTTACTATGAGTAAAGGAATCAATCGATCACATCAGCTGATGTCACAGAGGGCTGTACAGAAACCAAGCCTAAAACCCCAAACAGCAAGCAATACAGGTGTAAAAGCACGGTGGTTAGGAAAAACTCCCTAGAAAGGCCAGAACCTAGGAAGAAACCTAGAGAGGAACCAGGCTGTGAGGGGTGGCCAGTCCTCTTCTGGCTGTGCCGGGTGCAGATTATAACAGAACATGGACAAGATTTTAAAATGTTCATAGAACAGGCAGAACACACACACATTCCTTTCTCCAGCCTTGTCTACTTCCCTCTTCTTCTTTCTCCATCTCAGAGGTGCAGTCCATTGCACTCAAACTGTTATTGATGAGATGGGGTTGTCAGCGTGAAGTGTAAAGGGAAGGGAAAGCCGAGGGGACTGGACGGAATGAGGAAATGAAGGAGACAAAATAAATGACAGAGGTGAATTTCCCTCAATGAACCTTGGCAGTCACATTTCAACTTCACTAAAATGAAATTTTGCTGCTAAAACCTAAATTTCAGAGAACGTAGGAAGATGGTTTGCCTGGGACCTGAGGATGTGTGCTAGTTCCCCAAACTAATGCCTAGGCTTTAGCTCAAATGGCTAACACAGAAATATGACATGCAGGAGAGGTTTGAATCCCGGGAAGTCACATTGGCTCAGGGTACATAATGTTTACAGACACATATCCTGGTGATATTCCATTATGATAATGTAATTGTTTTTATTAACATCACATGTTCATTGGATGATCATGCTCAGTGTTTACATTTCTAGCCAACAGTTGATTGGACCAGCCACTCCCTGCTGTGACAACCAAGCAATGGCTGAGCTCATGGGCTCATAGCTCATACCCACAGACCACTTCCTGTTCCTATTGGCCTGACAGGCTGTCAATCAATCACTGTACAAGCGGAAGATGACCTTTCAAAGGGAAGTTGTCTTAAGATACTGTATAGTGTCTTTACAGTAGCTATCAGTCAATCAGCTCTGCTTAACGGTATTTGGGTTTTGGGGTTTTCTACTATTTCAATTTGACTTTGTGTCTTGGGGATATTAATCTAGACCTTGATATATGTAATTCAGATGTTTTTATTTACGAAGAAGCATTATGATACTATCTTTTCAAGCACTGTAAACCGATGACCAAAAGTCCCCTTTGTTTGGTGATTGTAATATTGTGACGTGTGCATAGGCCTATACATTTAAATCTCAAAAGAACCGAAGAGCAAAAAAACAGTCTACAGACGTGTTGTGTGTTCTTACTCAGTGGAGATGCCTATAACAAGCAAACCACCCCACCAAGACGAACTCTGACACTGCGGGTGTCTCCGTCAACTCTGTCCACAGGTGAAAAATTGTCACAGGAAATGAGTGGATTGGTCACAGAGGGATGGGCTCCTCTGGAATAGCTATTCCGCTTTGAACAAGGCTGCAGTCCGGCTTCAAAAGGCATCATATAGATGGTGTGGTCAACCACGTCACTAGTTGATATATGTGCTGTTACATATTACAGACTCAGGGATGTATTCATGGAGGTGACTGGATCTGCACCGACAGGCTGTCGGATGTTTTGGGGGGGTTGTTTGTTTATTTGTTTGTTTGAATAGTCCTTGTAAGTTGTAATATAGGAAGTAAGGAACGCTTTCTATTTGTCTAATGATCTCTCCTGCCATTCAAATAATCTCATCTATTTTTATGTGGGGTGCTAAATCCCTGTGCAACGTCTCTCTCTCTCTCTCTCTCTCTCTCTCTCTCTCTCTCTCTCTCACACACACACACACACACACACACGAACACACACATACATACAGACAGACAGACAGGCACACACTCTATGATTGCTACAGCGGGTTGGCGAGCTGCTCTCGGCCATCAACAGAATCCCCAATTATCGCAGGATGCAGCATCAATTTAAGTGCTAATTGTCTGCGTAATGAGAGCGGCTGGCTCGCACCCGGGCGGTTCGTCCATGCCCCCCTCACTGCGCCGGCTGTTCCATCCTCCCCAACGGAGCGCCGGTCCGCTAATTAAATAAGTGCATGCTCCGCGGCATTCTCATCTGATTCACACGATGGAGATTAATCGTCTGATGAATATGTTTGACTGATACCGCTATTTTGCAATTTCAATGGCTGACCCGCAGCTACGCGGATATTCTCTGTTTCCTGCTCTGTCTCTGTCAGTTGCCATTTCTTGTGTTGTTCACCGTCTGTCTTGTTGAAACATGGTGTTCTTTGAAACACTTTAGGCCTACTATTAAAAGAGGGAGTGATAGGGAGGCGATGTCCTTAATACATTAATTCACATGTTCAAAAAAGAAAGTGGTAAGAAATGTGCAACGTGAGCACAATTGTAGGCCACTGAAGCTTCGATAGGAAAATAGCTCTTGAGCCCGGCATTTCTCCAAATCCAATTCACTCATCTGTCATTTGTAATTTGTGTTTAATGATATTCCATATTTATTGTAAAACGGTTATTCCATATTCACTGTTGGTCAAATACCGCAGACATACTACGTCTACAGGTTAGCCCTAACCCTACATATTTATATTTGTTCAATGTTGGCCTATTGTGCGCAATGGTTTCTGATCTATGCAATAGTTGATTTTGGGGTGTAGGCCTATAGAAACAGGAATGAATGATAAAAATCGACTTTCTGTAATTGAGTGCCAATGAGAATATGTTTCCAATGCCTATCATGCATATAAATATTTATCTTAGGGTACATGCAACCTATTCCTTAAAAAGAAAAGATATTGTCACATGTGCCCAGAGAATTTGTGTTATAGGCATCCTACAATTATCTTTGATGATTTCAACGTGTCAACACATTTTACTAAAATCTAGTCTCAAAATGCGTAGATGTTTCATATATGGGTTGTTGCATATACTGCATCATACCACGTGGGCCTAAAATATTTGTTTTGTTTTGAATAGCACAGCATGTCAGTCAGAACGTGGATGAACGACTAATTCTGCAGCGAGACTGTGCGAGCTGGTTGTGTCAGTGCAGTGTTCACAGTTCACGGCTGGTGTAAAACTGCAGCGTTCAACAACATTAATTAGATTGCCTTTTAGAGAGCAATGTAACCTGAAAGTTGAATTAATCAGCATCCGATCCGTGGTCGCGTAAGAGCATTTCATGTGGAAATACATATTTCATTTGGTGAAATTAATTAATAATTGTCAAAACAATAGGCCAAGACCTGCTCCATAACATATATGCTGTTTCTTGTATCGATATATCCAGTCTTTCAAATGGACTTGAAGACGTGGAGGAGGCCTATGTTAAATGGTTTTATTGTCTGAAACACTTTTCCTCATTTATCGGAGGTTAACTGCGTAATTGAGTTATTTCGTGCGCAACGTGCAGCTGGGATTATTTGCTCTCCCTCTCGCGCGTCGCAGGTGGATTTCGCGTTTAAAACTGGACACCCATAACCAAAGCCAAGCGCGATGTTTATCCGGGATGAGGATAATAAGATAGTGAGAAGTAGGCGGTCAGGATTCATTTAATTTGGGCCTCAAATGTGTGTGTGTGTGTGAGAGAGAGAGAGAGAGAGAGAGAGAGAGAGAGAGAGAGAGAGAGAGAGAGAGAGAGAGAGAGAGAGAGAGAGAGAGAGAGAGAGAAACAGAGAGAGCGTAAACAGAGAGCATGATTATAGGACGATTTGAGCAAGTTGTTTGTTTCCATTTCTTCAAGTAATTTATCTTCTAAGGTTTGTGAGATATGTTGTTTCAATGATGCCACTAAGAAAAAAATACTAATTCGACTTTACATGTTAGTAATTTAGCAGGGCGACTTTTACAGTTACATTTGAGTCATTTAGCAGACGCTGTTATCCAGCGCGACCAGGGTTAAATCCATTGCTCAATGGCACACCTAGTCGGCTTGGGGCTTCTGGCCCAACTCTCTCAACCACTAGGCTACCTGCCGCCCAGTTAGTGCGTTCCTCTTAATGACAGTGTTGTAGCAGCAGCCCGGGGGCTGTATTTAAAGACAGAGACACCGATTGCATAATACAATTATACGGCACGATTTGCAATAAATAAACACATTCAAGCTTTGTGATCCAAAGGAAAATAATATCTGCGTTGACAAATCAGTATTTTTTTTGTTATTAGATTAATAAAAGACTACACATCGCTGATATCCAGTCGTGGATTAACGAATGAACATGTTTTTTAAAGGAATGTATAAATCAATAATAGACATACTGTAGACTACATGCCTAGTAAAACTACAACACCATACAAATGTAGCCTATAACATTTACATTCACATTTGAGTCATCTAGCAGACGCTCTTATCCAGAGCGACGTACAGTATGAGTGCATACATGTTGGTACTTTTTCGTATAACATGTAGTCCTACACAACGTTTAAAATGCCAGTAGTATAAAACAAACGTATTTTGAAATATGCATTTTAAACGGTTTGGCTAATAAAAAACATATTCATTAATGGCCATATGATTCAATTCCCGTAAATGAATACTCTAGGATTTGTGTAATACGATAAGGTATCCTAAGGCAAAACAGTCAAGAACGATTGGCACTATATCACTCCATGCCAGTGGAGGTTCTAGACCCTTTCAACTGGGGGGGCCAAGCTGGGGCCAGTTGTACTGTTAGAGGGGCCAGTTACATTAGACGTTATTGTTGTCATATCGTTTTCTTCACTTCATTGCAGGCATTAGTAGGCAAAAGACCATGTCCCTCTAGTAAATGTGTGGGTTTAATTAGTGTTCCACGTTGCCACTGTCTAATAACAGATGTAAAAAAAGAACGATAGCAAAAATTAGTTATCCAAAAATTATTTTATACTCCACATTTAGGGGGGCCACAAGGGGGTCCAAAATTGTTGTCACAGGGCACTGGCCCCCTGCCCCCAGAACCGCCAGTGCTCCATGCACAGGCTACTAAGCCTATAATAAAAGGTACAACCAAAAAGGTGAGGGGCAGACAAATCAATTCAGAAAATATATCGTCTGTAATGTCTTGGCTATCGGCTTATTATTGATCAATTGTATTAAAGTCATTTGGTACGGCACAGCTGCATAAAAAAAGGAAACTCAATATGTGACAAAAGGCGGGAGATTAACTGTTTTATTGGAGTAAATACAACCAGATTTTGAACTAAGCAGTCCACTCAACAACATAGAAATAACATATATGTATATGTGCATTGGTGCGGTTCAGAATGGTTCTGGTTGATTTAGCTATGTAAAACCAACAACATTTAGCGTAGACTCATTCTCCCATGGATAGCCAATTGTGTTTAGATGTATGATGAGTTAATACAGCTCGCCAGACAAAACAGTGAGGTCCGGCAACCGTTTCCACCAGGTTCGGATAAATCTGAGTCAGACGTGGAAGTTTCACACAAATCCCACTTTCACTACGGGTTCCTGTGTATTTCTATCAAGCGTGTCCAATGAGAAAGTCGGTCTCGATACTTGCTGACCAATAAGAGCGCGAGTGGCAGTGGGCTGGTCCTGAGCGGCTGGAGAGCGAGATTGAGATAGTTTGGAGACCAAGTCTGGACACGAATTCCACTCGTCTTGCGTCCCTAATTTAGAGAAGTGTATGCGTGGAATTCCGCGAGGAACTGGGACTAAACTAACTGTCTCGAGTGGTGAACTCGCTTCAGGACAGGTGAAATCCCCTACGGGCAGCGTCAGAGTAGTGAAAGTTAGAGGATCTTTTTGTTCGATGAGGTAAGTAGAAAACATCGACAAAATAGGCTAAAATATTTCCGTATTCTATTGGCATGGTCATTGTAGTAGAATTATCATTCGTTTGTTTATGATTTATGATGTTATTATTTGTTGTAATATATAATGTATAATTTGTTATCAATTATTGTTATTATTAGGCTATTAGTATTATTATTATATTTGTTTTTATTATTATTAAACTATATGCTTAAACAGACACATTGTAATAAAGCAATAATAAAGCCACATTGTGACATGGATAATACATTTTTTTATTTTAGCAAATAGCCTACATGTTTCCATAGTTTGAAACGCCAAGTAGGCGTTTTGGGATGACAATGCATTTTGTTGATATAAAATATATTGGAAAGCCTTTAATGACGTTATGGATTGTGCTCTTCCCTGTGTTTTTCAGTGCATGGAGAATGCCAGTATCAGTTTACACCGTGGACAGGCTCCTTCCCATTCTGAGGGAGAATTAATGTCGTGTGCTTTCAAGACATTCTTAATTTACACGAGAAGAACACGGGATATCAACTTATCCATTCGGCGCATGGTTCGGTGTAGGAATTGGAGAAACGTCTGAAGTGCATTGGATTCAGTTTGTAACTGAGAAGTGCTGCTCTCATTTCACTTGACCGTGGCCACAGCGCGCGTTTTAAGGGTGTTAGTTGAAAAGCCAAAATCATGACAAATAGACGAAACGGAAATCCTTCTATATTCTGGGTTTGATGGACCGACATGACAGTAAAGGAATGATAGCCTAACATTTAACAAAAGGAGGGGGAGAGAGAGAGAACATACGATGAAGGAGAAATCCAAAACTGCCGCAAGGACTAGACGGGAAAAGGAGAACAGCGAATTCTATGAACTGGCCAAAATGTTGCCTTTACCCTCAGCTATCACGTCTCAACTGGACAAAGCGTCTATAATAAGACTGACAACAAGTTATCTGAAGATGAGAATTGTCTTCCCTCAGGGTAAGTATATTTTAAGCTTTCACAATGCAGTCTTCTCTTATATAGGCTATGCCATTTGCCATTTACAGTGGGGCAAAAAAGTATTTAGTCAGCCACCAACTGTGCAAGTTCTCTCACTTAAAAAGATGAGAGAGGCCTGTAATTTTCATCATAGGTACACTTCAACTATGACAGACAAAATGAGGAAAAAAAATCCAGAAAATCACATTGTAGGATTTTTAATGAATTTATTTGCAAATTATGGTGGAAAATAAGTATTTGGTCACATACAAACAAGCAAGATTTCTGGCTCTCACAGACTTGTAACTTCTTCTTTAAGAGGCTCCTCTGTCCTCCACTCGTTACCTGTATTAATGGCACCTGTTTGAACTTGTTATCAGTATAAAAGACACCTGTCCACAACCTCAAACAGTCACACTCCAAACTCCACTATGGCCAAGACCAAAGAGCTGTCAAAGGACACCAGAAACAAAATTGTAGACCTGCACCAGGTTGGGAAGACTGAATCTGCAATAGGTAAGCAGCTTGGTTTGAAGAAATCAACTGTGGGAGCAATTATTAGGAAATGGAAGACATACAAGACCACTGATAATCTTCCTGGATCTGGGGCTCCACGCAAGATCTCACCCGTGGGGTCAAAATGATCACAAGAACGGTGAGCAAAAATCCCAGAACCACACGGGGGACCTAGTGAATGACCTGCAGAGAGCTGGGACCAAAGTAACAAAGCCTACCATCAGTAACACACTACGCCGCCAGGGACTCAAATCCTGCAGTGCCAGACGTGTCCCCTGCTTAAGCCAGTACATGTTCAGGCCCGTCTGACGTTTGCTAGAGAGCATTTGGATGATCCAGATGAGGATTGGGAGAATGTCATATGGTCAGATGAAACCAAAATATAACTTTTTGGTAAAAACTCAACTTGTCGTGTTTGGAGGACAAAGAATGCTGAGTTGCATCCAAAGAACACCATACCTACTGTGAAGCATGGGGGTGGAAACATCATGCTTTGGGGCTGTTTTTCTGCAAAGGGACCAGGACGACTGATCCGTGTAAAGGAAAGAATGAATGGGGCCATGTATCGTGAGATTTTGAGTGAAAACCTCCTTCCATCAGCAAGGGCATTGAAGATGAAACGTGGCTGGGTCTTTCAGCATGACAATGATCCCAAACACACCGCCCGGGCAACGAAGGAGTGGCTTCGTAAGAAGCATTTCAAGGTCCTGGAGTGGCCTAGACAGTCTCTAGATCTCAACCCCATAGAAAATCTTTGGAGGGAGTTAAAAGTCTGTGTTGCCCAGCGACAGCCCCAAAACATCACTGCTCTAGAGGAGATCTGCATGGAGGAATGGGCCAAAATACCAGCAACAGTGTGTGAAAACCTTGTGAAGACTTACAGAAAACGTTTGACCTCTGTCATTGCCAACAAAGGGTATATAATAAAGTATTGAGATAAACTTTTGTTATTTACCAAATACTTATTTTCCACCATAATTTGCAAATAAATAAATTAAAAATCCTACAATGTGATTTTCTGGATTTCTTTTTCTCATTTCGTCTGTCATAGTTGAAGTGTACCTATGATGAAAATTACAGGCCTCTCTCATCTTTTTAAGTTGGAGAACTTGCACAATTGGTGGCTGACTAAATACTTTTTTGCCCCACTGTATCTGTAGGCTAGATTTATTTGTATTTATCTGTAGGCCTATTTCTTATCTGGATTTGTTTAGTTTTTATTTATTCACCTGCATTTGCCTACTGATTACGGTAGTCTATTATAATTGTATATTATGTTTATTGTGCATAGGTTTATTAGGCTACGTTATAACCTATAACAGCTGTTAATTATATTTATATTGCAACGACACCTTGCAGCTGCTGTCTTTCTGTTGCAGTCATTGCTGATGTTGTTTTATCTTATTAGCCTTTTGATATGTTTTTTTCCCAGCTACCAGTTATTGCTCCAATAGGCTACCATGTTGCTACAGTAGACTAGTGCAATTTCATGCGTGCATGTGCGTGCGTGCGGATGACCGTCGCAGATCAACGTCTCGGCTTGCCTACATTTAGGCCATTTTCGGGGTCATGGGATCGAAATGCGTCGAAGCCGATTAGCCACCATCTTCCCCCGATCTCAACAGGCTGCTGTGCTGTGTGACGTGCACTGACTGCTGCATCAATTATAAAACGCCCCGGGTGCCCCTGGCATCTGATCACCGGCTGGGCGCGAAACAGCGGGAGTAGACCTAATTGATCCACTCAAGTCGCTTTCAATTTTTCCGGATGAAAAATGTCTAGGCCTCTGGGCTGTGATATCTTCATACTTCTATTCAGTCATACTCATATCTGTTTTATCACACATGATAGCCTACTTATAGTCAGATTTACTCCATGATCAAAACCCGGAAGTGCACTTTAAATGCCGGTAAAGCCTTAAGTGCACATTACTCAGATATGCATCTTGGAGGGCATTGTTCCTTCACTCATTCACAAAGATTTTTCAAAGGTTGGTCTACCACCCCAACATATGAAAATGCACATGATTGACTTACATAGTCCTATTAAATTGTCAACGAAATAGGCTAATTAATAGCCCAATGCATGGCTGGCTACTACTGCCAGCATTTATTCCAGAACAGATTTAGATTAAGCTAGGCTAATTCGCTGGCCCGATATAGCCAATGGTTTCACTTTTGAGAGTTGCATAACTTTTCTCTCCTGATAGGCCTACTTATGCCACAACATTTGTACAATCAAAATACATGATCTACATTAGTCATTTTATTTTCTAATGATCTGTTGCTTGGTAAACATGCCTGGGCAAAAATAAATAATAATAGCAAGAACGACATAACGACAGACATGAAGTCAGCAATGGAATAATAATAACAAAAACAGTAGGACTACTTAACAACGCCAAGTAGAAATACATAATAAACACTATGGCCTCAGCAAAATCGACAGAAAATAACTAGATTGAACAACAATTACTAGCAATGGATTCTGATTCATACACAATGTTTGGAAAAGGGGAGACTTGTGCCCTTAGAGGAGTGACTGACTGAGTGAGAACAACAGAGCGGCGTTTGTCTGTCTGGGGATGTGAGGGCTGAGAGAGAGCGGTTGAGAGAGAGCGGCTTGTTCTAGTCCAATCATTGCAGCAGGCTCAACCTATAGGTTGGCATTTATGTTCTTTGGCCCGAGAAGAAGTAGAGAGAAGCCAACATATTAAAATAATGATTTACATATTTTCATTAACCCTTGTGTGGTGTTCATGTTTTTTTTATTCACCCAATCTTCGCAGGTCTGATGAACCAACAACATAATTAGATTTGTAAAACAATACAGCCATAACAATTAACGTAAAAAATACTTCATACTTAGATGTTGACATATCAGTTACAAGCAATATAGACAGCATACATGGTTAATATTTGCCATTTACCTCTGCTAGATCACATTTATCATATTCGTTTTTTTCGATAAAATAATTTTTTTGTAAACAAAAATCTATCATAATCAAGACATGGTTGGAATAAATCATGCTTATCTTGAACAAATATAAATGACACAAGGTTTTCATCAATATTTTTGTTTATTGCTTTGAACTGAACAATTTGTACATACAGTATTTTATGGAAATTATAAATGAACCCCATTGAACACAAATTAAGGCCAGGCTACACACCACATGAGGGACAGAGTTTTACTGTGTGTTGCAAATGTATTTCTTGCACTTGATGCATGTGTACTGAGTCTTCCTGTCCTTCTTGGGTCCACACTCATCGCAGTGCTTCTTCTTGTTGCTACCTGATGCAATTATATCATGATGAAAACACTTAGCCAAGGTAGGAGAGTCACACACACACATGCAACAACATCACTCACACTTCCTTCCGGTATTGGAGTTGTTGGTTCTGTGGGTCGGGCGGATGGGGCACCAACGTCCTCCTGAATTGTCCTCGCGATGGCTGCAGAAGCTGGGCTCCTTGGGAGAAAATCCTACTCTGGATTTGAGGTCTTAACAATGCCTTGCCCAGCTCAAATCAAATCAAAACAAAGTTTATTTGTCACGTGCGCCGAATACAACAGGTGTAGACCTTACAGGGAAATGCTTACTTACAGGCTCTAACCAATAGTGCAAAAAAGGTATTAGGTGAACAATAGGTAAGTAAAGAAATAAAAACACCAGTAAAAGGACCTGTGAAAAATAACAGTAGCGAGGCTATAAAAGTAGCGAGGCTATAAAAGTAGCGAGGCTACATACAGACACCGGTTAGTCAGGCTGAGGTAGTATGTACATGTAGATATTGTTAAAGTGACTATGCATATATATGATGAACAGAGAGTAGCAGTAGCATAAAAGAGGGGTTGGCAGGTGGTGGGTGGCGGGACACAATGCACATAGTTCGAGTAGCCATTTGATTACCTGTTCAGGAATCATATGGCTTGGTGGTAAAAACTGTTGAGAAGCCTTTTTGTCCTTGACTTGGCACTTCGGTACCGCTTGCCATGCGGTAGTAGAGAGAACAGTCTATGACTGGGGTGGCTGGGGTCTTTGACAATTTCCAGGGCCTTCCTCTGACACCGCCTGGTGTAGAGGTCCTGGATGGCAGGCAGCTTAGCCCCAGTGATGTACTGGGCCGTACGCACTACCCTCTGTAGTGCCTTGCAGTCGGAGGCCGAGCATTTTCCGTACCAGGCAGTGATGCAACCAGTCAGGATGCTCTCGATGTTGCAGCTGTAGAACCCTTCGAGGATCTCAGGACCCATGCCAAATCTTTTCCATTTCCTGAGGGGGAATAGGCTTTGTCGTGCCCTCTTCACAACTGTCTTGGTGTGTTTGGACGATTCTAGTTTGTTGGTGATGTGGACACCAAGGAACTTGAAGCTCTCATAGAAAGAGCCGTCTCCTCTGGAGCTTCCCTCTGTTCCAATCTTGGTTCAACGCCATCCAGATGACACGCGTTTTGCACTGAAATGTCCAAGATGTTGAAGACTATCACAAGTGGCCAGCGTAGGGTTCTTCTTTTGCGGCTGTAGCCAGTCGCCAGCTTGTCTAAATTGTCCACCCCTCCTTTTGTGGCATTGTAATCCATTATGATTTCTGTTTTTTGATGTTCCTGGCCACAGATTCTCCCATCCCTATGCAGTGTACTCATGAGTTCCACATTTTTGCCTTTCTTTGGCATGTAGGCATGTAGGACACTAGGGACGTGTTGGCTGTGAACACAAACTTAGAGGAATTGAATAGCCATAGCTGAGGTGGCAGCTCTGGCTTGTTCTTTTGTACTGTTCCTACCATCATCAGCTTCCTCTTGAGGAGCTCCTGTTCCAGCTTGTGCGCAGTAAAAAAGTTAGCGCATGTGATGTTGTGGCCACGGAGTCCCTGTATCACGTCCAGGAAAACCCGCATCCCTTGGTTCTTCTCAGGAGCTCCTCCATCTGGCTTCACCGTATACACTTGCAATTTCCACGCATATGATGAAGCAGCATCCCTGGCAGCCCAGATCTTGATTCCATATTTTGCAGGTTTAGACGGTATGTACTGCCTGAAGGGGCAGCTGCCCCTAAATGGCATAAGCTGCTCATCAACAGTAACGTTGGGCCCAGGGTTATAAAACAGGGAAAGGCAGTCCACCCATGTGTCCCTTACTGACCTGATTGCAGTTAGCTTGTCTCTCTGCCGCCGAGATGATCTGGTGTCTCGGTTATTGAAGCTGATAATCCTGGAAATAATGTGAAAGTTTTCCAGTGAACTTGTTGCACAGAAAAGTTATCTGACAGTTTCTGCATCCCACAGGGATTCTGTGGATTCCCCATTAGATCTGAGAACACTAGCAAGGATAAGAACCCCAAAGTATGCATGTACATTTGTTTGGTCCATCTCTCTGCAAAAACACGCCTTCCCTCCAAATTAGTGCAGTCCAGAATGATTTTCTGTATGGCGTCTGGGATGAACAGTTCAAAAGAAGACTTTATGTCCTGCACATGAGTAACAGCCATCTGTGTCGGCACTGGTTGCATCCTTATCACACTGGCAGCCATGCGGGGTGGCTGATTCCTTGGGCAAGCAGACCATTACATTTCAAAAACAAATTACATCCATATTTCTCCTCCTGCAGGCTACTTATGAGCTGTTTGCTAACGGGCTGGTCCTGGGGCTGGCTGCTGACGGGCTGGTCCTGGGGCTGGCTGAGTGTCAAAAAAAAATACTGAATTTTTTACAATGTATCGGAATAATGTATTGTAATAACATTGTGCAGGTTCCCGTAAGACATTGTGTAGTTTCACACACTGCAAAGGGTAAAGAGTGCAAGAAAAGCGGGAGACAGGCTATGTGCTATGTTGAAACAGCAGGCCCAGGGAGGAGGAAGACAGAGTGAAGGCACACAGCAAACGTTTTTGTTTCATTTTTATTTTCTTCACTTAAACACACACTTTCCCTCACTTTTATTACCCTCGGGTACAGTGGACCCAAACACCATATATGTAATAGGGGGTGGACAGTGTGCACTCAATGAAAATGTGTTCTTTTACATGTTCTTAACAAAAAATTTGCCAAGGCCAATGAGTCTCAGGTTAAAAAAACAATTCATTGTATCAATTTT
The DNA here is from genome assembly GCA_030435695.1 of Brachymystax lenok tsinlingensis. NCBI lineage: Eukaryota > Metazoa > Chordata > Actinopteri > Salmoniformes > Salmonidae > Brachymystax > Brachymystax lenok. The sequence continues at coordinate 36,895,775 of CM059817.1, read as the reverse complement.
CTTCTGGTAAACATTGAAAATGGGTCCCACAGACCCGAACACCACACAGGGGTTAACAATGTTATTTTCAGGAATTTCTTGACCCTATTTCATCCTTCCACAAGATATAGTCCTGACACGAATCTAGGGTTGTTACCCAAGCAGGCTGGTTGTTCGTTCTATCAGTTCGGTTGGCAGAAACATGACCCTGTCATTAAATCTAGTTGGTTCTAAATGTTCTACTGACATTGCAGCCATAATTATTACAAAGTAGCTGTATTTGCATTTTTTAAGCTGTTTTCTAGTGACATTTATTTTGATACATCCAAAACAATGAGCTAATGATGCTCAATTTCACCTGACATAGAAAATGTGCTCTCTAGTCAGGACACTGTTGTTCAGAAGAGCTATCCAATAACACAGCTAACACAATCATTTCAAACTGAAGCAGGAAAGAACTAGCTGCACTTCGTTTAGTTTTACCTGTTTTCTATTGATATTTCTTTGTATATATCCGTACAAGATATGCTGATTCTTGATTTTGACTGGCTGAGAAAAGCTGCCTGCCTGTCTGTCTCATAGCCTACTATGCAACAGCTGGAGATCAAATTTGGATATTGAAACAATGTTGCAAATGTTAGAGAGACAGAGGTTTATACAAATATCTGCTGTTGAAAACTAAATGTTAGTCTAAAAGAAATGGGAGATAATATCTAGATGCTTTTTATAGTGGAGATCAAGTTTATACATTGCCTGGCTGGGCTGATTAAACAATGGATTGCAGTCAGATGGAACAGAATAGGCTTTTTAATGTCATATATTTAGCCAGTGGTAACTTGTGGAATAGACACCGGCTGGAATGCGGTTTTAATCAATCAGCATTCAGGATTAGATGCACCCATTGTATAAACAGACAGAAGAACTAGCCAAAAGTTGTTTAGAGAACATGGCTCTTCACTTTGTTTGAGTGAAAGAGGGATGAGTAGTGCCTGCTGAAAATGACTTTTTTCAGATAAAAAAAAATGGTGTCATGTCATAATCCTATTTGGAAAATTCTCCATACAGTTAGTTACATACTAGTTTTGTCCAAGTACTGGGCACACCCTACTATCAATCAAGTTAGAGTAGCTAGCTGGTCTAACTATCTTAGCTGGCATGCCTGCTGGCAAGGTTGGAAGACTTTAGAAAAGCAAGCAATTACTAAATGTAGGCTACTGATTATGACTCACCATTTTAGCAGGAATGCAGAGAGCCTATTTAGTTTCTTAAAGAAAAATCACCACCATTCAGGAGGATACAGACAGCTCAAGTGGTATGCTTAGATATGCAGAAAAATGAACACATTTTTTGACATAGAATTAAGCATAATAATCATGGCTCTAGGTTGCAGGAAAAAGCTCCCCCCTCCCAGCAATCCTGACATCATTTGTTCCCCCTAAGATGTCTGTGGTTCATGACATCCCTGTGACTGACTGCATGGGAAATAATACATGTGAATAATAATAGGTGTACATGCTACACATGCATCTATTTGATATCTAGGCCTACACTTTATCTAAGCAATAAAGTTTCCCAGTTTTGTATTTAGGTAAGCTCATGACAAATGCCTACACTTTATCTAAGCAATAAAGTTTCCCAGTTTTGTGTTTAGGTAAGCTCATGACAAATGCAAGGAATGACATTGCAAGAAGCTGAAAAATATTATTCAATAAGTAACATATAGGCCTATAGCATCTGCCATATCATGTGACAGCCTATGTCGTTCTCACTACAGTGTTATGACAGAGTTATCGCAGGTCACCTAAACTGAACAGACACATGGAATTGTTTTCACTTTATATACACAATTACCGGTGCAAGTTGCAAGAAATTACGAGGTAGGCTACTTTGATGTGATGATAAACCGTGACGGATGATGACTGCTGATTAAAAAACTATAACAGGCCTATGCTAATTAATTGTATGACAAAGGCCTACTGATACAAAAAACAACACCATTATTTGGAATTCTTTCTCTGGGCTATTTGTAACTTTGCACTATTATGTTTGCATTAGCCTATAAGCTATCAGCCATGATGTATTATAAATCCATGATTATTGCTAATCAGAATCATCTACAATACATGTTTATTGTGACCGAGTAATTGTGCACATGATAATCAATTAAATGATTTTACCATGACTAGTGACAGAGACATGGTTCCTTAATTTTCAGTCCTGTGGCTTTCACCAAGTGAGTTCCTAAGCAAATGTTACCATTACAATTAAACTCTTTATGACAATACATTATATATCTCATAAAAACTTATTTTGATGTCTAGTTTTACCCAAATACAGTGGCCTGAAACTCATGGTTTACAGGCCACATTAGGCCTGCAAGTAGTGTTGCAAAATTCCACCAAATTTCCCCAAATTCCCTGATTTTCCAGAAATCCTGGTCGAACAATTCAGGATTTCCTGCATTTCAATAACAGATGCAGATTAGTTTAGATTTTCTTTAATTTAACTTTGTGTAGAATACGTTTATTCAATGAGTCAATGTACATGCAAAAACACAGATTTTTTTTTACTATTTAAAGAAATCTGCCTGCAGTAGAGCATGCTGGGAAATATGATAGAAATTATTTCTAAGACTGTATGGTACCAATAATAATACTGTAATCTTTTTATGGTACCAAATTCTCTTACTGTAATCTGTCATCTTTTTTTTACTGTTGTTTTACAGTAGCTTACAGGTAACAGCCTTACAGTTTTACGGTACCAATGTGTTATAGTATTTAATTGACGGTACAATTACTGGTATTTAATATATTGACAGGGGTGTGGGAGGTGAGGGAGAAAGTTGGTAGAATTCAGGCAAAATTATGTTGCAATTCGCCTAATTTCCACAAGGGGCCTGCGTTTTACATGTAGCTCCTATTTTGTGTGTGCTTGTTTTAGTTTTTACAATGGAAAATTATTTATTTGTATGATGTGCAGTTCTGATTGTACATTTTTTTATATAAAATGAAACAGCATGGCCACAAACAAAGCAATGGATATAAATAACAAAACAGGTACCAATTATCTAAGAATATTTGTATTTATTTATACAAATTATTTGCTAAAATGTTTTCTCACTTGCTTTTGATTTTGTTGCCCTGTGCTTTTAGTGTGGAATTCTATTTAGAATATTTAAAAATACAGTAGGTGACCTGATACAGTGTTTTATGTAGTATTTTTTTACGGTTGTTTACGGTATTCTACTGTATTCAGTTTGTACAGTATGTTACTATTCACTATATATTAATTTACTAGGACAATTACAATTTTACCATGTATCTATCCTTTAGAAAATCATTATTACGAAAATAGGCCTAACTATTTCTTCAGCAGTTGACAGAAGTTATCGGTTGCTTGTAGAAAACATAGCTGAAAAGTAGCCAATATAGGCACAGGATAAATTATTTTGGACTATCATTGACATCAATTGGCTATATAAGCATTTTGATTAGGCTTGTATTGAATTTGATGAATGTTTTGGTATATTTTTTATTTAATCATTATTTAACTAGGCAAGTCAGTTAAGAACATATTCTTATTTACAATGACGACCTAGGAACAGTGAGTTAACTACGTTGACCACGGGCCTAAACACTAGGCGTTCTTTATGAGAAAAAAAATGTGCCTAATTAAAATAGATTTGTCTAAAACAGAGAAAGCCCTAAACTGTTTTCCGCCCAAACTAATGTTAGGCCTAATAGTCAACAGAATAATATTTGTGAAGGCCTACCTGTAATGGGTTATTGAAACTGGGGAACAGCTCAGCCTGTCTGAAACCTCGTAATCATCTGAAAAATACCCCTAGAGCAGAGATGTGAGATGTTAACCCACCGGGCACACAATGGTTGTTTCCAATTTCAATGAATTGACGTCTGTGCCCAGTGGGAAGTTTCTCTGCTCACATCGACTATTCTATGGTTCAGGGCACTTGACGTCCGTTAAGCAGCACTTCAAACGCCAGGTGCATCTATTCTTTGCCTATTAGGCCTATTTGTAAGACATGTAGGCTAGCCTAAATGCTCATTGAGTCCGCGGTTTCGCTTCTCGAATACATCAGACAAATTAGTAAGCTGTACATATTGTGACCCCTGTGATATAGTATCTGAGTTGAATTGCGAGAAAAGCAGACTCTCACCCATGATTGCAGCAGCTAGCGCCATGCAATTTGAATATGACGCGCGCCTGCAAGAAAGTCCAGACAGGCATGAACAACAACTGATCACATATCAATATCTTATATAATCCTTACATTCATGTAAACATTTTTCGAATAATGTGTCTATAAAGCAGGCCTACTTTCGACTGGCCATGTTGTGGAGCTAAAATAAATTAACAGTACATTGGCAGTATAAAAATATACGTTTTTGCTAAAAGAATAATAGGGTAAAATTGCGAAAATATCAAATAGCCTATAGGCCTTGTGTAAAAGAAAAAGGAAAAAAGATATAGAATAGACTATACTCTCCTTGTCCATTATTATAGGCCTAAATCACTGCGTCAAGCTCAATGCAAACCAACGCTGCATGTTGTTTTCAGAGGGAGGCTACTTTGCATGCGTGCAGAATGTAAAATATGTTTTCCACGGCAGCTGGCTTCATTTGACTATTAAAAAAAGAAGGAGATGAGCTGTGCAAAAGCTATTTCAAATGTTGACCAAATAATTTGTGTATTGTTGTTGAGCTGTGTAAACGCGGATGGATCGTTTGGACAATATTGAAAAGTGAAATAGTGGTGGGTTATTCGAGTCTTTACTCAGACACTGATTGTTTTTGTATGATTAGCATTTTCTATCTGGCATGGCGTTGCGAGAAGAGCCGCGTGTATTTATTTGCATTATCGAGTTTTGTTGGTTCCATTGAGGATGTCATATGTTTCATGCATTTACAGTTTTGAAATTCGCTTAATTTTTATAAACTTTCTGCAGCATTTCGTTCATCGTACTTTAACAATTTTTGGACACACATAGTTATATGTATTATTATTATTATTGAAATATATAGGCGTAGGCCGACAGAGATACCCAGCATAAAGAAACATTTTCACGTGCGTTATGTGTATTATTGCACGACTGTATGGTTTACGAAAAGGAGCTGATATATTGGCGCTTTGTTTCAGGTTTGGGTGAAGCTTGGGGTCACACGAGTCGAACGAGATCTTTGGACAATGTAGGACGTGAGCTGGGATCCCATCTTCTCCAGGTAATTTAGGAAGCTTAGTCTACCAATTTAATAGAACATTCACTGCAAAATATGATGTTTTAAATAGCCTACTAATATGAAAATAATAATTCTTAAGATGTATGTAGACATGTTACATTTGATTTGATAGGTTGGATCCCACATCCTCCAGGTAATTTAGAAAGCTTACTAATTTATATTTTCTAAATTACTGTAAAATATTATATTACTAAAAATGAAAATAATGATTCTCAAAATGTAGCCTATATGTCTACCTAGTCATGTTCTGTTACATTTGGTTTGATATTTGATCTCACGAATCTGACTGAAATGCAGTGAGTGCTCTTGAATAGGCCTCATATTTCTTTGATCTACGCATTAATTTGTGCCTTTTTTTCTCCAGACATTGGACGGCTTCATCTTTGTAGTGGCGCCGGACGGGAAGATCATGTACATATCTGAGACAGCGTCAGTCCATTTGGGACTCTCTCAGGTCAGCACCTAGTCGTAGCCTATTCATCTTAACCTACTTTGTGTTTTTGGTTTTTAAGTTTTATTTGGTAGAGTGAGTCGAGTATTTTTATTTGCTATGCATAATGCTTAAGAGCGCGTGATATCCATATTGAAAACGTTTTTCATGTTAGATATTATGGAATTATGTTTGAATGGTTGAGTGATTAATACTGTTTAATTACCGAGGTAATTCTTAACAGGTAGAGCTGACCGGGAACAGTATTTACGAATATGTACACCCCGCCGACCACGACGAAATGACTGCAGTTCTCACCCCACATCAGCCCTACCACTCACATTTCGTCCAAGGTAGGCTATAGGAATATAGGCCCAACTTGGAGAGAATAAAACCCCATATAGAATACATTTGTGTACGTTGGATAATAGACTGATATTTTCAGTCTCCTCTTCCAGAATACGAGATGGAGCGCTCTTTCTTCTTGAGGATGAAATGCGTGCTGGCAAAGAGAAACGCCGGCCTCACCAGCGGTGGATATAAGGTAGACGATTTGCAATGGAAGCATATAGCCTAATGCTGCTTGAAAAGTGCTATATACTGTATGTTGTATAAACATTCTATTGATTTAATAAATGCCAAATTAATTATAACTTATTTAAGCGTAAAGGTAGGTGTAAGTATAATTTATGGAAATGTTTAAACATTTACAGTGAGCGTAAAAACACGACATAAAAAGACAGTGGACAAAAAGCAACAACCCCAACCCCTCCCCCCAGGTGATCCACTGCAGCGGTTACTTAAAGATCCGTCAGTACAGCCTGGACATGTTGTCTTTCGACGGCTGCTACCAGAACGTGGGCCTGGTGGCAGTGGGACACTCTTTGCCTCCCAGCGCCGTGACTGAGATCAAGCTGCACAGCAACATGTTCATGTTCAGAGCCAGCCTCGACATGAAGCTAATCTTCCTCGACTCGAGGTATTTCTACAGCAAAACATACAAATGAAGCATGGGTTGAAGGATATGATATGGAGGAGAATAACTGAATCACATAGTCTTACAGCAGGTGTTTTGATGAGCCAGCCATTACATAAACCAGCTGAAGTTGTTTTTTTATATTTTTTCCATTAGTGCTTTGTGACAGTTGTTAAATGACTATTAAGTCTCAAACTTAATGGAATAAAACAGTATTGAAATCACAAACATGGAATGCTACAATATATTACAGTATTTATGGAGTTATAATGCCTTACTGCATCTAAAAACTGAAATGTCTTATTGTCTTAAAGTGGAATCCTGGACCTCAAGCCACTGGGGTCCACTTTGCAGAACGTTCTGTTCCTTCTCAGCATGAAAACAAGTTTGGATCAAATAGAACTCTGAGCATATAATGATACACGGAGGGAGAACAGCGTGAACTGCAATACATGAAAGTCCATGGCTGAAAGAGAGGACAAAAACATTTGCCTTCTCACCCCTTCCTCCCTCTTTCCCTCCCTAGGGTGGCAGAGCTGACTGGTTACGAGCCCCAGGACCTCATTGAGAAGACCCTGTACCACCACGTCCACAGCTGTGACACCTTCCACCTGCGTTGTGCCCACCACCTGTGTGAGTTAGTTACAGTAGGTTGGGCCCTGCCTCGTCAGACTCTACCTTTTACTGTACTTTTGGCTCTTTTCCTTTACTTTATCCCGCACATTCAAATACATTTCTGAAATATTTTTTTTTATCAAAGGATACAACTATAAATTACACCAGACGTTGACCTCTAACACACATACAGTATTACCTAGCTTTGCCTTTCAACACTCCAGGGGAAATCATAACTTGAGATCCACACCACATGTGGTACTCTAACTTAAAGGGAGATTAGGGTATGGATTCAAAGTTAAGATTCAGCCTCTTTAGAACACACACCAGAACGATGGTCAGCAGAGTGCAACTGAGTGCCTCAGACCAGAATATCGGCCATTATTTTCAATAAATGTTCCAACGGTTCGAAATGTGGAATCGACGAAAACAGCCACCGCTCGTTGGCACACAGCAGGTGGTCCCTATAACACACCATGGGGACAGCAAGCGATGGAACGGCCCCCTGCCACTCTCAGTTGTCAATCATTCATTTAGAATGACCCATTATAGGTCAAAACAATCCAAACTAAAATATGTCTCCTCTTCTCCTATCCTCTCCCCTCCTCCCCTCCTCCCCAACTCCCACCCCTTCCATCTCCTCTCTTTTGATCCTCACAGTGCTGGTGAAGGGCCAGGTGACCACTAAGTACTACCGTTTCCTAGCCAAACAGGGAGGCTGGGTGTGGGTGCAAAGCTACGCCACCATTGTCCACAACAGCCGCTCCTCCAGACCCCACTGCATCGTCAGCGTCAACTACGTTCTTACGTGAGTCTCATTCTATTCAATTCAACTCAATTCAGTTCCATTCAAATCGATTCAAGCTACTCCCTTTCTATACTTCATCAACATCTGAAGTTGTGGAGGACTACATATATACATATATTATTATTATTATTATTACTATTATTCATTCAATTGAATTATATTTGACTTTATGAAACCCCTAGGGGCAATTAGGATGGCATTGTCAGAGCAGAAACAACAAATAATTGAATGAATAAACATAATCATTTCCACATACAAAACATGACCTTCTCGTGGCCTGTGATATTAGTGTAATGCTAACCCCGTCCCCAGGCTATTACTCACAGTGCACATAAGCCTGGTACATCAACTATTCATAGCTGGCCTTAGTAAGAGTCACCATAGAATTCTATGGGAGTGACCTTACTAAATAAAGTATTTGTCACACAGGCATAGTAATGTCTGGAACAGAAAATATGGAATGGTATCGAACTCATCAAACACCTTTACATTGACTCCATTCCAGCCATTATTATGAGCCGTCTTCCCCTTAGCATCCTTCTGTGATTTGTCATCATTTAATATTTGCGAATCACACGGCTGCGTGGCGTGTCTCTGTGCTTATGGTGTGCTAGCGAACAGGGGAGGGTTAGGGGGAAGGTGTTGTGGGAGATGATTGTTTGGTAGATTAAGCCAAATGCGCCGAGAGTTTCTCCCGACCTTTCTTTATTGGTTAATGAAGGCCAAGTTTGACACATTGGTCCAGCAGACTCTTCGCGCATTTGGGCAGAAGTGTCTGGGAATACCAACAAACTTAGTTCATGACCCCAGCTAGACTGATAGTGGGTAGGGCTGTGTGTACCTCTCACATTCTCAGTTTGTTCCCTTTATGGAATATCTCTACTGCTACTCCCTACTTTACACAGAACATGTTTTTTCGGGTGCAATAAGACCTTTGAGACCAGTAAGATAAACATTGGAGGAAAATACCTACTTTCAGAATTGACCTGGTGTCTGAGGAAAGAAAATCTATATGACAGTAAACCGGAAATCGATAGCCATCTCATACCTGCTGCCCGTGTTGGATTTTCATTGTTAGGTTTGGATGATCCAGACCTAGCTCTTTAATGTGTGTATGTGTGTGTGTGTGCATGCATGTGTGTGTATGCATTTAAGCCGTCTGCATTTCTACTCTTGTGTATTTACTATTGTTGTGTATTTACCTCAAACCCCAAAACACTCAGAAATACAACTCAATAAGGAGTCAGGCTTCTCTAGTGTATTCATACTGCATGTTTAGCTTGTATTCAGGATGAAACATGTTTTGATTGACGTAACATTGAGTTACAATTGGTTTCTCCCTCTAAAAATGGTCTAAAAGTAATACAGATGACCAATTTATGTATTTTTGCGGCAGATGGAACATTTTTTCCCCTCAGCACTGGTTTGATTGAATTCCACCCTGTGAGATACAGTCAGTAAAGTAAATAAACATCAAATTCCTTTCAAATACTGCTGAATTTTACAATACATACTAGACCAGCAAAGCCATTTCATCACCTTAACCTCCAGCATTTTATTCCATCAGTTCACATCATTCCATTAATAAATCATGATTCTGGGATGAAGAGCCAGTGGCTTCTTATTTCAGATGGGAGGTGGTCTGACTTTGACCCCCATGTGGAATTCAGCTAACACAGCTGAGTTTGCACAAAAGCCTATATCAGCACTATTGGCTCTAGCATGGGTCACCGAGAAGACACATAGGATGGAGAACCAGTCACTGCTACTGTACCTGCAAGAGCAATAACTGTGTATGTGTTTCAATTAACACCCTATTCTCTATAGTGCACTACTTTTGACCAGGGCCCATAGGGCTCTGGTCAAAAGCAGTGTACTATATAGGGAATAGTGTGCCATTTGGGACGCACCCTATGTCTCACAAAACACTGACTATCCAAATATTGCCTTTCCCATTGCAAGGTGCCACACACATAAAGAGCGGGTCGTATTAAGAAACATATTACAGCAACTGGTTGAGTGGGGTCAGAGACAGGCACAGGGGTTTATAATGCCGCTTGCTGGTATTACATACTGCTGATGTGATAAGTTAAGAATAAGGCCATGTTTGCAGAGCGTTTGACACAGGAACCGTTTCATGACGTTGAAGTCTGATAGAGTTCATTCCCAGGACAGTGGGTTAAAATGCTAAGGTGGTAGATACATTATATGATATGTACATACCGGTGTTATGCTATTCAATCTGGGAGGGGGTCGTGTGTGTGTGTGTGTGTCGGGGTCCATTTTCACTTCAAGAGAATGTAAGAAGAGACTGAAGGAGTAGATTCACAACAGGCATGCTGTTGACATTATGGGAATGGTTGTAATTTGTGTGCGAGGGCAAATGCGTGTGTGTTCTGACAATGTTTCTGCAGTAGCAATGAATCATTAACTTTGCTTAGGGTGTTGGTTGTGTTTCTCAAAAATGGGAGGGTTAATCTCTCAACCTAGTTTATCTAATATAACCTTTTAACTGTCATCCCATTAATAAATTAATCAAAACTCGAAATAAGATGTTAGTGAATTATGTCTCACTCACTTTCAATAGTAAATATTGGCAGAGACAATGGTATATTGGTGAAATTACTTATTGTACATAATTTTATATACTGTATTGCCATAATTCTGTGAAATAACATGTTTTAAATGTGCTCACTACGTGTGCAAGTCACACCTCTCTGTGAAACCCTGATGAAGGTCTATTGAGCGAAATGTTGGTTGAGGGATCCATTGAATTGTTCATGGAGTATTCTGGATTCCTATTGCGCTGGAGTTCCATCTTTTTTTGCTAATGTGCTCGCTCTCGTCTGTGTCTGTGTGTGTAGAGATACTGAGTATAAGGGAATGCAGCTGTCCTTGGACCAGATGACCCCTAGCAAGCCAGCGTTCCACTACAACAGCCCTCAGAGTAGTACAGAGGAGAGGAAGGGGTCCAAGTCCCGTATGACACACACCAAGGCCAAAATCAGAGTGTCTCCCTACCCACAGCAGGTAAGACACATGGTACCTGTATGGTGTACTTGTTCCCTCACACAGCAATAAGAATAGAACAGGTCTGATTATCTCTCCCTTAGCCCCAAACTCCCATGCTCTCTTAAGCCCGGTTCAGATACAACAGCCGACATAAAGAGACGGTGCCTCCTTGCAATGACGTGATACATATTTGATACAAATTTGACACTTGTTGTAGGCAAGGTGTTGTAACAAACTAGTTTCATGAAATACATGCACCAGAAACAAGGCGCACTTTGTGACTTGACAGACCTGAATACATGACTAGTGTACGACATTCTTCATCAATAATCAGTATGATATGTCTTTAAGCTAAACGTCACAGAAGATGGAGACCACCTTTTACTACTTTAATACATAGTTTAAACCTTGTATATTCCAAGTTCTAGTTTCCAAACATTTTCAAAATTTCTCCAGTTTTCAGCCTTTCACCCCGAGCGTTCTGAGTCCGACCAGGACAGCCAATGGGGAGGCAGCCCTCTGACAGAATCCGCCTCCCCCTCAGCTGCTGGACCAAGGTGAGAGAGCGGAGGGCGGGACCTGTGCCTACAGACTCTACCCCGACTCCGGCTCCCTCTGCTATGGCCTGGCTCTCTCCGAGGAGGACCTCACCCACAGCCACACCCACTCCCACCATCCTGCCACTGCCTGCGACAGCGGTGCCCACTGCCAGGCTGGCCGTTACTTCCTGGGCGCTGCTCCCCAATCTGGACGGGAGGCCTGGTGGGACGCAACGCGCTCCGTCCTCTCCCTGCCCAAGTCATCTTTGGAGAATGGCGAGGGCTACGACCTCACTTCCTACCACAGCGTGGTCCATGGTGAGGTGTTAGGGTCACAACCACCGCCATCTGGCTAGAAAATAATCAAATGTCACTTTTCCCTGGTAGCTCTTTTATTGAATAGGCCAAGGGCATTATGGTCCATGTGAAGTTGTTTACACTGCTTCTTGCCAGTATGCCGATTGTTACCATCTGTTTTGCAATAATTGCCCACTGTTCAAGAAAAGTTATTTCATCTTTCATGTCCTCAAACTGAGAGACAACTCCCAAAGGTGCTGCTGCCAGGAATGCACTGTCTATTAGGGATTTACATTACTTGTTCAACTGTATGCATAAAATCAATTATCATTTCACACTTACTGTGCAAAAAATAGTTGAAACAGGTGCCAGCTAGGTCATGTGGATGAATGAAAGAAATCTGTCTGTATATTACAAAATGTAGTCCTCCATTCCAGTCATATTTCAAGTTTGTATTAAAACCCCCTAGAGTTGATGTCTGCGCCCCAGTGGGAAATGAATTAGCCTAATAAAAACAGCCTCCCAAAAATCTGTCAGTGTAAGCTAGAGATATCTGCATTGGATGCGTCTCAATCCACCGCATCTGCCGATGTCGCACTTCCGCATCCTAGGTGAAAGGTGACAGAGCTAGAGCGGTGTTTGTCAGACCATGAGGCATCCTGAAAATCGTCTTCTCACAAAATCGTCTGCAGGGTCCGAACGGTTTGTCCTACAAACCCTCACAAACACAACGGTGTTCTCCATTTTGTTCTACGACCCCCACATGTGTCTTGGGACTCGTCTGAAGTTGGTACAGTCGATCTGTCAACTTCTGTCTGTAGTGTCCGAACAGTTTGGGCTACACACTAATATTACAATTTGGGGGAAGGTGAGACTCGCATGAACATGTACATGTCAGTTGTTTTGCTCTAGGACGACTCGTCACAAGACTCATCTGAAGATCCCCCAGTACCAGTTGAGTGCCAAAAATAAGGGGTTAAATACATGTAAAAAAGAATAACAAATGCTTCCTGATCTTTCTAAAATCTCTCAGAACAAACTTCCTTTCGATTTTTTGGGGGGGACTATCTGTTGTTCCATGTAGTGAATCTGTTATTCAATGCGTTTGCATGGGCTAATAGCAGTAAGGCCCACATGTTGTTTTCATCAAATAATTTATTTAGATCTTTTTGGGATACTTCAAGGGGTCGTAACATTCTAAGTCAAATAGCTAAAGGATCCTCCGTCTTAAAACAATTCCATATAGCTTAGGCAGGAATTTGTCACGATCTTGTGGAAGGACGGATCAAGGTGCAGCATGGGTTGAGTTCCACATATTTTAATTTAGATGAAACTCACAAAAGAAACAAACCAAGAACAAAGATCTGACACGTGGTGTAGCACATAGGCACTACACACAAACAATAACCCACAAACACAAGTGGGGAAAGAACAAACTAAATAGGATTCCCAATTAGAGGCAACGACAAACAGCTGCCTCTAATTGGGAACCAACTCAAAACCAAACATAGACACACCTAAACAAGCCTGGTCACGTCCTGGCCCAAAACAAGGACGTGACAGTACCCCCAAAGGTGCAGACTGTACCGGACTGGGTACCGGACGTGCGGACTGGGACGACACTGAAGGCCTTATGCATGGAGCCGGAACAGGACGTACCGGACTGGGACGACGCACTGGAGGCCTGATGCATGGACCCGGAACAGGACGTACCGGACTGGGACGACGCACTGAAGGCCTTATGCGTGGAGCCGGAACAGGACGTACCGGGCTAGGACGACGCACTGGAGGCCTGATGCGTTGAGCCGAACAGGACGTGCGGGCTGGGACGACGCACTGGAGGCCTGGTGCATGCAGCCGGAACAGGTCTCACCGGACTGGGACGACACACTGGAGACCTGATGCGTGGAGCTGGAACAGGACGTACCGGGAAGACGCACTGGAGGCCTGGTGCATGCAGCCGGAACAGGTCTCACTGGACTGGGATGACACACTGGAGACCTGATGTGTGGAGCTGGAACAGGACGTACCGGGAAGACGCACTGGAGGCCTGATGCGTGGAGCGGGAACAGGACGTACCGGGCTTGGATGACGCACTGGAGGCCTGATGCGTTGAGCCGGAACAGGACGTACCGGGCTGGGACGACGCACTGGAGGCCTGGTGCATGCAGCCGGAACAGGTCTCACCGGACTGGGACGACGCACTGGAGACCTGATGTGAACAGTTTGGGCTACACACTAATATTACAATTTGGGGGAAGGTGAGACTCGCATGAACATGTACATGTCAGTTGTTTTGCTCTAGGACAACTCGTCACAAGACTCATCTGAAGATCCCCCAGTACCAGTTGAGTGCCAAAAATAAGGGGTTAAATACATGTAAAAAAGAATAACAAATGCTTCCTGATCTTTCTAAAATCTCTCAGAACAAACTTCCTTTCGATTTTTTGGGGGGGACTATCTGTTGTTCCATGTAGTGAATCTGTTATTCAATGCGTTTGCATGGGCTAATAGCAGTAAGGCCCACATGTTGTTTTCATCAAATAATTTATTTAGATCTTTTTGGGATACTTCAAGGGGTCGTAACATTCTAAGTCAAATAGCTAAAGGATCCTCCGTCTTAAAACAATTCCATATAGCTTAGGCAGGAATTTGTCACGATCTTGTGGAAGGACGGATCAAGGTGCAGCATGGGTTGAGTTCCACATATTTTAATTTAGATGAAACTCACAAAAGAAACAAACCAAGAACAAAGATCTGACACGTGGTGTAGCACATAGGCACTACACACAAACAATAACCCACAAACACAAGTGGGGAAAGAACAAACTAAATAGGATTCCCAATTAGAGGCAACGACAAACAGCTGCCTCTAATTGGGAACCAACTCAAAACCAAACATAGACACACCTAAACAAGCCTGGTCACGTCCTGGCCCAAAACAAGGACGTGACAGTACCCCCAAAGGTGCAGACTGTACCGGACTGGGTACCGGACGTACCGGACTGGGACGACGCACTGAAGGCCTTATGCATGGAGCCGGAACAGGACGTACCGGACTGGGACGACGCACTGGAGGCCTGATGCATGGACCCGGAACAGGACGTACCGGACTGGGACGACGCACTGAAGGCCTTATGCGTGGAGCCGGAACAGGACGTACCGGGCTGGGACGATGCACTGGAGGCCTGATGCGTTGAGCCGGAACAGGACGTACCGGGCTGGGACGACGCACTGGAGGCCTGGTGCATGCAGCCGGAACAGGTCTCACCGGACTGGGACGACACACTGGAGACCTGATGCGTGGAGCTGGAACAGGACGTACCGGGAAGACGCACTGGAGGCCTGGTGCATGCAGCCGGAACAGGTCTCACTGGACTGGGATGACACACTGGAGACCTGATGTGTGGAGCTGGAACAGGACGTACCGGGAAGACGCACTGGAGGCCTGATGCGTGGAGCGGAACAGGACGTACCGGGCTTGGATGACGCACTGGAGGCCTGATGCGTTGAGCCGGAACAGGACGTACCGGGCTGGGACGACGCACTGGAGGCCTGGTGCATGCAGCCGGAACAGGTCTCACCGGACTGGGACGACGCACTGGAGACCTGATGTGTGGAGCTGGAACAGGACGTACCGGGCTGGGAAGACGCACTGAAGGCCTTATGCGTGGAGCCGGAACAGGACGTGCCGGGCTGGGACGACGCACTGGAGGCCTGATGCGTTGAGCCGAACAGGGCGTGCGGGCTTGGATGACGCACTGGAGGCCTGATGCGTTGAGCCGAACAGGACGTGCCGGGCTGGGACGACGCACTGGAGGCCTGGTGCATGCAGCCGGAACAGGTCTCACCGGACTGGGACGACGCACTGGAGACTTGATGTGTGGAGCTGGAACAGGACGTACCGGGCTGGGAAGACGCAGTGGAGGCCTGATGCGTGGAGCCGGAATGGGACGTACCGGACTGGGACGACGCACTGAAGGCCTTATGCGTGGAGTCGGAACAGGACGTACCGGGCTGGTACGACGCACTGGAGGCCTGATGCGTAGAGCCGGAACAGGACGTACCGGGCTGGGACGACGCACTGGAGGCCTGATGCGTTGAGCCGGAACAGGACGTACCGGGCTTGGATGACGCACTGGAGGCCTGATGCGTGGAGCCGGAATGGGACGTACCGGACTGGGACGACGCACTGAAGGCCTTATGCGTGGAGTCGGAACAGGACGTACCGGGCTGGGACGACGCACTGGAGGCCTGATGCGTGGAGCGGGAACAGGACGTACCGGGCTTGGATGACGCACTGGAGGCCTGATGCGTTGAGCCGGAACAGGACGTACCGGGCTGGGACGACGCACTGGAGGCCTGGTGCATGCAGCCGGAACAGGTCTCACCGGACTGGGACGACGCAGTGGAGGCCTGATGCGTGGAGCCGGAATGGGACGTGCCGGACTGGGACGGCGCACTGAAGGCCTTATGCGTGGAGTCGGAACAGGACGTACCGGGCTGGGACGACGCACTGGAGGCCTGATGCGTGGAGCGGGAACAGGACGTACCGGACTGGGACGACGCATTGAAGGCCTTATGCGTGGAGCCGGAACAGGACGTACCGGGCTGGGACGACGCACTGGAGGCCTGATGCGTTGAGCCGGAACAGGACGTACTGGGCTTGGACGACGCACTGGAGGCCTGATGCGTTGAGCCGGAAAAGGACGTACCGGACTGGGACGACGCACTGGAGGCCTGGTGCATGCAGCCGGAACAGGTCTCACCGGTCTGGGACGACGCACTGGAGACCTGATGTGTGGAGCCGGAACAGGACGTAACGGGCTGGTACGATGCACTGGAGGCCTGATGCGTGGAGCTGGAACAGGACGTACCGGGCTGGGACGACGCACTGGAGGCCTGATGCGTGGAGCCAGAACAAGACATACCGGGCTGGTACGACGCACTGGAGGCCTGATGCGTAGAGCCGGAACAGGACGTACCGGGCTGGGACGGCGCACTGGAGGCCTGATGCGTTGAGCCGGAACAGGACGTACCGGGCTTGGATGACGCACTGGAGGCCTGATGCGTTGAGCCGGAACAGGGCGTGCCGGGCTGGGACGACGCACTGGAGGCCTGGTGCATGCAGCCGGAACAGGTCTCACGGACTGGGACGGCGCACTGGAGACCTGATGTGTGGAGCTGGAACAGGACGTACCTGGCTGGGAAGACGCAGTGGAGGCCTGATGCGTGGAGCTGGAATGGGACGTACCGGACTGGGACGGCGCACTGAAGGCCTTATGCGTGGAGTCGGAACAGGGCGTACCGGGCTGGGACGACGCACTGGAGGCCTGATGCGTGAGCGGGAACAGGGCGTGCGGGCTTGGATGACGCACTGGAGGCCTGATGCGTTGAGCGGAACAGGGCGTACCGGGCTGGGACGACGCACTGGAGGCCTGGTGCATGCAGCCGGAACAGGTCTCACGGACTGGGACGACGCACTGGAGACCTGATGTGTGGAGCTGGAACAGGGCGTGCCGGGCTGGGAAGACGCAGTGGAGGCCTGATGCGTGGGTCGAATGGGGCGTACGGACTGGGACGGCGCACTGAAGGCCTTATGCGTGGAGTCGGAACAGGGCGTGCGGATTGGGACGACGCACTGGAGGCCTGATGCGTGGAGCGAGAACAGGGCGTGCGGGCTTGGATGACGCACTGGAGGCCTTATGCGTGGAGCCGAACAGGGCGTGCCGGGCTGGGACGACGCACTGGAGGCCTGGTTCATGCAGCGAACAGGTCTCACCGGACTGGGACGACGCACTGGAGACCTGATGTGTGGAGCTGGAACAGGACGTACCGGACTGGGACGACGCACTGGAGGCCTGATGCATGGACCCGGAACAGGACGTACCGGACTGGGACGACGCACTGAAGGCCTTATGCGTGGAGCCGGAACAGGACGTACCGGGCTAGGACGACGCACTGGAGGCCTGATGCGTTGAGCCGGAACAGGACGTACCGGGCTTGGATGACGCACTGGAGGCCTGATGCGTTGAGCCGGAACAGGACGTACCGGGCTGGGACGACGCACTGGAGGCCTGGTGCATGCAGCCGGAACAGGTCTCACCGGACTGGGACGACGCACTGGAGACTTGATGTGTGGAGCTGGAACAGGACGTACCGGGCTGGGAAGACGCAGTGGAGGCCTGATGCGTGGAGTCGAATGGGGCGTGCGGACTGGGACGACGCACTGAAGGCCTTATGCGTGGAGTCGGAACAGGACGTACCGGGCTGGGACGACGCACTGGAGGCCTGATGCGTGGAGCGGGAACAGGACGTACCGGGCTTGGATGACGCACTGGAGGCCTGATGCGTTGAGCTGGAACAGGACGTACCGGGCTGGGACGACGCACTGGAGGCCTGGTGCATGCAGCCGGAACAGGTCTCACCGGACTGGGACGACGCACTGGAGACCTGATGTGTGGAGCTGGAACAGGACGTACCGGGCTGGGAAGACGCAGTGGAGGCCTGATGCGTGGGTCGAATGGGGCGTGCGGACTGGGACGACGCACTGAAGGCCTTATGCGTGGAGTCGGAACAGGACGTACCGGGCTGGGACGACGCACTGGAGGCCTGATGCGTGGAGCGGGAACAGGACGTACCGGACTGGGACGACGCATTGAAGGCCTTATGCGTGGAGCCGGAACAGGACGTACCGGGCTGGGATGACGCACTGGAGGCCTGATGCGTTGAGCCGGAACAGGACGTACTGGGCTTGGATGACGCACTGGAGGCCTGATGCGTTGAGCCGAAAAGGACGTACGGACTGGGACGACGCACTGGAGTCCTGGTGCATGCAGCCGGAACAGGTCTCACCGGTCTGGGACGACGCACTGGAGGCCTGATGCGTAGAGCCGGAACAGGACGTACCGGGCTGGGACGACGCACTGGAGGCCTATGCGTGGAGCCAGAACAGGACGTACCGGGCTGGGACGACGCACTGGAGACCTGATGCGTGGCGCCGGAACAGAACGTACCAGACTGGGACGACGCACTGGGGGCCTGATGCGTGGAGCCGGAACAGCACATACTGGGCTGGGACAACACACTGGAAGCCTGATGCGCAGAGCCGGAACAGGACGTACCGGGCTGGGACGACGCACTGGAGGCCTGATGCGTGGAGCCTGAACAGGACGTACCGGACTGGGACGACGCACTGGGGGCCTGATGCGTGGAGCCGGAACAGGACGTACCAGGCTGGGACGACGCACTGGGGGCCTGATGCGTTGAGCCGGAACAGGACGTACCGGGCTTGGACGACGCACTGGAGGCCTGATGCCTTGAGCCGGAAAAGGACGTACCGGACTGGGACGACGCACTGGAGGCCTGGTGCATGCAGCCGGAACAGGTCTCACCGGTCTGGGACGACGCACTGGAGACCTGATGTGTGGAGCCGGAACAGGACGTACCGGGCTGGTACGATGCACTGGAGGCCTGATGCGTGGAGCTGGAACAGGACGTACCGGGCTGGGACGACGCACTGGAGGCCTGATGCGTGGAGCCAGAACAGGACATACCGGGCTGGTACGACGCACTGGAGGCCTGATGCGTAGAGCCGGAACAGGACGTACCGGGCTGGGACGACGCACTGGAGGCCTGATGCGTGGAGCCGGAACAGGACGACGCACTGGAGGCCTGATGCGTGGAGCCGGAACAGGACGTACCTGGCTGGGACGACGCACTGGAGGCCTGATGCGTGGAGCCGGAACAGGACGTACTGGACTGGGACGACGCACTGGAGGCCTGATGCGTGGAGCCGGAACAGGACGTACCTTGCTGTGCTACAGCTCCTTCCTTGCCACGACCTCTCTCTCGTATCCCTCCTTAAACTCCTCATAATTACTCCATTCAAGGAGCCAGGCCTGAGGCCTGATGCGTGGAGCCGGAACAGGATGTACCGGGCTTGGACGACGCACTGGAGGTCTGATGCGTGGAGCCGGAACAAGACGTACCGGACTGGGACAACGCACTGGAGGCCTGATGCGTGGAGCCGGAACAGGACGTACCGGGCTGGGACGACGCACTGGAGGCCTGATGCGTAGAGCCGGAACAGGACGTACCGGACTGGGACGACGCACTGGTGGCCTGATGCGTGTAGCCGGAACAGGACGTACCAGGCTGGGACGACGCACTGGAGGCCTGATGCGTGGAGCCGGAACAGGACGTACCTGGCTGGGCAGATGCCCCTCTCGGCGCCTGCGCTGCAGCTCCTTCCTTGCCACGACCTCTCTCTTGTATCCCTCCTTAAACTGCTCATAACTCCTCAATTCAGGCTGTGGCTCTCTCCTCAGCCCGACCGATAACCCCATGTGCCCCCCCCAAAACAAATCTTGGGGCTGTTGTGGCCGTGGACCCCGGCGTCACCACTGTGCTTCCTCTCTCCTTGGCTTCTCCCGCCAAGGAAGGGTCTCACAGCCCCCCATTATTTCCTCCCAGGTCCAAAACTGCTTCTCCTCCACCATAGGGGCACGCTGATTGGTCCTGGTATGGTGGGATATTTTGTCACGATCTTGTGGAAGGACAGACCAAGATGCAGCATGGGTTGAGTTCCACAGCTTTTTATTTAGATGAAACTCACAAAAGAAACAAACCAAGAACAAAGATCTGACACATGGTGTAGCACATAGGCACTACACACAAACAATAACCCACAAACACAAGTGGGGAAAGAACAAACTAAATAGGATTCCCAATTAGAGGCAACGACAAACAGCTGCCTCTAATTGGGAACCAACTCAAAAGCAAACATAGACACACCTAAACAACCCTAGTCACGTCCTGGCCCAAAACCCCATAGAGAACCCAGAGGGCTCTCTATGGCCAGGACGTGACAGGATTAGACTGTTATGCGTTAATTACAGTCATAAGCACTAACTCACATGAGCATTACATAAATATGCAATAAATCCATGAACTGTGAAAATCATAACAATTTGAGTTTGGGATGGCTCAAAGAGTTTTGTTGATTAAATGATGGTATTATTATTACATACATTTTGAGATTTTAACCTTGGAGTTCTAAACGTTGCCACTTTGTCTAACAGGAAGGGGTCACTGGGACGAAGAGAGCGTGGTCAGCTCACCGGAAGGGGGCGGAGGCTCCGCCAGTGACTCTGGCGAGCATTGCCGCAATGTCACTGGCAGTGACCATTTCCGGGGGAGTCCTCAGGAGCCCAGCAAGATGGAGACTCTGATCCATGCCACGCAGCAGATGATCAAGGAAGAGGAGAGCCGTTTGCAGATGCACAAGGGACCACTGGACGCCCTGGGCCCAGTGGGGGGCCCCTCCAACAACAGCCACAGCCCCTGCTCCTTCACTCCATCCGCCCTGCCCCTCCCTCAGGCCGCCATGCCTGGCGTGGTGTGCCGCGGGCCGGGGGTCGCCAGTGGCATCAACCTCACCCTCGCCTCCGAGCGCCTCTATCCCCGCGATGATGGCGGCAAGGTTTTGGAATTCCACGGCAACATCGACAACAACAGAGCCAGTCCGGCGTCTCTGTCACGCCTCAGCAGCCCCAGCACCGACGGGATCCCCAGGTCAGGCCTGTCTGTCTCAAAAGACTACCCGCAGGGTCAGACAGACGTCTCGCCCCACCACCACCCTCTAGGGCAGCAGGGGAGCCCGCTGCTTTACCAGGCCCAGGAGATGCAGCCCCTGGACAGGCATGCTGCCTACGCCCTGACCGGCTACTCCCAGGTGCACCTGTATGACGCAGAGAGCCTGAGGAACTACTCGGGGCTGGGCTGCGGAGGGGCCCAGTACGACATGGTGCCCCACATGAGGATGCAGGCCGACCAGATGCAAGGACACAAGGGCACATCAGTGATCATCACCAATGGGAGCTGACCGTACATAACGGACAGACCAATCCTAGTGTCTCGATGATGGAGTGTGTATGTGGGACTTCTGAATCCTCCTCATACAGTTTGGTCTGTTATTTTTGTTTATTTTTGCGCCTGACATAGGAGTTAGGATATTCCCCATAACACAGGTCGGCTCTGTTACACTTCACTGTGCCCATGAGAGCCCAGACCAAGCAAGCAAAGCTGGTTGCAATGACGTCAGGCTGGCAGCTTTTGTTATGACTTAGTCAAGTTGTATACTGATTATAAAAGTTTATTGTTTCAATGCCTTTTTACCGACCAGAAAAAGTTGTCTTGACCTGGTTGTAATTTGGTTACCTACTGAAAATGTAACCAAAATATGACATATTTTCTGTGTCTTGATGTTGTCATTAAAAAGACATCTTAACTTGTAATCTTGTTATCAGACGTCTACAAACCAGTTTACAACCAGAAACTGACGTAATTATGACGATTCTTGCCAAATTGAATTCCTCCCCTGCATTGAACTGAGACGCTGTGGAATGACAATTCAAGTTTTCTGTAAGTTTTCAGCTTGGTTAAAGATAAACCCACTGTTTTAGTCCCAACATAGTGTCATGCACCAGTAGGTAGGCCTATCGGAGTGAACTCTCACATTTTCTCATGGTACTAGACAATATGCAATTCAATTGAATATACCCCCTTGACCTCAAAACTTCAAAATATTTTTTTTTTAATTAAATGCCAATGTTTTTCCATATTTATTATTATTTATTTATTTTATATCATGTTTGCGGTCAAAGTACAACGTTTGGTGGCAGGGTTGCTTTAGTTTCAAAGTTTGCATTATCTGTGTACCCCTTTGAAGGATAATATATTATTTGCCCAATTTCCCCTGTTAGTAGAAGTCCTAAAAGGATACTGTGAGATTCTGGCAATTAAGCAGTTTTTCTACTTACCTCTAGCGTATGCTAGTGTATGCTACTGTACCTGTGGACTTCCAGTCATTGCACTAGTTAGCATTGGCTCAAGAAACTACCTCTAACTTCCTTATTACTGCATGCAGTGGCATAAAAATTGTATACACAAGTTCATCTGACTCTGGGTAAGTCAAAAAATTCATAGACAGAATCTCGCAGTATTCCTTTAAGGCATGACATCAATGTGTATCACTTTAAACTTCTGGTGCTTCTTCATGTGTTTGAATTGAGAAAATAATATTGTTCTGTTTCACTCTTCGTACCCCGAAAATATGTAAAGTATCTCTTGTCTAATTTTATTTATGAAGTAAATATGTTCAGAAATTGCTTTCTTTTTTTTGGACAACAGGTCATAAGAGTATTTATTAACTGGGGATAAAAAATCTTTTGATTCTAAATACAGGTGCAATCAAACCCTCTGATGTCGTGGTTTTAATTTAGTCTTTAATGTGTGGGAGGACTCGGTTTGATCAAACGAGTGGATACAATTTGTTAAATAACACTTTGAGCGTTGTACTGCTCTAAAAGCAACATTTGAAGCTACAGCTATTTTGGTTGTAGTTTGTTCCATTTGACAGTTGGCCTCATATCCCTCCATCACAGCACACAACCTGTGTTTTACTCACTTCTGCTTTAAAATGTTCTTGCCTTTTCCTCTCACCTACAGTGAGACAGTGCCAGGAGTATAAATGGGAATGCATACGGTATGTTCCTGCCATAGGGTTCATTCTGACTTGCACATTTAAACACTTTGACCTCACTTCAGCTGTAATAGTCCTCCGATGTTTTTCTAATGTACTTAAGTTATTCAGATGTAGTCATCCACTGGCCTGCCTGTATGGATTCAAAGGCCTCCTGACTCTGTCTGGCCCCTGAGAGCGGAGCTCCCATCACTCACTCTTGACGTGGCATGTGATGGGCATTCAGGGACTGCATGTGTCACAAGCCAGCACTGACGTTCCAGGAGGTAGAGCCATTACACTGCTCTCTGTTGTCACCTCCTAATGAAGGCATAAGAAAGAGAGTGTGCGTGTGTGTGTGAGTTCATGCGTGTTTTCTAATGTAGTGCAATCCACTGGCCCCTTGCCTGATGTGCATTTGAGGCATTCACATGCAGAGCAGGCCACAACTCCAGCCAAATACTGGGGCCATTGCCCAGAACCAACACTGCTCCATAATAACCCAGCTACAACCCGAACAGCCGCCCCTCTCCTCCACCCTTCTTTGACATATTCAAACAGCATATCAAATCCATTGGAGCCAAGGACTGATTGTAAAATAAAGTTTTTTTAGATGTCATTTTAGCGACTAGATAACAACCAAAATATGACATTGCCAGGCATCTTGATATCATCATAAAAAATATACTGTAGAACTTCAATTAAACACAGTCTCAAATAGCTGCCTGTCGCTTTTAATAGCCAGGCAATGGCACACATTTCAAATAAACATCTGTTTCAAATAAACACTGGGTCTAAATGAATTGTTTACAAAGTTACCATGAATGGTTTATGAGGTTTAATGTTTGATTTGTTACATTAAATAATTCAGTATTGACTCAAATAAATTATGGCAATCCTTAGATTTTATCGGCAGTAAGAAACTGTCAGCTATTGGCTGCAAACAGCTGAGAACTGCTAACTAGCTGACAAGCACAAAAACAACAAAATAAAAAACATTCTGTCAAGGAAAAGTAATTTTTTGTAGATATAGTTTTTTCCATCCACAGTTTTTATGCTAGTAAAGTCATTCTGTATAACAAAAACAACAACAAGACAGCTGTGATTAAGTTTTGGTTAAATTGTATATATTCCGACGAATAATTTGTTAAAATTAATTATGTTAGAAATGGCAGTGGAAATGCCTTTATGCGCAAATATTTTTACAATAACCATCATATCGAAGTAAAACTTAAGAGTCATGTGATGATATGGTGTGTGGTCCTCCCACTAAGACTGGGGAAAACATGCAGTTTATAGGCTACAGACTAAATAAATTCTGATGAATTTCACAGGTTGATGAAAGTGCACCGTGACCTTGATTCTCCTTTTCAATAAATATCGAGGGTCTTATTCCGATGACATGATGATCGATGTTTTACTGCCATTTGACCCACCAAAATAATCTCGCTTTTATCCTTAATAATGTCATCATTTCCTATCTACGCAGCCTACCCATACTATATTTGCGAACTGTTGGCAAAAGCGCATGTGCCAAGACCAGAGTAGGCACATTTGCTATTTAACACAACAGTTTTTGTAACAAAACTATTGGTAGAGTTGAAAATGCAATGGAAACACATTGAACTTTAGATTTTTATTCAGCATATGAAAACTTAAGGAAAAAAGTAAATTTCTTGTGTACTATGTCATCGGAATTGATTTTTATCTGCACTGATTTTGTTTGGTGGAAACACCACTGGTGGGAAAATGTGTGTATTTTCTTTATGCTGATTTTTCAATATTCACATGAAAATCTGTCACGAATTGGATGGAAACCTAACCATAGAGGCATACTAAGACAAAAGAAACGTGACACAGTGTGCAAATGATAACACATTATTGCAGGAAACAAAGAAATGTATTAAAATGCTGGAAGTGAATCCTGGAATTAAACAATTAACTATGCAAATGAGTAAAAGCTGTGTGCATTAAGGAAATAGAAGCCTGGCTCAAATAGAAGCCTGTCTCTAATAAGCGCCTGTTGTGTTCAGTAATTTAAGCAAGTAAACGCCTGGGCTATACATTTTAGTTTTACGTTATATTTATTTGGTTGTACTTCAACCAGAAAACAACTTCAACCTGAAGACCACATTTCAACAAAAAAATGATGTCATAATCCCTGATAACAAATATTTATCACATGAAACCAGAAGATCCATTAGTTTCCATAGAAACATGTCTCTTCTCACATTCTCACACATCTCAATGGAGTACAAATAATTTTAAAAAACAACCACAAGACTGCTAAATGAAATAATTCACAATTCATCTAAAACAAAAGCATTGTTGTGAATTAAATCCCTGCAGTGTTTACATCAAGAGGGGTGCAACTGAGCGTGCCCAGCTTGTGTTAGCGAGGCGGCTAAGTGTGACATGTTTTCCTATGGAAAAGGCTAACAGCTGATAAAGACCCAGAGACATAACAGCATAGCATGCGATGTGGTAAATATACCATTAAGTATTTTATGGAAAACTAAATTCAAAACACAGCAGAGAGAGTTTAAACTTGTACCCCTGAACCAGAGGTTGGGAAACGATAGAGGAGAAAGGAATAACCATCCGTTGACAGGGAAAGTGTGCTTCTAGAACTTTTGGTAACCATTTATGAAGACTTTCAAGAATACACGATTAAATTATTAATAAATAGTGTTCATTTTATTTAACTAGGCAAGTCAGTTTAGAACAAATTCTTATTTACAATGGCGGCCTACACCGGCCAAAGCCGGATGACGCCGGGCCAATTGCCCTATGGAACTCCCAATCATGGCCGGTTGTGATACAGCCTGGATTTGAACCAGGGTGTCTGTAGTGATGCCTCTAGCACTGAGATGCAGTGCCTTAGACCACTGCGCCACTCGGGAGTCCTGAGTGGTGCAGTGGTACATACAATTAACAAATGAGTATTTTATGATTTACGAAATGTATAAGCATTATACATAGAATGCAAATTTGTAGCATTCTTTTAACATGTTCTTAAGCATGTAACCAAAACGTTCTAGAGCTTTAGACTAAATTTGCACTATAATTGCCATCCATATAGGTGTACATAATCTGTTGCGCTTATAGATGTGCTTATATGTTATAAAATCATGAACTTTAGATGTATATACTGAAACGAGACACAAGTAAGTCCCTGCAGTGATTCTCAAACCTCTCCTCACGGACCCCAGACCTTTCATAATTTGTTGTAGCCCTGAACTAGCTCATCTGATTCACCGAGTCAAGGGCTTGGTAATTAGTTTACAAGTTAAAGCAGGTGTGCCAGCTCTAGAATAGTTAGAATACATGGAATAGCTGGGGGTCCCTGAGTAGAGGTTTGAGAACCATTGAACTAAGGACACGGTGCAGTGGAATGAAGACTTGGGAAAACATAGACCAACTAGTTAGAGACACCTTATTAATCTCCAAGCCAGACCTCAATGCACCTGAGCCCATTTAGATGTTCTGATTGGCTGGACCAGGAGATTGGGGTCATAATTGGTCAATCTGATTGGGTGAACGTGAGCCAGGAGATTGAGGTCAGGAGGACTGGTTAAAGGTGCAGTGGTCACAGAGGAAATTAGGTTTCTATTAGTGTCTAAGTGCTCGAACACTGTAACAGGTACTGGTGCATGACAGCATGGAGGAGCACCTCCTTTACACACACTCTACATGTTGATTGCATTATTTTTATCCTACGTGACCTATCCAACATACAATTGTACCCTGTTCTGCACTGTACTTTTTTTCTTTCTTTCTTTCTTTCTTTCTTTCTTTCTTTCTTTCTTTCTTTCTTTCTTTCTTTCTTTCTTTCTTTCTTTCTTTCTTTCTTTCTTTCTTTCTTTCTTTCTTTCTTTCTTTCACAAACACTAACATATGTGCACACATTCATCCACACAATCCCTTCAACAAAACACACCCACACAAACACCATCACTCAGATGGTGTGTGTGTGTGTCATAATGCTCCCCAATCACGTGAATCCCTTTGTTCCTGATTTCACGCTTGGTTTTCACACAGCTTGAGCCGGACTGGTGTCATCACTTCTCTGCCTTTCACTCCTGCCAAATCTCTCTCTCTCTCTCTCTCTCTCTCTCTCTCTCTCTCTCTCTCTCTCTCTCACACACACACACACACACACACACACACACACACAGATCCCTGGCAACTCTTCCTGGTTTGCTTTTCGGTCTATTCTTGGTCCATTCTTGGTTCATTAACATCTCAATGTGAGCAAATTAAGGAATCTAAACATTAATCTGTCACTTGATTAACTTCGAAGCAGATATACAATTAATTATTCAAGACTGGTTTTATTTACATGGTTACCATCATTCAAGTGACTTTGATAGATACTGTAGGTCTATGCAAACATATGTTGTGGGAAACTGCCTCAGAAGTAAACAAAGAAAACATGCAAATAAACACAAACAAACATGACATTCAGTATCCTAGTGTAGGTTCTGCCCATCCAAGCACTGGCTTAGTGCCATTCACCCGTAAGAAGAAATGTGAGCTGTAGCTCAAGTTTGACATTTCTTGGAAGATCATCTCTCCACTGAGGTTTTCTCACTTAAAAGTGAATTCAAATGCCAATGAATTTGCTTTGTTCATTCAAAACGATTTGCAATAGCAAAGGTAATTGTACATAAGAGCCCTCTCTTGTTCTTAGTTATGAACAGATAAACAAATAAAAGCACTGCTGGAGCCAGTAGCAAGAGACAGAAGAGAGAGGGAGAGAGAAAGAGGGAACAGGATGAAGGACAGGAGGAAGGAGAGAGCGAGGGGGAGTCCCAAGAGAGACGGTCACAATGCACAGTAGCTTAGACACTGCTTGCATCCCAATGAGGAGATTCCCTTGCAACAGAGAAGCAGGAGGGCCTGGGAACAGACACTGTACAGCGGCAGAACGTTCGTAGAACATTACCAGAATGTTACTATATTGTTACTAGAATGTTACCAGAACCAAGCCTGACAGACAAAAGTAAGTTGCACCTGAACCCAAGTCTTCCCCATTATCAGAACTGACCACAAACCTAAGGCGGACTTAACCACTGTAGATTTTATTCTATCATTGTGTATTTATAATACACCTGCCCTTCTGTGTTTCTCTCTGTCTTCAGTCTACTCTATCACCCTCCGCCTCCCCTCTTCTCTCTCTCTCTCGCTCTCTCTGTTCCTCCATCTATTTCTCCCTCTCTTTCTCTCTGGTCGGGCTCTGTGAATGGCTCTGGTAGCAGCAGTTTCCTTCATCTTTCTCCTATTTCCCTCTCTCTGTCTGATTGGGCTCATTGGCTGGCAGCAGTAAGAGTGTTAACGTATGCCGGGCCACCTCCACTCTCCTCTCTCTCCCTGAGGAGGATTAATAACTAATTATGTCAGGTCACTCATCCAGATGGGTCTATCAGATGGGTCCACTGTCTGCTCCTCACCTCCGACAAGCACCTCCGACCCCAGGGTCCCTGTCGCCCCTGGCAACATGAAGTCTCGGGCCAACGGCAGGGGCCCACTCTTGGAGGCGACATGGGGGTTGGGGGAGATGAGTTGGGAGTGTCTGTCCATCCGCCCATGACTGGTTAAAACCCTATGAATACAGGAGGATTCCCCCTCTGGGCTGGGGTTGGCTGGTTGATCCCCCCTGGTCTTGATTTTGGTATTACTAGTTGCATCCTCCTCTCTGTGATCAAGCAGATGGCTGAGCGCGTGGAGACATGCATTCACACACATTCAACACACGCCTCAGCGGCCGGTAGAGCGACCGCTGCCACCCTGAATGGACCCGACACAAGCCGATCCTCCCCTTTCTATCTCATTATAACGCTATAGAAACATAAGAACATAATAGGGAGGGAATTAAGTGCCTGCATGGATGTCAAAGGGGGGAGGAGGGGGCGGGTGGTTCAGGGAGGTAGGGAGAGAAAACTGGGACACAGGCTAACAAGCAACAAGCTTCGCGGCTCACCCCCTCCGCTTTGTGTGGTGATTAGCACTCTCCACAGGGGCTGATGGGTAAAAGACGAGCCCTCTGGGATTCAGGCTTATAAAACGGGCACTTAAACAGCCAGGCAGAGTGGCAGCAGTGATGAAACAGACACAGGCGTCTGAGCATCTGCCTGATAGGAAAACCTGTGGTGCGCCATGTAAAAAGGGATAGGGGTTTAGCATATAGATACGGCCAAAGCGAGTGACTGATGTCTGTTTAAAATGTGATGAACCATTAAAATGTCATTGAAATGTAGCCATATCAAAGAAATGCTGAATCACGCTGTGACCATTGCACACAATGCAATCTCAAAGACTAAAATGAACCAGGGCTCATCTTTTACTCATCCGCCCTGTGCAGAGTGTCCGGAACTATGACAATTAGCCTTAATCTGTCTAAATCTGGCATATTACAGAAATAATGATTGATAAATGAATGAATGTGTATTTATTTTCCCTGTCTAATAAACCTAATACAGGGTTGTGTGACAAAACTGAACTTTTTAGTCTGTATTTAGTAGATTCTTGACACACGTGTATATGGTTAATACACTGAATGCAATCATGGTTAGCCTCTCCCATCTGTCTAGCCAAAGTGTTTTATTTCCTAAGTCAAGCAAAGCCCACTAAACTCTTGAGGAAACAGAGAATTTGCACAAGCAAGCCCCCATACAACTGCCTCTCTTCCCCCATATGGCATCACCGGTCCTCAGGATCCAACTAGAAGACAAAGCACTTCAGATCAGAGAAGACAAAAGATGCTCCTCTACAAAGGAATGGTCACCTCCAAGACACGTCTCATTCTTTTCTCCATTTAGTCTGTCCGTCCGTCCATCCTCTCTTTCTCTCTCTGAACATAGATAAGGTACTTTCAAAGCCTATCTATCCATCTCTCTATCAATCTATCTGTTTGTCTGTATGTCTATTTATCTAGTCACACTAACAATCATATAGGTGTCATTATAACCAGTGCTATTTGAGTGACTATTCACGATAAACAGTTTTTTGACAATGTGATTACCATTCAATGAGCTTCTTCCCAGCACAGATTGGTTAGTGACTAGGGTAGCTTCTTTTGGAAATACACTTGGAAAGTATTTGAAATACTCAAATACACTAACTCAAATACACTCCCATGCATTTAACCCAGGTATTTGAAAATGCTGTCAAATACAATTCGTTAGACTATTTGGTTTTTACAAATAGCCATTTAAATATTTAAATGTTTTGGGCTGTGTATTTGAAAATACTCAAATGCACAGAAAAAGTATTTTAAAGACCAGATACTCAAATACCCATGAATTTGAACACAGGTCTGATCAGTGACTTGGGTGGATATTCTATTGTTAAAATTGGTGGCTATCACTCATTCAATTACAGTAAATGGACTGGTACGTGTGGATAAACACAGCTAATTGCTTCTGAAAAGGTTCATTATGATCATCCGACAATTATTTAAGCATTGTTGTGCTGTAATGAGATTATCTCTGCTGGTCATGTTTTTCCTCTCCATCTCCCAGACAATGGGCTGCAATTCAAGCTTTCACTCTCTCTTGCTCTCGGTCTCTTTCACTTTCTCTCTGTAACTCACTGTTTCTGTCTCTCTCTCACTTTCTGTCTTTCTCTCAAGTTTTCTTCTCTCTCGCTTTCTCTCTTCATCTCTTTTTCTATATTTCTGTTTCTCTCTACACTTCTCTCTCTGTTTCTCTCCGTCTATCTTTCTCTTTTTCTATATTTCTCTTCCTCCATTTCTCTAACTTGTTTTCAAATGTTATTTTTCTTCCTCTCTATCTTCCTGTCTCTGTCGCTTTCAGTTTTCCTCTCCATCTCTTTCTCTTTGTCTCCATCTTTTTCATTCTTTCTCCCTTATTATCAGAGTCTTCCTCAACATGCAGTGTTTTGGCAAATAGAAGTTGTGATTCCTGAATTAAGGGTCAAAGAAGCTGTATATGCAGTTACTGGCTGCTAAACCGCTGTTTGTTTGAGGTCATCAGAAGCAAGAGCAATCCACGACACAACTCTTGTAGATCTCCTCATTCATAGTTTTAAATGTATTACAGCAGGAATCAAATGTTGTCCTCTTGAAGAGCAACCTCACACCATCTGGTAGAGGTATTCCTCAGCTGCTTAACGAATCAGGAAAATTAACCTATTATCAACCCTCCATACATACACACCTCATTACCCAACACACGCCACCTTTCATTTCACAGCAGGCGTGTGATGTCATTACCACGCACCAAGGCCTCCCATTGGCAAGAGCCCTGTAATTTCCCTGTTCATATATTAGCACAATGCATTGATTGGCCCATTGATTACCCTATAATCCAATCACACGGCTGGTATTGATCTATTATAGAGCCCCCCCCAGACAATAAGCACTCTGCCACAGACTCTGAATCAATAGGCACAGAGGGAGACGAGTCTCCTCACAGCTAATTGGCTTATGAAATAAGACAAACATTTTGTTTTGTCCGTGCATGCCGGGATTAATGCAGAGTTTAGGTGATCAATTCAAATCAATTGTCTTGAGCCGTACTGTGTGTCTTATTCTATTTTCTTTTGTTCTGTTGATTATTGTGCATACTGCTTTGGTTACTCCCTCTCTATGTCTTCCTAGATATTCTAGATTGTTGTTGTTATGTCTTGTATTTTCCTCTTCCACTTTCATGCTTTCTTTTTTGTGTCTCCCTGTTTCTCTCACCTACATCTCAAACAATTTCTTCTCTTCTGCTCTCTCTCTCTCTCTCTCTCTCTCTCTCTCTCTCTCTCCCTCTCTCTCCCTCTCTCTGCCTTTGTTTCCCTCTCCCCCTCTCTCTCTTCCCCCCTCTCTCCCTACCCTCTTTGCTCTGGGCGCTGAAGACGTGGATGTTGATTATGGCAGCCCCCCGCACCTCTCTGATTCAGAGGGGTTGGGTTAAATGTGGAAGACACATTTCAGTTCAATGCATTCAGTTGTACAACTGACTAGGTATCCCCCTTTCTCTTACCCCATTCTCTCTCTCTCTCTCTCTCTCTCTCTCTCTCTCTCTCTCTCTCTCTCTCTCTCTCTCTCTCTCTCTCTCTCTCTCTCTCTCTCTCTGTACTTGTCTAGAGCAAGGTTGCCAGGTTTGGCGTTCTGGGAGGCCACATCTGACTCCCAGCTGAGAGGTCACAGGTTGCCAGATTGTGCAGCTGCTGGTCATAAATCACTCCGGGTCTTGAGGAGTTTCGGGCACTCCTTCTGTCAGGCATGAAACAAAGATGTAGAGCAACAGGGGGTCAAAGGTACCCTGACCTGTGGAGCAGCGGTTGACCGCACCGACGTAGAATTGTACAGTACAGCGATGTCCGCGACCGTACTGTACCGCATGACAGAGCACAACAGTATGACAGCAAAGTGCCATGCCATACTGTGAAAAAGGTATACGGATAACTAGACTGTATGAAGTGAGTTTAGAGCCCCATGTGTATGACCAAGGATGTAGTGACCGCAACCCAGGAAGTGAGCACAGAATGCGACCATATTGTAATACTGTCATACTGTTGTCTGAAGTTGGAGCCCCATGTGTAAGACCAGGGATGTCTTGCAGTGACCGCAACCATATTGTACCATTTGACCGCACAACGCAACCCTATTATAAACCATACTGTTAAAAGTGAAGTATCTACATTACACATTCTGTTTCAGGGCTGTAATTCCAGGTTGACAATGTACCTTACGCGTAATTTAGTATGCAAACAATTACCCCAGCACAGCAGAGGAGACTGGTGGGAGGAGCTTTAGAAAGACAGGCTCATGGTAGTGGCTGGAATGGAATATATAGAACCGTATCCAACATATGGAAACCAGATGTTTGACTCTTTGGTTACTACATGATTCCATATGTGTTATTTCATAGTTTTGATGCCTTCACTATTATTGTACAATGTAGAAAATAGTGAACATAAAAGAAAAACCCTTGAACGAGTAGGTGTGTCCAAACCTTTGGCTGGTACTGTATATACAATTGCATCCGTGTCCATGCGTCCATAGCCACAAAGAGAGACATAGGAGGAGATTAAGGTTTATATGGCAACATTACAGGAGCATTGTTTTCTGGTGTTTTTTTGTAGTGCTTGGATACATACGCCATTGTGTCAAGTTGTGTCAAGAAAAAAACAAATAGTGTCCTCTTGGATGAGGATGAGCTGTGTCTCTTGAATGAAAACCGAATTCTGCCCATCTCCTCATTCCTTGGCAAGACAAGCCCTGAAGCTTACCAAATCTCGTGGTCAATCCCTTGTACTGAATAGATCTGGTTGGAGTTTGTGGAGTTGTGGAGTTTCTCCAGCAAACTATTTACAAGGAGCCACCACCCAAGTAGAGGACTAGAGCGCAACACTCTTTAAAGATCAACTGCCCCTTAGAACCAACTTCTCTGGTTTTAAACGGCCTATGTGTCATCAATATGAGTCAGAAACATAAATTACAGTGTCAAAATTGACTACAAAGTGTAAATAGCATAATATTGGTCATAAAGTCAGTCTCGTCCAATAGAACGTTTCGTAAATGAGTTCGTGACAACTTACTGGATTATGATCATGCCCACTTGCCCAGCGCACACTAACACTAGAGAAGCGGCTGTGCTGATTGCACTCTGTCGGCTGTTCACGCTCTATCCAATCATAGCAGCCAGAATCTCCAGACAGTGAGAAAGACCTGCCCATTACGCAGCGCCTAAGACTTACGTTATGTTGTGAATGTTCTGTTGAAATAACCCTTGGCCCTAAGCCCTTTATGGAGTGGCCACTTGCTGATGTGTTTGATAGTGTCAATCACTCCAGTCTGCTACTTTTGAGGCAAAATGAGAATTTAGATGATCAGATCCAAACCTGTATCCAAACTGCAAATTGTCAATATTCCAAAATCCATTTGTGAGAATCTTGTGTCCCCCATGACCTGTTTTGTAGCATGATTCCATATGAAACACTGCCAGACGGATGCACACTCTGGTAATAGAGAGTGAGAAAGTTATAAAAACTAAATGGCACCGAAGCACGTCACCACTCGTCAGTGACTTCATAAGCTGATTGTTGCCTGCCTGCTCAATTTGCCTGCTAGCTTCTACTTGCTAGCTTCATTGACAAACACAGTGTTGGAACTTAGCTAGCTAGCAAGTTATATTGGGCACTGATTAACAGAGTTTAGCTTGTGCTTTATTTACGATAGTTTGTCAGCTTGCAGATGAAGTTGTAGACATGTTATTCTTCTCAAAAATCAGTCCTGAGCTCGCAGCCAGACTTTACCAACTCAATAGACTCTATGCAGTGCACTGACTAGTTTTTCATGCAATTTTTTTTCACTTGAGAACTACTGCCCCAAACACTTTAACTACATGTAAAATTGCGCGACTAAGATCTCCTTGGCAAAAAAACGTCTAGATTAATTACAGATTTATTGATCTATCTTAGATCATTTCTGACTATTTTAAGGATGTGACTATTTTGAGGAAGTGGCTATGTTGTTGCTATGGTGAGTCCGAAGGGACAGACAACAGTACGTGTCAGGGTACAATATGCGAACTTAACACACCTACGACCAACTACACCCCCAAGACAACTATTTTTTTGCTTCAGTCATAGCCGCTAGCATTTCTTAATGAGCAATCTTCAAAATGAGGCCAAATCAGGAAGTGCATTTTCCCTTTAAGATGACCGGCTCGATTTCCCCTAACATCAGTCACAACCCTCTGTGCTTTTTATTCCTTCAGGTTGTGGGTATGTACAGGGGTGGAGGGTGTGCGCGTGCGTGTGCGTGCATGTGTATGTGTATATGTGCATTTCTATGTGTGTGTGTGTGTGTGTGTGTGTGCATGTGTGTTTGTGTGTCCTTACCTATTCAGTGTTATCTAAGCACGCCACTCTATTTGTAATTCAATACCTGCCTCCCACTTAAATGGCACCTCAAAGTAGGTTTACAGTTTAGGCCTACCCCACACAAGGCAGCGTACTTTCACAGAGATTAGGCCAATGAAGTGGGTGTTATTTTACTAGACATTGAATCCCTGCAAAGGTAGAAAGAGAAAGAGAGGAGGGATTGAGTGTGTGTGTGAGTGTGTGAGAGAAAGAAAGAGAGAGAGCACTTTAAGACATTTCCCTATATCCATCTAGATACTTGTGTTACTAGTGTTTAGAGGCTACGCAGAATGACAGACTGGAGCCTGTTGAACCCCTAACACTATCGCCACAACACTGTACATTAAAGTACAGTACAACCCAAGAGCCAACACGTTCACCCACATACAGTACAGCCTAGCGGTGTTTATTTGAACTCATCAACACAACTAATTGCTCCTAATTTAAGATAAGACAGAGGTGAGAGAAAAGAAAAGAGCATTAAGAACAAGAACTGAAATAATTGAAGAACAGGAGAAGATAAGAGAGGATAAAGAATGGGAGACGAGAAGAAACGAAACAGAAGAAAATGAAGCAAAGCAAAGGGAGATGGTAGAAGAGAGGAGGGAAGGCTTGCAGTTCTCTATTCTGTGCTGTGAGGGCCGATCGATATCTCAGTAATGAAGGTGGTATTAGACGGGGTGCAGAGGGACCGGAGCAGGGTAGGTGGATGCAGGAGGCCAGGGTAGGTGAGGAGAGAGGCTGGAGCTGATTCCCCATAGCAAACAACATCCTCACAGGACTCATCAGAGCCAACACCTGAGAACAACGCTATTAAGGCCAGATGACCCTCTCTAGTCTTTCTGAATTCAGGATGAGCACACACACGCACGCACAGAGATATATACATGCTCACTGGCACACACACCCATGTTCGCATACACACACACACACACACACATGCTCACACACACATATACTTGCATACACTCCAATATGAACGTGCACACACGCACTAACACACACATACACACAAACATACTTGCACACACACACCACGATAAATCACGTTTCTTTCAAGCATTCAGTGCTGTAACTGTGTTGCACAGCCATCTCCAGCATGCTATGCTAAGCTTCTGCCACACGCCTTCAGCCCTGCGCTGAATGTGTCCGTCATCAATAGGACAAGTCATAAAAGAAAAGAAGCCTCGCTAATCCAGAGTTAGAAAAGGACAGCACTCCACATCACTTTGTTCTTTCAAGCGCAGCTTACCCACCAGTGCCTCCCACCGCCCTCACAAATCTACTACACAGAGGCAATTTGGGTCTGAATGGAGAAGACACAGGGATTGTCTTTGGTTTGTCACAGGGGAGGATAAGAGAGAGAGAGAGAGAGAGAGAGAGAGAGAGTGTGAGTGTGTGTGTGTGTGTGTGTGTGTGTGTGTGTGTGTGTGTGTGTGTGTGTGTGTGTGTGTGTGTGTGTGTGTGTGTGTGTGTGTGTGTGTGTGTGTGTGTGTGTGTGTGCGTGTGTGCTTGTGTGTATAGGGGAAGAGGAATGACCCAGAGGTACACTCAAACTCAATCTGTTGCATTCTGAATAGGCTCCTTATGGGAGAGTGCCATGTGCTTGGGCCCAGGCCCTAACTAATCCAGCCAGGCAGACCCAGCACAGGGACACTGAGGGGTATTAGCATATGTGTATTTGTGTCTTTGTGTTTGTGTGTCCCTCTCAATAGAAGGATCAAGGCAAGGATGGGCCCCCTTTCTCTTTGTGCTCTAGTGTTTCTCTCCTTAAACACGCGCATCCTCCTGGCTGCTGTTGCTGTGGTGGTCTCCTCCGTCTCCACATGGCAACAGATGGTATCAAGGGTAATCAGGGGACATGCAATAGCGTCCCCTATGGGGATGATGTATACAGTGAGCTCCTAAAGTATTGAAATGAATGGTAAATAATGTATTGTGTAATTTCGAAGTCACTTTTACCGTAAATACGAATAGAAAATCTTTGTAAACACTTCTACTTTAATGTGGATTCTACCATGGTTACGGATAGTCCTGAGTGAATCGTGAATAATGATGAGTGAGAAAGTTACAGACGCACAAATATCATATCCCCAAGACATGCTAACCTCTCACCATTACAATAACAGGGGAGGTTAGCTTATCATACCCCCAAGACATGCTAACCTCTCACCATTACAATAACTTCTTTGGGAGCAGCGCACGAGGTGACCGTTTTGGAGAGCCTGGCGAGCCCAAAGTAAAATGCCTCCCATTCAGGCCCAGAAAATAGGATATGCACATATTTAGTACAATTGGATAGGAAACACTCTGAAATTTCTAAAAGTGTTAACATTTTGTCTGTGAGTATAACAGAACGGATATGGCAGGCGAGAATCCGAGGAATTACTGTCCTGGCAAAAGTGTTTTTGACACATTGCCTCATTTAGAACCCCTCCCTTATGAAAATTCCCATATAAGGGCATATGAATGCAGTACCTATTGCTTCCTCTGGATGTCAACAGTCTCGAGAAAGTGTTCTGATTCTTTTTAGATGCTTTTAGAGCAGAGAAGACGACGAATAAGGAAGTGGCCACACAGATGTCAATAGAAGTAAATGCGCGTTCACGGCTGGCACGCTCTTTGTTTTTTTCCTTTCTTATCGCCCAGTTTATATTCCGGTTGAAATATTATACTGTTTATACATAAAAGTGTTCCTAAGGATACATTTAAAATTATGTTTGATTGTTCTTGGACAAGTTTATAGGTATAAATTGAACGACTTCTCTTCACGTTTCAATGGAGGAGTCGACGCTATATTTTCTCATTATAACGCCTCAACCAAACTGAGATTTATGGATATAATAAATGACTTTTTCTAACAAAAGAACCATGGATTGTCTTCGTTGGACACTTGGGAAGCCCTCAGCAGAAGTTCTTCAAAAAGTAATTGATTTGTTTTCGCTGTGAAATGTGATGTGTGAACCGTGATGGCTTATGAATTTATGGTAATGGAAAAATGTGGGGTGCTATCTTCAAACAATTGAATGTGGTGCTTTCGCCGTAAAGCCTTTTTGAAATCTGACAATGCTGTGATATTGCCAAGAAGCAGAGCTTTTGATGACTATGAAACACTTGTATATTGATGCATGTTTAATAATTCAACTTTTGGATTTTGAATTTGGCGCCTTGCATTTCACCTGGTAGTGTTGGGAGTGGGGCCCCACCACTCCCTAAGAAGATAACAGGGGAGGTTAGCATTTTATATCATACCCCCAAGACATGCTAACCTCTCACCATTACAATAACAGGGGAGGTTAGCATTTTATATCATACCCCCAAGACATGCTAACTTCTCATCATTACAACAACAGGGGAGGTTAGCATTTTTGGGGGGGTTAAGTAACTTTCTCACTCACCATTATTCACAATTCCTTCAGGATTATCCGTAATCATTGTAGAATCCACACTAATGTAGAAGTGTTTAGAAACCTATTCTATTCTTATTTACAACTGAAGTGACTCCAAAATGACAAAATACATAATTTACAATTAATTTTATTAGGCACAAAGTAATCTGAAACACAACTAAAACAAACAGAATTTGTAGAGTCATAAGCTTAATGTAGTCATCGCGTGCTATGAATATGCGACCAAATACTTCACTTTTCACTACTTTAATAGACATACAGTACCAATCAAAAATGTGGACCCACCTTCTCATTTTTTTAAACTATTTTCTACATTGTAAAATAACAGTGAAGACATCAATACTATGAAATAACACATATGGAATCATGCAGTAACCAAAAAAGTGTTAAACAAATCAAAATATGTACTTATACTTTAGATTCTTCAAAGTAGCAACTTTATGTCAGCTTTGCGCACTCTTGGCTTTGTCTCAACCAGCTTCACCTGAAATGCTTTTCCAACAGCCTTGAAGGAGTTCCCACATATGCTGAGCACTAGTTGGCTGTTTTTTCTTCACTCTGAGGTCCAACTCATCCCAAACCATTCAATTGGGTTGAGATCGGGTGATTGTGGAGTCTAGGACATCTGATGCAGCACTCCATCACTCTCCATCTTGGTCAAACAGCCTGGAGGTGTGTTGGGTCATTGTCCTGTTGAAAAACAAATGATAGTCACAATAATGCAAACCAGATGGGATGGCGTATCGCTGCAGAATGCTGTGATAGCCATGCTGATTAAGTGTGCTTTGAATTCTAAATAAATCACAGACAGTGTCACCAGCAAAGCACCCCTCCATGCTTCACGGTGGGAACCACACATGCAGAGATCATCCGTTTAGCTACTCTGCGTCTCACAAGGACAGATTTCCACCGGTCTAATGGCCAATGCTCATGTTTCTTGGCCCAAGCAAGTCTTTTATTATTATTTGTGTCCTTTAGTAGTGGTTTCTTTGCAGCAATTCAACCATGAAGGCCTGATACACGCAGTCTCCTCTGAAAAGTTGATGTTGATATGTGTCTGTTACTTGAACTCTGTGAAGCATGTATGTGGGCTGCAATTTCTGAGGCTGCTAACTAATGAACTTATCCTCTGCAGCAGAGGTAACTCTGGGTCTTCCTTTCCTCTGGCGGTCCTCATGAGAGCCAGTTTCATCACAACTGATTGACTCAAACAAATTAAAAAGGAAAGAAATTCAATTATCAAGGCATACCTGTTAATTGAAATGCATGCCAGGTGACTACCTCATGAAGCTGGTTGAGAGAATGCCAAGAGTGGGCTCCCGAGTGGCGCAGCGGTCTAAGGCACTGCATATCAATGCTAAAGGTGTCACTACAGACACCGTGGTTTGAAACCAGGCTGTATCACAACCGGCTGTGATTGGGAGTCCTATAGGGCAGCGCACAATTGGCCCAGCGTTATCCACGTTTGGCCGGTGTTGGCCATCATTGTAAATAAGATTTTTTTCTTAACTCACTTGCCTAGTTAAATTTGAAAAAAGAGTGTGCTGTCATCAAGGCAAAGGGTGGCTACTTTGAAGAACCACTTTTTTGGTTACTACAATGTTCCATATGTGTTATTTTGTAGTTTTGATGTCTTCACTATTATTCTACAATGTAGAAAATAGTAAAAATAAAGAAAAACCCTTGAATGAGTAGGTGTGTCCAAACCTTTGACTGGTACTGTAAGTGAATTTGCCCAAATACTTTTGGTCACCTAAAATGTAGGGACTGTGCTGTAATTTCTATTACGGTTCACCCGATACGGATGAAAATACCATCAACTTAAAGCTGACAGTCTGCACTTTAACCTCATAGTCACTGTATCATTTCAAATTCAAGTACTGGAGTGCAGAGCCAAAGCAACAAAACATTGTCACTGTCCCAATACTTTTGTAGCTCACTGTATTTCTCTATGTGAATATACTGTATGAACATTTGTATTTATTATGGATCCCCATTAGCTGCTGCCAAGGCAGTTATACAATTTTAAAGACCTTACAATACATTCACAACAGATTTCAAAACATTAAGTGTGTGCCCTCAGGCCACCTCTTCTACCACATCTACAACACAAAATCCATGTGTACGTGTGTGTATAGTGCATATGTTATCGTATGTGTGTATGCATGTGCCTGTGCCTGTGTTTGTGTCTCTTTACAGTCCCAGCTCTTCCATAAGGTGTATTTATTTCTGGAGTTTATCACATTTTACTGCTTGCATGAGTTACTTGATGTGGAATAGACTTCCATACAGTCATTGCTCTATGTAGTACTGTGTGCCTCTCATAGTCTGTTCTGGACTTGGGGACTGTGAAGAGACCTCTGGTGGCATGTCTTGTGGGATATGCGTGGGTGTCCGAGCTGTGTGCTAGCAATTCAAACAGACACCTCGGTGCATTCAACATGTCAATATCTCTGACAAATACAAGTACAGATGAAGTCAATCTCTCCTCCACTTTAAGCCAGGAGAGATTGACATGCATATAATTAATGTTAGCTCCAACATCCAAGTGCCAGCCGTACTGCCCTGCTCTCAGCCAATTGCAATTGCAAAGTCCCTCTTTGTGGCACCTGACCACACAACTGAACAGTAGTCTAGGTGCGACCAAACTACAGCCTGTAGGACCTGCCTTGTTGATAGTGCTGTTAAGAAGGCTGAGCAGCGCTTTATTATGGACTGACTTCTCCCCATTTTAGCTACTGTTGTTTCAATATGATTTGACAATGACAGTTTACAATCTAGGGTTACTCCAAGCAGTTTCATCACCTCAACTTGCTCAATTTTCACATTATTCATTACAAGATGTAGTTGAGGTTAAGGGTTTAGTGAAACACTGGCCCAAATACAATGCTTTACTTTTTGAAATATTTAGGACTAACATTCCTTGTCACCCCTTCTGAAACTAACTGCAGCTCTTTGTTAACTTCTTAGGGAGCGGCAGCAGAGGTGACAATTTTGGAGAGTCTGGCGTGCCCAAAGTAAAATGCCTGCCACTCAGGCCCAGAAAATAGGATATGCACATAATTAGTACTATTGGATAGGAAACACTCTGAAGTTTCTGTTGAAATAATGTATGTGAGTATAACAGAACTGATATAGCAGGCAAAAACCAGAAGAAAATCCATCCGGATTTGCAGTTTTTTTTGTACATAACCTTTTTGTCCAAGCTGCTTATTGATTTCTATGTTAACTAGGACTGAGATTTCAGTACCTATGGCTTCCACTAGATATCAACAGTCTTTATACAGTGTCTGGAGGCTCTAGCACTAAGCAGAACAGATAGGAAGAGGAAGTAGTGACGGGACCACAATGGTCAACAACGTTTCACGTGCGCGAGATTGTGAGCGCGCCCCACTTTATTTTCCTTTCCTATCGTTCACGTTATCGTCCGGTTTAAATATTACAGTAAATATACATAAAAGGATACCTAAGGATACATTAAAAAT
Source organism: Brachymystax lenok tsinlingensis (assembly GCA_030435695.1). Classification (NCBI taxonomy): domain Eukaryota; kingdom Metazoa; phylum Chordata; class Actinopteri; order Salmoniformes; family Salmonidae; genus Brachymystax; species Brachymystax lenok. The sequence continues at coordinate 36,853,562 of CM059817.1, read as the reverse complement.
GATGTTTGATTTGTTTGGAGAAAGTGTATAGGTATAATTTGAACGTGTTCTCTTCACGGTTCAATGGGCGACTCAATGGTGGATTTTCTGATCATAACGCGCCAACCAAACAGAGATTTATGGATATAATAAATGACTTTTTCTAACAAAAGAACCATTGGATGTCTTCGTTGGACACTTGGGAAGCCCTCAGCAGAAGTTCTTCAAAAGGTAAGTTATTTATTTTAGCTCTTATATGGGTTTTGTGTGACCCGCGATGGATATTAATTTATGCTAATGTGGAAAATAGGAGAGGTGCTATCCTCAAACAATCAAATGTTGTCCTTTCGCCGTAAAGCCTTTTTGAAATCTGACATTGCTGTGATATTGCCAAGAATCAGAGCTTTTGATGACTATGCAACACTTGTATATTGATGAATGTTTAAGCTTGCTGCTCCCAGCGATAGGTCCAGACCTCCCACAGCAGACAGTGCCCCATCAGATCCGGAGAGAGGGAAAGGAGCCGAACTCGAAGAAGAATTCGCTGCTGGAGTCAGCGTAGTTGGAGTCAGTACCGCCGTCGCAGACAAAGGCAATCCCAGTGATGAAGGAGCAGGTAGATTGGACACCAGTGCAGCAAAGCTATACCTTATGTCAATCTGCTCCGAGTCTCTCCCGTCCGCTTAGCAGCATGCCGCTGCCTTCAATTTCCACAACTTGTGATCAGCGCTGATTGGAACATTCTTCTTGCTGTCATCCATCTACTTCATTACAGGATGGAGAAGGAGAAGCAGATGGAGACCAGTTCCTTGGCAGACAAGTTCCAGGTAGCACAGGCCATTCGGATAGGGACAGATGACAAGGTGGGGAAACATACATCAGGCCCCAGTGGCAACCAGCCATAGTAGTTGAGGTCGAGAGAGTTCCAATTTGCGTTTTCCCCATAAGTTCGCTAAGCACAGCCACCTCATTCCTGTAATCCTAGCAAACAATTGCCACATTGGAACTCCGGATTGTCAATATTGTCCCGGACAAGAGCTTAATAAACACAGCTTCCACAGCGCTGGAAATGTTTGTTAGCTATTCCAGGTGAAGCGGGCTCCATTGCAACCTAGCTAGCTGGCTAGTTGGTAGCAGGTGTTGACAGAGGTATCCAAGTTGGTGAGTTCCGAAGTTGTGTCGAGTTGTTGTCCCCCGAAAGCAGCTGGTGGGGTAAACACAAGGAAACACAGGAAGCACAATGAGGGGCTATACTGATCACAATTTGAAAACTCACTCACACAATTGAAATAAGCACTTTCCTTTAGCTACTGCTATTGCGAGCATTGTATAAGTTCCCTTCGGTAGTCTGACTTGGCAAAGGCTGGCTCAGATGACTCAATGAATGTGGGTGTGCAATTAGTGTATCAGGTTTCAGTAGGGGTTAGTGGTGTGGTGTGGAATTCATACATCATATATTCTGTTGTCATTATATGTAGCTTAGTCTTTTTTTGATAGCACCTCACCCTAATCAAGACTGGAGGCAGGAAATCCGTTTGTCCTCTATTTTATTGACGTGGAAAGGTTGAAACTAAGACAAAGAGACAATAATAACTAAAATTTCTATCAAGCTGGAATCCTTAATGGTGAAACTGCTACGTCAGTTTGCGATATTAGATATTAGACCAACAAAGAAGTTACTGTAAACACAGAACACCGTTTTTTTCCCCCTTGGACATCACTGTACGCTTGATAATACATTTTTTAATGATACGTAATCATCCTCAGCTCGGCAAAAAAAAAAAAGAAGAAGACTGGTGGTTGGGCGGCCAGTGGTGCTGTTTTCCACAACTATAGATTACATCTTTAAAGGTAAATTCCACCAAAATAGTCTATGCAAAAATTAACCCTTCCACTTCTGTTTCCAGAGTTTTCCCCGGTGTGTCGCGTCAGGAGAAGTACATTTGGATAACCATTTACATATACATGTAAACTCAGCAAAAAAGGAAATGTCCTCTCACTGCCAACTGCGTTTATTTTCAGCAAACTTAACATGTGTATATATTTGTATGAACATAACAAGGTTCAACAAATGAGACAAACTGAACAAGTTCCACAGACATGTGACTTACAGAAATTGAATAATGTGTCACTGAACAAAGGGGGGGTCAAAATCAAAAGTAACAGTCAGTATCTGGTGTGGCCACCAGCTGCATTAAGTACTGCAGTGCATCTCCTCCTCATGGACTGCACCAGATTTGCCAGTTCTTTCTGTGAGATGTTACCCCACTCTTCCACCAAGGCATCTGCAAGTTCCCGGACATTTCTGGGGGGGAATGGGCCCTAGCCCTCACCCTCTGATCCAACAGGTCCCAGACGTGCTAAATGGGATTGAGATCCGAGCTCTTTGCTGGCCATGGCTGAACACTGACATTCCTGTCTTGCAGGAAATCCCGCACAGAACGAGTAGTATGGCGGGTGGCATTGTCATGCTGGAGGATCATGTCAGGATGAGCCTGCAGGAAGGGTACCACATGAGGGAGGAGGATGTCTTCCCTGTAACACACAACGATGAGATTGCCTGCTTTGACAACAAGCTCAGTCCGATGATGCTGTGACACACCGCCCCAGACCATGACGGCCCTTTCAACCTCCAAATCGATCCCGCTCCAGAGTACAGGCCTCGGTGTAACGCTCATTCCTTCGACAATAAACGTGAATCCGACCATCACCCCTGGTGAGACAAAACCGTGACTCCTCAGTGAAGAGCACTTTTTGCCAGTCCTGTCTGGTCCAGCGATGGTGGGTTTGTGCCCATAGGCGACGTTGTTGCCGGTGATGTCTGGTGAGGACCGGCCTTACAACAGGCCTACAATCCCTCAGTCCAGCCTCTCTTAGCCTATTGGGGACAGTCTGAGCACTGATGGAGGGATTGAGCATTCCTGGTGTAACTCAGGCAGTTGTTGTTGCCATCCTGTACCTGTCCTGCAGTTGTGATGTTTGGATGTACCGATCCTGTGCAGGTGTTGTTACACATGGTCTGCCACTGCGAGGACAATCAGCTGTCCATCCTGTCTCCCTGTAGTGCTGTCTTAGGCGTCTCACATTACGGACATTGCAATTTATTGCCCTTGCCACATCTGCAGTCCTCATGCCTCCTTGCAGCATTCCTAAGGCATGTTCACGCAGATGAGCAGGGACGCTGGGCATCTTTACTTTGGTGTTTTTCAAAGTCAGTAGAAAGGCCTCTTTAGTGTCCTAAGTTTTCATAACTGTGACCTGTAAGCTGTTAGTGTCTTAACGACCTGACTAGCTGATGCATGTTCATTAATTGTTTATGGGTCATTGAACAAGCATGGGAACCAGTGTTTAAACCCTTTACAATGAAGATCTGTGAAGTTATTTGGATTTTTAGGAATAATCTTTGAAAGACACGGTCCTGAAAAAGGGACGTTTCTTTTTTTGCTGAGTTTATAATGTTTACACATATAATAACTACTCCAAAGCTGAATCCAGCTAGTCAGCCAGCATCATTCAGAGCTTAGTTACAGTAGCTAACTAGCATCACAGCCTTCTGGCTAGCATCAAAGACTATATCTAACGTTGTGTAACAAAGCAAAAGGTCTATGTACTTAACTTGTCATGTGAGTTGATACTAATGATGCTCGACTCAATTTGTATTGCTGAAGCGTTACAGAATGTGCAATCAAACTTTAACGATAATTTCCAATTGAACAGACATTTACCGTGAATGTAGTCTCCACTAACGAGGGAACATTCCCTTTAACTATTTAAGGAGTGGCTAGCGCCCCACTCCCGACACTACCCGGTGAAATGCAAGGCACCAAATTCAAAATCCAAAAGTTGAATTATTAAACATTCATCAATATACAAGTGTTGCATAGTCATCAAAAGCTCTGCTTCTTGGCAATATCACAGCGTTGTCAGATTTCAAAAAGGCTTTACGGCGAAAGCACAACATTTGATTGTTTGAGGGTAGCACCTCCAATATTTTCCCAATAGCATAAATTCATAAACCATCACGGGTCACACAAAACACATTTCACAGCGATAAAAACTAATCCTTTACCTACAGAAGAACTTCTGCTGAGGGCTTCCCAAGTGTCCAACAAAGACAATCAATGGTTCTTTTGTTAGAAAAAGTCATTTATTATATCCACAAATCTCCGTTTGGTTGGTGCGTTATGATCAGAAAATCCAACTTCGAATCGCCCATTGAAACGTGAAGAGAACGCCGTTCAAATATACCTATAAACTTTTCCTAAACAAATCAAATACCAGTTAAAATGCATCCTTAGCTATCCTTTTATGAATATGAGCGATAATATTTCACTCAGATGGTCACCTAAACGTTATATAAGTAAAATAATGTGGTGCGCGCAGCCAGACAAGCGCACGAGAAAACTTGTTGACATCTGAGCTACCTTGGCCATTTCCTGTACCTATTCTTCCTGCTTCCTCCAATCTCTCTGAGGCTTTATATATAGACCTTTGACATCTAGTGGAAGCCATAGGTACTGACATCTCGGAGCTGCTTGCCATAGAACTCAATAGGGAGACTGTCAAACAGAGCCAATGTGACAAAAACAGTAATTCCGGATAGATTTTTCTCGGGTTTTCGCCTGCTATTTCTGTTCTGTTACACTCACAGACATTATGTCAACACTTTTAGAAACTTCAGAGTGTTTCCTATCCAAAAGTACTAATTATGTGCATATCCTATTTTCTGGGCCTGAGTGGGAGGCATTTTACTTTGGGCACGCCAGACTCTCCAAAACCGTCACCTTGGGAGCCGCTCCCTAAGAAGTTAAATTTGCATTTCAATCACACTTTAACACTGAACTTCCACACTTCGGATTGAATCCAGCCCTTACATTAGATTACAAATTGTTTGCTCCTGTGTATATTTGATTGGCTTTACTATCTAGAAAGCTGAGATCTTTATTTCTATTTATTTATTACCTTTATTTAACTAGGCAAGTCAGTTAAGAACAAATTCTTATTTACAATGACCACCTAACAAAACTAAAAAGACCCCCTGCGGGGACAGGGGATTAAAAATCTAATAAAACAAAAATATAGGACAAAACACACATCATGACAAGAGAGACAACACAACACTACATAAAGAAAGACCTGAGACAACATAGCAAGGCAGCAAAACATGACAACACAGCATGGTAACAACACAACATTACAACAACATGGTAGCAACACAACATGGCAGCAGCACAACATGGTAGCAGCACAAAACATGGTACAAACATTATTGGGCACAGACAACAGCACAAAGGGCAAAAGGTAGAGACAACAATTCATCACGCAAAGCAGCCACAACTCTCAGTAAGAGTGTCCATGATTGAGTCTTTGAATGAAGAGATTGAGATAAAACTGTCCAGTTTGAGTGTTTGTTGAAGCTCGTTCAAGTCGCTAGCTGCAGAGAACTGAAAAGACGAGCGACCCAAGGATGTGTGTGCTTTGGGGACCTTTAACAGAATGTGACTGGGAGAACGGGTGTTGTATGTGGAGTATGAGGGCTGCAGTAGATATCTCAGATAGGGGAAGGTGAGGCCTAAGAGGGTTTTATAAATACGCATCAACCATTGGGTCTTGCTATGGGTATACAGAGATGACCAGTTTTTTGAGGAGTATAGAGTGCAGTGACGTGTCCTATAAGGAGCATTGGTGGCAAATCTGATGGCGGAATGGTAAAGAACATCTAGCCGTTCGAGAGGACCCATACCTGCCGATCTATAAATTATGTCTCTGTAATCTAGCTTGGGTAGGGTGGTCATCTGAATCAGAATTAGTTTCGCAGCTGGGTTGAAAGAGGAGCGATTACAATAGAGGAAACCAAGTCTAGATTTAAATTTAGCCTGCAGCTTTGATTTGTGCTGAGACAGTTCACCATGAGGCCAATGGGACTTTGAAACAGTTACAGAGTTTCAGGCTAGGGTCTATTTTTCTAAATTTCCTGCCTGACTGACGTGCCCAAAGTAAACTGCCTGTTGCTCAGGCCCTGAAGCCAGGATATGCATATACTTGGCACCATTGGAAAGAAAACACTCTGAAGTTTATAGAAATGTTAAAATAATGTAGGAGACTATAACACAATATATATGGTAGGTCAAAATCCAAAGAAAAACCATCCGGAATGTTATTTTTTTATCTAGCTCCCAGTATGCAATTCCTATGGCTTCCACTGGATGTCAGGTGTCTTTGTTCAACATTTCAGGCTTGTTTCTTCCCAAACGAGGAAGAATTATGAGTTTTAGTACTGGGACTCAGACTTGGAAATCAGTCTATGCACGCGCGACGAAGCATCTGCTAATATCGTTTTCCTATTGAACATACTTATTTCCGTATGAAATATTATAGTTTAATTACATTTTAGGGTATCTGAGGATTAAATAGAAACATTTCTCCACATGTTGAACAAGTGGATTACTCAAATCGATGGCGCCAACTAAACTGACTTTTTGGGATATAAAGAAGGATTTTATCTAACAAAACGACACTACATGTTGTAACTTTGGATGACAAATCAGAAGATTTTCAAAAAGTAAGTGAATATTTAATTTGTGAATTTATGAAACTGGTGGAAAAATATTTTGATGTGGGGCGCCGTTCTCAAACAATCGCATGGCATGCTTTCACTGTAAAGCCTATTGTAAATCGGACAGTGCAGTTAGATTAACAAGAATTTAAAACCTCTTAGGGCTCGCATCCCGCTAGCAGTACACCTGTCGACAACATTCAGTGAAGTTCCAGAGCATGAAAATACAAGTGTCTTACGTCATTCAAAAGCTTAGAATCTTGGTAATCGAACTACGTTGGCCGATTTACAATAGGCTTTATGGCTAAAGCATAGCATTCGATTGTCTGAGGACAGCGCCACACATCAACATATTTTTCAAACCAGCACAGGCGTCACAAAATCAAAAATAGCGATAAAATAAATCACTAACTTTTTAAGATCTTCCTCTGTTTGCGAACCCAAGGGTCCCAGCTACACAATGAATGGTCGTTTTGTTTGATAAAGTCCTTCTTTATATCCCAAAAAAGTCTGTTTAATTGGCGCCATTGATTTCAGTAATCCACTCGTTCAACATGCAGACAAAGGAATCCAAAAAGTTACCGGTAAAGTTCGTCCAAACAAGTCAAACGATGTTTCTAATTAATCCTCAGGTACTCTAATATCTAAATAAACGATCATATTTAATACAAAGACTAGTATGTTCAATAGGAAAGGAAAAGAACGAAGAGCGCGCGCCCTCATTCACTCGCCGCCAAAACACTACTTTTGTCATGGAGCTCTCTTCAGAAAAACGACAACTACTTGTTCGTTTTTAAAAAAACAAGCCTGAAACCTTGTATAAAGACAGTTGACATCTAGTAGAAGCCATAGGTACTGCAATCTTTTCAGTAGGTTTGCATTGGAAGAGCCTGGGAGCTCAAAAACAAAAGAAAACATTTCTTCGGATTCTCGCCTGCTATATCAATTCTGTTATACTCACAGACATCATTTTAACAGTTTCAGAAACTTCAGAGTGTTTTCTATCCAATACTACCAATATGCATATCCTAGCTTCTGGGCCTGAGTATCAAATCAAATCAAATCAAATGTATTTATAAAGCCCTTCTTACATCAGCTGATGTCACAGAGTGCTGTACAGAAACCCAGCCTAAAACCTCAAACAGCAAGCAATGACTGCTTGCTGCCTGGCCTGCACCCATCTCATTGTGGAGCTAGGGGAGTTAGAGACCTGTCTATGTTCGTAAATAAGATGAGAGCACCCCTCCAGCTAGGATGGAGTCTGTCACTCCTCAACAGGCCAGGCTTGGTCCGGCTTGTGGGTGAGTCCCAGAAAGAGGGCCAGTCATCTACAAATTCTATCTTTTGTGTAGGGCAGAAAACAATTTTCAACCAGCGATTGAGTTGTGAGACTCTGCTGTAGAGCTCATCACTCCCCTTAACTGGGAGGGGGCCAGAGACAATGACTCAATGCCGACACATCTTTCTAGCTGATTTACACGCTGAAGCTATGTTGCGCTTGGTGACCTCTGACTGTTTCATCCTAACATTGTTGGTGCCGACGTGGATAACAATATCTCTATACTCGCCAGTTTTAACTTTAGCCAGCACCATCTTCAGATTAGCCTTAACGTCGGTAGCCCTGCCCCCTGGTAAACAGTGTATGATCGCTGGATGATTCGTTTTTAGTCTAATACTGCGGGTAATGGAGTCGCCAATGACTAGAGTTTTCAATTTGTCAGAGCTACTGGTGGGAGGCCTCGGCGTCTCAGACCCCATAACGGGAGGAGTCCTTGAAAATATGAAGAGTGGTACTCAATGATGTATTGTATCAGAGAAGGCTCGGCCTCTGACTCCGACCTGCTGCTTAATGGGGAGAACCGGTTGCAAGGTTCTGTCGGCTGAATGAGCGACACCGGTTGGGCATTGCTACAGCATTTCCTTCCAGAAGCCATGAAAAAATGGTCCTGTTGCGGGACTGTGCAAGGGGTTTTATACTACTATCTGTACTTACTGGTGGCACAGACGCTGTTTTATCCTTTTCTACACTTAAATTACCCTTGCCTAATGATTGCGTCTGAAACTGGGCTTGCAGCACAGCTATCCTCGCCATAAGGCGATCGTTCTCTTGTATATTATGAGTACAGCGACTGCAAATAGAAGGCATAATGTTAATGTTACTACTTAGCTTCGGTTGGTGGAGGTCCTGACGAAACACGTCCAGATAAAGCGTCCGGAGTGACAAAGTTGAATGAAAAAAAGTTGAGTGATGGAAAAATGAAAAATATAGATGGTAATTAAAAAGTAAAAAATTTAAAGTTGGCAGGTAACAAAGTTAGGTTAGCAACAAAACGCACAGCAGCAAGTAAACAAGTCTGTTAAACATAATGCTTTGTCTTCAGGACATAATGTTCATTTCTAAGCCACATTTTTTGCAGTTTTACTTTAGTGCCTTATTGCAAACAAGATGCATGTTTTAGAATATTTTATTCTGTACAGGCTTCCTTCCTTTTCACTCTGTCATTTAAGTAACAGGCAGTTTACTTTGGGCACGTCAGACAGGCGGAAATTCTGAAAAACGGACCCTAGCCCTAAGAAGTTAAGCTTTTGACCAATATAAGACACTTGTATGTTCCTAAATGTTTAATATCCATAATTTTTATGATTATTTATTTGAATTGTGCGCCCTCCAGTTTCACCGGAAGTTGTCCTGCTAGCGGGACGCCTAGCCTTAAGTTAATGGATGTGATAGGAGAAAATTGAGGATGGATCACCAACATTGTAGTTACTCTACAATACTAACATAAATGACAGAGTGAAAAGAAGGAAGCCTGTACAGAATACAATATTCTAAAACATGCATCCTATTTGCAATAAGGCACTAAAGTAAATCTGCAAAAAATGTGGCTTAGAAATGAACGTTATGTCCTGAAGACAAAGCGTTATGTTTGGGGCAAATACAATACATCATTGAGTACCACTCTTCATATTTTCAAGGATGGTGGTGGCTGCATCATGTTAAAGCAATGGTGTAAAGTACTTAAGAGAAAATTATTTACTTTTTACTCCATACATTTTCCCTGACACCCAAAAGTACTTGTTACATTTTGAATGCTTAGCAGGACAGGAAAATTGTCTTATTCAAACCCTTATCAAGAGAACATCCCTGGTCCTCCCTACTGCATCTGATTTGGCAGACTTACTAAAGACATGCTTGGTTTGTAAATTATGTCTGAGTTTTGGAGCTTGCCCCTGCTATCGGTAAAACGTGTTTTTTTGTTTTGTTTTTTTAAATGGTGCCTTCTGGCTTGCTTAAATGAAAGATAAAAAAAAAAAAAACTTTTAATTTGGATTCTTTAGTATATTTTAGCAATTACATATACTTTTGATACTTAAGTATATTTCAAACCAAATACTTTTACTCAAGTAGGATTTTACTGGGTGACTTTCACTTGAGGAGTTTTATATTAATGTATCCTTACTTTCACTCAAGAATGACAATTGGGTACTTTCTCCACCACTTTGTTATGGGTATGTGTCACGATCTTCATTTATCGACCAAGGCGCAGCGTGCCGGGTTGAGAAAAACATGTTTTATTTCTTAACTCACCCAAAACAACGACCGAATATCAACTGGTGTAGTATCAACATACAACCAAACTAGAGAAAAACCTGGTTCAGTCTGCTTTCCAGACACTGGGAGACAAATTCACCTTTCAGCAGGACAATAACCTAAAATACAAGGCTAAATATACTCTGGAATTGCTATACAACATTGGATATTTCTGAGTGGCCTGGTTAATGTTTTGACTTATATCAGCTTGACAATCTATGACAAGACTTGAAAATATCAGGACTCAGAATAAGACCCAGATGCAGACAGTTTGAATCACAGACATTTATTTACAAAACAGGGGGCAGGCAAACGATAGGTCAAGGGCAGGCAGAGGTCGGTAATCCAGGGCAGAGTCAGTAAGGTACAGAACGGCAGGCAGGCTCAGGGTCAGGGCAGGCAGAGGTCAGTAATCCAGGGCAGTGTCAAAAAGGTACAGAACGGCAGGCAGGCTCAGGGTCAGGGCAGGCAGAATGGTCAAAACCGGAAGAACTAGAAAACAAGGACTAGAGAGAAGAGGAATAAGGGAAAAACTCGCTGGTAAGCTTGATGAGACAAAACGAACTGGTAACAGAAACAGAAAACACAAGTATGAATGCACAGGGGATAAGTGGGGTGACACCTGGAGGGGGTTGGAGACAAACACAAGACATGTGAAACAGTTTAGGGTGTAACATAAAATGATTCAGTACTACATAAAGTTACAGTATTTCCTTTATAACATATTTAATGACATCACAAAACAACAAACAAAATGACATTAGTGCTCTCTAGATCTGACATTTCCCCACGTTCTATGTTAGAAACATTGTTCCAGTAGTTGACCTTGAACGTGTGAGTTTTAGTAGGAAAAATCTTCTGAAAGAAAGGCCAATTCCGTTGGTGAATTTGGAGAGGGAGAGCTGAATGTTCTATCCTTGATTTACAACAGGGCATGAGTTGTTACCCCCCACCAGTTCCCTCCTCCCCCATCTGCGGGTGAGAATGGGTCTGGTTGAAGTTATTTGGATCCTTACAGGACAGTCATGACACGGGGTACTTTCACTTTGTGAAGGCACTGTGTATAATCACAACATTCAGACAGGAACAGGAGCAATAATCAAGTTTTTTTTTCTTTTAAATGTGTGTTGTTATTGCTTGAATTCAGGCAAATTTGAACTGTTTTCAATGGCAATAGATTAGCACTTACCCCAGCTCTGGGATTTTCAGTGAAAACCCTGGATAAGTAGTGTATAGCTATCCAATGAATCATGTATACAAAGCTAGCATGGTCTTGCATGAAAAAACAAGTATTTATATATAATCAGCATGTTAACCAATAGAGGCACAGCTAGCTACAGAGTGCAAATTATACCGTTGTCACGCCCTGATCTGTTTCACCTGTCCCTGTGATTGTCTCCACCCCCTCCAGATGTCACCTATTTTCCCCAGTGTATTTATCCCTATGTTTCGTGTCTCTCTGTGCCAGCTCGTCTTGTATGTTTAGTCAAGTCAACCAGCGGTTTTCCCCATACTCCTTTTCTATTCTCTTTTGCTAGTCTTCCTGGGTTTGACCACTGCCTGACTCTGGACTTCTTTCCCGCCTGCCTGATCATCCTGCCTGCCCTGACCTTGATTCCGCCTGCCCTTCGGTACCTATTGGACTCTGAACTGGTTTTGACCTTTTTGCCTGTACACGACCATTCTCTTGCTTTTTGGATTAATAAACATTGTAAGACTCCAACCATCTTCCTCCTGTGTCTGCATCTGGGTCTCGCCTTGTGCCTTGATAACCGTGAAATTCAGGAAGTCTCCTAATTCATTTATAATTTCTTTTTTACCAAATCAAATTTTATTTGTCACATGCGTCGAATACAACAGGTGTAGACCTTACAGGGAAATGCTTACTTACAAGCCCTTAACCGACAATGCAGTTTGAAGAAAATATCTGAAAAAAAGTAAGAGATAAGAAAAACAAATAATTAAAGAGCAGCGGTGTCGGGGGCATCGGTGTCGAGGTAGTTGAGGTAATTATTTAAATGCAGGTAGGGTTATTAAAGTGTCAATGCATAGATGATACCAGAGATTAGTAGCAATGTGAGTGTGTGGGGGGGTGCAAATAGTAGCCATTTAATTAGCTGTTTAGGAGTTTAATGGCTTGGGGGTAGACGCTGTTTAGAAGCCTCTTGGACCTAGACTTGGCCCTCCGGTATCACTTGCCATGCGGTAGCAGAGAGAACAGTCTATGACTAGGGTGGCTGGAGTCTTTGACAATTTTTAGGGCCTTCCTCTGACACCGCCAGGTATAGAGGTCCTGGAATGCATGAAGCTTGGCCCCGGTGATGTACTGGACCGTATGCAGTACCCTCTGTAGTGCCTTGTGGTCGGAGGCCGAGCAGTTGCTATACCAGGCAGTGATGCAACCCGTCAGGATGCTCTCGATGGTGCAGCTGTAAAAAAAATTGAGGATCTGAGGACCCATGACAAATATTTTCAGTCTCCTGAGGGGGAATAGGTTTTGTCGTGTCCTCTTCATGACTGTCTTGGTGTGCTTGGACCACATTAGTTTGTTGGTGATGTGGACGCCAAGGAACTTGAAGCTCTCAACCTGCTCCACTACAGCCCCGTCGATGAGAATAGGGGTGTGCTCGGTCCTCCTTTTCCTTTAGTCCACAATCATCTCCTTTGTCTTTGTCTTTTGTAATGGTGTTGATGTGAGCCATGACCAGCCTTTCAAAGCATTTCATGACGACAGACATGAGTGCTACGCTTCATTTAGGCAGGTTACCATAGTATTCTTGGGCACAGGCACTATGGTGGTCTGCTAGGATATGCACATAATTAGTACTATTGGATAGGAAACACTCTGAAGTTTCTACAACTGTTAAAATAATGTCTGTGAGTATAACAGAACTGATATGGCAGGCGAAAACCAGAGTAATTTCTGTCCAGATTTTTGTTGTTGTTGTGACATGCCCTCAATTTCAATGGCTGCCTATGGGATTCTCAGTAAAATAGCTCCCAGATTGCAGTACCTATGGCTTCCACTAGATGTCAACAGTCTTTAGACAAGTTTTCATGCGTTTATCATGGAAGAGAGACGAATACAAGAAGAATATGTAAGAGGAGTGAGGAAGTCATTTCAGTCATTTTTTGGTGCGCGAGACCATGAGCGCGTTCCTCTGTATTTTCCTTTTCTATCGTTTAGGATACTATCCGTGTGAAATATAATTGTTAATATACATAAAAGTATACCTAAGGATACATTATAAATTACGTTTGATTTGTTTGGGCAAAGTTGATAGGTATGATTTGAACGCTTTCTCTTCACTGTACAATGGGCGAGTAGACTGTGGATTTTCTGAACATAACGCGCCAACCAAACTGAGATTAATGGATATAAACAATTACTTTTTATAACAAAAGAAACATGGATTGTCTTGCTCGGACACTTTGGATTGCCCTCAACAGAAGATCATCAAAGGTAAGCGATTTATTTTAGTTTTGTTTGTTTTGTTTTGTGAGACCCGCGCTGGTTATGATATTATGCTAATGCATAAAATATGTGAGGTGCTATCCTCAAACAATCAAATGTTGTGCTTTCGCCGTAAAGCGTCAGAGCCAGTGTAGTACGATTTGATCTTTGTCCTGTATTGACGTTTTGCCTGTTTGATGGTTCGTCAGTGGGCATAGCGGGATTTCTTGTACAGTAAGTGTTGTCTTTGGCATCATTAAAGTGAAGACTGTTATTTTACCAAATCAATTCTCTGCAATTATTATTACGTGATTAAACTAATCATGTAAATGTGATTAACTAGGAAGTCGGGGCACCAAGGAAAATCTTCAGATTATAGTTTTAATTTTCCTAATATAACTCTTCAGATATTTTGATCAATCAATATCTGATCAATTAGTCTTCTAATTAATGAATTATTCTTTACCTCACCTTAGTCTCATTCCAAACGTCGTAAATTGTTGGTTATCTCACGAACCCAGCCTTCACTATGAATCATCCATACACCAATTTTCTTAATCATTTATTTACTAACTAAATAATCACAGAAATGCACAAACAAACAACACACTAGATATGGTTTCAAGGAAATGATAGGGGAGGTTCCCTAGTGGGCCAAGCCGATATGACGGCTTGGTGGACAAAGGGAAGTGGGTATGGACTGAAAAGGGCGGGAAAGACAAAAGGAGTCACTACACAGTTGATAATTACATTCATTGAAATGCTAATCCTTTGCACATGAACGCTCACTCATTTGGGAATAATTGCAATCAATATATATTTACGCCCAGTGTGTCGTTGTGATCTCTGTTGGAATCGTCCGTCCTTCTCTTGGAAAGTCAATCCATCAACATCTCTCTCTCTCTGCCTCCCTGAAGATCAGTATTTCGTGGTTAGGATGGATACTTCAGAGTACCATTCAGAAATGTTCAAATAGAATAGATGTTTCGGGGGTTTTCGGTCTTCGCATCCCAGGTTGACATAATTTCTAGCTGCAGACTAGTAATTAGTATCTAAGTTTTGCTCTTATTCTGTCGGGATCGATAGTCTCAGAGTTTAACCTGTTTGAGCTAGGGGGCAGAATTTTGAAGTTCGGATTAAAAACGAGCCCAAAGTAAACTATGGCAGGCGAAAACCCGAGCAAAATCCATCCAGGAAGTGGGATTTTTTGAGGTGACCAGTTTTCAGTTAAAGGCATATTGGTTATATAGGGGAATAGCTTCCAGATTCATATGGCTTCCACTAGATGTCAACAGTCTTTAGAAAAAGGTTCCAAGCTTTTATCTTGAAAAACCAAGGAATTAGAGTTCCTTCTGAGGTCACATCAAGTGTCCTATTATGGATTTCGCATGTAACAGTCAGCGCGCTCTCAGCTCTTTTTCTCTTCTATTCATCAGGCTATACTCCGTCTGAAATATTATTGTTTATATTCAGTTTAGGGTATCTGAGTATTGATTACAAACGCTGTTTGACTTTTTTCAATGAACTTTACCGGTACTTTTGGGATATTGTTTGTCTGCATGGATGAATGCCTTTGGGCAGGTGGATTACTGAACAAAACGCGCCAACCAAATGGAGCTATATGGATATAAAGAGGGACTTTATCGAACAAAAGGACCTTTTATTGTGTAACCAGGACGCTTTGGTATGCCACCAGATGAAGATCTTCAAAGGTAAGCAATTTATTTTATGGTCTTTTTGAGTTTTGTGACACCTCTGCTGGTTATGTTATTATGCTAATTGAATATGTGTGCGAGGCGCTGTCCTCAGACAATCAAAAGTTCTGCTTTCGCCGTAAAGCCTTTTTGAAATCTGACAACGCTGTTAGATTAACAAGATTCTAAGCTTTTGAATGGTGTGCAACACTTGTATTTTCATGAATGTTTGAAATGAGTATTTCTGTAATTTGAATTTAGTGCTCTGCAATTTCACCAGAAGTTGTAGATGTGGGACGTCCCACCTAGCGCAGAGAGGTTAACTATTTAGGGAGTAGCGGCGCGCTAGCTAGCAGCTTACTTTTTTAAATCTTTACTAACGGCATGCCATTGGCTTTGTGTAAAGTCAGTGTGTCTATGTATGTTTATGAGTCAACACTAGACACATCAGCTACTACAGCAACTGAAATGACTGCAACACTTAACCATTTCCACCCATGTAGCCAATGCTCCACGTGGTATGGTTAGGAATTCAACAACCATTGTAACCTTAGCGGATACTGAGGTTTTTGTGGTCTGAAGAGGATTTCCTCAGGAGGGGTTTTTATTCATAACAGTAGAAAAGGGCTGTTCCATGGGCTGTTTCTGTTCCAGATCATGTCTGTGCTCAAGGGGGCGGGCCAATGACTTGGTTAAACTTTAAAGGGAATACAATTCTCTTTCATTAAAGGTTTAACATCACCTTACATCATTTCACAAATAGTTTCATCTTTACTCATTGATTTTATAGAGAAATGTACATATTCAGAGATAGTGTCATGTGTGTTTCCTGTCCTCTCTGAGGTCACCAAATGAAACACACTCATCATACCCGTCCCTTAAGTATCCACGGACCATTTCTACCTTCTCACAAGTGAACGTTTTGTATCAGTTTCTCATTTTGGGGATTTAGGAGTTTGAAATCCATTTGAAATCCTTTGATCTCTCTATGTGTCTCTTTCTGCATGGCCAGGGGGAGAGAGTCTCCTTCAAGAATGTACGACCTGAGATAACAGAACTTGGGTGAGAGAGAGAGAGAAACCACTAGCTATACCCAAAAAGGGCCACGTCATGACATAAGCTTCTGGGTTAGAGTCCCGCTCCTTGAAAGCAGCAGCACCCTTTAGCTCAGTGTGAATGTTGCCTGTAGTCTATGGCTTCTGGTTGGGGTATGTATGTTATAGGTTACATTCTGTCACCAATGGTTTGTTTTACTTATTTTTTACAATGTGCTTTTCCATGGTACATAAGCAAACAAATTTCAATATCTTACATTGTCAATAGATATCACTTTCCTACCCCTCCTCCGTTTGGTGAATAGACCAACCAGACCCTCAAGACAGCCATGGGCAAGTCTTTTGATATCTACCTGAAGGTAATTCCCTTAGCACACAACAGCAGCGTCCAGGCCGAGTATGGATGGGCCGTTGCTGTTGACAGGTAAACAATGCCATTGTATATACAATTATTGCATATACTGTGGTCTTTCAAATTTGTGATTGACTTAGTGTTGTTGTTTGTCTATTGCTATTTTTGTATAATGTGCTTTCAGATCACTAAAACCTCACCTGATGTGGGTTTCAGGCACGGACTGAGATTGCCCGCTGTTCATTTATTTTATAACACTGCACTAATCCATCAAATGTTCTCACAGTGCAGTGTAACCTGCGTGTTTGATGGTTTACGTCTCTGTCTCCTACCCTGTTCCCTTTAACTCTGCTCCTGTTCTGCAGGAGCTAGGTGTTCTGCGCAACACCCAGACGTGGATCCACCTGATGTCCTCCATTACAAACCACATTTTCAGTACATCAATCTACAGCTACTGTTGTTGTCATGTTGTCATTATCTGCTAAGAAAGTTTTCTTGCTCTATCATACTGGGCACATAATCTGTGAGATACACAGATGAACTGAAAACACTAGCACTACAAACACTCAGAACAAAGAGAGCAGCAGTGACTGGACTTTGCAGTCTCCCTCTTCAAGTCCCCCTTCTGAGACTGGCTACTTGTTGAGAACAAGTGACAGGTAGAATTCCACACACCATAATTCAGTATTTTAGTATATGATTGCCATGTGAGTGTACAAGACATCTGTGAAAATAAATTAATGACACAACTGTACCAAAAAACGATCAAAGTTTATGTATTAAAATCAAAAAAATTGCCAAGTTGGTTTTCACAGCTGTTTTACAAGGTGTTCATTATTTTAAGTTGTAAGGTATCCTTTGATGGTATTTATTTGTTCCACATTATTCATTGTTGCATCCTAGGATCTACAACAGATACATATGTGAGCTATGCTAGAAATAATAATAATAGAGGACTACTGAAATTCTATTATTTCAGTGTAGATAAGGGAATGGCAGGTTCCAATAAAAACATGACAGCCAAACAAGCCAGTGTATGAATCCAACGGATTTGCATATGAATGGAGTGGAACTTATCTGACTTCGTGATCTGTAAGGTAAGTAACTATAGTGTTTTCTAGCAGATTACACGTTTTCTTTGCCATTTCTGAAATGTACAGTGGCTTGCGAAAGTATTCACCCCCCTTGCATTTTTCATATTTTATTGTCTTACAACCTGGAATTACAAATAGATTTTTGGGGGGGTTTGTATCATTTGATTTGTTTGTATCATTACACAACATGCCTACCACTTTGAAAATGCAAAATTGTTTTTATTGTGAAACAAACAAGAAAAAAAAAAAAAAAAACGGAAAACTTGAGCGTGCATAACTATTCACCCCCCCAAAGTCAATACTTTGTAGAGCCACCTTTTGCAGCAATTACAGCTGCAAGTCTCTTGGTGTATGTCTCTATAAGCTTGGCACATCTAGCCACTGTGATTTTTGCCCATTCTTCAAAGCAAACCTGCTCCAGCTCCTTCAAGTTGGATGGGTTCCGCTAGTGTACAGCAATCTTTAAGTCATTCCACAGATTCTCAATTGGATTGAGGTCTGGGATTTGACTAGGCCATTCCAAGACATTTAAATGTTTCCCCTTAAACCACTCGAGTGTTGCTTTAGCAGTATGCTTAGGGTGATTGTCCTGTTGGAAGGTGAACATCCGCCCCAGTCTCAAATCTCGGGAAGACTGAAACAGGTTTCCCTCAAGAATTTCTCTGTATTTAGCGCCATCCACCATTCCTTCAATTATGACCAGTTTCCCAGTCCCTGCCGATGAAAAAGATCCCCACAGCATGATGCTGCCACCACCATGCTTTACTGTGGGCATGGTGTACTCGGTGTGATGAGAGGTGTTGGGTTTGAGCCAGACATAGCATTTTCCTTGATGGCCAAAAAGCTAAATTTTAGTCTCATCTGACCAGAGTAAATTCTTCCATATGGTTGGGTAGTCTCCCACATGCCTTCTGGCGAACACCAAACGTGTTTGCTTATTTGTTTCTTTAAGAAATGGCTTTTTTTCTGGACACTCTTCCGTAAAGCCCAGCTCTGTGGAGTGTACAGCTTAAAGTGGTCCTATGGACAGATACTTCAATCTCCACTGTGGAGCTTTGCAGCTCCTTCAGGGTTATCTTTGGTCTCTTGGTTGCCTCTTTGATTAACGCCCTCCTTGCCTGGTCCGTGAGTTTTGGTGGGCGGCCCTCTCTTGGCAGGCTTGTTGTGTTGCCATAAGACTTTATTCGATCACCTCCAACTTCTCAGAAGGCGGCCCGCTCTCCGGCCTCTGTTTCTCCGCCTCCTCTTTACGCAGATCACTAGGGTCGGGGCCTGTTCCCGAAGGAGCCGTATATCCTCCGCCTCGGGCTCGTCAGAGTCGTGAAAGAAGAAAAAGGATTCTGCTAGTCCGTGGTGAGTAATCTCAGTCCTGATGTCTAGAAGTTATTTTCGGTCATAAGAAACGGTAGTGGCAACATTATGTAAAAAAGAGTAATAAAATAAGTTACAAACAACGCAGATAAACGAACAAAAAAAACAATTGTTTGGGGGCACGTAAAATGTCTGCCTTCTGCGCCGGCGCCATCTTAACTGATTTGATTTGATCTCTATCTTTATTTCAATGTGAAGCATCTCTTTAATAATACTTACTGTTGACCCGACCAACTGACCTCTCACCTACGATCATGCTGTGCCCTCTGTGTCAGCCAGTTCAAATGCAGGAGGGGTTCACCAATACAGCTGAAATAACCTAGAGGATTTAGGGAGAAGGGGGAGAGGGATGAAGTGAAGGAGAGAGAATGTTATTGTGTGTGTGTGGTCTCACCTGGTGTCCACAAGTGGCTACAGAGTTCTTTATGCCGAAAAACAGACACATGAGGACAAACAATAGAAGATAATGTAATTATTAGACATGAGTACCACTTGAAGCTTGATGATGACTTGATAATTTGAATCAGCTGTGTAGTGCTAAGGCAAAAACAAAAATGTGGACAGGTGTTTGGAGCATTCCGATATGCCACAGCTGGTGAGGTGTCAGGTTCGCCTCTGTACTTAAAGGGTGATTATTCCAACTCTCTGTGAAATGCAGAAGAAGTGGATAGAATTTGACAGGTCAGCGTATCCTTCTTCCTCCATACTGTGCATGTGAGACAGGTTCCATGTACAACAAGACAGGCAGAGAGGAAGAGAGAAAAAGAACACACAACAGTTTAATTACCTCTGGTTATGGACACTTGCCAGCAATAAAGCTTCCACGGCCTGTTCCTCGGAGAGTGAACATCTGGCAATATCTACATTTTCGACCCCTTGATCAGCTCGCTTTCTGAAAGTAAAGAAAATAGCTTATTTTTTGTAGATATGAAAACAATAGGGATAATAGCTGAACAATAGACTATTCAACCTTTACTAAAGAATAGTCTAATAGCCGAGCTAGGTGTGAAAAAAACCTGTCCTTTCACAGACCAGATTTGCCCTAACGACCAAGAGGGAATTAGAGCACTGATTATGCTTTTGGGTCCCAATGCAGTACTGTGTCTCTAACTGACAATGAATGGGCAATATAAACCAAATAATAAACTGATAATTGTACCTGACTTCAAATGAAACAAGCAGGGAGCAGGTTACGAACTCTCAACCTTCTTGCCCGAAGTCCAGCGCGCTATCGACTGTGCACCAAAAGCATGCTCAAGCTGCAGAGTCGATAGAGCGCATCCTCGCGGTAGCTTGCTACTCAATGTAATAAAGTAATGACTTTTCAAATAAGTTACCTTACACTTTATGTTGGCTGACAATTTGTTAGCTACGCTGTCCTTACGAACCACATAGCATATCATTACAGCAGTATATACTAGTATGTTAGCTAGCTACCTAATGTTAGTAGTTATACATCAAACTTGCCAGGATATTAACTATAGGCTATCTAACTACCCAATGTTTATTGACTTGATTATTCCCGTCATTCTTTGCTTAGCTAAATAGTTGTTGTGCGTATAGTCGTTGTGCGTTCTCAATGGACATTCCGGTGCTTTCGTAAATTCACTCTGGCTATCTAACACCGATTTCAGAGCACTCTTGTCTGAGTGTACCAGAGCGCAGTATAATGAATTTACGAGCACTCAACACCCGTTGAATATGGCCGGTGTCAGTAAATGTCGGCAAAAAATAGTAATTAAATTGTTTCCAGCAGCACAGTTACAGTCACCAACGCTCTGGTTAAGACGAAAACTGCCTTACCAGCTCTGCTAGGGCAGAGTGGTCTCATTTGTGTCTGGAAGTAGCTAGCAAGCTAGCCAATGTTAGCTTGGGTGCTTGACTGTCGTTTTAAGGCCAGAACGCTCAGATCAGCCCTACTCCTCAGCCCAAATGTCCAGTGTGCGCTCCGAGAGCGAAACGGTCAGAATTTACAAACTGACAATCTGACAACGTCTGAATTTATGAGCGTCACGTTGTACAGCTCCATATTTTCTGTTCAATCCTAACAGAAACCCAGAGGGCTTTTTGTTTTTCATGGAATAGAAACACCATAATATTAATCAAAGTAATTAAGCAAGTACCAGTCAAAAGTTTGGACACACCTACTCATTCCAGGATTGTTTTAGATTTTTACTATTTTCTACATTGTAGAATAAGACATCACAACTTTAGCAGGTGTAGCCCTTCATGCAAATGTTTCCTATTAGCAGGACAATATACTTTTTATAACCCGGCTACTGTTGTGAAAATCTCTCATCTTAAAATGTATTCGATGCTTAAGTACTATAAAGTGTTACATTTCTAACTCAAAACAGCAGTACAGTATTTCTTCATCAACATCTTTATGCTTTTGTTAATAAAATAAAATAACGAGAAAAATGACATTCAAATGCGGATGTTTATATAAACTACATTTTAGTCACACTTCCACCCAGCTCCATGACCACAGGTAACACCTTGCTGAGATGATCAATGTATTTGTTGCATTGTTGTATCGTCAATTTCTCTAGCCAAAACATCTTGATGGCCTTGACCAGTTCATCTTTGCTTGTCGGCTTGGCAGAGTTACGGATGAATGTGTTCAGTTGATGCCAAACAAGTTTGATCGGGTTTAAATCAGGAGACCTACATGTAGAGATGAAAAAAATATTTTTAGATATACTGTAGGCCTACCAAAGGTGTTGTAGGTCTTTTATTTATTTATTTTTATTTAACCTTTATTTTACTACATAAAGGTCTACTTACTCTGCTGGCGTCTTGACCCAGTTTATGCCCTCATTTGCAATGCAAACCCGGGTGGTAGTGTGTTTTGGGTCATTGTCTGTATTTGGAGAAGAAAAAAATACATTTAGCCTAACAGCCAACATTAGGTAAAATACTAGAAATATACATGTAAATAGGCCTAAACATAACAAAATATTGCTATAATCCTACCGTGAAAGAAACGATGTGTACCCAGAAACACCTCTCTGACATAGGGTCCAGCATATCTCAAAGAAATGTCAAGCCATGATACCTGAAAAAGGATGCAAGAGTCAATTATTGTGGAACACATAACAGTCCGTGAGGTGTAGGCTACAATATTTAATGTACCTTTTGCTTTGTAAATAGCCAAACCTACCATCAAAATCAAATATGGGCCTGGTCCCTGGCGAGAAATTGCCCCCCACACATGGAACTCGGCTTGCTTGATCTTCTTCCTTTTTTCTGTCGAAATTTTGAGCAAATTGCTAATGGGCCATGGTTGACATTATTGAATGTCTCGCCAGCTTTGATCCATGCCTGGGCCTGCAGGACGCAAAGTTCTTTGTTTGTTAGAAGAGTCTACGAGTTGATGTTGTGCCGTGATGCCAGCAGATTACAGATTGCCTTTGCCGATCACTCATCATCTTCATGAATATAAGCAAGTGATGTCTGCTAAATAATCAAGTTAGGTTTCTCCAGAAATAAATAATTATAAATAACAAACTGGCTTTATACAAATTAGTGATAATGTCTCACCCCATGTTCAAGAATTGCCTTTTTTTCCTCGCTTACAGGTTAAATGAAAATGAAATTCCAAAATATTGTTACTTTTAAACAAAGCGATGACTATTATTAATTAATTTAGAATGATATAAAAGCCCCTTAGATATTTTCAGATATTCTCACAGATCCTAACGGAAAATGCCCCTTAGTCCTCCAATCCTCCAAATGTTATTATTGGCGGAGAGTCACATCATTGAAAAAAATATTTTTAGACATACTGTCGGCCTACCATAGGCGAAATGAGACTCACTAGTGCTGAGCAATGTGCTGTTAAAAATGGTGTAGGTGTTATTTATTTCAAGAGCATATTGAAGTTAGAAGCAAAAGCCTACAACCATTTTAGCACCGTTTCGTGTTGCTCTGAGGCAAGCATGGGGACTGGTCTTGACTTTATCTCCATTTGGGTATTGGTTAGACAAGAATTAGAAAATTAGGGTGCAGAAATGTTATAGTGTAACCTTTATTTAACTAGCCAAGTCAGTTAAGAACAAATTCTTATTTACAAGGACAGCCTACTCCTTCCTTATTCCCATATTTTTCATTCCATCCCAACGGAAATCCTGAAGGTTTCGTTTTTCATTTTTCTCTGAATAGAAACACCATAATATTAATCAAATTAATTAAACCAAATTTCTTAAAATCAATCCCATATACTATGTTATTACAACAAAGATTTTAAATTCTGTTAATGGAAGACTATCAAATGCTTCTCAAAGATGCCCTCTGGTGGTCAAACTAGCACTAACTTGCATTCACAGAAAAAATGGTTGACAAATAGATAACGTGCCACAGAATGCCGCAGCAGCCCGCAAGGTGTGCCGCAGCATGACGCAACTTTTATAGGAGGAACCACTGTATAGGGCTCTGGTCAAAAGTAGAGTATTATGTAGGGAATAGGGTGGAATTTGTGAGGCATCCTAAGAACCCTAAGCATAGAATGTTTGTAAGTGTCACGTATACTCCCTCTCCGGCCTCTAGGTCATCAGGCTGCTGATTATCCTGCACACCTGTCACCGTCATCTCGCGCACCTGCACCTCATGACACTCACTTGGACTTGATTATCTTCCCTATATCTGTCACTTGGTTCTTTCCTCAGGTGTTATTGAGTCTGTTTCATGTCAGTGCGTTGTTTGTGTTTTATGGTTATTGTTTTGTTTGTTGATTTATTAAAACACTCACTCCCTGTACTTGCTTCCCGACTCTCAGCACACGCATTACAGTAAGTGTATTTTTATGCATTGGTTTATCTTTAGCTCCTCTTCTACCACGATGTCCTGCTCCCAGACAAACTAAACAACTTCTTTGCTCGTTTTGAGGACAATACAGTGCCACCGACACGGCCCACTACCAAAACCTGCGGGCTCACCTTCACCGCAGCCAACGTGAGTAAAACATTTAAGCGTGTTAACCCTCGCAAGGCTGCCGGCCCAGATGGCATCCTTGGCCGTGTCCTCAGAGCATGCGCAGACCAGCTGGCTTATCCCAGTCTGCTGTTCCCACATGCTTCAAGAGGGCCACCATTGTTCCTGTTCCCAAGAAAGCTAAGGTAACTGAGCTAAATGACTATCGCCCCGTAGAACTCACTTCCGTCATCATGAAGTGATTTGAGAGACTAGTCAAGGATTATATCACCTCCATCCTACCAGACACCCTGGACCCACTCCAATTTGCTTACCGTCCCAATAGGTCCACAGACGACGCAATCGCAATCACACTGCACACTGCCCTAACCCATCTGGACAAGAGGAAAACCTATGTAAGAATGATGTTCATCGACTACAGCTCAGCATTTAACACCATAGTACCCTCCAAACTCGTCATTAAGCTCGAGACCCTAGGTCTCGACCCAGCCCTGTGCAACTGGGTCCTGGACTTCCTGACGGGCCGGCCCCAGGTGGTGAGGGTAGGAAACAACATCTCCACCCCGCTGATCCTCAACACTGGGGCCCCACAAGGATGCGTTCTCAGCCCTCTCCTGGACTCCCTGTTCAGCCATGACTGTGTGGCCAAGCACGCCTCCAACTCAATCATCAAGTTTATTGACGACACTACAGTGGTAGGCTTGATTACCAACAATGACGAGACGCCCTACAGGGAGGAGGTGAGGGCCCTCGGAGTGTGGTGTCAGGACAATAACCTCTCACTCAACGTCAACAAAACTAAGGAGATGATCGTGGACTTCAGGAAACAGCAGAGGGAGCACCTCCCTATCCATATCGACGGGACAGTAGTGGAGAAGGTGGAAAGTTTTAAGTTCCTCGGCATACACATCACGGACAAACTGAAATGGTCCACCCACACAGACAGCGTGGTGAAGAAAGCGCAACAGCGCCATGACGCAAAAGAAAAATGATTTCCGGACAGAAATCTCTCGGATTTTTGCCTGCTATATCAGTTCTGTTATACCCACAGACATTATTTTAATGGTTTTAGAAACTTCAGAGTGTTTCCTATCCAATAGTACTAATTATCCGCATATCCTAGTTTCTGGGCCTGAGTGGCAGGCATTTTACTTTGGGCACGTCAGACAGGCGAAAATTCGGAAAAAGGGACCCTAGCCCTAAAGAGTTAAAAAAAAAAAGTATATAATGTTTACATATCCGACATTACTCATCTCATATGTATACACTGTACTCTATACCATCTACTGAATCTTGCCTATGCCGTTCGGCCATCGACTCAAATCTCTAGCCACTTTAATAATTAAAAAGTGGATGTAATAAATGTATCACTAGCCACTTTAAACGATGCCACTTATATAATGTTTACATATCCTACATTACTCATCTCATATGTATATACTGTACTATATACCATCTACTGCATCTTGCCTATGCCGGTCAGCCATCGCTCATCCATATATTTATATGTGCATACTCGTATTCATTCCTTTACACTTGTGTGTGTATAAGGTAGTTGTTGTGAAATTGTTAGATTATTTGTTAGATACTACTGCATGGTCAGAACTAGAAGCATAAGCATTTCGCTACACTCGCATTAACATCTGCTAACCATGTGTACTTATGGTTAGTGCCGATGGCGCCGTCCCCAGAACACATAATATACCAGTGTTGGTGTGTGGTGGGGCACTTCTGACACACTCCTCTCCAACCTTTCCTGTCTCTCTCCAACAGTCTATGTATCCCATAAAATACATCAAATGCTCAAACAGAACAAGTCATTGCAGTGTGTTTTTAGCCAAGTTATACACCTCGATTAGGATGATAGAAATCCAAATAATATTTTAAAATCCAAAATGTTATTTTTTCTATATAGCCTACACTTTCTCACTCTGAACTTCTAACACAAGTGGGGCAGTGTGGCTTCATGACAATTATCACAAGTGCATTTGCTCAACGATTTGACAGATCCAACACAGTTCCACCTCAGACAACGCCACATCATCGAGGAAGGTCTATATGCAGACCGTGTTTACTACATGCCATACCCACTGCTTGCCGCATCCACTTCTCGTCACTTACTACATACTGCTTGCTAGCTAGCTAGGACACCGGCACACAGTGTCCTTCACCCCCGCCTTCCGAGCACTGCTTTCCTGCAGTTCTTTTAACATTACAGCAAGGGTAATCACTACCCAGTAGTGCGCTAGTGCCAAGCAAGAGTTTTTTTTTTACCTTTTATTTAACTAGGCAAGTCAGTTAAGAACAAAATCTTATTTTCAATGACAGCCTAGGAACAGTGGGTTAACTGCCTTGTTCAGGGGCAGAACAACACATTTTTACCTTGACAGCTCGGGGATTCGATCTTGCAACCTTTCGGTTACAAGTCCATACTCTAACCACTAGGCAACCTCCCGCCCCATTGGCTACACTAGTTGGCTACGCTAGCTACTTCTCTCACTCTAACGGGAAGGGGGGGGTGATCCATTAAACAAAGGTTAAATCTTATTCTCTACAGGGCTCTGGTACTTTCAACCCATGCAAGTGTTTGTGTGCAGGTGGTTGACATGATTTAATGTTTGAATTTCCGGTCGCTACCAAATGTATCTTTTATCCTTCATCTGAAAAGAGGCGAGAGCTGTTTTTCCACCACCAATGCAGTTGTCATTTTGGCCCCAGGCTTACAAATCACTGTGGCACTGGAAAAGATACTCCATTAGGTTCCAACTCTGAGTTAAATCAATGCATGACTGAAACGGGGGATTGTCGGGGTAATCACCTGGCAAACGCTGCTGAAATTGTAATTATCTTGAGCGCACACATCCACACACGCGCGCACACACATACACACACACCGCACAGATTGAGGAGACCAAACTGTTTGTGCAGGGGGAAATGTAATAACAAGGTGTTTGTTTGAATTCAAGACCAGATTGATCTCAGTTTGCCAGTGGGGGTTATAAAAAAACAAAGCCCCTGGGCCTATTATTTCTTAATCCGGCCCTGTGCTAGAGACACGTTGTTATCATCATCTCACAAGTGTCAGATGCAGTGGCCTTGTGGTTAGAGTGTCTGCCTAGATATTGGAAGGTTGAGGTCTCTATCCCCAGTCGAGTTTGCCTGGCTACCTAGACTCCTTGCTCTGGCCAAACTCTACGACACGTCTACGGACATTCGTTTCTTCTCCGCAATGAGTCTGCATCTGAGTACCTCCCAGACCCTTCACCGAATGCGAACACATTCAGGGCCAGTTGACTGGTCCAGAAACCGATGGGTCTAATATTAAATCTAACCAAACCAACTGTGCTGAAAGATGAAAGATGTGAGCTATAGGTCCAATACTACCCTCAACCGATGGCCCGGGACACAATACAATTGTAGATCACTCTTTTTGAGATCACTCTTTTGAGACTCTTGCTCCCTCTGCTGCTTAAATTGTGATATCACTTGATTTTACGGTTCAAAAAAATTGCCTCATCTTTACTTAAAAAAAACGACACGATGAAATGGTAACTACACGATATTGACTATGTACTTATTTGTTTCTTTGGGACTTATTGCAACAGGCATCACTCGGCACCATTGGAAGCAGGAAGTTACCAATTGTGAAAGGTCTTTGAAGTACAGTTCCCCCAGAAAGTATTTGCACATTGTGTTGTGTTACAGCCTGAATTTAACATGGATTAAATTGAGATGTTGTGTCACTGGCCTACACACAATACCCCATAATGTCAATATGGAATTATGTTTATAGACATTTTAACAAATGAATAAATAATGGAAAAATGAAATGTCTTGAGTCAATAAGTATTCAACCCCTTTTATGGTACGCCTAAATAAGTTCAGGGGTAAAATCTTTCTTTATAAGTCACATAATAAGTTGCATGGACTCACTCTGTGTGCAATAATAGTGTTTAACATTGTTTTTGAATGACTACTCATCTCTGTACCCCACACATACAATTATCTGTAAGGTCCCTCAGTCGAATTTCAAACACAGATTCAACCACAAAGACCAGGGAGGTTTTCCAATGCCTCACAAAGAAAGGCACCTATTGATAGATAGGGGGACTATCTGTTTTTCCATGTATGAGTCTATAATTCAATGTCATTCCATGGGCTAATAGCAGTAAGGCCAAATTCAATGTTTCATCAAATGATTTTGTATACATATTTGTTTTATACCTAAAGGGGTCATAAATCAAATAGTTAAATTATCCTTGGTATGACCAACAGTTCCAGGATGAGTTTTTAGGATAAAAATACATGGAATTGTATTCTATTATTTTTTATTGAACCTTTATTTAACTAGGCAAGTCAGTTAAGAACAAATTCTTATTTAAAATAATCGCCTACCACGGCCAAACCCTAACCCGGACAACGCTGGGCCAATTGTGCGCCACCTAATGGGTCTCCCGGGCACAGCGGGCTGTGACACAGCCTGGGATCAAACCCGGGTCTGTAGTGACGCCTCAAGCACTGCGATGCAGATTCACCTTTCAGCAGGACAATAACCTAAAACACAAGACCAAATATGCACTGGAGTTGCTTACCAAGACAACATTGAATGTTACTGAGTGACTTAGTTCCAGTTTTGACTTAAATCGGCATGAAAATCTATGGCAAGTCATGAACATGTGTGTCTAGCAATAATAAACAACCAACTTGACAGAGTTTTCAGAATAAAAAAAAAAGTAAAATAAAATGGTATAATCCAGGTGTTCAAAGCTCTTAGACTTACCCAGAAAGACTAAGAACTGTAATCACTGCCAAAGTTGACTAACATGTATTTACTGAGGGGTGTGGATACTGATGTACAGTGGATTCGGAAAGTATTCAGACCCCTTGAATTTTTCCACATTTTGTTACGTTACAGCCTTATTCTAAAATGGATTTAAACAAATGTACTCCTCAACCTACACACAATACCCCATATTGACAAAGCAAAAACAGGTATTTCTACATTTTTGCAAATTTATAAAAAATTGAAAACAGAAATACCTTATTTACATAAGTATTCAGACCCTTTGCTATGAGACTCGAAAATTACCTCAGGTGCATCCTGTTTCCATTGATCATTGAGATGTTTCTACAACTTGATTGGAGTCCACCTGTGGTAAATTCAATTGATTGGACATGATTTGGAAAGTCACACACCTGTCTATATAAGGTCCCACAGTTGAACGTGCATGTCAGAGAAAATACCAAGCCATGAGGTTGAAGGAATTGTCTGTAGAGCTCCGAGACAGGATTGTGTCGAGGCACAGATCTGGGGAAGGGTACCAACATCATTCTTAAATGGAAAAAGTTTGGACTCTTCCTAGAGCTGGCCGCACAGCCAAGCTGAGCAATCAGGGGTGGAAGGTAGCCTAGTGGTTAGAGCGTTGGGCCAGTAACCGAAAGGCTGCTAGATTGAATCCCTGAGCTGACAAGGTAAAAATCTGTCGTCCTGCTCCTGAACAAGGTAGTTCCTAGGCTGTCAATGCAAAATAAGAATTTGTTCTTAACTGACTTGCCTAGTTACATAAAGGTAAAAAAAAAACTTGATGGGCACTCTGACAGAGCTCCAGAGTGCCTGTGGAGATGGGAGAACCTTCCAGAGGTACAACCATCTCTGCAGCACTCCACCAATCAGGCCTTTATGATAGAGTGGCCAGACAGAAGCCACTCCTCAGTAAAAGGCATATGACAGCCCGCTTGGAGTTTGCCAAAAGGCACCTAAAAAGACTCTCAGACCATGAGAAACAAGATTATCTGGTCTGATGAAAGAAAGATTGAACTCTTTAGTCTGAATGCCAAACGTCACATCTGGAGGAAACCTGGCATCATCCCTACGGTGAAGCATGGTGGTGGCAGCATCATGTTGTGGGGACGTTTTTTTTTCAGCGGCAGGGACTGGGAGACTAGTCAGGATCGAGGGAAAGATGAACAGTCCAGAGAGATCCTTGATGAAAATCTGCTCCAGAGCGCTCAGGACCTCAGAATTAGGTGAAGGTTCACCTTCCAAAAGGACAACAACCCTAAGCACACAGCCAAGACAACGCAGGAGTGGCTTCGGGACAAGTCTCTGAATGCCCTTGAGTGACCCAGCCAGAGCCTGAACTTGAACCCGATCGAAGATCTCTGGTGTGACCTGAAAATAGCTGTGCAACTAGACTCGAGGCTGTAATCGCTGCCAAAGGTCCTTCAACAAAGTACTGAGTAAAGGGTCTGAATACATGTGATATTTCAGATTCACATTTTTTATAACTTTGCAAAAATGTCTAAACTGTTTTTGCTTTGTCATTATGGAGTATTGTGTGTAGATTGAAGAGGGAATCAACTTTTTAATTCATTCTAGAATAAGGCTGTATCTTAACAAAATGTGAAACACTTCAATGGGTCTGAATACTTTCCCCGAATGCCCTTAAAATGAAACATTTCTGTATTCTTTTTCAATACATTTGCAAAAATGTCTAAAAACATGTTTTCACATCATTATGTGGTATTGTGTGTAGATGGGTGAGAAAAAACATCAATTTAACAAATTTTGAATTCAAGCTGTAACACAACAAAATATGCAATAAGTAAAAGGGTATGAATACTTTCTGAAGGCACTGTAAATACAAGAAAGTACCCATTTACTAGCTTCCTAGTAAATACCAGGTACATACCAGGTCAATTCTGCACTGTAAAATAAAGTGCTATCCAAATTATGTTCTGCTCTACACTTTAGCACTTTACATAAAATAATACATAGGTAATAACATATTACAACTGTGTTAAATAGTTGTAATAACCTACTGGTCTTCATTATAACCATATTCATTGCCTTGTAATAGATCCTTTTTCAAAACACTGTTTCATGGAAATAACAATAATATTTCACATTAAAGCGGTAATCTGCAGTTGCTACATCAAGTCTTGAAAAAATTATACACTACCGGTCAAAAGTTTTGGAACACCTACTCATTCAAGGGTCTTTCTTTACCTTTACTATTTTCTGCATTGTAGAATAATACTGAAGACATCAAAACTATGAAATAACACATATGGAATCATGTTGAAACCAAAAAAGTGTTAAACAATATAATTTATATTTGAGATTCTTCAAATAGCCACCCGTTGCCTTGACAGCTTTGCACACTCTTGGCATTCTCTCAACCAGCTTCATGAGGTAGTCACCTGGAATGAATTTCATTAACAGGTGTGCCTTCTTGTGTAATTTTTATCCTTCTTAATGCGTTTGAGCCAATCAGTTGTGTAGGGGGGTATACAGAAGCTAGCCTTATTTGGTAAAAGACCAAGTCCAAATTATGTAAGAACAGCTCAAATAAGCGAAGAGAAACGACAGTCCATCTTTACTTTTAGACACGAAGGTCAGTAAATACGGAACATTTCAAGAACTTTGTAAGTTTCTTCAAGTGCTATCGCAAAAACCATTAAGCGTTATGATGAAACTGGCTCTCATGAGAACCGCCACAGGAAAGGAAGACCCAGAGTTACCACTGCTGCAGAGGATACGTTCATTAGAGTTAACAGCCTCAGAAATTGCAGCCCAAATAAATGCTTCACAGAGTTTAAGTAACAGACACCTATAAACATTAACTGTTCAGAGGAGAATGTGTGAATCAGACCTTCATGGTCGATTTGCTGCAAAGAAACCACTTCTAAAGGACACCAATAAGAAGAGAATTGAAAGGGCCAAGAAACAAAAGCAACGGACATTAAACAGCTGGAAATTTGTCCTTTTGGTCTTGCAAATGTATTAAAAATAAAAACTGAAAAATCACATAGTCATCAACAAGTCTGAGCGAAATGGTAGAATGCAGATGAGGCAGACATCGTTGAACACCACACCATTTCTCCATTATATGAATAATCTCTTGTCAATGTATGGCCAGCTTCAGCCGAGGGAGGATTTTCACCCTTAGGATATTCACCCATTTGGTCTTCAGGGATGGGATTTTTGAGGGAACAGCCATGGGATTTTCAGTCGTATGATCTTCAGCGATGAGACCTTCCCCTATCGGATCTTGTGGAGGTCTTCAGTCTTTATGTGGGAATCTTCAGCCATGGGTTGGTCAATCGTCAAGGCATTGTCAGCCATGGCATCTTCAAGTCGGGGTGCATCACCATTCATGGTAACTTCATCTATAAGTGCACATGACAAAAGCTTTTCAAATAACTTTGAATGCGTCTATCAGCAGCAACAGAGAAACAGTCCGAAGCCAAAGAGCCATGGTCCTAGTGAGCTGGGAGAGCGAGAGAAGACCACTCAGTTAACTTCTTAGGGAGCGGCTCCCGAGGTGACGGTTTTGGAGAGTCTGGCGTGCCCAAAGTAAAATGCCTCCCACTCAGGCCCGAACCGTAATCATGGTAGCATCCACATCAATGTAGAAGTGTTCGAAGAACTTCTGCTGAGGGCTTCCCAAGTGTCCAACGAAGACATCCAATGGTTCTTTTGTTAGAAAAAGTCATTTATTATATCCATAAATCTCAGTTTGGTTGGTGCGTTATGTTCATAAAATACAGCGTTCACTCGCCCATTGAACCGTGAAGAGAACACGTTCAACCTATACCTATACACTTGTCCAAGAACAATCAAACATCATTGATAATGTATCCTTAGGAACACTTATGTATATTTACTATAATATTTCAACCGGATTATAAACTGGACGATAGGAAAGGAAAAAACCACAGCGCGCGCGAGCCCGTGAACGCGCCTCCTCTTCTGTTAACATCTGGTGACTAGTTTGAAATTCTTCTTCTATTTACCATCCAGAGCAACCTAACATCACCAAACACTGTCTAGAGACTGTTGACATCCAGTGGAAGCAATAGGTACTGCAATCTTACTCCCATATATGGCTGTTTTCAATAGGGAGGGGTTCAAAATGAGGCAATGTGACAAAAACACTCAGTTCTGTTATACTCACAGGCAATATGTTAACACTCTTAGAAACTTCAGAGTGTTTCCTATCCAATAGTACTAATTATGTGCATATCCTAGTTTCTGGGCCTGAGTGGCAGGCCTTTTACATTGGGCACGCCAGACTCTCCAAAACCGAGTTCAGTTCAGCTCAGTTAAATATATTTTTTTCAGTTCTATTCAATTCATTTTAATTAAAAGCAATCACAGAAAGGTACTTAATTCTTGCTCAGAAAGGATTTGATATTGAGATAAATAAAATGGCTGCAGTGGACCTTTTAATATGTGCTGAGGCTCATGGCATTGATATACTGTAATGAAACATTAAGGTAGGCCGTCATTGTAAACAATATTTTTTTCTTAACTGACTTGTCTAGTTAAATAAAATAAAGATTTCAGATGTAAATAATTGTATCACTTCCCAGGATGAGTCCTCATTTCATCTCATTGCTTTCCCACAAAAAACTCTGGATGTGTCCCAAATGGCACTATTTGGGACGCCCCCTCTCTCTGCTGCAGGCGATAAAGGGTACGACTCTGGGAACCCCAACCCTAGACAGCTTGGTGTTGTAGTGTAGTCAGTGCCACCACGGCTGTGTCTCGCTCTGTCACCTTTCTCAGGCCAGTGTCAATGATCACACCCTCCCATTTCACACGCTCACCGTGCCAGTCACTCCTCTAGCACAGGTTCACACTTGCAGTCAGCCACACTTTCCAAATGTTCAAGCTTATCCAGATTGAACAGCTAAACATGTACCTATATGTAACTGGTGTGAAATGGCTAGCTAGTTAGCGGGGTGCGCGCTAATAGCGTTTTAATCGGTGACCTCACTCGCTCTGAGACCTTGCTCTGCAATTGCTGTGGCTTTTGTGGAGCGATGGGTAACGATGCTTCGTGGGAGGCAGTTGTTGATGTGTTCAGAGGGTCCCTGGTTCCGAAACCCAGGTTGGGGTGAGGAGAGGGACGGAAGCAACACAGTTACATATACATTAAGGTTAGGGCTGTAGAACTTACATTTTAAAACTGAGAGAGAAATAACTTTAGTGGCATTGCTAATGCTGTTTGTCCCTCGCATTATATAGGGTATGACTCTTGAACAAGTTATTGATATGAATAAGCTGGTCTCGCACAAAAAAAAAAAGACTTATGTAGGGGAAAGCAAACCATATAAATAAATTAGCAGTAGTGCTCAGTTTCTGCTCAGTTTTTGCTTAAGTGTGTGCAAATTTTTATGAATTTCTGAAACCATACCCACCCTCTCCATTGAATTCCATTTTCTTTAAAAGGGGGGTTGGTTATTCTCCTAAGTCATACTTAGGCCCTGTATCACAATAAAATCACTCCAGGTCTTCAACGAAAACACCCACCCCATGCACGTATCCTTCCAAATGTTGCTGTCAGGTTGGAGACTAAACGTGCCACTCCCAACAAAAAATTGCCTAAATAAATCCTTTCCATTTATTGCAAAACTTATGGACAAAAAACTTGTCTTACCTTTTATGAAACTTTACTGTAATACAATGCAGGTCTTAATGTCACAGGGGCCATGTACCTTGTCCTGCACATTCAGTGTTGTACATTCTTTACCCCTGAAGGTGTGCATTCTTCACACCAGTGCAGGCAGGGCAGCAACACCCGAAAACCAGTGGACCTCTTACTTAACCCTGGGAAAGGATCGACGGACCTAGAGGTCGAAAAGTTCACCATGTTAGCTTGACGTAAGAGTTAAGATGAAAAAGAACATATTCTAACAGGAGTGTGAGAGAGAATGGTTGTGACAGGGCTCCATCCTGGGCTCTATGGTTCATGCGGTCAAAGCCTAAGGACCTGTACCACAAATGTCAGTAGAGCCAGAACAATGCTCACATATGGTGTATTTGACAGTGACAATTATTTTTTTATTTTTTTTAATGTCACCATTACCAATAACAGGGGAGGTTAGCATTTTTGGGGGAGTATGATATTTATGCCTCTATAACTGTCAAAGGTCTGGGTGTAGCTGGCGCAGAGGAGTCAGGCGCAGGACAGCAGAGATGAGTACCAAAGTAATTTTACTAAAAAAAAGCGTACTCATTACAAATAGAAAATCACCAAGCCCACAATACGGACCAAAACACAAAACAATCACGCACAAAACCAAGGTTAAATAATAAACATAATTATTGGGGAATTGAAACCAGCTGTGTAAAACAAGACAAAACAAATGGAACATGAAAGGTAGATCGGCGATGGCTAGAAGACCGGTGACGTCGACTGCCGAACACCGCCCGAACATGGAGAGGGACCAACTTCGGCGGAAGTCGTGACAGTAACTTTCTCACTCATCATTATTTACAATTCATTCATTATTTATTGTAAATAACAATACCAGTAGAATATGTTTCTAAACACTTCTACATTGATGTGGATGCTACCACGTTTCAAGTGACTCAAAAATGACACAATATATTATTTTCCATTAATTTCAATTGGGTACAAAATAGTCTGAAACCCAACCAAAACACACTGCAAATGCATCCAACAAGTTTTTAGAGTCACAAGCTTGATTTAGTCATTGCGTGCTGGGAATATGGGATCAAATACTAAACCTTTGGCTACTTTAATACACACATTTGTCCAAATACTTTTGGTTCCCTCAAATGGAGGGACTATGTACAAAAAGTGCTGTAATTTCTTAACGGTTCACCCGATATGAATGAAAATACCCTCAAACTAAAGCTGACAGTCTGCACTTTAACCTCATAGACCTTGTATCAAACCAAATTGCTGGAGTACAGAGTCAAAATAACAACAACAAATGTGTCACTGTCCAAATATTTTTGGACCTTGATGTATACTGTGATACCATATTCATGGTTTGTCCTTGTAATTCAAGGTTTCAGAAAGGGATATGGCATCCCTGTATCATTTAACCTCCCATAACAGAACTCTATTGTAATACGTTGACAATAGATGTCAAAATATCTCATTTATATGATCTATTTCTATGCACTCCTCAATAACAAGTCATCAGGTCAATGATGTGTGCAGTGCATGAGTCAGTCTGGTTCATCCAGAGTTGCCTTTGCTTTCACCGCTGGAGGTGTGTAAACTTCACACCCAACTATGCAGTCACCCAGTTCCCACAGGAAGACCCAACACTTCACCCTGGGAAAGACTTTAGACAGTTGAAAAGTTGTTCAGAAAAGATATTCAGAAAAGATATTCAGAAAAGTTCCAAAGTTTACAATTTTGGTTCCATACAAGTTATTTTCTACATCACATTGGTGACAAAGTAAAGTCTAAAGGACACCTGGGTGTCAAGGATTGGTAACGATTCAACATGTAGAATTGTAGGGAGAAAATGACAGGCGATGTTCTGTGGACAGAGGCAATAGGACGGCCAACCACTGTGTACCTGCTGCACACGGTTGACGTACGTGTTGGTTTGCTTTGTCTTAAATGAACCTAGAGGTAACCTGTTTGAAGATTGGAAAATAGACATGAGAAATAACACATTGATTGGTTTATGTTTTTTGTATTATTCTAGTAGACCATCTGTAGGCTACATGACCTGTACACATTATAGCGCAATAGCGTGATTACATTAGGCTACTAAAACTGATAACCAACATGAATATATTATGGTTTATGAAGTCATGATGTCTACGGGCATTGGTGTGCAGTGCATGCGCCAGTCCCTGGCTCATCTGGAGTTGCCTTCACCTCTGGAGGTGTGTAAACTTCACACCCAACCATGTCAACACCGGAATAGCACAGTGGGTTCCCAGTTCCATCAGGAAAAGCAGCATCACTTCACCCTGGGAAAGACTGGACAGAGGTTGAAATATACCATTCAGGTTGTAGTAGGGGACAAAGTGAAGTTGAAAATGAAGAGAGCAGTCCAAGAAACAAGTCCCATAAGAGTCCAGGTATTAAACCCAAGAAAACTTGTTTAAGATAAAATGACAATTAAAATATTGTTGGTTTATGCTGTTGTATTATTCATCATGACATGAAAGTATATGCAATAGCTTGCGTTGGACTAGGCATACTATCACGGATAGCCTACATCAGGGATGGCACACGGATCAATTTCTCCCAAAAATGTAACGCAAATTAAGAACATACTGTTGAAAGTTAGAATAGTAGAGTACACAAAGTGTAATTTGGAAATGTGGTTGTACATCAGCAGATTTTCTTGTTATGTCAGTCACAGAGTCACTCAAGTAGCCCATGTCAGCTCTGACTGCATGTGTGGGTATGGATGTAAATATGGATGTGGGATCAAAGTTGCCCATCCCTGGCCTACATGAATATCAGGTCAGAAGGTACTCGGGAGAGCGAAATCTGGATCCAGCGCTTGCAGTGCTGAATACGCCAGGCACTGAAGGTGTGCATTATTCACGCCTGGGTAAGCTGCACCCGAAACAGAGTTAGCTTTTTAACAACAGTGAACATCACACTTAGAGGGTCTTCCCACTTACTACAGTAGACTTTTCACAAAAATATCCTCGGCTACACATAACAGAAAAGTTTTGTTGAGCAAACACTCTTACAGTAACAATGATTATATACTTTTTCTGGGACCAGCTGAAATGTAGACATTTTCAAACAAAAATTACACTTGTATTATTGAGTTTTTAGCAAAAAAATGTATAGCCTGTTACATTCTGAAACTGGAGCTATAAATCTCAACAGTTTTTTTTGTTTTATATCCTGTTACATTCTAAAACTGTAGCTATAAATCTCAAGAGTGTTTATTGTATTATATCCTGTTACATTCTGAAACTGTAGCTATAAATCTCAACAGTGTTTATATTTTATATCCGGTTACATTCTGAAACTGTAGCTATAAATCTCAACAGTTTTTTTTGTTTTATATCCTGTTACGTTCTAAAACTGTAGCTATAAATCTCAAGAGTGTTTATTGTATTATATCCTGTTACATTCTGAAACTGTAGCTATAAATCTCAACAGTGTTTATATTTTATATCCGGTTACATTCTGAAACTGTAGCTATAAATCTCAACAGGTTTTTTTGTTTAATATCCTGTTACGTTCTAAAACTGTAACTAAAAAATCTCAACAGTGTTTATATTTTATATCCAGTTACATTCTGGAACTGTAGCTATAAATCTCAAGAGTGTTTATATTTTATATCCGGTTACATTCTGAAACTGTAGCTATAAATCTCAACAGTGTTTATATTTTATATCCGGTTACATTCTGAAACTGTAGCTATAAATCTCAAGTGTTGATTGTTTCATATCCTGTTACATTCTGAAACTGTAGCTATAAATCTCAAGAGTCTTTATTTTTTTATATCCTGTTACATTCTGAAACTGTAGCTATGATTCTCAACAGTGTTCATTTTTTATATCCTGTTACATTTTGAAACTGTAGCTATAAATCTCAACAGTGTTTCTTTTTTTATATCCTGTTAAATTCTGAAACTGTAAATATAAATCTCAAGAGTGTTTCTTTTTTATATCCTGTTACATTCTGAAACTGTAGCTATAAATCTCAACAGCGTTTATTCTTTTATATCCTGTTACATTCTGAAACTGTAGCTATAAATCTCAAGTGTTTATTGTTTTATATCCTGTTACATTCTGAAACTGTAGCTACAAATCTCAACAGTTTTTTTGTTTTATATCCTGTTACATTCTAAAACTGTAGCTATAAATCTCAACAGTGTTTATTTTTTTATATCCTGTTACATTCTGAAACTGTAGCTACAAATCTCAACACTGTTTATTTTTTTTATAGCCTGTTACATTCTGAAACTGTAGCTATAAATCTCAAGTGTTTATTTTTTATATCCGGTTACATTCTGAAACTGTAGCTATAAATCTCAACAGTGTTTCTTTTTTTATATCCTGTTAAATTCTGAAACTGTAAATATAAATCTCAAGAGTGTTTCTTTTTTATATCCTGTTACATTCTGAAACTGTAGCTATAAATCTCAACAGCGTTTATTCTTTTATATCCTGTTACATTCTGAAACTGTAGCTATAAATCTCAAGTGTTTATTGTTTTATATCCGGTTACATTCTGAAACTGTAGCAATAAATCTCAACAGTTTTTTTTGTTTTATATCCTGTTACATTCTAAAACTGTAGCTATAAATCTCAAGAGTGTTTATTGTATTATATCCTGTTACATTCTGAAACTGTAGCTATAAATCTCAACAGTGTTTATATTTTATATCCGGTTACATTCTGAAACTGTAGCTATAAATCTCAAGAGTGTTTATTGTATTATATCCTGTCACGTTCTAAAACTGTAGCTATAAATCTCAAGAGTGTTTATTGTATTATATCCTGTTACATTCTGAAACTGTAGCTATAAATCTCAACAGTGTTTAAATTTTATATCCGGTTACATTCTGAAACTGTAGCTATAAATCTCAACAGTTTTTTTTGTTTAATATCCTGTTACGTTCTAAAACTGTAACTATAAATCTCAACAGTGTTTATTTTTTATATCCAGTTACATTCTGGAACTGTAGCTATAAATCTCAAGAGTGTTTATATTTTATATCCGGTTACATTCTGAAACTGTAGCTATAAATCTCAACAGTGTTTATATTTTATATCCGGTTACATTCTGAAACTGTAGCTATAAATCTCAAGTGTTGATTGTTTCATATCCTGTTACATTCTGAAACTGTAGCTATAAATCTCAAGAGTCTTTATTTTTTTATATCCTGTTACATTCTGAAACTGTAGCCATAAATCTCAACAGTGTTTATATTTTATATCCGGTTACATTCTGAAACTGTAGCTATAAATCTCAACACTGTTTATTTTTTTTATAGCCTGTTACATTCTGAAACTGTAGCTATAAATTCAAGTGTTTATTTTTTATATCCGGTTACATTCTGAAACTGTAGCTATAAATCTCAACAGTGTTTGTTTTTTTATATCCTGTTACATTTTGAAACTGTAGCAATAAATCTCAACAGTTTTTTTTTTTTATATATCCTGTTACATTCTGAAACTGTAGCTATAAATCTCAACAGCTTTTATTATTTTATATCCTGTTACATTCTGAAACTGTAGCTCTAAATCTCAACAGTGTTTATTTTTTTATATCCTGTTACATTCTGAAACTGTAGCTATAAATCTCAACAGTGTTAATTTTTTAAATATCCTGTTACATTCTGAAACTGTAGCTTTAAATCTCAGCAGTGTTTATTTTTTGATATCATGTTACATTCTGAAACTGTAGCTATAAATCTCAACAGTGTTTATTTTTTTATATCCTGTTACATTCTGAAACTGTAGCTATAAATCTCAAGTGTTTATTTTTTTTTTTGCTTGACTGCACTTGACCACCTGGTCCAGGTAAGAAGCAACTCCTCATGGAATTATCAACATTTTCAATCATAATTTGCTTTTACCTCATGTAATGATATTGATAAAATGGTTTGCCTGGTTTGTTCTAAGGTAACTTTAATCTAAAAGCTCCTATCTAGCTATGGTTCAGCTAAACGTCAGCATTCAGCTACAGTCAGCAGGTTTATGTGAGTATGCAGAAATTATTTTGTTTAGCTAGCTAGCTAGCTATCACAACCGGCCGTGATTGGGCGTCCCATAGGGCGGCGCACAACTGGCCAAGCGTTGTCTAGGTTAGGGTTTGGCCAGGGTAGAGTCTTTCTGGGTAAGTCTAAGAGCTTTGTACACCTGGATTATACAATTTAGAAAACTCTGGTTGGTTGTTGATTATTGCTAGACACATGTTCATGTCTTGCCATAGATTTTCAAGCCGATTTAAGTCAAAACTGGAACTTAGTCACTCAGTAACATTCAATGTTGTCTTGGTACTCCAGTGCATATTTGGCCTTGTGTTTTAGGTTATTGTCCTGCTGAAAGGTGAATCTGCATCGCAGTGCTTAAGGCGTCACTACAGACCTGGGTTCGATCCCAGGCTGTGTCACAGCCGGCTGTGACCGGGAGACCCATTAGGCAGCGCACAATTGGCCCAGCGTCGTCCGGGTTACGGTTTGGCTGTGGTAGGTGATCATTGTAAATAAGAATTTGTTCTTAACTGGCTTGCCTAGTTAAATAAATAAAAAATAAAAGTTTGACACCGGTCGACATATCGGCATGAGTTATTACGAGTTATTTCACGTATGACGATTAAGTACATTTGTAAATTAATTGTAAATTTCTGTATATGCTTAGATAATTCAATTATGTTAATCACTTGGCTCTTTCGTTTTTAATACATTTTTTTAAACGATTAGGCCCTATAGCATATAACAAGAAAAATAAACAATAGGCTAATGACTTGGCTAATATTCTTTCTAATTCTGAAAGGTTTATAATCTCCCACAACAAAAGATGAATCTATTCTCAAACAAGG
The DNA here is from genome assembly GCA_030435695.1 of Brachymystax lenok tsinlingensis. Taxonomy (NCBI): domain Eukaryota; kingdom Metazoa; phylum Chordata; class Actinopteri; order Salmoniformes; family Salmonidae; genus Brachymystax; species Brachymystax lenok. Next base: position 36,812,177 of record CM059817.1, on the reverse strand, counting down.
TCACTCTGTGCGCGAGTGTGACCATATGGTGCAGGTTTGCCAAAGTGTGACTTGACACCTCACCACCGTGGAGCATGGACACAAAGCGCAATTTGGCACCAGCTCCATGGCCGGATATATAGGGGCGTCTGACTCAACTGTGGCATCACTCTCAATCGCAAACTCTCAGATGACTTAGTCGGGAAACTGTCATCAGAAATAATGGAAAATATCATAGCTCATTGTGAATTAACTGGCAGAGTTACAGGAAGAAACTTTGTTAAACAGCCCGCTAATTTGTGGAGACCTTGGGATGGCAAAGCGGACAGAGAACGCAGGGTCGCGGAACACACGGTTAGTGCAGACTACTTTCAAAACAAAATTATTAGTGTCAATTGTTTGTAGAGGATTTCATTTAGATGTATCATAGGTCTAGTTAGCCTATAGTGGAATAAATAGTATAGGTTTATGCTAACATGCCTGTTTTTCTTTCTCTCCTCACAGCCTTACACAAAGCCCATTGGGGGATTTTCAGACACCAAATACTGCAAGAGTCCACAGATCATACACCCAGTAAAGTAAGTGAAATTGCCTCACTAATATCGCATTGAAAATATGCGTTTCTGTTTGTGCTTATTGGTGAATGAGATGCCTCTCTCTATATACCCTATATCAACTATATCCTAGCCCACTTTGTATTTTCAATTCAAACACCTAATCTGATGGTCTTGTATTCTAGGTTGTTTTGGCCCAAATCGAGATGCTTCGATTATCTGTACCAGGACGCAGAGATGCTTCTTCGCAACTATCCAGTGCAAGCAACCATCTGCCTCTATGAAGACTCGAGCAGTAATGATGACGAGGAGAACGTTAGTGACAATGACGAGGAAGGGGAGAGCGTGAAGGAGCTGAATTTAAAAATACCTCTCTCCCCAATGTAAAAAGCTGAATGTATATTTTAATATGAAATGATAAACTAATATATTTTGCATTAACACTTTTTTGTAAATATTTGTAAATATGCCATATCAATAACGAATGTAATGTAAACAGTAGGCCTACTTTTTTTATTTATATTTGATATAGGCCTACCTTTATTTAATTTTCTATCCAATGGAGGAAGTTGTAATAAAGCATTTATAATCTGAAACATGAGCTCCTTGAATATTATGTTGGTTCTTTTTGGAACATTGATCATTTTTTGATTTTGGGGGCTATTTCTTTTGATTCGATTAGTTTAATTTTCCAATTCATCACAACAATACTTTGAATCCAATGATGTTCTACCTTACTTAAACAAAACTGTATGTCCCATAACACCAAGAATGTAAAATACCTCATATGAGACACAGAGGTGGCATATGTATCACTTGCCCTCTTGGCCAAGAAAGGTCAGATGACCAGCACTTGCGACAGTGTCAGTCGGTGTGAGCTCCGCTGTGAACACTTCCTACCATAAAACAACACAGTGCATACATAAACACACTCTGTGTGGCCAGAGCTTGCAAAGGCCTTATCGAGTTAACAATGCCAAATGTGTGCCTGTCAAATGTCCGAATCCATTCCACATTAAAAGTTGGCCTATATAGGCCGAATCTAGTTGACAGTCAACATTTTTTCCCAATGTAAAAAGACAATAATATTTGTGCCTTTTAATCGCAAGCAATAGTCCTATCTGTTTGATTTTCCATTGTCCAAATTATTACACGCCTATACTGTATAACAGAACATTTCATGGATATTACTTCAGAGAGTTGACATGCGTTTCTAAACGCAGCTGCCAAATATATATATATATATATATATATATATTATTATTTATTTTTAGAGTAAGCCTCAACCTTTTTTAACATTTTCCCATTGATAAGTGTGAGGTTAACTGGTGTTAAAAAAAGCTGACACCATCTGAATGTTAGGGTGTTGCTCAAGCAAGCATGAGGAATGCAGGCTACATCTTCAGTGCTTGGAGTATTCAGCACTGCACGTGCTATGACTTCAACACCAACACAGCACAATACATTAATCTAATTTATTTATGAAGCAGATGTCACAAAGTGCTATACAGAAACCCAGCCTAAAACACCAAACAGCAAGCAAAGCAGATGTAGAAGCACGGTGGCTAGGAAAAACTCCCTATGAAGGCAGGAACCTAAGAAGAAACCTAAAGAGGAACCAGGCTCTGAGGGGTGGCCAGTCCTCTTCTGGCTGTGTTGAGTGGAGATTATAAGAGTACATGGGCACTAAGGCCAGATTGTTCTTCGAGATGTTCAAACGTTCATAGATGACCAGCAGGTTCAAATAATAAGAGTGGTTGTAAAGGGTGCAACAGGTCAGTACCTCAGGAGTAAATGTCAGTTGGCTTATCATTGCCGAGCATTCAGAGGTCAAGAGAGCATGTGAGATAGAGAGAGAGATAGTCGAAAACAGCCGGTCCGGGACAAGGTAGCACGTCCGATGAACAGGTCAGGGTTCCATAGCCAGAACAGTTGAAACTGGAGCAGCACCACAACCAGGTGGACTGGGGACAGCCAGGAGTCATCAGGTCAGGTAGTCCTGAGGAGGGGAGGGAGAGAGGGAGAGAGAGGGAGAATTAGAGGGAGGATACTTAAATTCACACAGGACACCAGATAAGACAGGATAGTTACACCAGATATAACAGACTGACCCTAGACCCCTGGCACATAGACTATTGCAGCATAGATACTGGAGACTGAGATAGAGGTGGGTCGAAGGACAATGTGGCCACGTCCGACGATACCCACGGACAGAGCGAACCAGGCAGGATATAACCCCACCCACTTTGCCAAAGCACAGACCCCACAACACAAGAGGGATATCAAAGGACCACCAACTTACTACCCTGACAAGGCTGAGTATAGCCCATGAAGATCTCCTCCACCGCACGAGCCAGAGGGGACGCAAAATCGGGCAGGAAGATCACATCTGTGACTCAACCCACTCAAGTGACCCACCCCCTCCTAGGGACGGCATGGAAGAGCACTAGTAAGCCAGTGACTCAGCCGCCGTAACAGGGTCAGAGGCAAAGAATCCCAGTGGAGATCAGGGGAGCCAACCAGGCAGAGACAGCAAGGGTGGTTTGTCGCTCCAGTGCCTTGCTGTTCACCTTCGCACCCCTGGGCCAGACTGCACTCAATCATAGGACCTACTGAAGAGATGAGTCTTCATTAAAGACTTAAAGGTTGAGACCGAGTCTGCGTCTCTCACAAGTGCTGCCTCCAGCTGTTTGCTTAGAAATTCTAGGGACAATGAGGAGGCTTGTGTTTTGTGACCATAGCGTACGTGTAGGTACAGTTGAATTCCGAAGTTTACATACACTTAGGTTGGAGACATTAAAACTTGTTTTCAACCACTCCACAAATTTCTTGTTAACAAACTATAGCTTTGGCAAGTCGGTTAGGAAATCTACGTTGTGCATGACAAGTAATTTTTCAAACAATTGTTTACAGACAGATTATTTCACTTATAATTCACTGTATCACAATTCCAGTGGGTTCAGAAGTTTACATACACTAAGTTGACTGTGCCTTTACACAGCTTGGACAATTCCAGAAAATGATGTCATGACTTTAGAAGTTTCTGATAGACTAATTTACATAATTTGAGTCAATTGGAGGTGTACTTGGGGATGTATTTCAAGGCCTACCTTCAAACTCAGTGCCTCTTTGCTTGACATCATGGGAAAATCAAAAGAAATCAACCAAGACCTCCACAAGTCTGGTTCATCCTTGGGAGCAATTTCCAAATGCCTGATAGTACCACGTTCATCTGTACAAACAATAGTATGCAAGTATAAACACCATGGGACCACGTATCCGTCATACCGCTCAGGAAGGAGACGCGTCTCCTAGAGATGAATGTACTTTAGTGTGAAAAGTGCAAATCAATCCCAGAACAACAGCAAAGGACATTGTGAAGATGCTGGAGGAAACCGGTACAAAAGTATCTATATCCACAGTAAAATGAGTCCTATATTGACATAACCTGAAAGGCTGCTCAGCAAGGAAGAAGCCACTGCTCCAAAACCGCCATAAAAAGCCAGACTACGGTTTGCAACTGCACATGGGGACAAAGATCATACTTTTTGGAGAAATGTCTTCTGGTCTGATTAAACAAAAATAAAACTGTTTGGCCATAATGACCATCGTTATGTTTGGAGGAAAAAGGGGGAGGCTTGCAAGCCGAAGAACACCATCCCAACCATGAAGCACGGGGGTGGCAGCATCATGTTGTGGGGGTGCTTTGCTGCAGGAGGGACTGGTGCACTTCACAAAATAGATAGCTAAATAAAACTGTCTGGCTAGCTTGCCAGCTACTGTAGTTGGCTAGCTGACTAGGCAGGCTAAGCTATAACTTTATACATTAGCTAGTAATATCAATCTAAAAACAGATACAAATATTTATTACTATTTAACAATATGGTCTTATATAAAGACAAATACATGGTAAATAAAGTGCTCTCTTTCCAGTCTTTTCGGTCCTCTGAAGCAGCAGGTAGTAGGCAGGTTGTCACCGTCAAAAACAGTGTCCTTGGAGATCAATTCTGAGGTAATAATTTTTTCGCAGACTGAGCGAGCGTTTCTGCGGTGAAATGGAACTATAACTGCCTGCATCCTCATTCCTCCGCGACCGCTACGAGGTAAAATAGAGCCAAGCAACCACCATACCAGCGGACGCTTTGGTTCATGACGTAATCCGGTCAAAATGTTGCAAGTTCTTGCAATTGCCCTAGCAACAGAAGCTAGAACTCATCGAATCCCATTGTAACGTAGAGGGGGACACTATTTGGCTTTAAAAAAAAAAAATTAACTAGGCAAGTCAGTTAAGAACAAATTCGTATTTACAATGACAGGCTGCCTTGTTCAGGGGCAGAACAACAGATTTTTACCCAGTCAGCTCTAGGATTTGATCTTGCAACTTTTCGGTTACTGGCCCAACGCTCTAACCAATAGGCTACCTGCCGGCATGACAGGCCCCCATCTATTTTGTTAGGCATTCTCACTCAGATATCATATTAACATGGCATAGGTCATTACAAAATGTGTAGAATTGCAGGAAATTAGCTTTAAAACTGCAAAAGTGTCTCTCCACCCAACATGAAGAAATAGTAATATAGTAATTCTATACAATCCTGTAGTAAACTGTAGTATATTTTACTATTTGTCCAGTAGGTTTCCTCACAGAGAAAGCCCCCACATGTCAAAGATAATAAAACAAAAACACTACAGCAAATACTACAGTATACTACAGTCATGTCCGCAAAAACGCTACAGTAAATACTACAGTAAAGTCCGCTACAATACTACAGTGAATAATATAGTATATAAATATTCTAATACTACAGTATTTATACCAAAGTATACTGTAGTATTTTGTCATGTGACAACCCAGGTAGCACAAACATCTGGCCAACATCTGGCCTGATTCTGGCATGCTAGATCTAAAACTGCTCCGAGTCTGGCAGCCGGATCCGGCCCAACTCTGAAATGAATGCAGGTACAGACTAGGCCCGTGCCGTTCGGCCCCAATCTGACAGCCTGAACTGAGTCAAACCTTCCATTTTAGGGCCAGAACCGGCCTAGCAATGGCCCACATCCATTAGATTATAACTGAGCTGGGGGGTCGTTTAGGACAGAGCTGAAGCCACATACACTCAAATCCTCTGTCTCTAAGTCAGTTCTTCTCTTTGCTTGCATACTGAGATTCACATACATAGCCACGCCCCCTCCTCTCATCCCCTCTCTGGACCTGAATAGCTGATAGTCTTGTATGAAAATAAATTCATCTGGGATATTTTCGTGGGCTCAAGTTTCAGTGACACATTCAATGTCTGCATTTACTGATGGAAGAAGCAGTTCAAATTCATCCACATCGTTTATCAATGATCTTGAATTACAAGATCATTCGGAGTCTCTGGGGTATTTCTGGACGTATTTGTGACATCCCATAATTCAATTAGAACGCTGCATTCATGCGAGCGATTGTGTTTTTGATGTATTTTAAGTCTGTTACCTTCTATTGTCAGTATTTTCCTATGTCTGCCCTTACCAGCCGTAGTCCCTCAATGGAGGTGCATGTTTTTTGTAAATCTGTAGAAAATGTGATAAGTATTGCACAACGTTTGTACAATCTATCTTTATTAAAGCCATGCTTAAGCTGTTAAAAGAGCAAGGAAATGGATGCATTGCATAAAATAAAATATATATATTTTTAAATTACCGGCTTCTTGCGGGCTTTAGCCTGAAACACTGTCTGATTTATATGCATTTATGTGCCAGACCACGCTGTTTGGCACACTAGTCTGGAAAATATTGCATTGAAAGACATTGGTCCATAGATGCCATTTCAAGATTCATCCAGATCGGCCCTGTGGTTCGAGGAGATGTCATTTAAAGGGAGCGGCATCCGTGTTCGGAGTTTTGGAGAGTCTGATGTGCCCAAAGTAAAATGCCTGCTACTCAGGCCCAGAAACTAGTATATGCACATAATTAGTAGTACTGGATAGAAAACACTCTGAAGTTTCTAAAACTGTTAAAATAATGTCTGTGAGTATAACAGAACTGATATGGCAGGCGAAAACCCGAGCAAAATCCATCCAAGAAAATGTCATTTTGTGAGCTTTCTCATTTTCCAATGAGTTGCTATAGGATCTGCTGAATTACAGCTCCCAGGTTGCAGTACCTATGACTTCCACTAGATGTCAACCGTCTTTAGACAAGGTTTCATGCGTTTATCTTGAAAACTACAGGAAGTTTATATCAGTGGAGTGAGGAAGCAATTTCTGTCTGTGATGCGCAGAACCCGGGAGCGCACGCCTCGGATTTTTACTTTTCTATCGCTCAAGATATTATCCGTGTGAAATATAATTGTTAATAAACATAATAGTGTACCTAAGGATCGATTAGAAATGTGGTTTGATTTGTTTGGACAAAGTTTATAGGTATATTTTTACCGGTCTCTGTGTCTTCGATATTGGGCGAGTGGACGGTGGATTTTCTGAACAGAACGCGCCAACCAATCGGATATGTATGGATATAAATATGGACTTTTTCGAACAAAATGAACATTGGATGTCTGGCTTGGACACTTCGGATTACCATCAGCAGAAGATCTTCAAAGATAAGCAATTTTTTTTTTTTTAAGTTAACTTCTGGTTATAGCCATTACGATGTTAGCTTATGTTAGCCACGCTAGCTCACGGTTAGCATAAAAAATCTTACAAAGCCTAAGTTGACTAAGATCACTTGTCTAATAAGACGCATGTAAGTCATTAGCTAAGTAACATCTATGAAAGGGGACGTAACTAACTTAAGATGAAAATGTACACATCTAGTGCAAGGGAGTAAGCTTATACATCTATGTACTAGGTTGCTATCTTAAGGTTACTGGTTTTGGGCTAATGTTACCACAGGCTAACATCTAGATGTGTGCACTTCTAACTTGACTGGCTAAGCAAGTTAGTTGCCACCATACTTTTCTGTGGTGAAATTCAATAGTTAGCTAGCTATTTGGATACACATTAAATTGACAATTTTACTGTAACTGTCTAACTTTTGCAAGGAAAGCAACATTAATCTATCAAATGATGTGTCCATAATTTAGATGTACCATATCCCGTATACTTAACCCACATTCTTCAATTATACCACACTGGTTCACATCTTTTTTTCACAGATTTTCTGAAACCTACACCGAACAAAATGAAGACGCACATTAAGAATACTCCAATCGTTAGCCATTTCGTCATCTTCACTAGAGGATGTAAATTATTTTCAAGTGTTAGAAGACATTCATCCGAACTGAATCTCCACGAGGAGCCTAATCATGAAGAATATTATGTGTATCTGGACTGCTTAAGTTCTTTTGATGAAAATCTTGTTGGTGACGATAGTGATGAGACAAGGGACAGCTTTGATGAGATGAGGAAGAAGAAGATAATAATTCTGCAAAGTAATACAAGGTGTTATGCGAGTGGGCATTGAGATATGATATACCACAGAACACCCTCTCAGATATTCTTGGTGTGCTGAAGGAATTCCATCCAAATCTACCAAAGCAAGCTCGTAATGTCCTACAAACAGCAAAAATAGAATCCAACATTCACACCATTAAGGGTGGCAAGTATTTATATTTTGGCATTGTGTCTCATCTCAAGACAATATCCAGCTGCCTCGTCAACATTGCCAACAACACCATTGGCCTCCAAGTGAATTTTGATAGTTTGCCCTTATGCAAGAGCTCTTCTTTGCAGTTGTTGCCAATTTTAGGCAGTCTCTTTTGAGAAGGAGCCCTTTGTTTTTGGTGTTTTTTCTGGCAAGAGTAAATCACATGATTTGGGGGAATATTTGTCTGAATTTGTGGAGGTGGTAGGGAGACTACAGGAGGGTTTTGAGGTGTCCTCCTCCCACTACAGCAACTTATTGACTCTTTTCATTGCCATGTACTTTATGCTCTGCCCTGCCTTGTGCTGTTACAACTGTGACAATGCAGATGACCTCATGAAACACTTCCTCAGTGAGTTTGAGAATTTGTATGACATTGAAGAGTTGGTCTACAATGTCCATAATCTGACTCATTTGGCAGAGAATGTGAGGAGGTTTAAGTCCTTAGATAGTGTCAGCTTTTCCTTTTAAAAACTATATGAGAAAGTTGAACGAAGTCTGCCGGAAACTGCAATTTGTTATTAACGGAGACCTGGGACTGGTACAAAACATCCTACGAGATGATTGCAAGGGGTGGAGTACATTATTTTCAGGAAGTTCTTGAAACTAGAGTCACCCTTCTCCAGTCCCCTGGATTCAAAAGACATTGGTATCTATAAAGCACGCCATATTCAACTAAGAGGCCAAGGTCACCACCTATTGGACATTACCAGAAAATATGTTTTGATCCCAATGGGCACAGATTGGGCAGCCACACCCTTGCTGCATTGTCAGAGGTTTAGCGTAAATATTTTGTTTGACCTATTTACTGAATTTCCCAAACTCTTATTTTTCTATTCTCCTACAGAGATCTATATTGTTTACTAATGGCACAGTATGACATTGTGGAGTTTCTGGATCATTCAGTTGGGATTATTAGTAGTACATGGACTCATCCATAAGGTTATGGCCACCTTATACTGATCCGAACAAATGCAAGAGAGCTTTAATGACTCATGAAGTACCTGGTGAAACATGGATTTCATATGAGATGACAACTTTAGGCACAGCAGGCAGGCATTTTTTCTGAATTCTGTCTCCATGTAGGGTCACCCACAGAAATACAATAGGAACATATAAATAGCACTAGATTTTTGACCCATATGGTGTGCTGAAAGAATAAGGTCTTGAACAGCAAAATGTCATATTAAGGGGTGAATATATTTTTTTGTACAGTACGTCCCACAAAGTGTGAACAGCTGCCAAATTAAATTCATTTGTCTTTCTTACATTTATTCATGAAAAGTCAAGATTCAAAGCTAGAGAAGCAGAGACCAAAATGGTTTTACTAAGCGAACCAGAAGAACTTGAACGCAGTCAACTGTCGAGACAGTAAGATCTATTTATTGTTTCCATACCCTCTGATTTATTAGGACAATACAGTATATATTGAGTAATTATATACACCCTTAATGAAAATTGTGTGATGTAATACACTTCAACCGTATGTGTATTGCATGTGGTATGACATTTACACAAGTTGTGGGCAATTTTTGGCTTGCGAGTGCTATAAAATAAATAGCTGTTATAATTACAGCAGTTATGTGAAGCATCTTTACGTTCATATTTTAATGGTCTTTGGGTATGTATGTGAAATAATTTTCTATTTTCACCAGACCAAACAAGAAATATATTGATTTGGAGCCAGCACCTCCGAAAAAGCAACATACTTTTCCAAGTGCAAGTGACTTGTGTCCAGTTGTGTCTGTGCTTCCAGTCCCACCACCACCAATAAGTTTGCCAATACCTTCACCTCCCAGTAACTCTCCGTCTACCAGCAACCCTATGAATCCTGTGAGCCACTCACTTCCTTTGAGTCAACCCCAATTTGCGAGACGCTCTCTGACTCCAAGCCAACCTATAGCGCCGAGAGACCCGCTGACTCCGAGCCACCCCTTGTAGTGTTAACTGGGTGGTCCTGCTTGAATTCATCATCTTAGACACAGCTACTCCTCCGTACCATAGATTGTTAAAAGGTTCCTTTGTCTTCTTCAACCTCGTGTTGCGTTTTGGGTTTGCGACTACCTCGGACCTTGGCTGCAGCTCAGGGTCACTTAGTCTGATATATTAATTCTTAACTCACATGTTTTATACCCTTGGGTCCGAAAGGGGAGTTTCCGTCTTTATGGCAAGTTCTCTGGGCGTCGCTAGTTACGAGGCAAGGTCTGGATTTTACTCAGATCCAATTTCGACAACTAACTTCACATTTCATCTTTACAAAAACATTCACTTTGATCTGTACATTTTCCACACAACGTACAATATGCAAACATCAGGTACATATTGTGAAAACTATTCAAGTTACAATGTTTTCGTTATACCGTCGTCATTTAACTTTTCAAAACATAACAAAACGACATTCATTTTCATATTCCATCTATCGTCATTACCACCATTTTGGCTGAAGAAACATATTCTCCCAAAGTCCATTTATTGCATGTTATTGTTCTGAGGTAGGTTCTCCATAAGCCCATCATACATTCCATTCCTCCACAGTGAGAGGACAAAGGGATTTTGTCTGCTGCCTTAAGATTTACAATGGGCGGGAGGTGTCATAAAACCCTCCACCTCCATTCCTCTGTAGGAGTGTGGTCCATGGTAACTTGACCTGAACTGGACAGTCATAACAACTCTATCTTCCTACTAGACACCCGTAACTTTCTCATGATATATGGCAATCCTATGATCTGACCCCTGCAATATGTCTGTATACTCTAGGGTCTTCAACTGGACCTGTCGCCGGGTCCGCAGAGTCTGGTCATCATCATATTGCATACCATACCCAGTTCACTGTTACAAATTAGATTATTTTTCAGATGCAGTCAGGAAAAGCCCTTTCCAACCCAGTCCTCAAGATGCAACAGTTGAAGGGGAGATCAAGATCTGGTTGAGGAATTCACGTGACCGAGCAGGTAGACGCAAGGAGCGGTTTGAAAGACATCTGCGGCAACAGACACAAGACTTTGTGGAAGTGTGATCTTAATACATTTGCTCTGCGAGAGCTGACTGGTAGAGGTGAGTTGACATTAAACTTGGGTCTGGCAGCCAAACGTTTAGACTTGACTAGGCTGATACTGGGCTGTTACATATATGTATCTGTACACAGACAGCCTCGGGGTCAAAGTAGTTCCAGTGTTCTCTCTCTCTCTCCATGTTTCCACCCCTGTGAACAGATACGTAACATCCCAGTATCAGCCTAGTCCTTGAGGTTCACGTCTAAGCGTTTGGTTGCTGGACCCAAGCTCAAGGTCAAAATGGGGATTGTGTTTAGATTTTAGCCCCACGGTCAACCTCAGCTTTTACTGATGTGAACACAGTCTGAGAAACTGTCTGTCAGCTCTCACAGCTGCTGGACAGATTATACATGAGAATCATACTATCTGTATACTCTGTCCAGCAGCTGATGTGTTTGTAATTGTCTGTGGTGTGTCTCTATATTTAAACCATGAAATGTTCATGTTATGTTAATGAAATGTCAATGGTGTGCATGTTGAAGTCGTAAACTCACTTTGAAAGCACACTTTTTTAATTAATGTTGTATTGTACTTTTCAGATAAAGACTCCATTCAAGTCTTATATGCTTAAACACTCAGAATGTTATGCTTGTTATTTCTCTGAAAAACTATTGTATATTTACATTAATTTTATTATATTAGCCAATTGTTAGAAAATCTTGCCCTTTTAACTGTGTTGTATTTACTGGATATTAACCTAAGAATCCATTCAGTCTTTTTGACTTAAAATATATATTTTATAGCTGCAGAATTAACAGGTTTACTGCAGCTGTTTGAGTAGAATGCAGGTAATATATGGGAATTTATCACTAGGCCATCAATAAACTTTCATTTGGACCGTAATGGGCCCAATGAGGGCAGGCCAAATAACATAAGGGCTTCTTGTGGGCTGGTACTGGGCTGCCCACACTTATTTGGGGCTGAATAAGGGCTGCCAGACACAGGGCCAGCAATTAGGAGCCAACTATTTGCCCATGAGCAAAAACCTAACATTAGCTAGCAAGCATAGCTAACTGTGACTGTTAGCTATCTATCTATGTTAACCGGGTGCTTTCTTGCCTAGTCTTAGCTAGACTACCAATATTTTACCTAATATCACATAGGCTAGACCCTAAATGTATTGACTTACTGTTAGCTAGCTACCTCTGCTGTATCAGTTAGCTAAGATAGCTAGCTAAAATCATGTTAGCTGACGTTAATGGAGAAACTTTGACAACCATGACCAGTCCAGAAAATAAGCTAGCTACAATGTCTCAAACTAATTAGCGACGGAATACACTACTGGAAATACAATAGCTCCAAGTACCCATTTTGAACTTTTTGGTATCTTCCCTAGCTGGCCTCGACTGTTAACCAACTGACTGACACACGGCTCGAGCAGCAGAGGCCACCGCTGCTGGATCATGTGTTTTTGGTTCATTTAGAGGTAATGCTAGCTATCTATTAAAGATACTTCAGCAAGCATTGATGTTGGCAATTGACGATACATGTATGCACATATTTTACATGTTGAAAATTACAATCACAGATTTGTAAAACAGACAGGAAATAGTAGCTTACTGTTGACTTGGTGATGTGAGGTCTCAATCTTGAATTAAACTTTGTCAATGTTTAGGTTCAGGAAAAAAATCGGCATGCAACATTGGGTTATGACAAAGAAACACTATGACAAAGTTACACAGTTGGTGATACAATTCATAATTTACCCGGTTTAGGTAGGCTGTTTTATTTTCTTCAGGCAGCCCATAGCTACTGTCAAAAGTTCCATGCAGGAAAATATTCGATATCTCACATATATGAGGTGTGTAAAAATAATAAATGTGACATTAAGCAGACGCTTTTATCCAAGCGACAACATACTGTACATGCATTCATTTTCTGTTTGTGGCCACGGGAATCGAACCCAAAATCATGACGTTTCGAGCGCTATGATTTTTTCCATTGACTTGTTATTTATTTAGCTATTTTAATAGGCTATGGACTAAATATGTAACAGTTTAATAGTCTATTGCAATAATTCAACATGCATGGTTCTAGGCTGCATCACTCCTTCAGCCTGGGTAACAGATTATCAAATGGAAGATATAGGCCTAAGCGTTCCTCCAAGCTGTACTCTGCGGTCGCCGGGCACGCTCCAATATTGATATCATTAGGCCTACATTTTTAGAAAATAAAATGATTATAGATCCTAGGCTACAGCAAAACAGTGCAATGAGGAATTTATTATCGTTAGTACACAATTATTGTTTAAACTGTAAACTGCAGTAGGCTAATTTGTATAACAAATGTCCTTTTGTGATTCATGGCGAAATAAAGCCCTGATAAGAAAAATGTTTTGATCAATTATGGGTTTATTCTTGACAGTTTATTCTTGACAGGTCCAGAAAATTACATTAGGCCACTCATATGATGAATTTTGTCGGGATGTATCGGCATTTACAGATTGGCATATAGAAAAATAGGCTATAGCCTGTGACACTGAGATGTGCTGTCTGTCGTGGATCATGTATCCCAAATTGTCCTATAATTAACACATCGCCACAGTCTAGTCAATATGTAGAATTAAATCAGATGTTGAAAAACAATCTCTCAGTGAAAACAGCGAGCAAACAGACAGTAAAATTGAAAGTAAACAAGAAGTAACAGGCACAACAAGGAAAATGTCTGCTGCATCTGAGCAGGAAGTGAAGACAGTCACATTGCCACAATCTAGTCAATTTGTAGATGTTAAATCAGAAGAGTCAGAGAAAACAGCAATCAAGCATTCAGTAAAAAGCCAGCGACCTCAAACAAGCAGATAGTGTCATTGTCAGTTGAAAATGGCAATTCTAACAAACCGTTAAAGGAAAAGACGGACGGAATCACCCACACCTCCAAACGTCAAAAAACGGTGTAACTTTGTCATACTTCTGATCCTATCAGTGTAAGAAAAGAGCCCAATATTAAAACTGTAGACATTCTACCCTCACATAGTTCTCTCCTGTGCACTCCTGTGGAGCAAGGCTCACCTGTCCCACACATTCAAGTCGACAATAAACCGAAGCAGCCTGAAAAGAAAGTAGCAGAAATGGTAAAGAAGCCTAATAAAAAGACAGATACAAAGACGGTGCCTTCAGGCACTAGACATGACACACCGGGGACAGTCGCCAGCAATGTTAAGAGCAAAGAGGACCCCAAGCTCATTACAGAGCTAGACATATCCAAATCAGTGTTGAAACAGACAGACCCTGCTGTCCAACCCTCTATAACTCCTATTAAACCTCCAGCCTCACTACGGCCTCCCACACAGCCCGTCGGTCAGACATCTTCTCAGTAAGTGTAGTCACACAAATTGAAAAGTCAGCAAAGGGAAAATACAATGATACATGTGCAGGGTTGTCTATGCATGTGCCTGAGCAGAAAACGACATCTAACCATCAGGACACAGTATTAAAAAAGCAGTAAACCAAAGCAGCCACAGTCTGTAAAGTCATCTGAGGCTAAAACAGGTAAACCTAGAATTGACACACCGACACTGAGAGTGAGCTCTACCCCAGAACCGACGCCCTAGTATTACAGTGCCAGTAGCAGGGAAGGACACCACTGTAAAATCCAAAACCAATGCCTCAAAACCTTCACCGGGTTCTACCCAGAAGTTTTCAGACACCAAAGACCCAGGACAGACAAGGGGTCAGGGGGGAGAAAGAACCTCTGGTCCCAGTGAAGAGGCCTCTACTTGCACCAAACACGAAGAGCAGTGAGGGGCCAGGGCTGGATGTTGGGAAGGAGATCTCCACTGTAAAGACTGAAGGATGTGAAGGAGAGGAAAGCTCTGCCAAGCCAATCACAGAGTGAGGACAGAGAAAAGACAGTGATTGCCCTATGGAAAGCGGAGGCACCACAACAAAAGTAATCTACTACTACTGTGGTAGAAAGGACAGCTGATGACAAGCCAGAAATTGTGGTAACAAAGCCTCCTCCTGTTGTGAATGGCGAGATCCGCCCAGTAACACAGCCCCAGACAGCCACTGAGAAATCAACCGTTCTCCCTAGTCCAGATAAAGCTCAGAAGATGGGGAAACCACTAAACAGAGCCTAGTCTCTCCCCAGCGTCCATCTCTGAATAAGCTCCCCTTACTGGGAGGCGGTGGCGGTGGCTTGTCCCCCCAACGGGACACCCCCTCCAGCTGGCTAGATGTGGACCTTAGCTTCCCGAAGCCGAAGCTCCTCCGCCCACTTGAACCCAAGCTCAGCTCGTCGGTCAGCGACCTCTTGGACAAGTCCGGAGAACTGGATCGACGACTTCATCAAAAACATCAAACGCCTTGGTGTGCCTTTCTCGTTGCCACCACGGAAGAACCACAACCACCAACGTCATACCAAGCCACCCGTCACCATGCCAGCCATCCAGGAGGACCACTTTGAGAAGCCCTTTGACACAGAGGAGTTCCAGTTCGGCCTAAGGAGGTAGATGGAGTTCTCTGTAGAGATGACCCAGAGTCTTCTGGCTAATCTCCAGAGCAGTGAGGTCAAAGGGTAGCTGAAGCCAACCAGGTACAACATCACAGACCTGGACAGGGGCAGCATGCTGCCCGAGAGCCTGGACACCCATTCCAGGCTCCTCTTAGAGAGGGAGAAGACCCCCATGGCAGAGGGCGAGGAGGATGAGAAGAAAGAGGAGCAGGAGAAGATGGTGAAACCTCATATGTCACTCTTGGAGGGGAGCTGTATTCTCAGTAGCCTGATCAGTTCTTCCACCGGGGGCAAGAGGCCCAGAGCTCAACCCCTGAAGGACGGCACTACAGGTGGAGAGGTGTCACCCACAGAGGCCACTCACCTCCAACCCAGCCCTTCACCAGTCACTAAGCCACCCCAGACTACCCCACTTCCCCTGGGGAGGCTAGCATCCAGAGTCCTCCTAACCTGGGGAACGGACCCACTA
Organism: Brachymystax lenok tsinlingensis; assembly: GCA_030435695.1. Taxonomy (NCBI): domain Eukaryota; kingdom Metazoa; phylum Chordata; class Actinopteri; order Salmoniformes; family Salmonidae; genus Brachymystax; species Brachymystax lenok. Next base: position 36,796,044 of record CM059817.1, on the reverse strand, counting down.
CCCATGCTGCTGTGGTCATTGACTCAGGTTCTCCACACCCCTGCTTTTCTCCGCTCCCCTCCTTTAAAGACATCAAACTGCCAGAGTATTTAGAGAAGTACCTTCCTCCCTGGGAGCCTGCTGCAGGACTAGAACTGAGCATAGGGCGGGAATCGCTCAACTCAGAGGTCAGTTTTTTTACACAACTCTCAATTCTATTGAGTAGTGCTTGCATCTCACACCACATGTTTCATCTAAAGCTTTTGAACATGTCAATTGCAGTTTTTCCCAAACCTCTCCTCGAATGCTTAGCCTTACAGTGGGAGTACTGACATAGCCCAAATAAGTGGAACGGCAGGGGCTACTCAGAGATTTTTTGGTAAAAAAACTGCCATTGAGATGTTCGAAAGCTATAGAGTGAGTGATAAACCTCGATTGCATGGTGTAAAATGCAAGCAGTACTGTATGTACAGTACCATACAAGTTAATCCCACAAGCAGCAAAGTTATTGGGCAATGATAAGAATCATAATGTATACATTGCCCGTTGATGAGAAGAACATTCTCACAGAACGTAGATTTTTTATTTGTATTTATTATGGATCCCCACTCTTCCTGGGGTCCAGCAAAATTAATGCAGTTTATACAATTTTAAAAACACTACAATATATTCATAACACACTGTGTGCCCTCAGACCCCTACTCCACCACTACCACATATCTACAGTACAAAATCCATGTGTACGTGTGTGTATAGTGCGTATGTTATCGTGTGTGTGTTTGCATGTGTCTGTGCCTATGTCTGTGTGCTCCAAAGCTTTTTCCTATAATTTTTTATGTCATTTATCTTAGTGTAGTTTCTTCTTTTTATTCAGTTTAGTCACATGATTTTTCAATTTGCAATACGTTTGCCAATCGGTTGTGCAGCCAGACTTATTTGCCATTCCTTTTGCCTCATCCCTCTCAACGATACAATTTTTCAATTCCTCATCAATCCACTGGGATTTAACAGTTTTTACGGTCATTTTCTTAATAAGTGCATGTTTTATAGTAACTGAAATAAGCAATTTCATAAATGTGTCAAGTGCAGTGTCTGTTTGCTCCTCATTACACATCACAAATATTCTTTACATCAACAGCATAGGAATCACTACAAAACGTATTGTATGACCTCTTATACACTATATTAGGCCCAGCCTTTGGAATGTTGGTTTTCATATATATGGCTACTATATTGTGATCACTACATCCAATGGATCTGGATACTGCTTTCAAGCAAATTTCAGCAGCATTAGTAAAGATGTGATCAATACATGTTGATGATTTCATTCCTATGATCTTTGTAACTACCCTGGTAGGTTGACTGATAACTTGAACCAGGTTGCAGGCACTAGTTACAGTTTGAAGCTTTTTCTTGTATGGGCAGCTTGATGCTTTCAATATTTAACTCACCCAGAAAATATACCTCTCTGTTGATATCACATACATTATCAAGCATTTCACACATATTATCCAGATACTGACTGTTAGCAGTTTGTGGTCAAAAGTAGCTTCCCACCAGAATGTGCTTCAGGTGAGGCAGATGAACCTGTAGCCATATTACTTCAACATAATTTAACATGAGATCCTCTCTAATCTTTACAGGAATGTGGTTCTGCATATAAACAGCAGCACCTCCACCATTGGAATGTCTATATTTTCTGCAAATGTTATAACTTTGTGTTGCTACTGTATCACTGTATCATCAAATGTATTATCTAAGTGGACTAATAACTCTGGATGGAAGACCTCTGAGTCTTTTTCTAGTTCTCCATCCTCAATACCCGAGGTCCAGCCCCCTCTGGCTGGCCTACTAAGGACTCGTGCTGACCATGTACTGTATGTGTGTGTGGGAGGGTTGTGTGTGCGGGGTGGCGGTGGGTGATGGGGTACACGTTTGTGTTATATAAAACTGGGAAATGTATGATCTTAAACATGTCAATAAAACAAATCAAAGTCAAACCGTGAGTTAGAAACAACTGGCACACAAACAAGTATACATCATTAAAACAAACACTGACAAGCAGCTCTGGAATAAGGATTTTATGACACTAAATATAACAATCTGGAGAGCATGTCACAGGAATGTTTCATTAGCACAGACTGAAATAATTTCCGGGATTCATCCGATAACATTGAGGAGTTCAGTAACCCACTTCATTAATAAGTGTATCGATGACATCATCCCCACAGTGACGGTACGTATGTAAATATCCCAACCAGAACCAATGGCATACAGGCAACATCCGCACTGTGCTAAAGGCTAGAGCTGACGCTTTCAAGGAGCGGAACACCAATCTGGAAGTTTATAAATCCCACTACAACCTCTGACGACCCATCAAACAGGCAAAACGTCAATAAAGGACTAAGATCGAATCTTACTGACACTTGTTGGATGTTGCAGGGCTTGCAAACTATCACAGATTACAAAGTGCATGAGAGTACCAGCTGTTCCGGACGACTGTGTGATCTCGCGATCCGTAGCCAATGTGAGTAAGACCTTTTAGCAGGTTAAAATTCACAAGGCCGTGGGGCCAGATGGATTACCAGGATGCGTACTCAGAGCATGCGCTGATCAGCTGGCAAGTGTCTTCACTGAAATGTTTAACCTGGCACTGACCCTGTCTGTAATGCCGACATGTTTCAAACAGACCACCATAGTCCCTGTGCCCAAGAACTCCAAGGTAAGCTGTCTAAATGACTATCGCCCATTAGCAGATCTGCAGTCATGAAATGCCCTGGACCCACTCCAATTTGCATACCGCCCCAATAGATCCACAGAATCTCTTTGGCACTCCACACTTCCCTCTCTCACTTGGATAAGAGGAACACCTACAGTGGGGAAAAAAAGTATTTAGTCAGCCACCAATTGTGTAAGTTCTCTCACTTAAAAAGATGAGAGAGGCCTGTAATTTTCATCATAGGTACACTTCAACTATGACAGACAAAATGAGGAAAAGAAATCCAGAAAATCACATTGTAGGATTTTTTATGAATTTATTTGCAAATTATGGTGGAAAATAAGTATTTGGTCAATAACAAAAGTTTATCTCAATACTTTGTTATATACCCTTTGTTGGCAATGACAGAGGTCAAATGTTTTCTGTAAGTCTTCACAAGGTTTTCACACACTGTTGCTGGTATTTTGGCCCATTCCTCCATGCAGATCTCCTCTAGAGCAGTGATGTTTTGGGGCTGTCGCTGGGCAACACGGACTTTCAACTCCCTCCAAAGATTTTCTATGGGGTTGAGATCTGGAGACTGGCTAGGCCACTCCAGGACCTTGAAATGCTTCTTACTGAAGCCACTCCTTTGTTGCCCGGGCGGTGTGTTTGGGATCATTGTCATGCTGAAAGACCCAGCCACGTTTCATCTTCAATGCCCTTGCTGATGGAAGGAGGTTTTCACTCAAAATCTCACGATACATGGCCCCATTCATTCTTTCCTTTACACGGATCAGTCGTCCTGGTCCCTTTGCAGAAAAACAGCCCCAAAGCATGATGTTTCCACCCCCATGCTTCACAGTAGGTATGGTGTTCTTTGGATGCAACTCAGCATTCTTTGTCCTCCAAACACGACGAGTTGAGTTTTTACCAAAAAGTTCTATTTTGGTTTCATCTGACATTCTCCCAATCCTCATCTGGATCATCCAAATGCTCTCTAGCAAACTTTAGACGAGCCTGAACATGTACTGGCTTAAGCAGGGGGACACGTCTGGCACTGCAGGATTTGAGTCCCTGGCGGCGTAGTGTGTTACTGATGGTAGGCTTTGTTACTTTGGTCCCAGCTCTCTGCAGGTCATTCACTAGGTCCCCGTGTGGTTCTGGGATTTTTGCTCACCGTTCTTGTGATCATTTTGACCCCATGGGGTGAGATCTTGCGTGGAGCCCCAGATCGAGGAAGATTATCAGTGGTCTTGTATGTCTTCCATTTCCTAATAATTGCTCCCACAGTTGATTTCTTCAAACCAAGCTGCTTACCTATTGCAGATTCAGTCTTCCCAACATGGTGCAGGTCTACAATTTTGTTTCTGGTGTCCTTTGACAGCTCTTTGGTCTTGGCCATAGTGGAGTTTGGAGTGTGACTGTTTGAGGTTGTGGACAGGTGTCTTTTATACTGATAACAAGTTCAAACAGGTGCCATTAATACAGGTAATGAGTGGAGGACAGAGGAGCCTCTTAAAGAAGAAGTTACAGGTCTGTGAGAGTCAGAAATCTTGCTTGTTTGTATGTGACCAAATACTTATTTTCCACCATAATTTGCAATTTAATTCATAAAAAATCCTACAATGTGATTTTCTGGATTTCTTTTCCTCATTTTGTCTGTCATAGTCAGGCCTCTCTCATCTTTTTAAGTGAGAGAACTTGCACAATTGGTGGCTGACTAAATACTTTTTTTCCCCACTGTATGTGATAATGTTGTTCATTGACTACAGCTCAGCGTTCAACACCATAGTGCCCTCCAGCTCATCACCAAGCTCAGGACCCTGGGACTGAACACTTCCCACCAACTGGATCCTGCACTTCCTGACGGGCTGCCCCCAGGTGGTGAGGGTAGGCAACAACACATCTGCCACACTGGCCCACAACACGGGGGCTCCTCAGGGGTGCGTGCTTAGTCCCCTCCTGTAATCCCTGTTCACCACGACTGCATGGCTCCAACACCATCATTAAGTTTGCTGATGACACAATGCTGGTAGGTCTGAACACAAATGACGATGAGACAGCCTATAGGGAAGAGGTCAGTGACCTGGCAGTGTGGTGCAAGGACAACAACCTTTCCCTCAACGTCAGCAAGACAAAGGGGCTGATTGTGGACTATAGGAAACTGAGGGCCGAGCATGCCCCCATCCACATCGAAGGGGCTGTAGTGGAGCAGGTCGAGAGCTTCAAGTTCCTCGGTGTCCACATTACTAAGGAAGTGCCTTGGTCCACACACACCAACACAGTCGTCAAGAAGGCACGACAACGCCTCCTTCCCCTCAGGAAGCTGAACATTTTTGGCATGGGCCCTCAGATCCTCAAACAGTTATACAGCTGCACCATTGAGAGCATCTTGACTGGCTGCATCACTGCTTGGTATGGCAACTGCTTGGCATCCGTCTGCAAGGCGCTACAGAAGGCAGTGTGTACGGCCCATTACATTACTGGGGCCAAGCTCCCTGCCATCCAGGACCTCTATACCAGGCCGTGTCAGAGGAAGATTGTCAAAAACTCCAGACACTGCATACCAAGAGGTACCGATGCAACCAACCGGACCCTGAACAGCTTCTAGCCCAATCCCCCCCTCCCCTTTTCATTAACAATTTTGTCTCATCACATACACTGCTGCTCCTGTTTATTATCTATCCTGTTGCTTAGTCACTTTACCCCTACCCATATGTACATATCTACGTTATTGTTACTCATTATGTATTTATTCCTCGTGTTATTATCTTTCTATTATTTTTTTATTTTTATCCCTGCATTGTTGGGAAGGGCCTGTAAGGAAGCATTTCACTGTTAGTCTACACCTGTTGTTTAAGAAGCATGTGACAAATCAAATGTGATTTGATATTACAGTATTCATGTGGCTTTTGTGTTGCAGAGAGAGGCTATAATCGGATTACACAGACGCCCAGGAAGGTAGGCACAGCTTCACGCACATATTTTGAAAGACTGAAGACGGAATTGAAAGAATGAGCATTGGAAGTGGATGGAAGCTAATGTCTGTGTCCTAAATGGCACCCTATTCCCTATGCAGTGCACTACTTTTGACCGTGACCCATAGGGCTGTAGAAAACAGGGGTCCTTTTGGGACGTTGCCATTGTGTTGTCGAAGACATCTGCCTCGTATGGCTTGGTATAGAGGGCAAACAGGGTTGTGAGCGAAAGGAGCTACAGTATACAAATCTACAGCTGGATATGATTAAGTACAAGCTATTCTGTACTGGCAAGAGCTATTTAAACTGTGTGCAGTGTGGAATCTCCGGGTATGGGGTGGCAGACCGTTAACCAGGTACTTTACTTTTCTTTGTCCTGGATGTTTTAGCAACTGTTTGCACGCAAGAGTTAAGTTTGTGTTCCTTATAAAGTGCATTACTTTTGACCAGGGCCCACCAGAGCCCTATGTAGTGCACTATTAAGGGTAAAGGGTCCCATTTGGGAGGCAACCTCTCTCTTGTTATTTTTTGAGGTTGTATAATACCTGAAGACTAGAATTAGAAGTGAATAAAACATCCAAACAACTGGTAGCTCCACCAACTTAGTAATAGAATGAGTCACCCACTTAGTCATATGAGGTGATGGAATATCAACATCTGATTCAGAGCGTGAGAATGAATGTACTTCCTTCTCTTGATGTTTTGAAGACAGTTATTGTTGGTATTTCTGTAGGATAATGGAAATGTGCTTCTTCAAAAATAGATCAAACCAACAAGATTGAAAATGAGGCAGCAACAGCTTTTTTCTGTTGATGCTTTCAAATGACACATGGTTTTCTTATGTTAGATGGTGTTGTTTGAGCATTTCCTTTTCTCTTGATGTTTTCGTCAAGAAAAAAAAAATGCACACACTGCACCTTGTCTGTATCACTTTAGTTTATTGAGCTTACGGTCTCCCAGCCTTTGTCAGAGTTTCTTAGAGCTTATTTTTCTGTAGATTCTTTTTCATTACAAAATGGCCTCCCTTTTCCTATTATTTAAATGGTGTTGTTTGAGAATGCCCAGTTTAGCAGCCAGACCTATGAAGTCTTCAGAGACGTGGTCGATGCCACCCAGCTCCAAGTATCTCCTATGATTTCTGTGAAGCTGGTGAGAGGATGGTAAGTCACAGAGCCTGAACTGGCTCATATTCCCTACTGAGACATTTTTATTTTCTAAGTTCAATCAAGGTCTGGAATAGGAAAAAAACACACTGCTTTTTGTGCTCTGTCTGGCATCTGAAGACAGCATATTCAGATAACATTCAGTCCCGTATTTAGCAGAGAATATCTGTCATGCCTAACTGAGTCATTAGATGGGTTCAAATACCATCCCATCCGATGACTCATGCCAGGAAGTAAAATGCTGTGGCTGTTTATTAGTCATATGAGTTCCTTTTTATGATGAATCAATCCTAACCCTAGGTTAAAGTTACTGACCTACATGCTAGTGGGACACACACAAACAATAAACTAGTCCAAAGTCCAAAGAAAGTTAAATAAAAAGAAACAGACATGGATAATTTATTCATCATATTGTTCTAATTAGTCTATTTCCAAGATTCATATTTTATGTTTGTTTACCTGCTATGATTTGTCTTTGCAGCTGGTTGCTTTACGAGAGGCCTGGGTTCGAGGGGCGTTTCATTGCCCTAGAGGAGGGGCCTATTGAGCTGACCAATGTTTAGGCAGATACAGGGCCACTAGGTTCACACCCCCACGTCGATCCACCAATGGTCATCGGTTCCATCTGACTGGCGGTATGGGTGAGTTGCTATAACATTTGCTACATAGAGAGACATAACATATCATAAACCTTATCAAGACATAATAAAGGCTAAAACATGCTTATAACAAGTTATAAAGCATTTTATTATTTTTACCAGGTAAGTTGACTGAGAACACATTCTCATTTACAGCAAAAACCTGAGAAATAGTTACAGGGGAGAGGAGGGGGATGAATGAGCCAATTGTAAGCTGGGGATGATTAGGTGACCATGATGGTATGAGGGACAGCTTAGGAATTTAGCCAGGACACCAGAGTTAACACCCCTACTCTTACAATAAGTGCCATGGGATCTTTAATAATGACCTCAGAGAGTCAGGACACCTGTTTAACATCCCATTCGAAAGACAGCACCCTACACAGGGCAATGTCCCCAATCACTGCCCTGGGGCATTTGTCACGTCCAGGCCTGAGAAGACAGGCTGGTGTGTTTAGTTTTGGTTTTGGTGTAGGTTTTTTTATGTTCTAGGTGTTATATTTCTATGTTGGGGTAATGGTTCCCAATTAGAGGCAGCTGTGTGTCGTTGTCTCTAATTGGGAACCATATATATGTTTGGGGTTTTCATATAGGTTTTGTGGGTTATTGTTTGTACATAGCTTGGAAGGTTCACATGTTATGTTGAGCTTCACGATCTTCGTTACGTTCGTTTTTGTTACTTTTTGTCCCAGTTACGTTGTTAAATAAACATGTATACTGGATACCTCGCTGCGCCTTGGTCTGTCCCTCACGGAGATCGTGACAGAATAACCCACCATAAAAAGACCAAGCAGCGAGAGACCCGGGAGTTCTGGACTTGGGAGGAGATTTTGGATGGAAAGGGGTCCTGGTCATGGGATGAGATTTTGGCTGGAAAGGGACCTTGGGAGAAGACGGCGGAGCATCGTCACCCCAGGGAGGAAGAAGTAGCGGGGACTGAGCGGAGCAGGTGTGAGGAATATTACGGAGCATGGAGTCCAGAGAGAGAGAAGTTTGTTGGGACTCGCCTGGCTAGGAAGCCCGAAAGGCAGCCCCAAAAACTTTTTTGGGGGGGCACACGGGGAGTTTGGCCGGTTCAGGATGGACTCCTGAGCCAACTCCTCGTGCTCTCTGGAGGGAGCGTCAGAGGGAGCGTCGCACTGTGCTATGCAGTTTTGCGCACGGTGTCTCCAGTGCGCATTCACAGCCCGGTGCGAGAGATTCCAGCGCCACTCATCTGTCAGGGGAGGGTGAGTGTGCAGCCTGGAAGAGTGGTGCCGGCTCAGCGCTCCTGGTCTCCGGTGCGCCTCCTTGGACCAGGATATCCTGCACCGGTTCTGCGTACTGTGTCTCCGGTGCGTGTCCACAGCCCTGTGCGAGAGATTCCAGCTCCACTCATCTGTCAGGCAACGGTGAGTGTGCTACCTGGTAGAGTGGTGCCGGCTCTGCGCGCTAGGTCGCCAGTACACCTTCTGGGACCGAGATATCCTGCACCGGTTCTGCGTGTGGGGTCTCCGGTTCGCATCCACAGCCCAGTACGTCCTGTTCCGGCTCCGCGCACCAGGCCCCCTGTGCGCTTAGAGAGTCCAGCACGTCCTGTTCTGGCTCCGCGCACCAGGCCCCCTGTGCGCTTAGAGAGTCCAGCACGTCCTGTCCCTGCTCCACGCTCCAGGATCCCTGTGCCCGTCCTGGACCCAGCATGTCCTGACCCTGCTCCAGGATCCCTGTGCCCGTCGTGGACCCAGCACGTCCTGTCCCTGTTCCATGCTCCAGGATCCCTGTGCCCGTCGTGGACCCAGCACGTCCAGTCCCTGCTCCACGCTCCAGGATCCCTGTGCCCGTCGTGGACCCAGCACGTCCAGTCCCTGCTCCACGCTCCAGGATCCCTGTGCCCGTCGTGGACCCAGCACGTCCTGTCCCTGTTCCACGCTCCAGGATCCCTGTGCCCGTCGTGGACCCAGCACGTCCTGTCCCTGTTCCACGCTCCAGGATTCCTGTGCCCGTCGTGGATCAAGTACGGCCGGTTCCTGCTCCCCGCACCAGAGTGCGTAATGAGCCCAGTACGGCCGGTTCCTGCTCCCCGCACCAGAGTGCCAGTGCGCTTAGTGAGCCCAGTACGGCCGGTTCCTGCTCCCCGCACCAGAGTGCCAGTATCGCGTAATGAGCCCAGTATGGCTGGTTCCTGCTCCCCGCACCAGAGTGCCTGTGCGTTTATTGAGCCCAGTACGGCCGGTTCCTGCTCCCCGCACCAGAATGCCAGTGTGCGTCTCGAGCACAGAACGGCCCGTTCCTGCTCCCCGCACCAGACGGCCAGTGCGCGTCCCCTGTCCGGGACCTCCAGAGAAGGTCCCCTGTCCGGGACCTCCAGAGAAGGTCCCCTGTCCGGGATCTCCAGAGAGGGTCCCCTGTCCGGGACCGCCAGAGAGGGTCCCCAGTCCGGAGCCGCCAGAGAGGGTCCCCAGTCCGGGGCCGCCAGAGAGGGTCCCCAGTCCTGCAAATGGCCCAGGGCCTCCGGTGCGTGACCTCGGACCAGCACGGACTTTTTGTCCCAGTTACGTTGTTAAATAAACATGTATACTAGATACCTCGCTGCGCCTTGGTCTGTCCCTTCCGAGGATCATGACAGCATTGGGATATTTTTGGGGGGACCTGAGGAAAGAGTGCCTCCTACTGGCCATCCAACACCACTTCCAGCAGCATCTGGTCTCCCATCCAGGGACTGACCAGGACCAACCCTGCTTAGCTTCAGATGCAAGCCAGCAGTGGGATTCAGGGTGGTGTATGCTGCTGGCAGTTTTAAATAAAGTGTTATCACAATGATATCAGTCATAATTCTCCCTCCACAGTACAGTGACTGTTCCTGGGTCTGCGTTCCCCTCTGTAGGACTACAGCATCCCCCATATTGACTTGTTCACTGAGCCAGAAGGCCACAGCAGGCTAGCACCATATTGTGACGGCACAGTACAGATCGACTCCTTCTGTATCCCATAGAACACAGCTTCCATCAAAGTCCACTCTGGGGTGTAAGTGTATATATGATTGTTTGATTTACATGTTGCCGCAAAATGTCTATGGTACGTCTTCAGTCCACTCTAGGGTGTAAGTGCATCTATGCTTCTCCTAAATGTTACATCTTTAAATGTAAATGGTACCTCTTTGATCCACTCTTGGTGGTCTGTGTCTGTGGTACTACTCCTAAACGATACCTCCAAATGTCTATGGTACCTCTTTAGTTTGTTTACTGTGCTGCTTGGCTGTAGTTGTAATACCTCCTCAGTTTGGCAAATTATAACAACATCCTTAGATACATCTAATGAGATTGCTATCTTATAATAAAATTGGTAGAGAGTGGGAGATCAGGATTCAATTTCAAACACATACTGCAATGCAATTATTAGTATTGTAGATAATTAAAATTGCTCTTTCAGAGTTGGAGATAATGACATTTCAGAGCCGTGAGCAACAAGGCAATCCCAATTGTCTATGTTGATTATTTCATGGCTTCTGGCTGCTATTGAACCAGGGTTGTGTTCATTAGGCACCAAAGGGAAGTAAACAGATTGAACCAGGGAGGGACTATCTGGACATGCCCTATAAGGAACGCAAAGTTTTGTTTTTCATTGCAAAACGGTGCATGCCATATGAACGACTCAAATATTAATATAACATTCGGCCCATGCATTGGCTGACAGTTTCTATTTAGGGGGGGGTGGAGCATTTTCTAGTCTTGCTAGTATCTCCCCTAGAACCTAATGGAGAATCTGGGAAAGATTCCAAAGGTTTGTTATTCCACGTAGGAGGCACGTTTCAGTGTGACCAGGCTCCTAGCAGACGTAGACCGCAATAGACCATTTCCCCCTACCTCGTCGAACTCATACTAATGGCTGGTTTACTTTGGCCTGTGTTGTCTTAGCAACTCATCCTGTGGTGTTTTGTCTGATTCATACATGGAATGTCTGGGTAGCACATGTACAGTATTTCTTTCCTTAGCGTCACTCACGGTTAGTTGGCATCGCACAGTTTTGGGGGAAAATAAGCTTTCAAACCATTGGACAGAGAATAGAGTTAACCTGTAAATATATCACTGATGTTTAATGTGTGGTACACAGGCCAGGATTGGCATCAATAACATAGCATTTCAGATTAGTAAATTCAAGCGATAAATTGAAAATAAATCTATGATTTCAAAATTGACCATTAAAATCTTAGTTCACCTGCAGACCGATTCAAAGTTAAGACAACTTGGACATTCGTATTCATTAAGGTAAGAGTGCAGATCAAGTCTGGATTCGCCAGCTGCTTGTCTCTCGTGGTCAGACGCATGTAACATAGAGTAATATTGTAGCATCTGTCAACAGACTGTGGGATGTGCTGACTAACAAGGAACTTTGTTTTTTGGGGGTCACTGTTAATTTGGACAAATCACAATTTCGCAGGTGTTCGCATCTTTCGAATTTTTGAAAGGGTAGAGAACATTCGGCCCATGCATTGGCTGAGTTTCCATTTAGGGGGGTGGAGACTTTTCTAGTCTTGTTAGTATCTGACGCAATTACTCAAGATTTTAGTTCTGGGTTTCTGAGATAAGATCACTGCTGAATTGGAATGGGAGGTACCCCAGCGCTGGTTAGAAGAACAGATAAATCATCCATTAGTGTGTACATAATGGTGAGATATTCCTGTCTCTCCCCAGCACAGGTGGTTAGTGTTCAGTGACCCAGGGTTCCAGGGCCTCCTGGCGGTGTTGGAGAAGGGAGAGTGCCCCTGTCCCGAGGCCTGGGGGCTCACCACACCCTTCATCGGATCCCTCAGACCTCTCAAAATGGTGGGTGCCACAGCATCTCACAATAACTGTATTACTGTGCATGAAATACATGGATTAAACTTAATGTCCATCAAATACATGGAAGAAGGAAGGACAATGAGCAACAGACACAGCTTGTTTTCATTTACAAGGTACCTTTATGTTTTAATCTTTCTCCTAATCCTTTTTTAAAACGTTTTGTTCCATTCTCAAAGTTTAATTCCCTTTTGAAATCGCAGGTACAAACATTGATCAAATCTGGCCCAAGACAGAGGAACAGTACATGCAAAGGATGAATCAAACTGTACAAATGTAAATTGATTAATTAAATCAGCTTCTCGATTAGCCACATTAGCTATAAGCAAATTAATAATTACCGTAAGGTTAATGTGCAAATACTCATTACTACTAGTGAGTGAATCTGTTTGCTAACAGAAGCATGGTTGGTAGTGAATAGTGACTGGTGAGAAACTGTCAGTTGTTCTAATGACATTTTACATTGTGCTAATATGTCCAATACCACTCTACATGAAGGTTATTAAGTTCACTGTCGTACCAAATTACTCATTATTCTCAGACAGAATGCACTCATTCAAATGAATTGAGGCATTTCCAGTCTCTGTGTGCAGTACAGTATCTCAGTATCTCTCCTTCTATCCCTATCTGTCTCCAGCAGTGTCGCAATTCATTATGCTCTGTGTGGAAATTGCGTAATTTCTATACTGCTGACTTCCACATTGACACTGTGTGCTTTTAGTTAGTGGAATATAGTGTGGTTGTGAATGATTCTCTCTGTGTGTTGCAGGGTGGCTTTAAGGTGGAGAATCCTAATGAAGTCAAGGTACATGAGTTTTCTAGGGTTAGGGCAGTCTTGGTTCACTTCAGACTGGTTTAAATAATATTTTTTATCTTTTAAACACTTTAGCTGCACCTGATTGAGCTTGCCTGGCACAATGGAGGTAATAGAATAGTCCCAAAAGGGCACATTAGGCAGGCTCAGTCAAATCTTAAAGTATTTGAAGGAAAATATATGCTATTTGAACCTAGGTCTGGTTTACATACAATGCATTCAGAAAGTATTCAGACCCCTTCCTATTTTCCACATTTTGTTACGTTACAGCCTTATTCTAAAATGGATTATCCAAAAAATATATCTCATTAGTCTACAAAGCGAAAACAGGTTTTAAAAAACAGAAATACCTTATTTACATAAGTATTGAGACCTTTTGCTATGAGACTCGAAGTTGAGGTCAGGTGCATCTTGTTTCCATTGATCATCCTTGAGATGATTCTACAACTTGATTGGAGTCCACCTGTGGTAAATTCAATTGATTGGACATGATTTTAAAAAGGCACACACCTGTCTATATAAGGTCCCACAGTTGACAGTGCAAGTCAGAGCAAAAACCAAGTCATGAGGTCGAAGGAATTGTCTGTAGAGCTTCAAGACAGGATTGTGTTGAGGCACAGATCTGGGGATGGGTACCAAAACATTTTTGATGCATTGAAGGTTCTCAAGAACACAGTGGCTTCCATCATTATTAAATGGAAGACGTTTGGAACCACCAAGACTCTTCCTAGAACTGGCCGCCCGGCCATACAGAGCAACCGGGGGAGAAGGGCCTTGGTCAGGGAAGTGACCAAGAACTCGATGGTCACTCTGACAGACAGAGCTCCAGAGTTCCTCTGTGGAGATGGGAGAACCTTCCAGAGGGACAACCATCTCTGCAGCACTCGACCAATCAGGCCTTTATGGTATAGTGGCCAAACGGAAGCCACTCCTCAGTAAAAAGCACGACAGCCCGCTTGGAGTTTGCCAAAAGGCACCTAAAGGACTCTCAGACCATGAGAAACAAGATTCTCTGGTCTGATGAAACCAATATTGAACTCTTTGGCCTGAATGCCAAGCGTCACGTCTGGAGGAAACCTGGCACCATCCCTACTGTGAAGCATGGTGGTGGCAGCATCATGCTGTGGGGATGTTTTTCAGTGGCAGGGATCGGGAGACTAGTCAGGATCGAGGGAAAGATGAACGGAGCAAGAGAGAGATCCTTGATGAAAACCTGCTCCATAGCGCTCAGGATCTCAGACTGGGGCGAAGGTTCACCTTCCAACAGAACAACAACCCTAAGCACAAAGCCAAGACAATGCAGTAGTGGAACAAGTCTCTCATTGTCCTGTGGTGGCCCAGCCAGAGCCCAGACTTGAACCCGATCAAACATCTTTGGAGAGACCTGAAAATAGCTGTACAGCGACACTCCCCATCCAACCTGACAGAGCTTGAGAGGATCTGCAGAGAGGAATGGGAGAAACTCTCCAAATACAGGTGTGCCAAGCTTGTAGTGTCATACCCAAGAAGACTGAAGGCTGTAATCACTGCCAAAGGTGCTTCAACAAAGTACTGAGTAAAGGGTCTGAATACTTATGTAAATATGATATTTCAGTTTTTTATTGTATTTTTAATGACAATAATTTACAAAAAACTGTTTTTGCTTTGTCATTATGGGGTATTGTGTGTAGATTGATGAGGGAAATGATTTAATCAATTTTAGAATAAGGATGTAATGTAACAAAATCTGGAAAAAGTCAAGGGGTCTGAATACTTTCTGAATGCACTGTAATTATTGACACACTTGTAAAGATGAGCAAAAATGACTGTATGAAATAAATCATCCTATTTTGAGCTACAGTAAGCTAAAATAAATGGGGAAATTGTATTTTATACTTCCAAGATGGCGTTGCATTCGGACGCGTGTATCTGTCTTTGTCTTATTCTGTGTCTTATCCCGTGTAAATAGCCAGTCTTTTTCAGATATATCTTAATCTCACTTTCTATCTACGAACTGAATATACTTTCCTGCAACCTGCCTCACCCAATGTGGTACTGATCTGCTATTTTTATTCTTTATAACTGGAACTACTAGTTTTTGTTAGCCACAGCTAGCGGTCTTCGCTTTTTTCCCCGTTATCAGCCAGCCTTAGTTTGGACAACACCTGCCAGTCTGCACAGCGCGATATCAACCCAGAGCATATCGGACTGCTTCTCTCTACCATATCACCGGATTCCTGCCACTCTGGATCATTACAGTGAATACTGTTAGCTAACACCCCTGTTCTGGAGCAAGCACCAGCTAGCCTTGAGCTAGCCTCGTGCTAGGCGCATTTACCAGCTAATTCTAGGGCTACAATACCTCTTTTGCCAATTCCCCTGGACCCTTTATTGTCGACACGGGGCCCCGCCGATCCATCACAACTAGACTGCCTACGTGATCGCCCAATGTGGTCTCAACAGGCTATTCTGTTGCGATGTCGCCGAAGAACCATCTACTAGCCCCGACCCGCTAGCTTTTCTGAATGCTGTGTCCCCTGTTCGCCTAGGGTAGTAGTGACTACCGAACAGCACCCTGACTCACCTATTGCTGCTCTTTTGACCCTATGATCACTCGGCTACACAGCTGATGCACCCTGGACTGTTTCAATAACACGGTACCTCATTTTGTTTACCTGTCGGCCCCAACCTCGAACTCAGGTCCTGTATGTACCTAACTGACCCGCTCTGCCCATTCATCGCCATTTATCCGTTGTTGTCTTAGCTCTCCTGATCAACACCTGTGATTGCTTTATGCCTCTTTCTAATGTCAATATGCCTTGTCTACTGCGGTCTTGACTAGTTCTTACTGTTTTATTTCACTGTAGAGCCCTCGGTCCCGCTCAAAATGCCTTAGATAGCTCCTTTGTCCCACCCCACACACATGCAGAGACCTCACCTGGCTTAACTGGTGCCTCCAGAGACGAAACCTCTCTCATCGTCACTCAACGCCTAGGTTTTTCTCCACTGTACTCACATCCTACCATACCCTTGTCTGTACATTATGCCTTGAATCTATTCTACCACGCCCAGAAATCTGCTCCTTTTATTCTCTGTCCCCAACGCACTAGACGACAAGTTCTGAGAGCCTTTAGCCATACCCTTATCCTACTCTGTTCCTCTGGTGATGTAGAGGTTAACCCAGGCCCTGTAGCCCCCAGTTCCACCCATATTCCCCAGGCGCTATCATTTGTTGACTGTAACCGTAAAAGCCTTGGTTTCATGTATGTTAACATCAGAAGCCTCCTCCCTAAGTTTGTTTTATTCACTGCTTTAGCACACTCCGCCAACCCTGATGTCCTAGCAGTGTCTAAATCCGGACTTGGGAAGGCCACCAAAAATTCAGACATTTCCATCCCCAACTACAACATTTTCTGCCAAGATAGAACTGCCAAAGTGGGTGAAGTTGCAATCTACTGCAGAGATAGCCTGCATAGTTCTGTCATGCTATCCAGGTCTGTGCCCAAACAGTTTGAGTTACTACTTTTAAAAATCCACCTTTCCATAAATAAGTCTCTCACTGTTGCCGCTTGTTATAGACCCCCCTCAGCCCCCAGCTGTGCCCTGGACACCATATGTGAATTCATTGCCCCCCATTTATCTTCAGAGATTGTACTGTTAGGTGACCTAAACTGGGTTATGCTTAATACTAGGTACAACCCTAAATCTGTAAACACGGGCATC
Source organism: Brachymystax lenok tsinlingensis (assembly GCA_030435695.1). NCBI lineage: Eukaryota > Metazoa > Chordata > Actinopteri > Salmoniformes > Salmonidae > Brachymystax > Brachymystax lenok. Next base: position 36,779,252 of record CM059817.1, on the reverse strand, counting down.
CTCATAGATATCATCCTGATCAACCTGCCCTCTAAAAACACCTCTGCTGTCTTCAACCAGGATATCAGCGATCACTTCCTCATTGCCTGCATCCGTAATGGGCTCGGGTATCCTGGAAGGATATTGACCTCATTCCATCAGTAGAGGATGCCTGTTATTCTTTCAAAGTGCTTTTCTCACCATCTTAAATAAGCATGCCCCATTCAAAAAATGTAGAACTAAGAATAGATATAGCCCTTGGATCACTCCAGACCTGACTGCCCTTGGCCAGCACAAAAACAGAAATTTGCATCCTGAAATTTGCATCCTGTAGCACAAACTCCCAAAAGTTCTCAGACACTGTAAAGTCCATGAAGAATGAGAGCACCTCCTGCCAGCTGCCCACTGCACTGAGGATAGGAAACACTGTCACCACCGATAAATATACGATAATCGAGAATTTCAATACAAATTTTTCTACGGCTGGCCATGCTTTCCACCTGGCTACCCCTACCCCGGTCAACAGCTCTGCACCCCCCAGAGCAACTTGCCCAAGCCTCCCCCATTTCTCCTTCACCCAAATCCAGATAGCTGATGCAAAATCTGGACCCCTACAAATTAGCTGGGCTAGACAATCTGGACCCTCTCTTTCTAAAATGATCCGCCGCAATTGTTGCAACCCCTATTACTAGCCTGTTCAACATCTCTTTCATATCGTCTGAGATCCCTAAAGATTGGAAAGCTGCCGCGGTCATCCCCCTCTTCAAAGGGGGAGACACTCTAGACCCAAACTGTTACAGACCTATATCTTTCCTACCCTGCCTTTCTAAGGTCTTCGAAAGCAAAGTTAACAAACAGATCACCGACCATTTTGAATCCCACGGTACCTTCTTCGCTATGCAATCTGGTTTCCGAGCTGGTCGTGTGTGCACCTCAGCCACGGTCAAGGTCCTAAACGATATCATAACCGCCATCGATAAAATAAAATACTGTGCAGCCGTCTTCATCGACCTGGCCAAGGCTTTCGACTCCGTCAAACACGCATTCTTATCGGCAGACTCAAAGCGTTGGTTTCTCAAATAACTGCCTCGCCTGGTTCACCAACTACTTCTCAGATAGAGTTCAGTGTGTCAAATCTGGGGTCCTGTTGTCCGGACCTCTGGCAGTCTCTATGGGGGTGCCACAGGGTTCAATCCTCGGGCCGACTTTTTTCTCTGTATACATCAATGATGTCGCTCTTGCTGCTGGTGATTTACTGATCCACCTTTACGCAGACGACACCATTCTGTATACATCTGGCCCTTCTTTGGACACCGTGTTAACTAACCTCCAGACGAGCTTCAATGCCATACAACAGTCCTTCCGTGGCCTCCAGCTGCTCTTAAATACAAGTAAAACTAAATGCATGCTCTTCAACCGATTGCTGCCGGCACCCGCCCACCCGTCTAGCATCACTACTCTGGACAGTTCTGACTATGTGGACAACTACAAACACCTAGGTGTCTGGTTAAACTGTAAACTGTCCTTCCAGACTCACATTAAGCATCTCTAATCCAAAATTAAATCTAGAATTGGCTTCCTACTTCGTAAATAAGCATCCTTCACTCATGCTGCCAAACATCCCCTCGTAAAACTGACTATCCTACCGATCCTTGACTTCGTCGATGTCATTTACAAAATAGCCTCCAACACTCTACTCAGAAAATTGGATGTAGTCTATCACAGTGCCATCCGTTTTGTCACCAAAGCCCTATATACTACCCACCACTGTGACCTGTATGCTCTCGTTGGCTGGCCCTCGCTTCATATTCATCGCCAAACCCACTGGCTCCAGGTAATCTATAAGTCTTTGCTAGGTAAAGCCCCGCCTTATCTCAGCTCACTGGTCACCATAGCAGCACCGACCCATAGCACGCGCTCCAGCAGGTATATTTAACTGGTCATCCCCAAAGCCAACTCCTCCTTTGGCCGCCTTTCCTTCCAGTTCTCTGCTGCCAATGACTGGAACGAATTGCAAAAATCACTGAAGCTGGAGTCTTATATCTCCCTCACTAACTTTAAGCATCAGCTGTCAGAGCAGCTTACCGATCATTGCACCTGTACATAGCCCATCTGTAAATAGCCCAACCAACTACGTTATTCCCATATAGTTATTTATTTTTTTGCTCCTTTGCACCAATTCTTTTTCTGCACATCTATCACGCCAGTGTTTATTTGCTAAATTGTAATTATTTCGCCACTATGGCCTATTTTTTTGCCTTAACTCCCTAATCCTACTACATTTGCACACACTGTATATTGACTTTTCTATTGTGTTATTGACTGTACGTTTGTTTATCCCATGTGTAACTCTGTGTTGTTTGTGTCGCACGGCTTTGCTTGGCCAGGTTACAGTTGTAAATGAGAACTTATTCTCAACTGGCCTACCTGGTTAAATAAAGGTGAAATCAAAAAAATTAAAACAGTTTCTCAGAGAAAGAGATTTTGTTGCACAACTAATATAATTATTTTCTTCAAAAAGGAAGGGGTACAAATTATTGACATCCCTGTTGATGTGCGCTTGGGGTTATTGTCTTTCTGGAAGATCCACATGCGGAAAGTTTCAGCCTCCTGGCAGAGGCAACCAGGTTTTGGACTAAAATGTCTTGGTACTGGATAAAGTTCATGATGCCGTTGCCCCAGAAGCAAGAGCTTTATTTAGCTTTGGTCAGATGACATGAAAATATAGCTCTATGACCACTCACATCGGTGGTAGGTTTCGCGTCTTAATGAGAATGCATGAACAGAAAACAACCCCATACATACTGTAAAACATGGTGATGGATCTTTGGCTATTTTGCATCCATTGGTTCTGGGGCCTCCGTTAAGATCAACGGCATCATGAACTTTACCCAGTACCAGGACATTTTAACCAAAAAACTGGTTGCCTCAATCACAGATCAAAATTCACCAAGAGAGTGTTAATTATCCACAAAATCAACATTTTGCAATGGCCATCTCAGTCTCTGGACTTGAAACCCATTGAAAACCTGTGCTTTGAATTGAAGAGGGCAGTCCATCAGCACAGATGAAGGATATCAACGATCTGGAAAGATTCTGTATGGAGGACTGGTCTAAGATTCCGACCAATGTGTACTCCAACTCATAAAACAATTTATAAAAAGGCTGTTATTGTCACAGGTCCCTCCGGTACTGTTGCTCATTCAGTGCACCAGTTCCGGAGGTCTATGTCACCGTCCTCTAGTCGGGACTGAACTGTGTGATTACGCATACCTGGTACCCATTCCCCCATGATTAGTAATTGTATAAGTGTTCCCTTTTGATCACCATTGTCTTGTCGATTATTGTTCCCATGTCCGTTGGTCGTGTGAATACCTATTGTTTCAGCTTTGTTTCAGCTTCTGTGCTGCGTGTTTTGAGCATTGTGTATTACGGGTCTTGTCCCGTGTCATTCTACGAGGTTTACCCTCGCTCTTTTGTTTGGGTACATCCTAGTGTTTTGTATAAGTGTTTGTTTTGGGCATATTAAAAACCCCTATTATGTATTCCTGCACCTGTCTCCAAATCCTTTTTTTCCAGCATGACAGATATCCTCGCAAGATGAGGTATTGAAAACAGGGTTGTCAGTCATTTTGAGGAAAATAAGCATAACTTGTTAAACAAAATCTCCTTCTCTAAGCAATTGAATTAATATAAATATTAAATTGTAAATTTGAGCATACAATATTGCTAATTTTTATCAAGGGTGTCAATAATTTCTGACCCCATTATGTATACACTACCGTTAAAAAGTTTGGGGTCACTTAGAAATGGCCTTTGTTTTTGAAAGAAAAGCAAAAAAAAATGTCCATTAAAATAACATCAAATTGATCATAAATACAGTGTAGACATCGTTAATGTTGTAAATGACTATTGTAGCTGGAAACGGCAGATTTTTACGGAATATCTACATAGGCGTACAGAGGCCCATTATCAGCAACCATCACTCCTATGTTCCAATGACACGTTGTGTTAGCTAATCCAAGTTTATCATTTTAAAAGGCTAATTAATCATTAGAAAAGCCTTTTGCAATTATGTTAGCACAGCTGAAAACTGTTGTTCTGGTTAAAGAAGCAATAAAACTGGCCTTCTTTAGACTAGTTGAGTATAAGCATTTGTGGGTTGGATTACAGGCTCAAAATGACCAGAAACAAATAACTTTCTTCTGAAACTCGTCAGTCTATTCTTCTTCTGAGAAATGAAGACTATTCTATGCGAGAAATTGCCAAGAAACTGAAGATCTCGTACAACGCTGTGTACTAATCCCTTCACAGAACAGCGCAAACTGGCTCTAACCAGAATAGAAAGAGGAGGCCCCAGTGCACAACTGAGCAAGATGACAAGTACATTAGTGTCTAGTTTGAGAAACTGACGCCTCACAAGTACTCAACCAGCAGCTTCATTAAATAGTATCCGCAAAACACCAGTCTCAACGTCAACAACGAAGAAGCGACTCTGGGATGCTGGCCTTCACCTCTTGGCCAGCAGCATACCACCCTGCATTCCACTGCTGGCTTGCTTTTGAAGCTAAGCAGGGTTGGTCCTGGATGGGAGACCAGATGCTGCTGGAAGTGGTGTTGGAGGGCCAGTAGGAGGCACTCTTTCCTCAGGTCTAAAAAAATATCCCAATGCCCCAGGGCAGTGATTGGGGACATTGCCCTGTGTAGGGTGCTGTCTTTCAGATGGGATGTTAAATGGGTGTCCTGACTCTCTGAGGCCATTAAAGATCCCATGGCACTTATTGTAAGAGTAGGGGTGTTAACCCTGCTGTCCTGGCTATATTCCCAAGCTGTCCCTCATACCATCATGGTCACCTAATCATCCCCAGCTTACAATTTGTTCATTCATCCCCCTCCTTTCCCCTGTAACTATTCCCAGGTTGTTGCTGTAAATGAGAATGTGTTCTCAGTCAACTTACCTGGTAAAAATAATAAAATGCTTTATAACTTGTTATAAATTTAAGCCTACCAGTGTTTTTTCCCTGCTCCTGTCTTTCTCTAGTTCTTGTTTTCCCGGTTTTTACCATTCTGCCTGCCCTGAGCCTGCCTGCCATTCCTTACCTTTCGGACTGTGCTCTGGACTACTGACCTCTGCTTGTCCTGTTGTTTGCCTGCCCCCGTTTTTGTAATAAACTTTTGTTACTTCGAAACTGTCTGCATCTGGGTCTTCTGAGCCTTGGCAAATTGAGATGGTTTCGAATGAGCTGGACCGCAGAGTGAAGGAAAAGCAGCCAACAAGTGCTCAGCATATGTGGGAATTCCTTCAAGACTGTTGGAAAAGCATTCCAGGTGAAGCTGGTTGAGAGAATGCCAAGAGTGTGCAAAGCTGTCATTAAGGCAAAGGGGTGGCTAGTTTAAGGAATCTCAAATATAAAATATATTTTGATTTGTTTAACACTTTTTTGGTTACTACATGATTCCATATGTGTTTTTTCATAGTTTTGATGTCTTCACTATTATTCTACAATGAAGAAAATAGTAAAAATAAAGAAAAACCCTTGAATGTGTAGGTTTGTCCAAACTTTTGACTGATACTGTATATATACAGTGGGGAGAACAAGTATTTGATACACTGAGCAAAATCCATCCGGGATGTCTGAATCAGTCATGTCACGCTGTTTTCAATTGGCATGCTATTCAATGCTGGGTATTTTAGCTCCCAGATTGCAGTTCCTATGGCTTCCACTAGATGTCAACAGTCTTTAGAAAAAGGTAGGAACGTTCAATCATGAAAATCAAGCGAGTAAGACCACTTGTTCCTGAGTTCACGTCAAGTGTACTGTTTTGGATTTTGCGCATAACCGGGAATGCGCGCTCAGTTCTATTTCTCTTCTACTCAGCAGGTTATATTCCGTCTAAAATATTAGTGTATATTCATTTTAGGGTATCTGAGTATTGATTACAAATGCTGTTTGACTTTTTCGACAAACTTTACGGGTACTTTTGGGATATCGTTTCTCTGCATGGATGAAAGCCTTTGGGCAGGTGGATTACTGAACAAAATGCGCCAACCAAACGGAGCTATATGGATATAAAGAGGAAATTTATCGAACAAAAAGGACCTTTTATTGTGTAACCTGGACGCTTTGATATGCCATCAGTGGAAGATCAAAGGTAAGCGATTTATTTTATGCTATTTTTGAGTTTTGTGACACCTCTGCTGGTTATGTTATTATGCTAATTGAGTTTGAGTGGGGGGTGCTGTCCTCAGACAATCAAATGTTCTGCTTTCGCCGTAAAGCCTTTTTGAAATCTGACAATGCTGTTAGATTAACAAGAGTCTAAGCTTTTGAAGGGTGTGCAGCATTTGTGTTTTCATGAATGTTTGAAATTAGTATTTTTGTAATTTAAATTTGGCGCTCTGCATTTCACCGGATGTTGTCAAAATCGATCCCGTTCAAGGGATTGGATCCGTTACAGGTTAATAACAATATTATCTATGTGTTCTGACCATGATAAAGCTGCGTCCAACATGACACCTAGTAGTTTAGTTTTTTTTTAACTTGCTCTACATTATTCTATTAATCAATAAATTCAATTGGGGGTCATCAGCAGTCACCTTGAACCAAATACAATACACTTAGTTTTAGAAATGTTCAACACCAATTTGTTCATATCAACCCACTCAGACACCATTCTTAGTTCACTGCTCAGTACATCTGTTAACTCATTACATTCTGATGCTGCACTATATATTGTAGAGTCATCAGCATACATGACCACTCTTGCTTTGTTCATTACTGAAGGTAAATCATTAGTAAAGATAGAGTAGAGCAGTGGGCCTAGGCAGCTTCCTTGAGGAACACCACAATGTATATCTTTACTATTTGAAAAGCTACCATTAAAGAACACTTTTTGCCTTCTCTTGGATAGATAGCTTTCCCCCCAGGATAGAGCTGCATCCTTAAAACCATAACATTTGAGTTTTCCTAGTAACAGTTCATGATCAATTACATCAAAAGCAGGACTGAAATCCAGCAACACTGCACCAACTAACTTCCTGTCATCCATACTCTTTAACCAATCATCTGTCATTTGTGCTAAGGCTGTACTCGTAGAATGCCCTTCTTTATATGCGTGCTGGAAACCCGTTATCAGACCATTAATGAGAAATAATCCTTGATTTGTACAGATATACTTTTTTCCAATAATTTACTTAACACAGGCAGCAAGCTTATAGGACGACTATTAGGACCAGTGAATGCAGATTTATTATCCTTAGGTAGTGGAATAACTTTTGACTCTTTCCAGACTTATGGGCACACCCCATACATCAACCACTTATTAAACATATGAGAGATTGGTGTAGATATTTGGTTAGCTGTAACTCTAAGCAATTTGGCGTCTAGATTATCTGTACCACGTGGTCTGCCACTGCGAGGATGATCAACTGTCCGTCCTGTCTCCTGTAGCGCTGTCTTGGGCGTTTCACAGTACGGACATTGCAATTTATTGCCCTGGCCACATCTGCAGTCCTCATGCCTCCTTGCAGCATGCCTAAGGCACGTTCACGCAGATGAGCAGGGACCTGGGGCATCTTTCTTTTGGTGTTTTTCAGAGTCAGTAGAAAGGCCTCTTTAGTGTCCTACGTTTTCATAACTGTGACCTTAATTGCCTAACGACTGTGTCTTAACGACTGTTCCACAGGTGCTTGTTCATTAATTGTTTATGGTTCATTGAACAAGCATGGGAAACAGTGTTTAAACTCTTTAAAATGAAGATCTGTGAAGTTATTTGGATTTTACGAATTATCTTTGAAAGACAGGGTCCTGAAAAAGGGAAGTTTCTTTTTTTTGCTGAGTTTATAACTCTTGGAAGGTCAGAAAATAATTTAACAGCGGACAATAATTTTTTCCTGGTCAAAAACCTCCACATCCTTCTCAGTCCATGCATGAAGGTGGTCCTTGAAGGCGTTCTGATCCGGTTCAACAACTTCCACCTCATCAGGTGAAGTATCAGTGATCTCAAAGTAAGTTATACAAAAATAGCAAAAGAAAAACACTACGTTAAATCACATTTTTTTATACTACAGTATAGGCAATAATTGTATATACAATTACATTGTTTAACTCAGTAAACAGCTGCGGCTCCCGTCAGTACAGCAGGTGATAAAATGAATACTCTGGAGGCCTGGACGCTGCTGCTGTGTGCAAAGATATTTACCTTCAGGTTGTCCTTCAACCATTCCTGGTACCCGTCAAGGGACTTGCCCATGGCAGTCCCGTTGGTCTGTTCATGCAAACCTGGAGTCACCATACATCTACACATTATATATAAAACTCACTGTACTATCACTGTCAATTTCTAAAAAACAACATTTCTGGACACCTATGCGAAACATTGACACAACCATTACATTATTAACCACTAACATGTAAGCTGACATTGACTAAAACCAACTAGGCTAGAGCTAACTAGCACTTAGCCAAGCTAAATTTGTTTAGCATCAAGCTAGCGAAATTTATTTTCGTACAAATATTAACACTAAGACATTTTATCGTGACATCACATATTTACATATCCTTAAGTAAACTGAGCCTTTTTTCATAGAAAATAAACAAATTTGATCTAAAACGCTGTAAAATAAACAAACTTAAAGTTTGGGCATCTTAATTCCTTCTTACATGTAAACCATTAGCAACCTAGCCTAGCTCCATTACTTACAATGGAGAAAATACCATCCAGTTTTTCACTCGGTTAAAACTCCCTTCAATTGCCTTCAAACATCAAACTCATGGACTATGTAATTAGTCATGTTACCTCAATATTTTGAGTCATATTGCACATTAAATACCTGAATAGGGTAAAATAATGAGACGGAGAAACGTTAGCTTTCAGAACTAGTCATTCTCCATAATGAAGAAGAAGAAATGTCAAAGATCTCACTAACGCACTCCATTGACGTCACAGCTCCCCTAGCGGCAGTAATTATAGACGTACAGTAAATGCAAATATCTGGGAGGCAAAATAAACAAAATAAAACATAAAAAATATGACCATACATATGTGTGTGTCACATGGTATATGCTTGTACCACCTTGGCATCTCTGATCTGCTTGCCTCAGTAAATTAATGCTAGAACATTGGTAGCCAGGATGAGCTGTTTGTATCTAGTCTCCTAATAATTACATAATGGTGCAAGTTAGACACGTTATCTTTGTTTGCATGTTTTTTTTTATTGAATCTTTAACTAGGCAAGTCAGTTAATAACAAATTCTTATTTACAATGACGACCTACCCCGGCCAAACCCTAACCCGGATGACGCTGGGACAATTGTGCGCTGCCCTATGGGACTCCCAATCACAGCAGGTTGTGATACAGCCTGGAAACAAACCAGGGTCTGTAGTGACGCGTCTAGCACTGAGATGCAGTGCCTTAGCCCCAAGCATGTCTTTTTTGTTTGTCCTGTCAATGTTGAGCGATCACAAATGCCTCAGCACACATACAATTTTACTTTACCTGCTTGAAAATGTGTGCTAAAAGTGGGAACGTTTCATAGTATTTCTGATTATCTTAACTCACCACCACCAATTCATTTTATTTTACAGAAAACCACAGAACCACCACTGCAATATAGATCTACACTCAGATAAAAAATGTGCTAACTACCAGAATTCTTCTGATGTCCCCATAGGATAACCCTTTTTGGTTCCAGGTAGAACCCCTTCTGTCTTCTGTGTCTAGAGCCCTTTTGGGCTCCATTCCACAGAGGGTTCTACATGGAACCAAAACGTTATCCTTTGGTGACAGCCAAAGAATCCTGTTGGAACACCTTTCTCAAAGAGTGTACTCAACAAGATTAGCCTGTTAGGTTTACACCATTTCATTCTGTACTCAAACATCTGCCTGGTATTCAAGCAACATAGTACCACCATTTTGAACAGGAGAAGAGGATGTGGTTACTTGTGGAGGGAGAACAGTGAGGGTGGTGGGTTGAGCAGCTGCAGTGAAGCTGATTGGTTGCTCTGGCTCATCACATCTTGACTAAAATAAAGCAATTTAGAAATTAGTTCGACATTGCCATAGTTCAACAGCCGAAAAGCCGTCATTAACATACTCCCAGAGATAGCAATACATTCAGTATTCACTGAATGAAGAAGCCTACCCATCAATGAAATAAATTACATTATTGTAGACTATAGACTACTCCTATATCTACCTTGTACAATACCGTAATCATTGAATGAAGTAGCGTAAACAACCACATTTACAATTTAATTGATCAATTAGATAAATAATAGAAGCACATAGTTAAATTATTGTAGAATAGGCTACTACTGTATCCACACTATTTTAAGATATGATTGTGATTTTGTCAGGCATGATTTAAGGTCTTCGATCAAAGTTGCATGTTGTACCTACCTCAATTCCCTTCAGTGAAAAATAGATCCTATAGCACCATGTGTGTATCACGTTTAGGCGACACCTGGAGGGGGGTGAGACAATCACCAAGACAGGTGAAACCGATCAGGGCGTGACTGTGTGTGCATTTCCATTTACAATTTAAATCATCTATTAAATAAATAATACTAGCACATCAAATTACACACAGTAGGCCTAAATATTTCTAACGATGTCACAACTTAAATATAGCATACTTACTGCTCAATTGGATCAAGTACATCTTGGTAATTATTTTAGTTTCCTTAGAGAAGATGATCTGGCCAGACACTCAACACTTCTGCCGCTTGTAAAAAATGAATGTCTGTGTCGCCGCCGAGGTATCATAGACAGTGGAGGTTCTAGACCCTTTCAACTGGGGGGGCCAAGCTGGGGCCAGTTGTACTGTTAGAGGGGCCAGTTACATTAAACGTTATTGTTGTCATATCGTTTTCTTCACTTCATTGCAGGCATTAGTAGGCAAAAGACCATGTCCCTCTAGTAAATGTGTGGGTTTAACTAGTGTTCCACGTTGCCACTGTCTAATAACGGATGTAAAAAAAAAGAATGATAGCAAAAATTTGTTATGCAAAAATTATTTTATACTCCACATTTAGGGGGGCCACAAGGGGGTCCAAAATTGTTGTCACAGGGGCACTGGCCCCCCCCAGAACCGCCAGTGATCATAGACACAGGAAATGAGGCATATGGAAGGCCAAGATTTTTAAATCGTCTTGATTTGAACGCGCGTTATCGGAATTTTTACACGCGTTCATTATACCTGTTCAATGTGCATTTACAGGTGATTAGAACGTTTGAATATGTTACTTTCAGACGCATGAAATTGTGCCACTGCACACGTTCTGAACGCCTGTGTAGTAACGGGTAAATGTCATGCGTTTGAAAGTACCACATTGTAGCCCCTCCCACCTCAATTTCCATTAGACTTTTGGCCTGTCACTCAGGGAGGGAGCTGTTTCTAAATATGGATCAAATTGTTAAAATGAGTCAATTACATTTACAGAATGTAAACACTACAGCAAGGCGTTGGTAAGAAAATGGAGGAAGAAATGAAAACAATTTTTTCCACATAGCATTACAACTACAAAGCTGATGCTGGCTAGCCATTTTCATTGAAATAGCATGGCTAGTTAGCTAGCTAGCAATAGTCTTCTGTCTAGCCTGTAACTAATGGTTGTTACGTTGTGGAACAGAGCAATAGTTCTTTGTACTTGTCATTTGCTTGAGACTAACATTAGTTTAGAACAGAACTGTTTACTTGGTGTATATTTGTTGTGTAATTGGTTGGCTTTACTAGTTAGCAAGCTGAGATGTATTTGCTCAAGTTGGATAACTTAGCTAATGTTTTAGGAGAACAGGCTAGCTCCCTGCAGAATCGAGACAATACAGAATTGGGAATACGTTCTGGCTGTTGCAGTGCCCAGGCGAGGTGAGAGCAAACTGCTACAGAGATAAAAAAGGTAAGATCTCTATCTTGAGTAGCTATATGTCAAGGTTGAACCAATGCAATAGATATTATATTGGCTCGTTAAATGAGCTGCTTTTCCTGAAAATGTCTATCTGATAAAGTTGTTAGTTCTTGGAAATGTCAAGTACTCAAGCATCTGCAGACCCGCGAGGAGGAGGAAAGCCTATAGAACAAGAATTACTAGCTAGTTATATCAGATAGACATTTTCAGGAAAAGCAGCTCATTTAGCAAGCCAATAAAATGTCTGATAGCTAAAAGGTGCTATCTAGAACTGAAAAAGTTATTCAGCTGTCCCCATAGGATATGTTTTTGAAGAACCATTTTGGTTCCAAGTAGAACCATTTTGAGTTCCATGTAGATCCCTTTCCACAGAGGGTTCTACATGGAACCAAAAAGGGTTATACTGTAGGGACAGCGGAAGAACCCTTTTAGAACCCTTTTTTCTAAGAGTGTATCTAGTTGTTGTTCCAATGCAATGTCCATGTTACAGCCACAACATGATGATCATGTAGTCAAGCATCTGAGGAGGAGAAAAGCCTGCTTTGGATGAGCAAGGAAGAACAATAACAACTAGCTATATCAGATAAACATGTTCAAGAAAAGCAGGGAGAAAGCAAGCTAGTAGTAGTAACAACATTATTTGAAACCTCACATGCGCATGTATCTGTGTTATATTTAAGCAATAAGACACCACAGGAGTTTGTGGTATATGGCCATATACCACAAACCCCCAAGGTACCTTATTGCTATTAAAAACTGGTTACCAACGTATTTACAACAGTAAACAAGTAATATTGACTCATACCCATGGTATACGGTCTGATATACCATGGCTTGCTATCTGTCTCATGTTTGTACCAATCATCAACATGAACAAGACTGAATTCTGTTGAATTGTCAACTGATCTAAATTCTTGTTAGGAAGATGTTGAAGTGCAGAATGACATGTTTATGACTGTTGATGTTCACAGGAATCTCCAAATGCTATGTTGAACGAGCACCACGGATGAGGGAGGGGAGAGGAAAACAGACAGCGTACCACACCTTCACCAAGTCATAGAATGTTTACTTCATGAACGATTGTTACATCTGAAATAAATACAGAATTATTTTAGTTTATTCTGTTTCTAATGTTTTTTATGCTGGATGTGAGTAATTTAGCAGGTCTATAGTACAATGTATTGTTTTGAAACGTTTATTAAATATCTATTCGGTCAACTCTGTTTGCTAAAATAATGTATGTTTTGTACTGTTACATGCTGAAACAGTCATTAGTTTTGAGCTAGACTATGATTGGGGAAATGTCAACTGTAAATGTCTTCTACCCTTTTTTAAATGTTGTTGATGAATGAAATTAGCACCGTTTCTAATAGTTTGTTGCTACTGTCTGGTGAGGAAGTGGGCAATATGGAATACATTGGAGGAAGGGAGAATGAATAAGAAATCAGAACTTGGACAATGTCAGGGAATAAGTAGGATGTACATTTATCCTATCAATGGCAAAAGTAACTGCAGAGGTAGCCTTAAGATAACATTAGAGATGTGCATGTTATGTACTGGACAGATGTCTAGCCAGCTATTTTCAAAACATTGGATTACCAACTTGAGCGGTGACGTCTCAGTTAGCACCACATTTTGACATGGACGTGTAGCTAGTTGTTATTGTTCTTCCTTGCTCATCCAAAGCAGGCTTCTCTTCAGATGCTTGACTCACCATGGACTAGCAGAATCCTATTTCTTCTTTCACGACTGACGAGCCCGAGGCGGAGGATATACGGCTCCCTCGGGAACAGTTCCCAATCTGCGTGAAGAGGAGGCGGAGAAAGAGAGGCCGGAGAGCGGGCTGTTTTCTGAGAATTAGAAGGCGATGGAATAAACCCCCACTTCCCTCAATTCTGCTAGCAAATGTGCAATCTTTGGACAATAAAATCGACGACTTACAGGGAAGATTAAACCACCAAAGGGACATTAAAACTAACATCTTATGCTTCACGGAGTTATGGCTGAATGACGACAATATCAACATACAGCTGGCTGGCTATACGATGTACAGGCAGGATGGAACAGCAGCGTCTGGTAAGACAAGGGCGGCGGACTGCATTTTTTAAAATAACAGCTGGTGCACTATATCTAAGGAAGTCTCGAGCTATTGATCGCTTGAGGTTGAGTAGATCAGGATAAGCTGTAGACCACATTGCCTACCCGAGAGAGTTCTCATCTGTATTCTTCGTATCTGTTTACATACCACCTCAGTCAGAGGTTGGTACTAAGATAGCATTAAATGAGCTATATTCCACCATAAGCAAACAAGAAAACGTTCACCCAGAGGCGGCGCTCCAGGTGGCCAGGGACTTTAATGCAGGGAAACTTAAATCAGTTTTACCAAATTTCTATCAGCATGTTAAATGTGCAACCAAAGGGAAAATAACTCTGGACCACCTATACTCCACACAAAGAGACTATACAAAGCTCTCCCTCGCCCTCCATTTGGCAAATCTGACCATAATTCAATCCTCCTGATTCCTACTTACAAGTAAAAATTAAAGCAGGAAGCACCGGTGACTAGATCAATAAAAAAGTAGTCAGATGAAGCTGATGCTAAGCTAAAGGACTGGAATGACAAAAATAGTAATATTAAACATTCATGAAAATACAAGTGTTGTACACCATTCAAAAGCTTAGAATCTTGGTAATCGAACCGCGTTGTCTGATTTACAATAGGCTTTACGGCGAAAGCATAGCATTTGATTATCTGAGGACAGCGCCCCGCATACTTCCTGCATATAAGTATATTTCAAACCAGCACAGGCATTCCAAAATCAAATATAGCGATAAAATAAATCACTTAGCTTTGAAGAGATTCCTCTGGTTGCAATCCCACGGGTCCCAGGAACACAAAGAATGGTCGTTTTGTTCAATAAAGTCCCTCTTTATATACCAAAAACTCTGTTTGGTTGGCGCGTTTTGTTCAGTAATCCACTCGTTCAACATACAGCCATAGGAAACCTAAAAAGGTTACCTATAAACTTTGTCCAAACAAGTCAAATGTTTCTAATCAATCCTCAGGTACCCTAATATGTAAATAAACAGTAATATTTCAGACGGAGAACAACCTGTTCAATAGAAAAGAAAAATAATGAAGAGCGCACACACAGTCAGTTCCAACACCCATTTGTCAAAACGTCTATTTCTTGTTAGTTAAAAAAAAAACAAGCCTGAAACCATGTCTAAAGACTGTTGACATCTAGTGGAAGCCATAGGAACTGAAATCTGGGAGCTAAATCCCACTATAGTGAATAGCAAGTCAATGGAAAAACTGTGACAAAAAAACATTTTCCGGATAGATTTTCCTCGGGTTTTCACCTGCCATATCAGTTATGTTATACTCACAGACATTATTTTAACAGTTGTAGAAGTTTTCTATCCAATACTACCAATTACATGCATATCCTAGCTTCTGGGCCTGAGTAACAGGCAGTTTACTTTGGGCACGTCAGGCTCTCCGTTCTTCCGAACACTGCCCCCTAGCCCTAAATGACTACCGACACGTAGCACTCATGTCTGTAGCCATGAAGTGCGTTGAAAGGCTGGTCATGGCTCACATCAACATCATCATCCCAGAAACCCTAGACCCACTCCAATTTGCATACCGCCCCAACAGATCCACAGATGATGCAATCTCTATTGCACTCCACACTGCCCTTTCCCACCTGGACAAAAGGAACACCTATGTGAGAATTCTATTCCTTGACTACAGCTCAGTGTTCAACATCATAGTGCCCACAAAGCTAATAAATAAGCTAAGGACCCTGGGACTAAACACCTCCCTCTGCAACTGGATCCTGGACTTCCTGACGGGCCGCCCCCAGGTGGTAAAGTTAGGTAACAACATATCCGCCACACTGATACTCAACACAGGGGCCCCTCAGGGGTGCGTGCTCAGCCCACTCCTGTACTCCCTGTTCACTCATGACTGCACTGCCAGGCACGACTTCAACACCATCATTACATTTGCCGATGACACAACAGTGGTAGGACTGATCACCGACAACAACGAGACAGCCTATAGGGAGGAGGCCAGAGACCTGGCCGTGTGGTGCCAGGACAACAACCTCTCCCTCAATGTGATCAAGACAATGGAGATGATTGTGGACTACAGGAAAAAGAATACAGAGCACGCCGCCATTCTCATCGACGGGGCTGCAGTGGAGCAGTTTGACAGCTTCAAGTTCCTTGGTGTCCACATCACCATCAAACTAACATGGTCCAAGCACACCAAGACAGTCGTGAAGCGGGCACAACAAAACCTATTCCCCCTCAGGAGACTGAAAAGATTTGGCATGGGTCCTCAGATCCTCAAAAAGTTCTACAGCTGCAGCATCGAGAGCATCCTGACTGGTTGCTCACTGCCTGGTATGGCAACTGCTCGGTCTCAGACCGCAAGGCACTGCAGATGGTAGTGCGAACGGCCCAGTACAATTGTCAAAGACTCCAGCCACCCTAGTCAAAGACGCTTCTCTCTGCTACCACACGGCAAGCGGTACCGGAGTGCCAAGTCTAGGTACAAGATGCTTATAAACAGCTTCTACCCCCAAGCCATAAGATTCCTGAACATCTAGTCAAATGGCTACCCAGACTATTTGCATACCCCAACCCCCCACACCACTGCCACATTACCTCAACTAACCGGTGCCCCCGCACATGTACCGGCACCCCCCTATATATATTATAGTTTTTTACTGCCGCTCTTTAATACTTGTTACTTTTTTCTCTGATTCTTATCCATATTTTTTTTGCACTGTTGGTTAGGCTCGTAAGTAAGCACTTCACTGAAAGGTCTACACCCTTTGTATTCGGCGCATGTGACGAATAAAGGTTGATTTGATTTGAAAGTAGGACTGTAGCTATTATTGCATAGATACAGTTGAAGTCAGAAGTTTACATACACCATAGCCAAATACATTTCAACTCAGTTTCACAATTCCTGACATTTAATCCTAGTAAAAATGACTCGTCTTAGGTCAGTTATTTTAAGAAAGTGAAATGTAGAGAATGATATATTTCAGCTTTTATTTCTTTCACCACATTCCCAGTGGGTCAGAAGTTTACATCCACTCAATTAGTATTTGGTAGCATCGCCTTTAATTTTTTAAACTTGGGTCAAATGTTTCGGGAAGCCTTCCACAAGCTTCCCACAAAAAGTTGGGTGAATTTTGGCCCAGCTCCTGAGCTGGTGTAACTGAGTTAGGTTTGTAGGCCTCCTTGCTCGCACATGCTTTTTCAGTTCTGCCCACAAATGTTCTATAGTCAGGGCTTTGTGATGGCCACTCCAATACCTTGACTTTGTTGTCCTTAAGCCATTTTTCCACAACTTTGGAAGTATGCTTGGGGTCATTGTCCATTTGGAAGACCCATTTGCGACCAAGCTTTAACTTCCTCACTGATGTTTTGAGATGTTGCGTCAATATATCCACATAATTTTCCTGCCTCATGATGCCATTTATTTTGTGAAGTGCACCAGTCCCTCCTGCAGCGAAGCACCCCCACAACATGATGCTGCCACCCCCATGCTTCACGTTTTGGATGGTGTTCTTCGGCTTTCAAGCACCCTTTTTTCAAGCACCCTTTTTTTTCCCCTTTTTCCTCCAAACATAACGATGGTCATTATGGCCATCAGACCAGAGGACATTTCTCCAAAAAGTACGATCTTTGTCCCCATGTACAGTTGCAAACCGTAGTCTGGCATTTTCATGGCGGTTTTGGAGCAGTGGCTTCTTCCTTGCTGAGCAGCCTTTCAGGTTATGTCGATATAGGACTCGTTTTACTGTGGATATAGATACTTTTGTACCTGATTCCTCCAGCATCTTCACAAGGTCCTTTGCTGTTGTTCTGGGATTGATTTGCACTTTTCGCACCAAAGTATGTTCATCTCTAGGAGACAGAACGCGTCTCCTTCCTGACCGGTATGACGGCTGCGTGGTCCCATGGTGTGTATACTTGCGTACTATTGTTTGTACAGATGAACGTGGTACCTTCAGGCGTTTGGAAATTGTTCCCCAAGTTTAACCAGACTTGTGGAGGTCTACAATTTTTTGGCTGATTTCTTTTTCTTTTCCCATGATGTCAAGCAAAGAAGCACTGAGTTTGAAGGTAGGCCATGAAATACATCCACAGGTACACCTCCAATTGACTCAAATTATGTCAATTAGCCTATCAGAAGCTTCTAAAGCCAAGAGATAATTTTCTGGAATTTTCCAAGCTGTTTAAAGGCACAGTCAACTTAGTGTATGTAAACCTCTGACCCACTGGAATTGTGATACAGTGAATTATAAGTGAAATAATCTGTCATAAACAATTGTTGGAAAAATGACTTGTGTCATGCACAAAGTAGATGTCATAACAGACTTGCGTAACTATAGTTTGTTAACAAAAATGTGTGGAGTGGTTGAAAAACGAGTTTTAATGACTCCAACATAAGTGTATGTAAACTTACGACTTCAACTGTAGTTTAGTGAGGTGACCACAGTTGGACCTATTATTGGACAGTTCACAGTTAAGTTTAGTGTAGAACAATCTTGTCTACCAGCCGGCTCTCTCCAAAGCAATTTAGACTGGGAACGAGGTTAGTGTCGAATGCAAGGTATACAGGAAGTCGGAATCTCAAATCGAGGCATCATGGGAAGAGGGAATGGAAGGATCTTGGCAGAATGGGATAGTACGAGATTGTGAAATGAGGCCTGGTCCAGAACTGGTGGAAAATTCCTGATCGTGTGTGACATTCAGACTGGAGGTGTGGTCTTACCTCTGGAACACACTCCTATAACTCAGGAGTGGGAAATTCTTGCGGGGAGAAAAATGTGATGACGCCATATGAATGTAGCTTTTGATTCCAGATGAAGCGATAACATCAGCAAAGGCCCAAACGCATAGATACAGCAAGTTACTGTGTTTATGTGTTTTAGTTTTCATGGGGATTGAGTGGGTGAAAAGGCAAAGGAATAGTTTCTTTATTGAAATATGGGACACCTAGTTTGGTAACTGTGTTTTTACCTTGTCTTTGATTAGACAGAAATTATTTATTACGGTGTCAATGTAATATGTGAGACACCAAGCTTTGCTAGGGTGTTTTGTAACTTTTTTATTGGCACGGGTTTGACTGACACTTGGTTTGATTGATACTTTACTATGACTAACACACTCGGTTTTGATTGACCTTTTACTTATTTGATTGACAGGTGGGTGCTGTAGGAGGGGATCAACTACCACGGTGCTCAGATTCTGCTGAAGCCCGGCGAGGTGCCTGATTGGCGCACGTTCAGTAGCTGGCAGCGAATCGGACCCACGCGCCCACTGATCCAGGTGAAAAGCCATCTCAAATGTGATTATGTGATTATGTGGGCACACAGAGATTAAGGCCAGGATTCAATCCAAGGCGCGTTAATAGAGCTGCACATTATAACAGACTTTTAAAGGGAATTTATACTTGAGACAAAATGCGTGCTCCACAAAAGTCAGGGAAAACCCCTTTTTTTAAAAAGGCGCTTTTTCAGCTATCAAGTGCGCTGCTCTGTAACAGGCCTAGGTTTGAATCCGTGCCTAAGCCTATTAATGGGTTTGCATAATGTTCTACAGTGTTGTGAGCAAGGCCCTGGATGGCAGACATACACTACATTACCAAAAGTACGTGGACACCTGCTCGTCGAACATCTCATTCCAAAATCATGGGCATTAATATGGAGTTGGTCCCCCCTTTGCTGCTGTAACAGCCTCCACTCTTCTGGGAAGGCTTTCCACAAGATGTTGGAATTTTGCTGCAGGGACTTGCTTCCATTCAGCCACAATAGCTTTAGTGAAGTTGGGCACTGATGTTGGGCAATTAGGCCTGGCTCGCAGTCGGCGTTCCAATTCATCCCAAAGGTGTTCGATGGGTTTGATGTCAGGGCTCTGGGCAGGCCAGTCAAGTTCTTCCACATTGATCTTGACAAATCATTTCTGTATGGACTTCGCTTTGTGTACAGGGGCTTTGACATGCTGAAACAGGAAAGGGCCTTCCCCAAACAAAGTTGGATGCACAGAATCGTCTAGAATGTCACTGTATGGTGAAGCGTGGACTGGAACTAAGGGGCCTAGACAAACCATGAAAAACAGCCCCAGACCATTATTCATCTTCCACAAAACTTTACAGTTGGCACTATGCATTGGAGCAGGTAGCGTTCTCTTGGCATCCATCAGACCAAGATTCGTCCATCGGACTGCCAGATGGTGAAGCGTGATTCATCCCTCCAGACAATGCGTTTCCACTGCTCCAGAGTCCAATGGTGGCAAGCTTTACATCGCTCCAGCCAATGCTAAGCATTGTGCTTGGGGATCTTAGGCTTGTGTGCGGCTGCTTGGCCATGGAAACCCACTTCATGATGCTCCCGACTAACACATTGAAAGTCGCTGAGCTCTTCACTACGGAAATTCTACTGCCAATGTTTGTCAATGGAGATTGCATGGCTGTGTGCTCAATTTTATACACCCGTCAGCAACGAGTGTGCCTGAAATAACCGAATCCACAAATTTGAAGGGGTGTCCACATACTTTTTCATATATAGTGTACACTGAGAGCATTTAGAACAGAGAACTACCTGTGGTTTAAAGACCGTTAACAGAGGCACTGTGCGTGTGTGTGCGTATCCATACATGTCTGTGTGTGTATTTGTGTGTGTATCCATGCGTGTGTGTGTTACCTGAGCAGCGACAGGTGTACTTCCGGTTGAGGAGCCAGGAGGCGGGCCTTTGATATCCGTCACCGGGGATATGGACGACGTCAATCTGTTGCATATCCAGACAATGGCGGAGACGGGGGGTCGAACAGATCTGGTTCTATCAGGACGGACATCTCCACTGCAAGGTACGTTAGCTACCATTGTCATGGCAACGGGGTATTTAGAAGAGTAGGTGGACAGGCCAGGAAAGCTCTAAATTTAGTGCTGTGGCATATCAAGCTATTTCAATCTGAGCCTGGAGTAGTGTTGGTTTTCTGTTCTACCTGATAATGAATTGCACCCACCAGGTATCTGAGTTCGAATCAGTCCTTGATTGGAGGGGAAGAATAATAAATCAGCAGTGGAACAAGATTCGAGGTCCAGATTTGAATAACCCTGCACTAGAACCATCTTTGTAGGTTTTTGCCCAAAAATGGGTATCAGACGCAGTTCTTGGATAACACATTTTCCCCTTGGGGATTTGTTAAGTATTCTACCTCTCTAGTAGTCTATGTCTCGGTCGTGGGCTGCTCCTTCACCTACTTATGAACTCAGCAAAAAAAGAAACGTCCTCTCACGGTCAACTGCGTTTATTTTCAGCAAACTTAACATGTGTATATATTTGTATGAGCATAACAAGATTCAACAATTGAGGCATAAACTGAACAAGTTCCACAGACATGTGACTAACAAAAATAGAATAATGTGTCCCTGAACAAAGGGGGGGGTCAAAATCAAAAGTAACAGTCAGTATCTGGTGTGGCCACCAGCTGAATTAAGTACTGCAGTGCATCTCCTCCTCATGGACTGCACCAGATTTGCCAGTTCTTGCTGTGAGATGTTACCCCACTCTTCCACCTAGGCACCTGCAAGTTCCCGGACATTTCTTGGGGGAATGGCCCCTAGCCCTCACCCTCCGATCCAACAGGTCCCAGACGTGCTCAATGGGATTGAGATCCGGGCTCTTCGCTGGCCATGGCAGAACACTGACATTCCTGTCTTGCAGGAAATCACGCAGAGAATGAGCAGTATGGCTGGTGGCATTGTCATGCTGGAGGGTCATGTCAGGATGAGCCTGCAGGAAGGGCACCACATGAGGGAGGAGGATGTCTTCCCTGTAATGCACAGCGTTGAGATTGCCTGCAATGACAACAAGCTCAGTCCGATGATGCTGTGACACACCGCCCCAGACCATGATGGAATCTCCACCTCCAAATCGATCCCGCTCCAGAGTACAGGCCTCGGTGTAACGCTCATTCCTTCGACGATAAACGTGAATCCGACCATCAACCCCTGGTGAGACAAAACCGCGACTTGTCAGTGAAGAGCACTTTTTGCCAGTCCTGTCTGGTCCAGCGACGGTGGGTTTGTGCCCATAGGCGACATTGTTGCTGGTGATGTCTGGTGAGGACCTGCCTTACAACAGGTCTACAAGCCCTCAGTCCAGCCTCTCTCAGCCTATTGCGGACAGTCTGAGCACTGATGGAGGGATTGTGCATTCCTGGTGTAACTCGGGCAGTTGTTGTTGCCATCCTGTACCTGTTCCGCAGGTGTGATGTTCGGATGTACCGATCCTGTGCAGGTGTTGTTACACGTGGTCTGCCACTGCGAGGACGATCAGCTGTCCGTCCTGTCTCGCTGTAGTGCTGTCTTACTTGTCTCACAGTACGGACATTGCAATTTATTGCCCTTGCCTCATCTGCAGTCCTCATGCCTCCTTGCAGCATGCCTAAGGCACATTCACGCAGATGAGCAGGGACCCTGGGCATCTTTCTTTTGGTGTTTTTCAGAGTCAGTAGAAAGGCCTCTTTAGTGTCCTAAGTTTTCATAACTGTGACCTTAATTGCCTACCGTCTGTTAGCTGTTAGTGTCTTAACGACCGTTCCACAGGTGTATGTTCAGTAATTGTTTATGGTTAATTGAAGCATTGAACGAGGCCTTGGAGGGTTTTCCAATACGTTTCTCATGGATTATGGACCAGGATCCAGCACTCATCTACTTTTTGGGTGTAGAATTACTTTTCAGTAAGCAGGCCCAATTTTTTAAGTGTGTGATTTACTGTCTATAGTTTTGGTATGTATGCTGCACAAATTATTTCCTCTTTAGGGCGTAATACAGTTTTCCTATCTTCTACTCTGTGTCCCCGTCTGTCCAGATGCTTGAGGATTGATGTGTGGCTCCATGCAGTAGTGTGACCATGGCAGGCAGTCGCATGGGCATGTACCCTGAGCCCACCAAACGTTCCTCTTGCTGAAGCATCACTTCTGATGGCCTCATCCGCTATACTGCCACACCCGACCTGGTCCTGGAGGTCAAAGGTGAGGCAGAAACAGATTCAGATCTTTATTATCCCACCATTTATTTGGTCATGTGCTTAAAAAGCTAGTACATAAAACATGAAAACACAGAATCTTCATGAAAGTGCTATAGCTACACATTTAAAATGAAAGTGCAATATGCTGTATACTCGAGAAACAACAACAGACATGGGTTACCAGGGTCATATTCACTAGGCTACAGTGTGCACTGATGAATATGACCCATGTTCGCTGAATTCCAAACCCTCAGTCCCCAGCCACTCCTGTAGATCTGAGAGGATTGGATAGGTAGAAGTAATATATATCTATTTATTTTAAACCCGGACGATGCTGGGCCAATTGTGCGCCGCCTTATGGGACTTCCAATCACAGCCAGATGTGATACAGCTTGGATTCGAACCAGGGACTGTAGTGACGCCTCTTGCACTGAGATGCAGTGCCTTAGACCGCTGCGCCACTCGGCATTTCCACCCAGCCAATCAGAAGGCAAGAGAAAGTGCCTATGCTGTAGTGATCTGGGCGTCCATTTGGAATCCAGAATCTAGTTTGTGTGTCACTGTAACTTATTATTCACTGGTTTCACCTCATTGTCCCCCCACGATGAAATCGGAGGGGGTGACTATGGATCTTTCTCCGCTCGTTCGTACGTTAATACACAATATCTCAGAAACAACTGGTCCAAACTTGGGTGAATTATGCATCTTGCCATAAAGATCTGGCATTTACAAAATTACACTGATTGGCCCAAGGCGGGAGCTATAGTAATCAACTGAAATTCCAAACTTTGAACAAGTATATCTCCTGTCCCGTTTGAGCTTGAAAAAGCTGGATTCAGTATTGTGTCAAGTTTAGAGACGGAAAGGGTTTGAAAATCCTTTCTCCCTTACTTGAGGTAATCACTTATCTGTAAGTGATTGGGTAGGTGAAGGCAAGGTTTCCACTTTGTTGCTTTCACTGATCCATCATTGGCTGATTAGTGTTTTCCCCTAGGAAGGGAGGAAGGATGCATTTTATGGTATTGAAATAAGGCCCAACTGAAACCTTTTGTCAGTCTTAACAGGTGGACAACACTACGACAACAAAACTGGTGATTCTCAGCGTGTTTGATCCAAACAAACCCAACCAAAGATGGACAGTGGAGATTCTCTGAGGTCTTGTTGTGAGAGGGCAAAAATGGGTGAAGTCACTAAGGCACAGCTCGCTTAGGGGCTGCAATGCTCTGTGGCGCAGCTGCAGCCTGGGCCCCTTTTAGGCCTCAAGGACAAGATGCCTCTGAAACAGAACATTTGCTGCTGGAAGAGGAGCTCATATACAGTATACTCTTTCCTTTGAGGTCAACAAGGAAAATATATTGATCTTCCAGGAAAATCTGTAATATACTGTAATATTACTCTTTACAGACAAACAGGGACAAAGCAATCGTATTCATTACTCCATCATGAGAACGTGCTTTTTTTTTTACATTTTATTACCCATATGTGAATAAATATATTGTAATGTGTCGATATTTTGTCATTAAAATATTTGGAATAACAAAATACCTACCAAGGTCAAAATTAATATATTTGACTTTGCAGTAATGAACACAAACCCACAAATATACCAAAATATACTGTAAATAGATGTAGCCTTTTTTGAACAAGCAGTTTATCTGGAGAAACAGCTCCGGGGTAAATTTCCCCTAGGTTAAGATCTAGGATCAGCTTCCCCTTCCCTAATCCTAACCTTAACAATTAGTGGGGAAAATGCATAACTGCTTTAAGAGCAGCGTATAGGGGCTAACTTCACTGCAGAAACACAAACAATGCATGCCAAACATTGAGTTTCTATTGGACAAATGCAGGTGTTTTTATCTCCATTTTGAAATTTCTTTTCCTTTTAACCCCCTTAGGTTGATGTCCACGCCCCACATAAATTAAATTAGAATAATACAAAAATCCCCATCAAAATCAGTCAGTTTATGCTAGAGACATGCATTTTGCCTATGTTGCACTTCCCGCATCTGCGGTGAAAGGGTGACATCCCTAAAATCTTTATTAAAAAAAAAAAAAAATGCCTATTGAATCCAAAGTATTTGACCTACAAACTATTATGACCCCTCCATGGTAATATGAGACTCTCTCTCCGTTTTGCTCTACGACCTCCACAAGTGTCAGAAGACTCGTTTGAAGTCGGTACAGCCAATCTGCCAAATTCTGTATGTAATGTCCAAACTATTTGGGCTGAACACGAATATGTACATGTCAGTTGTTTTGCTCTAGGACGCCCACAGGCCTCACAAGACTTGTCTGAAGGTCCCTCAGTACCAGTTGAAAAGAATGTATGGAAGTATATATGCAGACTGTTAAAGAAACGTTTTTTCAATAGATTTTGCGGAATGAATACACCCCTGATCAGTCAAACACAGTTCACTTTCACAGCAGCCACATACAAACATGATTACTTTGCTCATTGTATATATAAAAATGTCCTTCCCACATCTACGCGCTCTCCTCCTCTAACCATTTCCCTTCACTTGTGGACTTCAGTGCACAACTCATCAGCTTTCTGTAACCAGGCGAAAAAAACCAGGCCAAACCCTCATATCATAACCGCTAACCTCGACACACAGCCTACATCCTTGTCACCATCATAGTCAACATAGCTAACAGATCTAATGTATTTGTAAACCCGCTACAATCATGTAGTACATTGTACACCCAGCAAGCAGATCAGTAGTTACACTGGCGACCCCACTGGCAATAAATGTATAAAACAAAAAGCTTACCTTGACTTGGAAGCGTTCCAAGGTTGGATAGCCATAGCCAGCTAGCTAACATAGCATCCCTTTGTTTTGAGCCGGGTGTTTAATGAGGGTAACTACCTAGCTGTGAAAGTGAAAAAGAAAAAAAAAATACAAAGAAATATAGCTAGCTCTCTCTCTCTGCCTTGCTTCTCCTTCATTTTTGAATAAATTAATTTGTTCAAAACTGTTCAACTATTGTTTTTCTCTGTTAAACTACTCACCACATTTTATGCAATGCAGTGCTAGCTGGCTGTAGCTTATGCTTTCAGTACTAGATTAATTATTTGATCCTTTCATTGGGTGGACAATTTGTCAGTTCATGCTGAAAGAGCTCTGGTAGGTTGGAGGATGTCCTCCGGAAGTTGCCATGATTACTGTGTAAGTGGAAGGTGGTGAGAACCATGAGCCTCCTAGGTTTTGTACTGAAGTCAAGGTACCCAGAGGAGGACAGAAAAAAGCTGTCCTCTGGCTACTACACCATGGTGCTACCCTGGAGTGCTGTTGAAGCTACTGTAGACCTTCATTTCAAAACAGTGTGTATTAATCAATTATTTGGTGACGTGAATATATTTAGTATAGTTTTATCTAAAAAAGGACAACTTTTTTAATGTTTAAACATTTACAGTTGAAGTTGGAAGCTAGTTTTTCAACCACTCCACACATTTCTTGTTAACAAACCAGTTTTGGCAAGTCGGTTAGGACATCTACTTTGTGCATGCCACAAGTCATTTTTCCAACAATCGTTTACAGATAGATTATTTCACTGTATCACAATTCCAGTTGGCCAGAAGATTACATACACTAAGTTGACTGTCCCTTTAAACAGCTTGGAAAATTCCAGAAATTGATGTCATGGCTTTATAAGCTTCTGATAGGCTAATTTACATAATTTGAGTCAATTGGAGGTGCACCTGTGGATGTATTTCAAGGCCTACCTTCAAACTCAGTGCCTCTTTGCTTGACATCATGGGAAAATCAAAAGAAATCAGCCCAAGACCTTGTAGACCTCCACAAGTCTGGTTCATCCTTGGGAGCAATTTCCAAACGCCTGAAGGTACCACATTCATCTGTACAAACAATAGTATGCAAGTATAAACACCATGGGACCACGCAGCCGTCATACCACTCAGGAAGGAGACGCGTTCTGTCTCCTAGAGATGAACGTATTTTGGTGCGATAAGTGCAAATCAATCCCAGCACAACAGCAAAGGACCTTGTGAAGATGCTGGAGGAAACAGATACAAAAGTATCTATATCCACAGTAAAACGAGTCCTATATCGACATAACCTGAAAGGCCGCTCAGCAAGGAAGAAGTCAATGCTCCAAAACCGCCATAAAAAAGCCAGACTACGGTTTGCAACTGCACATGGGGACAAAAATCATACTTTTTGGAGAAATGTCCTCTGGTCTGATGAAACAAAAATAGAACTGTTTGGCCATAATGTCACATCAGTCGGGAAGTTAAAGCTTGGTCACAAATGAGTTTTCCAAATGGACAATGACCCCAAGCATACTTCCAAAGTTGTGGCAAAATGGCTTAAGGACAACAAAGTCAAGGTATTGGAGTGGCCATCACAAAGCCCTGACCTCAATCTCATAGAAAATTTGTGGGCAGAACTTAAATAGCTTGTGTGAGCAAGGAGGCCTACAAACCTGACTCAGTTACACCAGCTCTGTCAGGAGGAATGGGCCACAATTCACTTATTGTGGGAAGCTTGTGGAAGGCTACCCGAAACATTTGACCCAAGTTAAACAATTTAAAGGCAATGCTACCAAATACTAATTGAGTGTATGTAAACTTCTGACCCACTGGGAATGTGATGAAAGAAATAAAAACTGAAATAAATTATTCTCTCTACTATTATTCTGACATTTAACATTCTTACAATAAAGTGGAGATCCTAACTGACCTAAGACAGGGCATTTTTACTAGGAGTAAATGTCAGGAATTGTGAAATACTGAGTTTAAATGCATTTTGCTAAAGTGTATGTACACTTACGACTTCAACTGTATATTTTTCTGAAATTCACTGAGGATGGTACTCCCTTCCTCAGTAGCTTGACCTAATGAACATGACCCAATGTTTAGTGTTGACACCACAGCAGTTTAGCTCTTTAGCGCTGCTTCCTTGACTTCCTCTCGATCTGTTAATAGTCTCCACCTCCCCCTCCTCTTCAGTCACTGGGGTCCCCCCCTCTTCGGCCACGATGACCACCGTCTTCCCCTTGGCGTGGCCCCCTTCAGTTTCTGGAAGGCCTGTGCCACCTGGAAGAATGGGAACGTGGCCTCCACAACCGGAAGGATTTAGGGAAGGACACAACACCCTGTGACGGTCTGTACACACACAGACAGTCAAAACACAATTCACCAAGGAATAGATACCACACAGAAATTCCCTTTGACTAAGCTACTAAAGAAAGTACTTGCTAGTTTTTGCTGCAAGCTGTGTGTGTGGGGCCTCAACCAACCAAACCAATACATACTGCACTAGATATAATCTCTTATGGACAGACTAAATAAACATACAGCTCAGGAACAAATTAAGAGACCACTGCAAAATTATCAGTTTCTCTGGTTTTACTATTTATAGGTATGTGTTTGGGTAAAATTAACATTTTTGTTTTACTCTATAAAAATATTGTCATTTAGAGCATTTATTTGCAGAAAATGACAACTGGTCAAAATAACAAAAAAGAAGAGGAAGAGTTCAGAAATAAATATTTGGTGGAATAACCCTGATTTTCAATCACATCTTTCATGCGTTTTGGCATGCTCTCCACCAGTCTTTCACATTGATGTTGGGTGATTTTATGCCACTCCTGGTACAAAAATTCAAGCAGCTCAGCTTTGTTTGATGGCTTGCGACCATCCATCTTCCTCTTGATCACATTCCAAGGGTTTTCAATGGGGTTCAGGTCTGCAGATTGGGCTGGCCATGACAGGGTCTTGATCTGGTGGTCCTCCATCAGGGCACCCTCAGATCATCACTGATCCTCCACCAAATTTCACAGTGGGTGCGAGACCTGGAGAGGCCTACAAGCCACAGTGTCCCCACTGAAATTTGGTGGAGGATTAGCAATTATAATTTTTTTACCTTTATTTAAGGCAAGTCAGTTGAGAACAAATTCTTATTTACAATGACGGCCTAGGAATAGTGGGTTAACTGCCACCTTTTGGTTGCTGGCCCAACGCTCTAACCACTAGGCTACCTGCCGCCCCTGAGGGTGCTTCAACAAGGCTGGAATCGGGCAGATTTGTCTTTGTGAAGGACGCATTGATCAAGCAACGTACAAGGTAGTCCTGGAAGAAAACTTGCTTCCTTCTGCTCTAATAATGTTCCCCAACTCTGAGGATTGGTTTTCCAGCAGGACAATGCTCCATGCCACACAGCCAGGTCAATCAAGGTGTGGATGTAGGACCACCAGATCAAGACCCTGTCATGGCCAGCCCAATCTCCAGACCTTAACCCCATTGAAAACCGCTGGAATGTGATTTTGGGGCAGCAGCTAGCCAAGTGGTTAGAGCGTTGGGGCAGTAACCAAAAGGTTGCTAGATCGAATCCCCAAGCTGACAAGGTAAACATCTGTCTTTTGGCCCCTCGTTTTTAAACCTTGAATTAATTTTTTACTTTTTAAAATGTAATCTAGGTAAGTCATTTAAGAACAAATTTGTGGGTTACACTGTTCCTAGGCCATCATTGTAAATAAGAATTTGTTCTTAACTGACTTGCCTAGGTAAAATAAAAATAATAATACATTCAAGGTTTAAAAATGCTTCTAAAGTTTGTAATTACTACTTTAAAATGTCTGACTTTTATCAACATCTACAGAATTAATTATAATCCACATAACATTTCCTCTTACTGCAGGATTATTTTCCTTCTTTAGCAAAACTGTCTTAAATTAAGATACAGATTACTAATCTATGACTATCTATAAATACAACTGGGAATCCTACAAACACTCTCCTTCATTATCTCCCCCCCACCACCCATGCCAAATCATCTCAAAATGAATGCACAACCGTCAACAAAAAAACAAGGTAGGAAAGGGCTGGTGTTAAAAATGTGATGAGGCTAGACAATCCTGTGCCCCCCACCCTCACAACATGTTATTCTTATCAGCCTCTCTTGTCCATTCACTGTTAATGACCGGGTACTGGCATCACAGTGAGAGACCAGCCATCCGGCTGAGTCTGACACCCCAACCCCTGTCAGACTCAGCCGGATGGCTGGTCTCTCACTGTCGCCAGTACCCGGTCCATTCATTGTTGATGACAAGAGAGGCTGTGTGTGTGGGTATATCTGTGTACGTGTGCATGGATTCCCGTCACCAGCCTGGCAAGCCAGCTCCCCAAAATGCTGTGCTGTCCCTATAAGCCCTGGGACAAAGGGGTATGGATTACACCCGTGACCGGGGGTGGGGGCTGGGGTGCGGTATAGCAAATGGCTGCTCAGCACTGTTGAAAACACATTCACTGTTCAAATCTGACTCATAGCCAACCACACACACTGACACATGGGAATGTTCACACACACAAAGATACTGAATATCAGACTATGATTGGAATCTGTGACAGGTTCAGTGCCCACTCGTTGTCGGATCGCTCCCTTCCTTTACTGTATAAAAGTTTTATTTTGACTATTCATGTTGTTTTACCCATCCTCAGAGTATCCTCCTATCACAACTCCCCTCTCCATTATGGTTGAGATAGTAGAGCATGAAAGAGCATGCAGTGTGGTTGACATGGTAGAGCATACAGTGTGGCTGACATGGTAGTGTGTGCAGTGTGGCTGGCATGGTAGAGCATCAAGAGTAGTCGGAAAAGTAGTGCATGCAGTGTGTTTGATATTGTAGAGCATGCAGTATGGTGGAGATGGCAGTGCATGCAATGTATATTCTATTTGTTTCTGTTTTATTTGATTTTTTCCTCAGGGATAATGTACAACATAAATATTCCTATCTACCTGGCTAATGTCCATCTCTAGAAATGAGTCACTGCATGATGCAATAGACTAGAGAAGGCAGTAGCAGTACCTTTCTTGCATCGACCAGCTGGCTGACCTTGTCCAACGCAAGGCCGTCTGGGACATTGAAGCCCCAGCGGTAGAACACACCGTTACACATGTTCTGAGAGGGTGGGAGAGAGAGAGTGAGGGAGAAAAATATGAGAGATTGGAAGGTCAAGATACTGCCTGAGTATAACTCAATTCCATACATCTGTATTGTCCCCGAATGCCACTTTGCATGAAAACATACAAACAGACACAGGACCATATATAAAAAGAGCAAACACAAATGCTAGTGGAATCAATGTCCTTGATAATTACTGTTTGGTAGCACAAGGGCAGTACTATGTACTGTACTAGACACATCCTATTCAACATTGTATTACCATAGAATAAAGCTTAGTTAACACATTTTGGCATTTTACTATGGGTCATTTTACTAAGTGAAAGTGCTAGCCTGGTCCCAGATCTGTGTGTGCTGTCATGTCAACTCCTTGTAATGCCAAATATGACAAGTCATTGTCCTGACATGATAGCTCAAACAGATCTGGGACCAGGTTATGAAAGTGCCACTTGTGTTCTAGACTGTTGATGCTGTGTTGGGCCACTAGAGGTCCCCATTGGGTTGTACTCTCTCAGGTACAGTGTCCAGCACCAGCCCCAGCCTGTCTGAGCCCCCAGGGTGTTCTAGAGTGACTCATGCTTCAGCCCCGCGGTCGCCTGGTATGGCCAGCCGGCTGCTCACACAGACAATAGGATCCTGAGCCGGAGGCTTGGCAGGAAACACACTCACACACCGGCATTTAGAGATCTGACTGCCTAAATACTGCCATTTCAGCAGCCCTGTGTGTGTGACATAGATACACACAATCGCACACAGACAGAGACAGACACACACACACACTATTGACTAGTGTAACTCACTGCCAGTCATTGCCCTTGCCTACCAGGCTTGTGCTGCTCAGGAGGACCACATAACACAGTACCCTAAGCAGCAGCCTCACCCTGTTCCAAACCGTCCATCCAATGAGTTCAGCCCCACCAAACCTAGGCTATTTGAAATAACCTCCACAAAAAGCCCATCTGCATGTAATGGGCACACACACTCAGAGAGACAAAAACACACACAGTACAGAAACAAACACAGGCGGATTCCTCCTCTTACCCAATCAATATTCTTCCTCATAAAAACTAGATTTGACACCCTGCAGGATTATTTCCACTGATGAAGCACAAATCATATTGAAGACATGTGATGCTATCTAGTGTATATAAAGCAAATTCAGGACAGAACATGTCATGACTCCCTCTGTATGTCTGTTGCACATCCATCCACTCCGCTGACGTACTACAGGCAAAACACGTGGGCCACTATTCACAAAGAACCTCAGAGTAGCCGAGTCCCTTACTCTGAGACACTTTACTAATACAGGCCCTGGAGGAAGCAGTCTCATGGTGCTAACTGCCCCACACTGGCCAAACTGGGGGGTTTCACATATGTTTTCACACTATCATAATGTGTTGGCACAGATCTTTCATTTTCACATTGTCTTTTCCAGCATGGTTTCAGTACCTATGTTGGATGCGTTGCCAAGAGTGTGCTGTACAGCTCAGCAGTGTGAAAACGGGTGTCATGACTTTCCCTCCTGGGTGAGGACCAAAGAGAGCCCCCCATCTCTCCCACCAGAGAGGAAGGGGGGAAGTGGGCCGGTTTTATGACTTTAAAGATCCGCCCCTTTTTTTCAATTTTCGCCTAAAATTAACAACCCAAATCTAACTCGGGCCCTGAAGCAAAGATATGCATATTCTTGGTACCATTTGAAAGGAAACACTGAAGTTTATGGAAATGTGAAAGGAATGTAGGAGAATATAACAATGGATCTGGTAAAAGGTCATACAAAGAAAAAAAAAAACGTTATTTTGTATTTCTTTGTTCCATCATCTTTGAAATGCAAGAGAAAGGCCATAATGTATTATGCCTGCTCAGGTGCAATTGGGATATTGGCCACTAGATGTCAGCAGTGTATGTGCACAGTTTTAGACGCATCCAATGAACCATTGCATTTCTGTTCAAAATTCTGTATCAAGACAGCCCAAATGTGCCTAATATGTTTATTAATAACTTTGTTCAAGATTGTGCACTCTCCTCAAACAATAGCATGGTATTCTTCCACTGTAATAGCTAATGTAAATTGGACAGTGCAGTTAGATTAACAAGAATTTAAGCTTTTCTGCCAATATCAGATATGTGTATGTCCTGGGAAATGTTCCTGTTACTTACAACCTCTTGTTACTTACAATCTCATCAAGTTATTAAGTACTTTAGTCTAGTATACTCGACCAAAGACCACCGCGTGTTTAACATTTGAAGGATCCAGTCTAACGAGGACGAGAGGGGAAGAACATTTCCCTCTCACCACCGTGTGGTACATCTGAAGATTCCATCCTGACTTACACTCTGAGACAAAGAAGCCTACTATAACTACAAAGGACACTGTGGTGTACAAACCAGAGACTTACATCAAACTACTTACCATAGATGGATCGAGTTGTTTCAACAGAGAGACGGCAGAAAAAAAAAAATCTATACGTACAGTACTGTGCAAAAGTTTTAGGCAAGTCTGAAAATGCTGTAAAGAAAGAATGCTTTCAAAAATAGACATGTTAAAAGATTATATTTATCAATTAACTAAATGCAAAGTGAGTAAAAATCAATATCAAATCCATATTTGGTGTTACCACCCTTTGCCTTCAAAACAGCATCAATTCTTTTAGGCACACTTGCACAAAGTCAGGGATTTTGTGAGCATATAGTCACGTGTTTGATTAAACAATTATACCAAACAGGTGCTATTGATCATCAATTCAGTATGAAACACAATCATTAAATGAAACAGAAACATCTGTGTAGGAGGAATAAAACAGGGTGAGGAACAGCAAACTCAGCTAACAAGGTGAGGTTGCTGAAGACAGTTTACTGTCAAAAGTCATAGACCATGGCAAGACTGAGCACAGCAACAAGACGCAAGGTAGTTATATTGCATCAGCAAGGCAGACAGGGGTTTCCAGATGTGCTGTCAAAGCTCTTTTGAAAAAGCACAAAGAAACAGAATGTTGAGGACTGTAGACGCAGTGGTCGTCTAAGGAAACTTACTGCAGCAGATGAAAGACACATCATGCAATACTTCCCTTCACAATCGAAAGATGTCCAGCAGTGCCATCAGCTCAGAATTGGCAGAAAACAGAGGGACCCTGGTACACCCATCTACTGTCCAGAGAAGTCTGGTCAGAAGTGGCTTTCATGGAAGACTTGCAGCCAAAAGGCCATACCCCCGACATGGAAACAAGGCCAAGCAACTCAACTATGCACCAAAACACAGGAACTGGGGTGCAGAAAAATGGCAGCAGGTGCTCTGGACTGATGAGTCAAAATTTGGCTGTAGCATTTGGCTGTTTGCATTTCTGCAAATGGAGTTGGGGATTTGGTCAGAATAAATGGTCTCAGATACTTATCAGGCAGATACTTATCCATCATGCAATACCATCAGGGAGGCATCTCATTGGCCACAAATGTATTCTGCAGCATGACAACGACCCCAAACATACAGAAAAAGTAATTAAGAACTATATTCAGCGTACAGAAGAACAAGGAGTCCTGGAAGTGATGGTATAGCCCCCACAGAGCCCTGATCTCGACATCATCGAGTCTGTCTGGGATTACATGAAGAGAGAGAAGCACCCGAGGCTGCCTAAATCCACAGAAGAACTGTGGTTAGTTCTCCAAGATGTTTGGGCCAACATAACTGCCGAGCTCCTTCAAAAACTGTGTGCAAGTGTACCTACAAGAATTTATCCTGTTTTGAAGGCAAAAGGTGGTCACACCAAATATTGATTTGATGTAAATTGTTCTATTCACTCACTTTGCATTTTATTCATTGATAAATATAATCTATTAACATGTCTATTTTTTAAAGCATTTTTCACACCTGCCAAATAACTTTTGCATAGTATTGTAAATATGTATTGCATTCCTTTTCTGAATGAGCAGTTGTTAGGGTGCTAAATATTCATATTGATGGTGAGCATAGTTCCCACATGTACGATAAGTCCACACTGTCTCTCCCGCTCTTACTTTCCCCACCCCCTTTCATTGTGTAACAAGCCGTCATATCGGGTTAGTCCACTAGGGACCTTTCATTGCATTATGTTAATAATCAACATATACAGTGTGTGTGTGTGTGTGTATGCATTTCTGTGTGCTTATTTAGTTAGTAAATAAATAATTAACCCAATTTGTGTATCGCTGAATCATCATTTTGACTACGGTTCATGCAGATTTATGAAGTCAACGACATTCAGAATGAGACTGATATGAGGTAATAACTAATAATTTACTGTTATTGATGTAAGAGATTTACATCTTTAGAGTTTAAATTGGGAGATAGTAACTCGTTGCATAACCTTTACCGTGGTGCCCCAAGATTGTTAATGAGTTTATTGTTACATGATTGAATCACGTAATAATTCAACATAGTTAATTGATTTGATAAAATAACAGTCAACACATTAATGATAGTCACAACAGGGGTATTAGGCTTAATGCCCCCGTAACCCCCACCCAGATAGAGGGGTGTGGTTGTTTGGTTTAGCCAAGTCACAATAAATGCTTTTTAAACTTTTAGATTGCCTTCATATGTTAGGAAGTCTTGCCCTTAAGCGTATGTAGTGGAGGTGAGTCAGACTCACGCTCTCGTGATGAGGTAGCCCTGCCTGCAACTTGGTCTAATGCTGAAGACGGTGGTTCCCTGAGCAGAATACTGGAGATCAGACCCCACCGGTGACACGTATGCATCGTTCACACTACCAGTATGCATCGTTCACACTACTATCAACTTTCTTTTGCATGCTTACTGTGATGGCCTTCTGGTGCAGGATGAATCCTGAGTGCACGGTTCCCTCCAGCAGGCCCATTGAGT
This sequence comes from Brachymystax lenok tsinlingensis, assembly GCA_030435695.1. NCBI lineage: Eukaryota > Metazoa > Chordata > Actinopteri > Salmoniformes > Salmonidae > Brachymystax > Brachymystax lenok. The sequence continues at coordinate 36,743,524 of CM059817.1, read as the reverse complement.
CAGTATTGAGCAAGAAGGGGGTGACCAGGGTCACATACTTGGCCCCTGCCCAGGGCATCAGCAGGCCCAGGGCCCACTGCTCTGTCCCCGCACATTGTCCAGGATCACATCAAACCTTATGGGGGAGACCGATAACTGATGAAATAAAAAAGTCTAATACCCTTTCCACACTATTGTGCCAACCCGACATGCACTAGGCTGGCTCGAGTATTTATTTTCACTTTGTCCTTCCCAGTACGGTTCGAGCAAAGACGGAGGATGCGTAACCAAGTCAGCGCAGTAGAGAAAGGCTTGATTAATTTGTGTAAAAAGGGTAAGACAGGAAGAAAGAGAGGGACAGGAGGAAAGGAGAAAGATAATCCGATCCACAACAATCAAGATAGTTTTTACTGCTATACCTTCATTCTATCCAACAGACAAATAAACACCTTAACCTGAAGATAAACTGAGACATCTAGCCAAGCCTAAGTGATTGAAGTGTGTTTCTTAGTAATCTCTGTAAGTCTCCACTCAGGGCCACTGAGGCAAGGTTAACAGGGTTTATCCTGATCAGCCTCCCATAGGAAGGCATTTAGCCTCCCACTGTAGTCCTTGAGCCATGTTACCATGGAAACCAGGAAGTGAATGAGTGGGCATGTGTGCCAAAGTGCTCTTGCCCTGCTGGGTGGGTAGGTGTGTGGGAAAAGTTGTTCATGATGTTGACCTGGGGGGGGTGCACGACATGTTCTCTCACATGTTCTCTTTGAGGCACTCATGCTCCATAAGTGTTGTGGCGCTGTGTCTCAGTTGACAAATCATGGGGTTGTTTACATGATCCCAGGACCTGGGTCGTGTTCATTAGGCACCATACTGAAGGAATTGACAAAATCAGGGAGGGACTACCTGTACTTGTCCAATAAGAAACACAAATTGTTGTGCAATAAGAAACACAAATTGTTATTTTCCGTTACATGCCCTGACTATGAACATGACATAGCTTTGGACTTTCCCACATACAAACACACACACTTTGACATTATTCCAACGAATAAAACCCACTTCTCCAGCAGTGCCAGCTCTGCAGCCACATCTCCTGCTGTGTAGTCCGCCACTTCATCAGCCCCCAGACCCCTCACAAGCCCCTCGGCATTGTGGGAGCAGGCCACTGTTCAAGTGGGCTCCCGAGCCTTCAACAGCTACGGAGGAAACAGACCACTGTGTGTGTGTGTGTGTGTGTGTGTGTGTGTGTGTGTGTGTATACTCTTTGTGATTGCTCAAGGTCACCACTTGTGCTGGCTTGAGAACAGTGTTGGTGCTATGTGCTACTGGTCAGTGTCCTTACCTGGATGGAGAACTTTCCAATACCACCTGAGGCTCCGGTGATAAGAACTCTTAGGGAAGAGAGAGAGATCAGACAAGGTCAGCATTCATAGAGAGAAGAGGATCCATTCATTTTCAGTGTAGCACATGTAGTAGTATCACTGGCTGGTTTGCCGAGCACCAGAGCGAGCATCGTGCAGCAGTGACGTCATCCCGCATGAGAATTAAAGCAGTGTCACTCTCAATCAAACAAGACCATGTTTTGGTATAGTGATTGGGTAGAACGCTGCTTCAGAAGTGCAAAGTGTTATTGTTGGGCAGAAGGTCTCAGGTTTGATGCCAAATTGGAACATAGTGGGGACCTTCTGTTACACACAGCGATGCCTGGGAGAGGGCTTATTTGGTCATGTAAGGACGTGTGTGTTACTTGCCGTTTGTTAGCACAATTGCCCCTGCACATGTAGCCTGCGTTGACCAGGGCAGTCAATGCTGTGGTGGCCACGTAGGGGATGGATGCCGCCTCCGTGTGACTCACGGCCTTGATTTGGAGGAGACCTAGGGTGGGAAGGCACACACACACACACACACAGGATAATTCATAGAACGTAGACATGCACGCAAAAACACATCTGTCCATTTCCCTCCCTTCTCCCCTTTCTTCTGTTTTAGGCAATGATGGGAAAGTGGAACTACTGGAGTTGCTGCGAGGACAGGACAACAGGAAAGGACAGCTTACTGAAAAGTGCCAAACAAATGATGCACCCCACAACTCACAGGCACAGTGAGCACACAGAGGCCAGTTTGTCTGATTACTCTAATTGCTGCTTTTGCTGGCTCACGGAACCAGTTGTACTGTGAGTTAATTAATTATGCACACTTCGTTGCAATATGATTACATAATAGACTTGTGCCTTGTCCAAGTTCTATTTTTTACAAATGTTCTCAGTTCAAGTGATCAGGGCCGGATTAAAGCAGGGGCTTACCGGGGCTGAAACCCCTGGGCCCAGGCCATTGGGGGGCTCAAGAGGCAGCAGAAAGGATATTTATACAGTATATATTATGTCATACACATATATATTTTTTACTGCAACCGCCAACCACAGGAGGATTGAGGAGCCCGCTCTCAATGAATGTAGATAGCAGAGCGGCAGCAGCAGGCTAATTGTCAGATGGGGGGAGTAGAGGAAGTAGGGCACACGTGGGTAACTTTATTTATTATTAATAATACAAATACGTTTTTTTTTTCTCATCCAACAGGAGCCTGCTCCCAATGTTCAAAATACACCCGAGAGCATAATTTATCCACAGAGGATCAATAGTAAAAAATATGTTTTATCACAAGCACATAGAGGTAACTTCCAAAATAAAGTAAACACCAACATAGTTTCTTAAAAGGGTGTTTGGCCACCACGAGCTGCCAGAACAGCTTCAATGCACCTTGGCATAGATTCCTCAAGTGTACTTAAACCATGCCAGGAAAATGCTGCCCACATACATTTGTATCCCTCATTTACTCAAGTGTTTCCTTCATCTTGGCAGTTACAGGTAGTGGTGGGTGTGTGTGTGGGTGTGAAGATGACTTGAGTTCTGTCGCTAAGATAATTCTGATACCATAAACAGGGTGTATTTCCCAGGCCTGTTCTTGATACGTCTTCAGCAAAACACAATGATCAGTGTTGAATGCTTTTGACAGGTCAATGAACAAGGCATCACAGCTCTTTTTAAGCATCGACAAGATCATTGACTACTCCCGTGGTTGCTGTGGTAGAACTATGCACAGGCCTAAACCCTGATTGGTTTATATTAAAAACAATTATCAGATAAGAATGAAGTTGTACATTAACCAAGGATTCAATAATATTTGCTAAACAAGGTAGTCTTGGAATTGGGCGATAGTTGTCAAGATCATTTGTATCCCCACCCTTAGAGTGGCAGCACATATTTCCATGCTTTTGGAATACTTCCTGATAACAATGTTAAATAAAAAATGTGGGCTACTGAGCCAGCAATAAAGGGGAGCTGCACACTTCAGCAGGCCAGGCTCCTAATGATCAACCCCTGTGGATTTATCATGTCTAATGTTAACTAAGCATCCAGGACTCAGTGAATTTCTGAAAAAACTCCTAACCAGAATTTTCAGTATCATTCAATAGATTTTCAAACTATTATTTTCAATACCTGGCTTGGAAATACATTCAAATATATAAGCCCAGAGATAAAATGGTGGTATATACACTGTCAGTAATAGGGACAGAATCAAAATTAATTCATTGGGGGAGAAAAGAAGACAACCCTTTAGTGACGTAACAGCTTTCCAAAATGTGCAGGGTTCCCTGTACATTCAGATGGTGTACAAACATTTGCTTTTTTTAAACTAGTTTTACACACAGATCTCAATCGCTTGAAAGACTGCCAGTCTTGGCCCGAGTCTATGAATCTAGGTTTGGCCCAGGCAGCATCTGTTGTGTATTACTTCAGATCGCTCTGGACTGAACTAAGGGCAAGACTTATTTTTTATTCTCATTTTATAAAAGGGAGCATGTTTATCTAAAATACAATTGATAACATTTGAGAAGTGGTTCAGAGCCAACTCTGGGTCAGGTATAGATGCAATACAATCAAAGGTCACAAAAAAAGGCCTGTTCATTGAAATTAAGAAATAATTGATAAAATGAGGTTTGGATCTAGGCATCCGTATGTCCCTGAAACATACAATGGGACAGTGGTCACTAATATCCAAAGCAAATACCCCACTCCTAGCTCATTTCTCTTGAGTATTTGTACATTTGAGGTCAAAGTCGATTTCGTAGGGTCCTTCAAGTTTGGACAAGTAGGCTTTGTAATCAACTGGGTCAAATTTAGATTAGTAGAACATTCCTTTAAACAGTCAGCATCCTGCATTCACCATGCAAGATTAAAATCTACAGTGATCAACACCTGAGGTAGTAAAAATGGCAAATTGCATAAATAACATTTACTAACTTAACTAATTAACTCATTGATGTCGAAACGTATGCTCTGCTATTGCACATGTCTAATTTGTACCCGTAGGTCACAAAAAGCTTTCCCCAGTAAAATTGGTTCACAACTCATGAGCCCACCTCCTGCACTGCTAATGTGACTTTCCTGGTCCCGTCCCTCAAGTCCGTGAGTCAACACAGGAAGGAGTAATGGATGGATAGCGATTTTATTTCCAAAGCTGCAATCATGGGACACACACACTGTATGGAAGTAGTAGATGGGATTTAAACAGCATTCCCACAGCAATGCTGTATAATATACTGACAAAAGAAGAATTGAAATGTCTTTCAAAGTCATTGTGATCGTATAGCGGATTTAACTATTTCTAATTTACTATAATAAAAAAAACATTGTTTCCATGTGCAATCTCATATTCACAACATCAGAATAAACTATCCTCCATTTTAGTTTTCAAAGGATATCAAAATTAACCTGAAAAGTGACTGTCACACTCTTGTGGCGAAGAAATATAATACACCTAGAATGTACCACATTTTCCTAAGCTAACAAAACCAGGCTAATACACTGCTAGCTGGTGCTCATAAACGTATAAAACATATACTTTATACGTTTGTCAAATTACCTGCAATCATGGGACACAGTATGGATGAATGATGAGTACTAGACAGGATATAAACAGCACTCCTAAAGAAGATGCATTTCGAGTTAGCTACCAACTTCAAAGAGGGAACTTTAGCTAGCATAAAACCCACATGGCAAATTGAGCGTCGGAAAATAAAGAATGGCTTATTTGACGCCAAACCAACAACATTAGTTACTAATAACATAAATTGCTAATGTACGATGTAAAATGTGGATTTTATAACGCAATGTCAACTTTATACATTTATATCCCAGGACCATTCAATTTAACTCACCCACAGCAATTCTCCATAAATCTGCTGTGGATTACCCTGAATCCCATACTTTTATCACTGAGTGTATTAGACAATGTAAACACTAATCCACCAGGAGGTGGCATAATACCCATTTTATGCAGGAATTTAACTTAATCACACCGTTACACTAACACCTAATCAAGTCCCCACCTGTGACTGAAAACAGGGCGAGAGATGCCAGTTGAAAAGCCCACTTAAAAACATTGATATCTGTAGGACATAAAGTGTAAAATAGCTGAGACTATAAAGCTGCATTAACTGTAAAGCTAGCAGTCACAAGTGGAAACATTCAACTAAAACTAAGTTAAGTTCTCTTTTACTTCAGACGATCTGTTAGCACTCCTAGCAGCTTATGCTAACTAGCATTTACTGCTAGTGAAGTTGCTAGTTAGCAAGTTACTGCTACTGTATGCTCACTGGGCTAGTCATTGTCTAAATGACAGGTAGAGGCACATTCCTAACCATAAAGGGGTAACTAGACCCCAGAGGTCAGTTACCCCCAACACGCTCATCCAACATTAAAATGGCTTTAGTGCCTTTGAATACATTTTTAGAAACATGAGTTTGGCCAGTCTGTGGCTTGAGGCTCATGCTATGGTGCCTGGAGAGCAGGCCTGCAGCGGAGAATACCCTCTCCACACTTGCAGAACCACTGGGGATGCTAAACACCTTTTTGGCCACTTATGCCAGGCTGGGCAGAGATGCAGAGTACATACACCGAAAAGGTTTTTAGGCAAAATAACCTAATCAAAGCGGAAAGCTCCTTGAAGTGGGAATATGCCAGGCCTATTGGGCCAAAATTATGGCCTATTGTATAGATAAATAACAATGACTGATACGTTTAAGAGATCTGATTTTTAGTTTATACATAGAAAGTTCTCACCTCGTTCCTTTCTGTTAGCATGTGCAGGTAGTAAGTACACCCTCATGCTTTTGGGATACCTGTCTTTTCAGATTCCACAATTATTTAGTTTGTAGCAGGCTCAAGGGTGTGGGGTTTCCACCTCACCAAGTTCAATAACAAAACATACACCAGTAGCACAACTAGAACGCAAATGGGGAGTTTATTAGGGATTTTGGTACACTGGGGAAGAACGGGGAATTCACCAATTACTTCACAGTCCACAAGCCGTTCTCATTGTCCATGCAGTTCTCCAGGGGTAATCCTCCCACTTGGGACCTCAGCCAATCCGGTTCGGTACACAAGGGGGATAATCCAACAGTCCAGGTCACAACAGGTAATCACACAGATATTGTTCTCTCTTCTCCCACTCTTCATAACACACTTTGTTCTCTCCTTACTTGCTGCTTCCTCCTTTATCCCCAAGCACTCCCTGGCTTAACGAACGACAGCCTCGCCTCGTTGGGGCAGGAAGTTCATATAAGGCTCGGGGGTGGAGCCAGAGGGCTGCAAGATATATCCCTTCAATAACCAGAGTTGTTGACTCTACATCACCGCACTCCATCTCTTGCTCCTCATCTTATTAAGTCACCTTGATTTAGTACCTGTGTGTTTTATCAGTTTCTATATGAAAATATTTAGTGAACTCAATGACAGTAGCTAAAGCAAGGGGCTATAGCGGCACACAAGTAGACTACAAATGCATGCTGGGCTGGGCATGCCCTGAGCTCGTGAAGTGAGCACTACTGGAGCAAAATTGGAGCGGGCAAGAAGGCCGATGCTACAGCATTTGGGAATCCCGCTCTGTGCTCAAGTCAAATTGGGCATGCTCCTCTCCTCTCTCTGCTCTGCTCACATACTCTGGTTCACAGCATTCCAATCTTCCAATCACCATGTCTGTATCAATGACTGATTTCACAAGTAAGCCTATTCCTACACATTGCACTTCAAAGTAAATCTCAGCTCTATTAAAAATACACTGAAGAAAATGTATTATATTCATCATAGTGATTCAGGTCTCCCGAGTGGCGCAGCAGTGCTAGATGTCACAGCATTGCCAGTGCTAGAGGTGTCACTACAGACCTGGGTTCAATCCCAGGCTGTGTTGCAGCCAACCGGGAGAACTGTGTTGCAGCCAACCTGGGTCAGGGAAGGGTTTGGCTGGCCGGGATGTCCTTGTCTTATTGTGCTCTAGCGACTCCTTGTGGCGGGCTGGGTGCATGCATGCTGACTTTGGTTGCCAGTTGTACTGTGTTTCCTCTGACACATTTGTGTGGCTTGCTTTTGGGTTAAGGAAGTGAGGCTTGGCAGGGTCGTGTTTCGGACGTTCGCCTCACCCGAGTTCATATGGGAGTTACAGCTAAGGGCCAAGACTGTACTTTTTACCCACAATTACTTTTTTTTTTTATGTACAGGTTGTCCACTATCGGCAAATGTATTTATTATTGCCATCAAAATGTTAGCTGTTAAAATTAATACAACAATAAAATTAAGGGATAAGAAATCCGTGGCTTAAAAACAAAGGTGTCATTATACGCTGATAATTCTTGTTTTCTTTTAAAACCACAGTTAGACTCCCTCCACAGCCTCAGATGATCTAGATACTTTTGCTAACCTCTCTGGTTTAAAACCAAATTATGATAAATGTACTATATTACGTATTGGATCACAAACATTTTTTGCTTTTACATTACCGTGTAGTTTACCAATACAATTGTCTGACGGGGATGTGGACATACTCGGTATACAAATCCCGAAAGAAAGAAATGATCTCACTCCATTAAATGCTTATAGAAAGTTAAGAAAAATAGATAAGATCTTGCTACCATGGAAAGGAAAATACCTGTCTATTTGTGGAAAAATCACCCTGATTGACTCTTTAGTCTCACAGTTTACCTATTTGCTTTTATGCCTACACCTAGTGACCTGCTTTTTAAATTATATGAACCAAAAATATTCAATTTTATTTGGAATGGCAAGCCAGACAAAATTAAAAGGGCCTATTTATATAACGAATATAAATTTGGAGGGAAGAAATGATTAAATATTAAAGCATTAGACCTCTCACTAAAGGCAAGTTAGATTTAAATCCGAAATAGTTCTCTAGTAAATTAGTGAGAATGTCTTACCCCATGTTCAAGAATGGCCTTTTTCCCTTTATTCAGATTACAACTGCTCACTTTCGGTTATTTGAAAATGAAATCTCCAAAATATTGCTATTTTTTAAACAAGCCTTAGAAAGTTGGTACCAATTTCAGTTTAATCAACAAATATTGTGGTTAATCTCAAATATACTATTTGATCATTTTCTTTTTTTTTTTTATGTTCAAAAAATGTATAATTTTTGTAAATGATATCATAAATATGACTGGTGGAGTTATGTCACACATGCAGTTAACACAGACATGTGGAAATGTCTGCTCTACCCAAAATTACAACCAACTAATTGAAACATAGAAGGGGGAAAATTAAGGAACTTGTCTGTCGGCCCTGCATTAAAGACCATAAATGGTTAAAGAAAATTGTGATAAATAAAAACATATTCCAATTTCATTTAAGGACCAAAATATTGACAGCTGTGCCATGTAAATTAAAAAATAGAGATTTTCGATGTACCTAATCCATGGTACATGAATTGACATGCAAAACGGCTGGCCATGCTTTCCACCTGGCTACCCCTACCCCGGTCAACACCCCCCTCAGATTCAAAATGTTTCTATTTAAATTATTATACATGTCTTACAACCAATATAATGTTATATATAGGGGGGATACAACCTTCCCAGCTATGCAGATTTTGCTGTGAGGAGGCAGTCATTAGATCATTTATTTTGGTACTGTCCAAATGTAGCTCATTTTTTGTCACAGGTCCAGGAATGGCTGAAGAATTGCAACATTTACCTAAAACTAACACTGCAGATAGTCAAATCAATAATATAATAATTATTTTAGCAAAAATGTTTCTTTCATTTACAATCTGTAGAAGCTATGACAATAGAAAGGTTCAGTACTTTTGTGAAGAATCACAGCACAGTTGAAAAATATATGGCAAATAGAAATCCAAAATGGATGGTGTTAAGAGATAGATGGGAGGGGTTGAACTGTGGGACTAATAACAAGATAGCCAATGTAAAACATACGACGTCTGTAAAATGTATGTAGGTTCAGAAATAGCTGGATGGACATCAGAAATAGAGGAAGGACTAAAAACAAACAAAATATAACTACTGTAAAATAGATTGTGTCTGTAAAATGTGTATAAAATGTATAATCTGAAGGTAGAAGCCTAAGAGTTATTGTTTATTAGTTTACTCCAATTGGGGGAGGGGTGGTATGGTTTGCGGGGAATAATAAAGGTATATTCTTAAAAATTATGTATATATGTATGTACGTATGTATGTGTATATGTATGAATGCTTATGTATACATATATGGGTATGTATATGGATATACAGCTGAAGTCGGAAGTTTATATACTCTTAGGTTGGAGTCATTAAAACTTGTTTTTCAAGCTAATTTCTTGTTTACAAACTATAGTTTTGGCAAGTCGGTTAGGACATCTTCTTTGTGCATGACACAAGTAATTTTTCCAACAATTGTTTACAGACAGATTATTTCACTTATAATTCACTGTATCACAGTTCCAGTGGGGCAGAAGTTTACATACACTAAGTTGACTGTGCCTTTAAACAGCGTGGAAAATTCCAGAAAATGATGTCATGGCTTTAGAAGCTTCTGATTGGCTAATTGACATCATTTGAGTCAATTGGAGGTGTACCTGTGGATGTATTTCAAGGCCTACCTTCAAACGCAGTGCCTCTTTGCTTGACATCATGGGAAAATCAAAAGAAGCCAAGAAAAATTGTAGACCTCCACAAGTCTGGTTCATCCTTGGGAGCAATTTCCAAACACCTGAAGGTGCCACGTTCATCTGTACAAACAATAGTATGCAAGTATAAACACCATGGGACCACGCAGCCGTCATACCGCTCAGGAAGGAGACGCGTTTTGTCTCCTAGAGATGAACAAACTTTGGTGCGAAAAGTGCAAATCAATCCCAGAACAACAGCAAAGGACCTTGTGAAGATGCTGGAGGAAACAGGTACAAAAGTATCTATATCCACAGTAAAATGAGTCCTATATCGACATAACCTGAAAGGCTGCTCAGCAAGGAAGAAGTCAATGCTCCAAAACCGCCATAAAATAGACAGACTACGGTTTGCAACTGCACATGAGGACAAAGATCGTACTTTTTGGAGAAATGTCCTCAGGTCTGATGAAAAAAAATAGAACTGTTTGGCCATAATGACCCTTGTCATGTTTGGAGGAAAAGGGGGGAGGCTTGCAAGCCAAAGAACACCATACCAACCATGAAGCACGGGGGTGGCAGCATCATGTTGTGCGAGTGCTTTGCTGCAGGAGGGACTGGTGCACTTCACAAAATAGATGGCATCATGAGAAGGAACATTTTGTGGATACATCTCAAGACATCAGTCAGGAAGTTAAAGCTTGGTCGCAAATGGGTCTTCCAAATGGACAATGACCCCAAGCATACATTGTGGCAAAATGGCTTAAGGACAACAAAGTCAAGGTATTGGAGTGGCCATCACAAAGCCCTGACCTCAATCCCATAGAAAATGTGTGGGCTGAACTGAAAAGGCGTGTGCGAGCAAGGAGGCCTACAAACCGGATTCAGTTACACCAGCTCTGTCAGGAGGAACGGGCCAAAATTCACCCAACTTATTGTGGGAAGCTTGTGGAAGGATTTAAAGGCAATGCTACCAAATACTAATTGAGTGTATGTAGACTTCTGACCCACTGGGAATGTGATGAAAGAAATAAAAGCTGAAATAAATCATTCGCTCTTCTATTATTCTGACATTTCACATTCTTAAAATAAAGTGGTGATCCTAACTGACCTAAGCCAAGGACTTTTTACTAGGATTAAATGTCAGGAATTGTGAAAAACTGAGTTTAAATGCATTTTGCTAAGGTGTGTGTAAACTCCCCACTTCAACTATATTTATTTACCTTAATATATATGGGGGATTGGAGAGAAAAAAAGTCACCTTTATTTAACCAGGTAGGCAAGTTGAGAACAAGTTCTCATTTACAACTGCGACCTGGCTAAGATAAAGCAAAGCAGTTCGACACATACAACAACACAGAGTTACACATGGAGTACAAACATACAGTCAATAATACAGTAGAAAAAAACAAATCTATATACAAAGAGTGCAAATGAGGTAGGATAAGGAAGGTAAGGCAATAAATAGGCCATGGTGGCAAAGTAATTACAATATAGCATTTAAACACTGGAATGGTAGATGTGCAGTAGATGAATGTGCAATGTAGAAAAACTGGGGTGCAAAGGAACAAGATAAATAAATACGGTAGGGGATGAGGTAGTTGGTTGGTGTCACGATCTTCATGGACGGACCAAGGCGCAGCGTGCCGGGTTTAGTTAAACATGATTTATTTGTCAACTCACTCAAAACAAAAACAACAAACGAAGATCATAAGGTGTAGCACCAACAGCACATACACATAAACAGAGTCAACTTCCCACAAGGAAAGGAAGAAAAAAGGGCTACTAAAGTATGGCTCCCAATCAGAGACAATGATGGACAGCTGTCCCTGATTGAGAGCCCTACCCGGCCAACGACAAAGAAATACAAAAACTAGAACATAGAATGCCCACCCCAAATCACACCCTGACCAAACCAAAAAGAGACATAAACAGGCTCCTACAGGTCAGGGCGTGACAGTACCCCCGCCCACTCCGGCCGCAAAACCTGACCCTATTGGGGAGGGTCTGGGTGAGCATCTATCCTTGATGGCGGCTCTGGTGCGGGACGTAGACCCCGCACCACCTCTGGCTCCCTCGTTGCGGGCCCCGGACTGGGGACCCTCGTTGCGGGCCCCGGACTGGGCACCCTGGGCACAGGGGACCTGGTGCGTGGAGCAGGGGCAGGACGTGCCGGGCTCTGAAGGCGCACAGGGGACCTGGTGCGTGGAGCAGGGACAGGACGTGCCGGGCTCTCGATGCGCTCAGGGGGCCTGGTGCGTGGAGCGGGCACAGGCCGTGCCGGGCTCTGAAGGCGCACAGGGGACCTGGTGCGTGGAGCAGGGGCAGGACGTGCCGGGCTCTGAAGGCGCACATGGGACCTGGTGCGTGGAGCAGGGACAGGCCTCACCGGGCTCTGAAGGCGCACAGGGGGCCTGATGCGTGTAGCAGGGACAGGCCGTGCCGGGCTCTGAAGGCGCACAGGGGACCTGGTGCGTGGAGCAGGGGCAGGACGTGCCGGGCTCTGAAGGCGCACATGGGACCTGGTGCGTGGAGCAGGGACAGGCCTCACCGGCTCTGAAGGCGCACAGGAGGCCTGATGCGTGGAGCAGGGGCAGGACGTGCTGGACCCACGACCCGCAGAGGGATCCTGGAGCGTGGAACAGGGACAGTGCATGCTGGGCCCCCAACACACAGGGATCCTGGAGCGTGGGACAGGGACAGTGCATGCTGGGCCCACAACGCGCACAGGGATCCGGGAGCGTGGAACAGGGGCAGGATATACTGGGCCGTGAAGACGCACTGGTGGTCTCGAGCGTACAGCCTGCACAACCCGTCCTGGCTGAATGGATAAATCCACCCTGCACCTGCGGGGCGCTGGCACAGGACTAACTGGGCTGTGGAGACGCACCGGAGACACAGTACGCAGAGCCAGCGCAGGATATCCTGGTCCGAGGAGGCGTACTGGAGGCCAAGAGCGCTGAGCCGGCACACTCCTCCCAGGCTGAACACTCCTACTAGCAAGAACAATGCGGGAAGCTGGCATGTCGCGCACCGGGCCGTGAACACGCACTGGTAACACCGTGCGTTTCACAGCCTCACACGGTGCCTTACCAGTGCGCTGCTCCATCTGGTAAGCACGGGGAGCTGGCCCAGGTCTCCAACCTGGCCCAGCCAAACTCCCCGTGTGCCCCCCAAAATAAATATTTTGGGGCTGCCTCTCGGGCTTAAAAGCCAGCCGTGTTCCCGCATACTTCTGCTCGTAGAAGCGCCGCTCCTTCTTTGCTGCCTCCAGCTCCTCCTTGGAACGGCGGTATTCCCCAGCCTGCCTCCCGGGTCCCTTCCCGTCCAGGATCTCCTCCCATGTCCAGGACTCCAGATAGGCACGCTGCTTGGTCTCTTGGTGGTGGGAAGTTCTGTCACAATCTTCATGGACGGACCAAGGCGCAGCATGCCGGGTTGAGTTAAACATGATTTATTTGTCAACTCACTCAAAACAAAAACAACAAACGACGATCATAAGGTGTAGCACCAACAGCACATACACATAAACAGAGTCAACTTCCCACAAGGAAAGGAAGAAAAAAGGGCTACTAAAGTATGGCTCCCAATCAGAGACAATGATGGACAGCTGTCCCTGATTGAGAGCCCTACCCGGCCAACGACAAAGAAATACAAAAACTAGAACATAGAATGCCCACCCCAAATCACACCCTGACCAAACCAAAAAGAGACATAAACAGGCTCCTACAGATCAGGGCGTGACAGTTGGGCTATTTACATATGGGCTATATACAGGTGCAAGGGTCTGTGAGCTGCTCTGACAGCTGGTGCTTAAAGCTGGTGAGGGAGATAAGTGTCTCCAGTTTCAGAGATTTTTGTAGTTCGTTCCAGTCATTGGCAGCAGAGAACTGGAAGGAGAATCGGCCAAAGGAGGAATTGGCTTTGGGGGTGACCAGTGAGATATACCTGCTGGAGCGCGTGCTACGGGTTGGTGCTGCTATGGTGACCAGCGAGCTGAGATAAGGCGGGACTTTACCTAGCAGGGACTTGTACATGACCTGGAGCCAGTGGGTATGGCGACGAGTGTAAAGCGAGGGCTAGCCAACGAGAGCGTACAGGTCGCAGTGGTGGGTGGTATATGGGGCTTTGGTAACAAAACGGATGGCACTGTGATAGACTGCATCCTGCATCCATTGTTGAGTAGAGTATTGGAGGCTATTTTGTAAATGACATCACTGAAGTCGAGGATCGGTAGGATGGTCAGTTTTACGAGGGTATGTTTGGCAGCATGATTGAAGGATGCTTTGTTGCAAAATAGGAAGCCAATTCTAGATTTAATTTTAGATTGGAGATGTTTGATGTGAGTCTGGAAGGAGAGTTTACAGTCTAACCAGACACCTAGATATTTGTAGTTGTCCACATAATCTAAGACAGAACCATCCAGAGTAGTGATGCTGGACGGGCAGACAGGTGCGGGCAGCGATCGGTTGAAGAGCATGCATTTAGTTTTACTTGCATTTAAGAGCAGTTGGAGGCCACGGAAGGAGAGTTGTATGGCATTGAAGCTCGTCTGGAGGGTAGTTAACACAGTGTCCAAAGATGGGCCAGAAGTATACAGAATGGTGTCGTCTGTGTAGAGTTGGATCAGAGACTCACCTGCAGCAAGAGCAACATCATTGATGTATGCAGAGAAGAGAGTCGGCCCAAGAATTGAACCCTGTGGCACCCCCATAGAGACTGCTAGAGGCCGGGCAACAGGCCCTCTGATTTGACACACTGAACTCTATCGGAGAAGTAGTTGGTGAACCATGCGAGGCAATCATTTGAGAAACCAAGGTTTTTCGAGTCTGCCGATGAGGATGTGGTGATTGACAGAGTCGAAAGCCTTGGCCAGATCAATGAATACGGTTGCACAGTAATGTCTCTTATCGATGGCGGTTATGATGTCGTTTAGGACCTTGAGCGTGGCTGAGGTGCACCCATGATCAGCTCTGGGGTAGTCAGGTGGAAAGCATGGCCAGCCGTAGAAAAATACTTATTGAAATTCTCAATTATTGTGGGTTTATCGGTGGTGACAGCATTTCCTATCCTCAGTGCAGTGGGCAGCTGGGAGGTGATGGAAGCAACAATCTGTCTGCAATATTAAAGCTGATCCACCCCTCACATTTTTTTTTAAATGAAAATAATAAATAAAATAAAAAATAAAAATACTCAGATTAAACATATTGTGCTATTTATCACAGATTACTTTGTGTCAAAGTTTAAGGACTCTCCCCTCCTCACCAGTGTCATGATCAAAGATATGATCAAGAGCCTCACATACAGTATATCGTTTGGTCATTGTGCTGCCACAGAATGAATTGTGAGCAAAGCCTCAAAAAAGCTTTATATACACCAGAGCTGCGAGAAAAGTTCTATATATTATTGAAACAATGTTGCGATTGTTTGTGAGAATGACAACAAGTGTTTCCCGTGGGGGAAAGATTCTATTGAGGAAAGGTTCCCGTGGGGGTAGCCATGAAATCCAAGAAGGGGAGTGAGATGTGTGTGTGTGTGCTCAAACACACATGCATGTGGGGGTCTGGGAGAGGAAGTGAATGGGCATGTGCCTGAACTTAATTTTATACACTAATTGTAGTCTCACCCATTCATTTTTGATCGGGAACACCACAGGTGTACAAAAGTTAAATAAAATAATCAAAATGCATTTTGTGTGTTCAGATGCCATGTGTGGACAAAGTCATGGAACCTTATGACAATCAGATTAAATGAACTACATTTTTCATAGAGAAAACTTGTAAATCGGTCCAATTCGACTGGAACACATCAGGAGGGTTAACATAACTTTTTGTGAATTTTGAAGTATTGAAGTCATTAAAAAAAAGCACATTAAGCACATGGGGTGGCAGGTAGCCTAGTGGTCAGAGTGTTGGGCCAGTAACTGAAAGGTTGGTGGCTCAAATCCCGAGCTTACAAGGTCAAAATCTGTCGTTCTCCCCCTGAACAAGGCAGTTATAAGGCAGTCGTTGTAAATAGGAATTTGTTCTGACTGTCTAGTAAAATAAAGGTCATGTTAACTGACTGATATTATCTCATAGAACAAAACTTTTAAGATCTCCTAAGCCTATGTTAACCTCAGACCTTATTTTCTGCGTTTATCTCAAAACCCTATTCTTTCCCCATTCATTTGCCACATAGGAATGGCTGAACGAACCAGGCGCAACTCATCTTCAGTTTTTAGGACTACAAGCTGGCAAGCTCTAAAGAGGATCACTAGAGGACAAGAGTTGGCAACATCAATTACCTAGCTAATCATCTCTAAACCTGTGAATTGTTTGTGTAATCTTTAGGTCCTCCACACTTGTATCAAGTCCCCTCACGTGTACGTGGCCTAACATCCCACTGCTGACAACAATGTAGCGAACAGCGACAGTGCGGCGGCAGTCAACAACAGGCATGTAGTTAAAAAAGCTAAGTCATTAAGGCCAAGGCTAATTAAAGGCAAGTAATTACTCGGATGAACTACGGTAATTGTTGTACCAAATTATTGTGTCAGCCAGGAATAAGCAGATTTTTAAGACTTTGGCTTGTTTTGTTTGTAGGATTTGTTTCTGAGTCTGTCTTTACATCTAATTGCATCTATAGTCATTCACCCGAGCTTTTGAAGCTTTATACAGTATTTGTTTAGTGAAAGAACAGGCGTGTATTTACTAGGAAGTAGGAAC
Source organism: Brachymystax lenok tsinlingensis (assembly GCA_030435695.1). NCBI lineage: Eukaryota > Metazoa > Chordata > Actinopteri > Salmoniformes > Salmonidae > Brachymystax > Brachymystax lenok. Next base: position 36,726,889 of record CM059817.1, on the reverse strand, counting down.
CAAACCGAAGAAAAGGGGTTTCCATTAGATTATATAGTCAAAAAGTCAAAATTGTCTGTATAATAAAAAATGTATGATAACTAAAATAAGCTTTTGGGTCCTAATTTAAGGTTATGGTTAGGCATAAGGTTAGCAGTGTTGTTGAGGTTTGGGTTAAGGTTAGGGTTAGGTTTAAAATCACATTTTAAGAACATAAATTGTGGAAATAGGCAGGGTTTAACCATAATTATGTGGCATGTAGTGACAACCAAGACATATTGAAGAAAAGGGGAGGGTATAACTGAATTTGTCCAATAAGAAACACTTGTTTCCGTTGCAAAACAATTTGCTACAGTGTTCACTAATGAATACACCTCTGGTGCTGGTTATCCAAGTTTTCCCCCCTGCCACACCATAGATTCTAATGTAATTTATGTCAGGCTATATTTATATGTGTGATAGTGAGGACAGACATGACGACACGCAATTCCAAGATCTTAGGACCACAGATTGGCTCACATTCATTTGGAATAGTTTGTGTCATGCACAGTAGGTTCTAAGAGCAAAGTTGTAATGAATCTGATGATGGTGTGGGTTTCTGGATGAGAATATGTTGGACCAATGATATTGTGATGATTTGAATGAGTCTATCGAGTCTATCCTGGTTATCTTTATTGAGTTCTCTGCCTTGACTATACTACAGGTATACTACATGTGCAGCCTACTTCTCCACTGCTTCCCTTTGTAACGAAAAGCCACTAGTCACAAATATACAGTAGTCCCACTTTTATCATATTAAAGAGCTCACCAGCAGTAGTCTACAAGCCCGTGGCATTGGTTCAACTTCAAACAGTAGCAGATGAGCCCATAAAGTTTCACAGTAATACTCTGCCTCAAATTAGTGCTAGTAGAGATTGGAGCGAAAGAGTTTCCCCAGAGCCCCTGAAGCAGAATAAACATGGTTCTGTTCCAAATGGCACCTTACTCCCTATATAGTGCACTACTTTTGACCAGATCCTTATGGGCCAGGGTCGAAAAATGAATGCACTAGATATGGTCTATGTCCCAAATGGCACCCTGATTCCGCATGACACCAGAGCAACAGACAGCTGCTTTTATAATCACAGAGCTTTTGGGGATAGAAAAGAGGACACACATCTTAGATGCTTTGTTTCAGACCGCCTCATTACAGTAGAGGCTGCCTAATGAAGTGTGAGGGGGGATTCTCATGATAACAAGATTGAGTCCCAATTATCTCTCCTTTCTCCCAGTGTGCACTTGTTCATTTCCCTTCACTGATTCAAAAGGAAATATTAAAGGGGACAGTCTAGCGAATCCAACAATCTCGCTTCAATATTCTTAGCCTGATTTAGAGCTCTCAACATGAAAAAATACGAAATATTTTTATAAAATACGAAATCATTTTGTATAATTGAAACAAACACTTTATCTTGGTCACAGAGAGACATAATCACTGTCTGCGTAAATCTGAAGTCTTAATGAGTCTGCTAACATTTGAATGGTGTCTCTGCATCACTCAGAGGATGACTTGGCAGAAAATGCTTTGTCGTCAGTTATATGAAATGGGGACAAAATTGTACCGTCACTAAATATAACC